>JAWNNL010000857.1:0-726544 GCA_035045005.1 Liodrosophila aerea | reverse complement strand
GCATCTCCATTTAGCTACGTCCTATACCGCGCTGATACACTCTAGCCTGCGCAGCTCTCGCATGGTCAGGGTAGTGAACTCGTTGACTTCTTCCCACGCGTCCAGGTTCAGCAGCATCTTGGACACCAAATTGCGCTTGTCAAACGCGCAAATGCGTCCGACTAGCACCTCTCTCTCATGTGCGATCCTCTGGCATTCCAGCAACACGTGATTTGCGTCCTCCGCCACCTCCCCAGGGCACCATGTGAATGCCGGGCTGACTGCGTGCCCAAAATCATACAGGTATTTTTTGAAGCAGCCATGACCGCTCAGGAGCTGGGACAAGTAATAGCTCACCTGGACGTGCTTCCTCGCGACCCATGGCTCGAGATGGGGGATCAGAATTCAGGTCCAACGACCTTTAGCTGACTGCTCCCAGCGAGTCTGCCATCTTCGCAGGTTTCTTCTTCTGGCCTCTGCCTTAATTTGGGCATGGTTGATCGAGTCGCGCGCTTCCCATCTCTCCTTGGCCTCCCTGGCCAGCTCGCTAATGGGCAAGAGGCTGGATATCACAAGAGCTGCGTTATCGGAGACCGTTCTAAAGGCACAGCATACCCTTAGAGCGCATTACCGGTAAACAGATTCCAGGCAACGCCTAAATGAATTGATCTCCAGTGCTGATGACCAGATTGGAGCTGCATATAGGATGATTGACCGAACCACACTTGTCAGCAGAACTCTTCGGCACTGCCTCGGGCCCCTAGTGTTCGGTAGAATCCTAGCCAAAGCCGTGGCGCAAACCGCTGCCTTCCTTGCCGTGAACTGGATGTGCTCGCGAAAACTGAACCTGCAGTCCAACCAGACCCCTAGGTAACGAATGGCACGCTTCGAGATAATCTCCACTACACCAATGCTGATTTTGGCTTGCTCCACTCGCTTCCTACTAGACACCAGGACCGCCTCGGTCTTTTCGGCTGCCAATTGCAGGCCAACGGATTCTAGCCAGGAGCTAATCCGTGTAATTGCCCTATTAGCCGCCTCTTCTACAGTTGCTACATGTTTGCCAACCGCTACCAGTGCCACGTCATCATGCAGGAGTCCGTCGTACATAGCGTTCCACAACAAGGGTCCGAGAATTGACCCTTGGGGGACACCCGTAGAGACACCATGTGACTCTGTGCCACAGGCGGATTCGAAGAGGAGAACTCTATTAGCGAAGTAGCTCTTCACTATGCGTAAGAGGTACTCTGGTACCTTGAAGGCGACTAGCGCTCCCAGGATACTATCCTAGTCTGCGGTGTTAAAAGCGTTCTTGACGTCCAGCGTCACGACTAGGCAATACTCCTTGCTACCCCCTTTCCAACGTATGCCTTCTATTGCGTCTGTTGCAATGCTGACAACTTTGCCAATAGCATCGACTGTGGACTTCTCTTTTCTTACTGTCTGCCTTACTGTCCTTAATTCTTCTAACCGCACCACCGACCTCCTCCGCAGTGACTTGTGGGACTACTACCAGAGCGGGCTGAGAAGACAGATGGCCGTGCATTGACGGGGTGTTGCGCCTTTGGGGGAAAAGGGTAACAAATATGTTGCGCAGCATCAGCGGACCCTCTGGCACCCAGTGTCTGCTCGCGTTGATTCTCTTGACCACTGTCTTGTAGGCACTTCCCCAGGGAGTCAAGCAGTTGTTGGAAGCATTCTCTCTTACTCTGTTTGATGCTGCTCTTAAGGATTGATCGTTTACGCTTGTACATCTGTTGCAGTGCTTCAAAGTCTGGCGATGATAGAGCCCATTCCGGGCCTGGAGAAGGTGAACTGGTCTCCGCTGTTGCACAAAATCAGCTCGAGCGATGCAAAGGCTTCGAGAAGGTTGCGACCCCTACGGTTCGTGGAGGTGCGGCCCCATTCCTCCGCCCATGAATTGAAATCGCCCGCGATGATGACAATGCATCCAGGATGGAGTCATGGTCCATGTATCGGGAGACTGGGAGCCAGGTAGCAGCTGTAGTCCCAACAGCATCCAAGCCAAGCCCTCACGAATCCGCGCTCCGACTTCACTTGCTGCAGCGGTCTCTGCAAACTGCCACAGCTCCAGAGCGCCTTGCCGCTCGTGTCCGTTGCCCACTCGTTACCTGTGCCTACCCTATAGGGTTCGCTGAGGATCGCCACATCTACCCTGGCCTCTCTTACTGTTTGCGCCAGAAGGTGCTGCGCTGCAATGTAGTGATTGAGGTTTAATTGTAGGAACTGCATCATTGTGGGTTTCTGCCAACACTTCTCGCTGCAAACGGACACTGACAGCTGCCGGTTCTTCGGACTTCCCGGCCTTGACGCACTTCCAGCACCTCGGGCTGCCTTTGCATGACGCTGCTTTGTGCCCTGCCTCGCCGCATCGGTAACACCTCGTCTCGGCCTCCTTCACAAGGCAGTTGGACCAGCCAACTCTAAGTATGCCCACTGATCCTCTTTGCTACCGCCAGAGGGACGGTTACTGTCGCCACCATGCTACCTGTGGATGACGGACGTCAGCTCCTAACCATACACTGACTCTTAATTGCCTGGAATTGGTTTTCAATCGCCTCCAGAATATCGTTCTCCACGACGAGCTCATCCAGATTTCTCAGGCCTGGACACCTGCGTCATAGCTCGAACCTCTTGCCCTAGAATGAGCTCCACGTCGTTTTTCAACTTGAGGGTTGTCTCTGGTGTGCTGTCTGCGAGTTCCAGCAGGAGATCGCCTCCGAACACCCTTGACCTTATCTTTGACCCCATCCAGTTGCCCATCTACCCTCCTCGTTACCATGGACAGTACATCCTTGTATGACATACCCTCACCGACGCTGATGATGAGTGCATCTGGCCGCTTACGCCTGTTCCCTTCTGACTCTTTTCGAGGCTTCGGTCTGGGCTTCCGCATAACCTTCTGCCACTGACCTTCACCATTACACGTCGTTTGCGCGCCAAGCTTCGATTTTTTTTTGCACTCATATCCTGGCGTTTTTGCCTTCCTTGGTTGGCTGTGGGCGCTACCTTTCTGTTTGTTGATGTTAATTGTTTCACATTTATTTACTCAATATATTTTCTTATAGTTGTAACAAATGAAAAGCGTGGAGACTCATCAAAAGAAAATAGTGAGGAGCCGCAAGAAATGAACGTGAGTAAGCGACATACTTCTTTTGTATGGGATCACTTCATTAAATGTACAGGCAGCGAAGAAGCTATATGCAATCATTGCGGATCAAAATTAAAAACTAAAGGTAATACGACCAATCTTATACACCATTTAAAAAACATGCATAAGCCCGATTATCAATTGGAGAAGTCTGATTCGAAGCCTATTTTACCACCAAATCTTAAAAAATTTTTTAACAAAGTAAAATTTTATGAAAAAGTCTTAGCTCGCAAGAACGAAATTGATCAAGCTACATATAATGCGCATTATTGCTATAGATATGCAACCATTTAGTGTCCTGCACGACAAAGGTTTTCGTAATGTGGTGCGTGTATTGGATGCCCGTTACAAAATACCCAGCAAAAAATTCTTTCGAAGTGGACTTCTTGACCAAAATGATTGCATATTAAAAGATAATCTAAAATCCATTTTATAAAATGGATTTTAGATTATCTTTTAATATGCAATCATTTTGGTCAAGAAGTCCACTTCGAAAGAATTTTTTGCTGGGTATTTTGTAACGGGCATCCAATACACGCACCACATTACGAAAACCTTTGTCGTGCAGGACACTAAATGGTTGCATATCTATAGCAATAATGCGCATTATATGTAGCTTGATCAATTTCGTTCTTGCGAGCTAAGACTTTTTCATAAAATTTTACTTTGTTAAAAAATTTTTTAAGATTTGGTGGTAAAATAGGCTTCGAATCAGACTTCTCCAATTGATAATCGGGCTTATGCATGTTTTTTAAATGGTGTATAAGATTGGTCGTATTACCTTTAGTTTTTAATTTTGATCCGCAATGATTGCATATAGCTTCTTCGCTGCCTGTACATTTAATGAAGTGATCCCATACAAAAGAAGTATGTCGCTTACTCACGTTCATTTCTTGCGGCTCCTCACTATTTTCTTTTGATGAGTCTCCACGCTTTTCATTTGTTACAACTATAAGAAAATATATTGAGTAAATAAATGTGAAACAATTAACATCAACAAACAGAAAGGTAGCGCCCACAGCCAACCAAGGAAGGCAAAAACGCCAGGATATGAGTGCAAAAAAAAATCGAAGCTTGGCGCGCAAACGACGTGTAATGGTGAAGGTCAGTGGCAGAAGGTTATGCGGAAGCCCAGACCGAAGCCTCGAAAAGAGTCAGAAGGGAACAGGCGTAAGCGGCCAGATGCACTCATCATCAGCGTCGGTGAGGGTATGTCATACAAGGATGTACTGTCCATGGTAACGAGGAGGGTAGATGGGCAACTGGATGGGGTCAAAGATAAGGTCAAGGGTGTTCGGAGGCGATCTCCTGCTGGAACTCGCAGACAGCACACCAGAGACAACCCTCAAGTTGAAAAACGACGTGGAGCTCATTCTAGGGCAAGAGGTTCGAGCTATGACGCAGGTGTCCAGGCCTGAGAAATCTGGATGAGCTCGTCGTGGAGAACGATATTCTGGAGGCGATTGAAAACCAATTCCAGGCAATTAAGAGTCAGTGTATGGTTAGGAGCTGACGTCCGTCATCCACAGGTAGCATGGTGGCGACAGTAACCGTCCCTCTGGCGGTAGCAAAGAGGATCAGTGGGCATACTTAGAGTTGGCTGGTCCAACTGCCTTGTGAAGGAGGCCGAGACGAGGTGTTACCGATGCGGCGAGGCAGGGCACAAAGCAGCGTCATGCAAAGGCAGCCCGAGGTGCTGGAAGTGCGTCAAGGCCGGGAAGTCCGAAGAACCGGCAGCTGTCAGTGTCCGTTTGCAGCGAGAAGTGTTGGCAGAAACCCACAATGATGCAGTTCCTACAATTAAACCTCAATCACTACATTGCAGCGCAGCACCTTCTGGCGCAAACAGTAAGAGAGGCCAGGGTAGATGTGGCGATCCTCAGCGAACCCTATAGGGTAGGCACAGGTAACGAGTGGGCAACGGACACGAGCGGCAAGGCGCTCTGGAGCTGTGGCAGTTTGCAGAGACCGCTGCAGCAAGTGAAGTCGGAGCGCGGATTCGTGAGGGCTTGGCTTGGATGCTGTTGGGACTACAGCTGCTACCTGGCTCCCAGTCTCCCGATACATGGACCATGACTCCATCCTGGATGCATTGTCATCATCGCGGGCGATTTCAATTCATGGGCGGAGGAATGGGGCCGCACCTCCACGAACCGTAGGGGTCGCAACCTTCTCGAAGCCTTTGCATCGCTCGAGCTGATTTTGTGCAACAGCGGAGACCAGTTCACCTTCTCCAGGCCCGGAATGGGCTCTATCATCGCCAGACTTTGAAGCACTGCAACAGATGTACAAGCGTAAACGATCAATCCTTAAGAGCAGCATCAAACAGAGTAAGAGAGAATGCTTCCAACAACTGCTTGACTCCCTGGGGAAGTGCCTACAAGACAGTGGTCAAGAGAATCAACGCGAGCAGACACTGGGTGCCAGAGGGTCCGCTGATGCTGCGCAACATATTTGTTACCCTTTTCCCCCAAAGGCGCAACACCCCGTCAATGCACGGCCATCTGTCTTCTCAGCCCGCTCTGGTAGTAGTCCCACAAGTCACTGCGGAGGAGGTCGGTGGTGCGGTTAGAAGAATTAAGGACAGTAAGGCAGACAGTAAGAAAAGAGAAGTCCACAGTCGATGCTATTGGCAAAGTTGTCAGCATTGCAACAGACGCAATAGAAGGCATACGTTGGAAAGGGGGTAGCAAGGAGTATTGCCTAGTCGTGACGCTGGACGTCAAGAACGCTTTTAACACCGCAGACTAGGATAGTATCCTGGGAGCGCTAGTCGCCTTCAAGGTACCAGAGTACCTCTTACGCATAGTGAAGAGCTACTTCGCTAATAGAGTTCTCCTCTTCGAATCCGCCTGTGGCACAGAGTCACATGGTGTCTCTACGGGTGTCCCCCAAGGGTCAATTCTCGGACCCTTGTTGTGGAACGCTATGTACGACGGACTCCTGCATGATGACGTGGCACTGGTAGCGGTTGGCAAACATGTAGCAACTGTAGAAGAGGCGGCTAATAGGGCAATTACACGGATTAGCTCCTGGCTAGAATCCGTTGGCCTGCAATTGGCAGCCGAAAAGACCGAGGCGGTCCTGGTGTCTAGTAGGAAGCGAGTGGAGCAAGCCAAAATCAGCATTGGTGTAGTGGAGATTATCTCGAAGCGTGCCATTCGTTACCTAGGGGTCTGGTTGGACTGCAGGTTCAGTTTTCGCGAGCACATCCAGTTCACGGCAAGGAAGGCAGCGGTTTGCGCCACGGCTTTGGCTAGGATTCTACCGAACACTAGGGGCCCGAGGCAGTGCCGAAGAGTTCTGCTGACAAGTGTGGTTCGGTCAATCATCCTATATGCAGCTCCAATCTGGTCATCAGCACTGGAGATCAATTCATTTAGGCGTTGCCTGGAATCTGTTTACCGGTAATGCGCTCTAAGGGTATGCTGTGCCTTTAGAACGGTCTCCGATAACGCAGCTCTTGTGATATCCAGCCTCGTGCCCATTAGCGAGCTGGCCAGGGAGGCCAAGGAGAGATGGGAAGCGCGCGACTCGATCAACCATGCCCAAATTAAGGCAGAGGCCAGAAGAAGAAACCTGCGAAGATGGCAGACTCGCTGGGAGCAGTCAGCTAAAGGTCGTTGGACCTGAATTCTGATCCCCCATCTCGAGCCATGGGTCGCGAGGAAGCACGTCCAGGTGAGCTATTACTTGTCCCAGCTCCTGAGCGGTCATGGCTGCTTCAAAAAATACCTGTATGATTTTGGGCACGCAGTCAGCCCGGCATTCACATGGTGCCCTGGGGAGGTGGCGGAGGACGCAAATCACGTGTTGCTGGAATGCCAGAGGATCGCACATGAGAGAGAGGTGCTAGTCGGACGCATTTGCGCGTTTGACAAGCGCAATTTGGTGTCCAAGATGCTGCTGAACCTGGACGCGTGGGAAGAAGTCAACGAGTTCACTACCCTGACCATGCGAGAGCTGCGCAGGCTAGAGTGTATCAGCGCGGTATAGGACGTAGCTAAATGGAGATGCTGCTAAGAAGCAAAGCCTAGGCGGCGGTCCCGAAGCAGCTCCAACTTAAACCCCAGACCTAACCCTGCCCTAGCATTTTATTTATCTATTTAATTTTATTTATAATCTGCTAGTTTTCTGATTTTTATGTTTAGTTTAGTTAATAAATATTTAGTTAATAAATAAATAAAAAAAAAACTCGGAAAGAAGCTACAGTGATGCAACCGACAGTAGGAGACCCTGTACTTTCCTTTGCACACACACACGCTAACACTCACACAAGCACACATAGCGCAAAGTCGCATGCAACCACACATACGCTCGCGCTGCTCCCCCCTTACCTAGTACAAGGAATTGAATCTTGAATATCTCCGGTGTTTATTATCCGATTAAGCCACAATTTACAGCACAGATAGAGATTATCATTAGATTATCGTATGCCAAAACACAAGTTTGTATCTTTAAAATTGTGGGTGTGGCAGTTTTTCGCGGTTTTTGGGGGAGGGGGGGAGGTATCCAAAAATCTAAAACAAACTTGATCTGCTTGCACTATAGGGGCATCTAACTGCCAAATATGATGTCTCTAGCTCTTACAGTTTCCGAGATCTAGGTGTTCATACGGACGGACAGACGGACAGACGGACAGACGGACAGACGGACAGACAGACGGACGGACGGACAGACAGACGGACAGACGGACATGGCTAGATCGACTCAGCTCGTCGTCCTGATCAAGAATATATATACTTTATGGGGTCTGCCACGCCTCCTTCTGCCTGTTACATACATTTCGGGCTTGCACAATCTTAATAGACCCTTTTGTACTTTTTTAAAGTACAGGGTCTAAAAAACTCGGAAAGCTAAAGTCGGATTCAACCGACAGTAGAAGACCCTGTACTTTGATTTACCCTGGGCGTCGATAATAGCAGCTGCATATATGAACATACTCACATACACATTCACATACATATAAACATATGTGTGTATACATACACACATACACTTATACATACAAATATACACGCAAATACAAACAATAACCAATACTCATATAGAAATTCATGCTCACAATCAAAAATCACGTATACACCCTAGTGGCCGCATACGCTGCGTCTTCCCCTTCCCCTAGCTAAATGCCTAATACTGAAAATTGTTCGTCCAATATATCCGGTGTTTATTATCCGATTGGGCTGCAAATCGCACCAACATGCAAAGCATGTAAATCTTTAATCCTGCAAAAAATCCTGCAGTGACTCTAAAACTGTATATACTAAGAATATTTTTGTGAATTTGAGGGGGAGGGGGATGAGATATCAAATTAAAAACATATACTTGGCCTGCCTATGTAATACGCGAACCAAACAAAAAAAAATTACGTCTCTAGCTCTTATAGTTTCCGAGATCTCGGTGTTCATACAGACGGACGGACAGACAGACAGACGGACATGGCTAGATCGACTCAGCTCGTCGTCCTGATTAAGAATATATATACTTTGTGGGGTCTGCCACGCCTCCTTCTGCCTGTTACACACAAATGTCATTTGCACAAACTTAATAGACCCTTTTGTACTTTTTTAAAGTACAGGGTGTAAAAAAATATGTATGCAGGAATGTATGAATGAATGAATGTTCTAAGAATATTAAAACAATATATTGTAATAGTCGATTAAATTGAAACACTCATTAAAGTTGCGTGACACGTCTTATACCCAATTTCCACTGCGGTCTTACGACTTTTTTTGTGGCTACGACCTTTTAGGTGTTTCCACTGAACAAACGGTCGTAAGTCGCAAGTCGAAATCATCAGTTTTTTGTTTACATTTAATTTGATTCGTGACTTGCAGAATAAATTAAAAGATTTTAATTATAAAATGGAGAAAATGAGTATTTATTTAATTGTTCAGTCCCAGATAATGGTGGACATAAGCGAACTGGAGTCTATCGAAGAGGCACAGAGCATGGAATATGCCCATAAAATTTGTTCCAAATGGCAAATGTTGTTGCAGTTTTCAAAGCTGAATTAAAGCTCAGAACTATATGGATGCATGAAATAACAAATTGTGTCATTTATTAAAAATATATATTGTCCACTGCAATAATATAAAATACAAACAAATCAATTATAATGATAAGAAAATTAAATATTATAAATAATAAACAAACAAACTTACTGTTTACGAATTTTTTTTTGTTGTTTACATTTTTTTAACTGTAAACAGAGTTAAATTTCGATAAAATGAGGGTAAATTTCACAATGCTGCCACATTTTTTGCAGAAAATCGTTTTACAACACTCTGGATTTTTTGGTCGCAGCTCTCACGACTAGTCCCAAATTCTTAAATTCCAAATTCGGTCTTAAGCAAATAGTCCCAATTTTGGTCTTACGACCTCAGTGGAAACGGGGCTTTATCTCTTTATTCGCTATTACAGAATTAACTTTTCCGCCTTGTGCAACACTATCATTAGAGATGAGCCTTTCTCTTAACAGAGTAATAGTTATGGTCATGTTATTATGCATACGTGTCTGCGTTCGTGCTATTGGCCTGCTACAATTTAGCCATCCTGACCATGATATAGCCCCTATTTCCGGTTAACATATTTTACAATAAGCATTACAATTCGATTTTACAGTTATCATAATCTTATAAACATATTTACAATAAAGGATTATTATACTAACAATTAAGTTCCATTTATATCCGAATTTACACATTTGCATTTAATTACGTTCGTTTTGGAATTTGTATTTTTTAACCAATGCCTAATGTTTTGTGCACTCCAAACGCCTTGATAAGGATTCCGAGATAACTGAAAGCCGTTAATATCTTTGAGCAAGTATCTATCATTCTTTAGAACCTTGTCTATTACATATGGGCCTTTGCTTTTTGGTAAAGTTTTCTTGAAATTCCTGCTGTGCTATCGAAGTTTTTTACCATAACGTAGTCTCCTGTCATGAACATGTCCGGACATTTTCTTTTATTGTTATAATACTCCTCATTCTTTGCTTGTGCTAACAATTGACTATGTGGTGCTTTTTCCCAATATTTTCTAAATATTTTTCGTAACTTGTGTCTAATTGTTTTTCTTGCTCTAGCTTCTCCTTTAATTCTTCACTAATTTCTCCTCTTTGTCCCAATCCAAACCACATTGTGCTAGGAAATTGCTTGGTACTTCTATGTTGTGTGTTGTTTAATGTATATTCGACCTTTTCAATAATGATATCCCAATGCTGTCCTTGTTCTGGCTCGGTGAGTTTAGCTATCATGGGACCTAGGCTTCTATTTATCCGCTCTACTTGACCATTGGCTTGTGGAGACCCCGTTGCGATTTTAACATGTCTAATATTATTATCGCTTAAAAAATTTTCAAACTGGAGCGATGTGAAACAACTTCCTCTATCCGACACTATGCAGTTAGGTTTGCTGTATGATCTAAAATAATCTTTTAATGCATTAACGACCTCTTTGCTGTTTGTTGTCTTTGTTGTATATAGTCTTACAAACTTTGTGAAACCGTCCACTATCGCGAATATATATTTCTTAGCTCTACTATTATCAACAGGCCCATAACGATCGATATGAATCAATTCAAAGGGCTTGTTGCCCTTTGGAATGCTATGTAAAACTCCACTTTCTTTGCCTGTCTTAGGTGAAAAAGCAATGCATCTCAAACAATTTTCTATGTGATTTAATGCTTTAGCTTTCATGTTGGGAAACCAATTCGTTTTCATCATTGCATCTACCATCTTGTCTCTGCCAACATGCCCTAATTCGTCGTGGTATTTGTATAGTACGTGGTCCTTAATGGCATGTGGTACGTAAAATGATAACCTCTTTTCATTTGTTTTTCTAAATACGACTCCATTTCTCATTTCGAATAGTTTTAACTCACTTTTTTCTAACAATTTACTAATATTTTGTATCTTTTCATCCTTTGTCTGGCAGATTATCAAATTGGATTCTAAACTATTTGCTTCGGTTATCATAATAGTGTTATAACATCTTTGTTCAGAGAATAAATGAAAGACCAGCGAGGTTAGGGGTTTGATGATCAACTCTCTGGCACGAAGCCAGTCTTCTTTATTTTATACCATTTCTGGGGTATGTATAAGATCATTTACAATATGGTACTTATCTATGCTTAGGTACAGCGTAACTATGTACTAACATTTCCTTCTTATGTGCATATAGTTTGTGTCTCTGTTATCCACATTCTAGTTTTACATATGTGTTCTGTTTACTTAGGTCAAGTCTGTAATATTATCTACTGCAAGGCCCAAAGATTGTGGCCTGCCGCTGTTGATATATGATATGCAGCTAGAAATCTGCGTTATCGTTTTGTAGTTTTACATGTTTCTTATACATATGTTTATTTCCTTATGTCCATACTTGAACATATTGTAACGGTTGCAATATATATCTTATATTCCATGTTCATGCTTGAACATCTTGCAAAGGGCCACCCAAAAGGTGGTGGCTTGTATATGATATTTCAATTTACTTTTAAATGCATTTTACATTCCATGCTCATACTTGAACAATCTTGATAATGCATCTACGTGTTGCATCTGTTTTCCAGCTCTGTGCACTAATTCATAATCATACTCTTGTAACTCCAACGCCCACCTCGCGATTCTTGGGTTTTATTCTATCTTGTTCAGTGTTAGAGTTAATGAGTTGCAATCTGTTGCAATTTTAAATCGCTTGCCCTGTTAATATATTCTAAATCTCCTTAAAGCATAAATTATAGATAAAGCTTCTAGTTCAAAGATATGATATTTTGCTTCTGTTTCGGACGTACGTTTTGAAAAATAGGATATTGGGTGCAGTTCCTAACGCGTTGGCATCGAAGTTCAGCTCAATGTCGTCCCTATGATTATAAATTATAAAAACCGGTGCTTCTAATAACTTATTTTTTAGACATATAAAACAATCTAACTCTTCCTTACCAAACTCAAACTTTCTGTCTTTCCTAAGAAGGCCATACAAGGGTTTCGCAACCATGGAAAAGTCTTTCATAAATCTTCTGAAGTAAGAACACAGTCCAAGAAAACTTTGCACCGAATGAATCTTATCCGGTAACGGGAAATTCTTTATGGCTTCTAGTCCTTTGTCGTCAGCTTTAATGCACCCTTCTGATATATGAAATCTTAAATACTTAACATTATTCTGCAAAAACTCACATTTATCAAATCTTAATTCTAATTTGTTTTCTACTAATCGCACTAATACTTTTTCTAATATTTCTAAATGCTCATAAATGTCTTTGCTTGCAACCATGATATCGTCCAAGTAAACTATCACTTTATTGTCTCTAATCATATCTGAAAATATACTGTTAATATACCTCTGAAATAACTGAGACGCAGTTTTAAGCTCCATTGGCATTCTTAAAAACTCATATTGTCCTAATGGCGTCACAAAAGAAGTATATTTAACTGATTCTTTATCAACAAAAACATGATAATAACCATTTTTCAAATCGAGTTTGGTAAACACGTTTTTTCCTACCAATTTGTCCAATAAATCGTCTATTAAAGGTAATGGGTCATTATCTCTAACCATAATTTTATTGAGTCTTCGAAAATCTACACACATTCTTAAATCGACTGTTTTTTTCTTAACCAATACAATTGCTGATGCATACTCTAAACTACTGGGCTGGATGATTCCATCTTTCAGATATTCAATTAACATAACTTGTAATTTTTCTTTCTCAGCATATGATAATTTTCTAGGCGAACAGCTAAATGGCTTCTCTTTCTCTAGTACAATTTTCATTTTACATTTTATAGTCGGTTTGACTGGCCTTTCAGCAGTTCTATATGTTTTTTCCAACATTTTCAAAAACCGTTCTTTTAACATAAAATCAAATTGCTCTCACACATTGTATTCTTTTTCGCCGATATTCAAACAATCTATCGATAAAATATCATTTCCAAAATTATCTCCATACCTTCCCATATTGCTTTGCTTTGCTTTGCTTTGGGTTTGATCATTACCAATTTCAAAACTACCAATTTCACCACTAACTGTTTCACCTCTAACTATTTCTTTCTCTATTGAGTTGTCGCTAACACTTTCATAACTATTGATATCATTGCTAACCAAGCCTAACTGATTCTCATCTAAATTTATATTTTGTAACGATCTAACACTATCTAACAATCTATTTTCTAAAATTTTCTCCACTTTTGCGTTGTTCTCTAATCCATCATTATCTAATAATTTATTTACCATACTAATTGGTTTTTCTTCATTTACATGCTCTAGAGAACTTGTTTGGCTTTCAGTGCACTCTTTGGATAATATGTCTAGTTCGCTGAAATTTAATTTCAGCCCGTAAAGTTTCATAAAGTCCCTCCCAAGTATTACATTCCATCTCATAGACTCGTCAGCCACCACTTTCAAATCAAAATTAACTTTTATTTCTTTTTTAACAACATAAACTGATATTTTTCCAAAAACTTTTAATTGGCTTTCATTTAGCCCGAAATAAGGCACTTCGTGTGCTTGGAGTTCTACTCCTTGCGGAATGCAACTTCGCTTTACGAATGATATGGGGCTGCCCGAGTCGAAGAGGCATACTGAAATTAATTGTGTGCTATTGTTATTGCTAAAATATATATTCATACACCTTACATAATTTTTTTCATCACGACCTCCGGTGTTGGACTTCCTCTTTGGACATTGCGCTTTCAAATGTTCTTCACTGCCACATCCGTAGCACGAGCCGGCCTTTCTCTTCGACTTCGAACAGTCCCGTGCCCAATGCCCTTTGGAGTTGCAGTTGAAGCAGCGTGAACTTTGCAGCATGCTGCTGCTGTGTGCTACATCAGAACTTGCACCTCTTGTCTCAGCATTTCGTTGCTGAGGCAACTGAACGTCTGCAAACGCCCGCAGTATTTTATTTGAGTTATTAAGCCACTGCAGCTTGGCTTGTACACGAAGATTCTCATGCGGTATGCCATCGATATTACCGTCTAAAAGCTCTTCATCCTCCATGTCCAAGTCTCGCATTCTCTTGCTCTCAAAGTAGAAGCCGAAGCCTTCTGAGGGTTGCCTACGTCGTGCTGGAAACTTGCGACGTAACTCCGCCTTGCTCAACTTTTCACAGAACGATAGCTTTAACTGCTCTAACAATTCGTTTAATGGTTTCACAATGCGTCCGGGATCTGCATGTAGCACCTGCAACGCATTTCCTTTAAGCTTGGCAATGCATAGAAAATGGCGCTGCGTATCGCTCAGCCCATGTAATTGTGTTACGTTCTCCAATTGCGCAATCCAATTGCGTGCAGATGTATTGCCATCAAAATTTAATAAGACTTCTTTTGCTAATTGGAATGATGCTGATGCCCATTCGCCGGCTCTATGAAGCGGTTGTCGAATTTCATCACGAACGATGACGTCATTAATTTGGCGGTTGTTGTCGCCGTGATCGCTGTTGTTGCTGCCCTGCACATTTTCGTTTTCTTCTCTATCGCTCCTGTTGCCTACCTCATTCTGCGAAATATGGTCGTCCCCTTCTAAAGCATGCTGTTGGTTATCATGGCTGCTGACGGCCTGCATGCGCACTTGTTCTAGAAGGTTCTTCGCTGCCTCTATTTCCACGCGTATGTTTTTCAGGCCTTCGGCGCCCTTGAAAATTTCTTCACGCTGGGCATGCAAGACACCATCCATGTCTGCTTGCTCCACCCCGTCCACATCATTTGTTCCTGGCATGCTGTCGCGCTCGTCAGCCGGCACTGCATTGAGACGCACCAATAGCTAGGCTTTTGAGCCTGTTGTAGGCAAGCCCAAAGCATGCGCCCATTGTTTGAGGGTCACCACCGACACATCTTCGGCGTATATATCCATTTTGGTGATCTTTATCCCACTTCTGAGATTGTAATAGTCGATTAAATTGAAACACTCTTTAAAGTTGCGCGACAGGTCTTATCTCTTTATTCGCTATTACAGAATTAACTTTTCCGCCTTTTGCAACACTATCATTAGAGATGAGCCTTTCTCTTAACAGAGTAATAGTTATGGGCATGTTATTATGCATACGTGTCTGTGTTCGTGCTATTGGCCTGCTACAATATGTAATTGTTTTTGCTGTGGATTCTGCAGTGTCTGCAGAGGATGCAGGGGCAATCGCTGTACAGTTTTCACTGTACATATGTACATATTGTTATAGAAATATGTTAAGTTAAGACGCATATGTTAACAATGTAATCGATAAGCTGTTAATAATACCAACATATAATCGATAGTTAAAACTGTAAAGAAAAGTATCGATGAGAGAATCGTAAGAAAACACGGGAGAAGCGCATCGCTAAGGCGGATTGGCGTCACTTTGAGAGAAGCGCGCGCGTAGAACAGTCGATAAGTAATTTAACTAAACAAAAACCAGAAATATATATTATTCATACTAAATGTTCGGGGGGGTGTGCCGCACTCTTTTCTCCAGAAACTTCCAGAAGTAGGTATAGGTGTTGTTGTTGTAGTGGTTTTTGTTGTAGTGGTTGTTATCGTAGTGGTTGTTGTTTGTAATAACTAGACTGTGCGTCTTGTTTCTTCAAGCGTGTATATTCAACTGATTAGTACAATATTTTGCTTATGTCTAAGTTATGCTAAATCTGTGGTGAATTCCACTCTCTCTCTCTCCATTCTCCTCGCGGCATACTTTTGACACTTGCCAATATTGGGTTTATGCTGTTCTACATAAACATCCTCCCCCCCTTGCAATACTATTGCAAAGGATGCTCTCAAAGGGGGGTTCGCCAACTTCCACATCAATGTGCACATGACCCGGAGAGGACCCAGCCAAACACAGTGTTTTGTGCGACTGGTAGCCCGTTATGACTCGGGATCAGTCCTGGCAGGATGATCCTTGGGTATATGTCGGCACCGGGAATGACCGACACCCTGCTTGGCCGATAAAACTGCTCATCCGCCAGCGCAATCGATGAGAACTCGCTCTTCACCTGCTCACTTATGAGATTTGCCGGTGTTCCCATGTTGAACTCCGGATCTGCGAGTAAAACCACTTCCAGTTTAATCTTACTGTTGGATTTAGAAAAGATATTTGCAGTGCAAGCACCTTCTGCACCAACGTGAGTCACGGATAGCCCGAGGGCCTTTGCGAAGGATGCGTTGATGCGACTCGTAGGGCTGCACGGATCAATGAGTGCACGAGTATCGAAGGTCTTGCTCTGCATTTGGATTTTGATGATTGCCGTGGGAAGGACTGCGTTTGCAGGAGCGAGGTGAGCGTCATTTTGGATGCACTGGACCGATTTCGTGGTTCAGCTGGTGGTGATCGCGATACATGTCGCGGGGAGCGTGGCGTGGATGAGGATGGCGATTGTTCATTCAGATGGACGAGTGTATGTTGGTCCTTCTTGCATAAGCGGCATTTATCGCCGCTCCGACACGAGTCCTTGGAATGCTCATGTGCCAAGCAGTTGGGGCAGTATTTGTTAATTAATACTGCCCGGAGGCGCTGTTCAGCGCTGAGCCGTAGAAAGCGCTGACATTTTTTGAGCGCATGAACGCCGCGGCATACACGGCAACGATAGCCGTTTACTCCCCTGGGTGTTGTCTTCTTCTTCTGCTGTGGACGTGGACGTGGAGTCATTCTTGAAAAGAAAGAACAAGTTGAAATTAGTATTGGATAAGTAGCGCTTGGAACAACAAATAACATGTATGTTAATCTGATTTTTGGACAGATTCCGTAGGAAGCAGAATGAGCTTGGCTACTGGACGTCTTATGGTACCACGAGTAGTTAGGATATCTACAACGCGGACCAAATTATCTGAAACCGGAAAGGTTTGCTCAATTCTGCCTAGGCGCCATTCATTCAATGGAATGTTGTCTTCTCTAATGACAACCATGTCGCCAGCTTGGAGGTTTCTCGCTGGGAGTTGCCATTTGTTGCGTTTGTGCAGCTCTTTAAGATATTCATCTTTCCAGCGGAAACAAAACTGCTGATTTAAAGCTTTAAGACGTTGCCATCGATTAAGAATAGACTCTGCATTTTCTCCGGCTTCCCACAAGCCTCCCATGTGAGGTGCGCTAGGAGGATTAAAGCGCCATTTCAAATTGTGGTGGGAGTACGTTGAAATTAATTTTGTTTGTGCTGTTGCCAGGAAATCACGGGAAATGCATTTTGAGGCTCCTACAAATGTTTGCCCATTGTCTGAAAACATTTGTTGAGGGCAACCCCGTCCAGACACGAAACGGGCAAATGCCGCAAGGAATTTTTCGGTCGTTAGATCAGAGGTTGCTTCTAAATGGATTGCTTTCGTGTTAAAACACACGAAAACACACACATATCCCTTTGTGATGAGGCATGCTCGACTGGTGTAGTTTTTAATTTCGAAAGGTCCAGCGAAATCAACTCCCGTATGAGTGAATGGTCGTGAGAAAGTTGTCCTTTCTTTTGGCAAATCGGCCATAAGCTGGGTTTGCAATCGCTTTCGATAAACTACGCAAACTCGACAGGAATTAATAGTCGTTTTTACAAGATTCCGGAGTTTGGGAATTCAATACCTGGAGCGGATTAGGCGTATCATTAATTGGTTTCCTTCATGGAGCGAAATACGTTGAGTGAAACGTACAATGAGACGTGTTAGAGTGCATAAATATGGGAGGATTATTGGATGTTTCTCATCACACGACCACATGCTCGTATAATTCCCGCTCCATCGAGAAACGGATTTAAATTAATGATGGAACTAGAAGAAGGAATTGCTTGCTTTTTCAATAAACAAGAATACTCTTTGGAATACTCTAGACGTTGAGTATAAACGATCAGACGCTCTTGTGCCTCAGTTATTTCACTACTACTGAGTTCCTTGGAAAATTGAGTATCTGACCCTTTGCACCGTATGGAAAAACGAAGCGCATAAGCGATAACTCTGAAAGCTTTTGCCAAGTCCGAGAAACGATCGATCAGATTGGGTTCTGAAGGTAACTTGGATATGTTACACTTTACGGGACGTTGTTCACAATCTGTTTCCTGAGACTCAGTTGGAACAGGCCATTGATCTTGTGACAGTTGTAACCATTCCGGTCCATGCCACCAAAGATCGCTGCCCACCAAATCTTCGGAGGTGACACCTCTGCTAGCTAGGTCTGCGGAATTGTGTTCGGATCTTACGTGAAACCATTGGCTCGAGTTGACAGACTGAGTTATCTTGGTTACTCTGTTAGCAACGAAAGTAGTCCACTTACATGGTGGTTTGTTCAACCATGCTAGCACAATTGTGGAATCAGTCCAATAGAAGGACTCATAATTTCCAACCGGAAACTTTGGAAGGAGGGCCGAAACCAATTCGGAGAGCAGCACTGCGCCGCACAACTCTAAGCGGGGCAAGGATACGGTCTTCACAGGCGCAACTCTAGTCTTAGCAGTGAGGAGATGTACGGAAACCTAGTTATCTTTTTCCACGCGGATATAAATTGCTGCACCATAAGGCCGTTGGGATGCGTCACAGAAGCCATGGAATTGTATTTTTGCCTTTGGATGGTAATCCACTTGGGATCCGGATTTCCTTGAGAGCTGGATAACTATTCAGAAAATCTTGCCACTTTTGGAGGAGGTCGGTTGGTAAATATTCATCCCAACCAAGTTCTTTTAGCCAGATTTCCTGCATGATAATTTTTTCCTCGTATTATGAATGGAGCCAGCCATCCTGCTGGGTCGAACAGTTTTGCTATTTGAGACAAAACTTCTCTTTTTGTGAAGGAAGCACCTGGCGCTATATTTGCTGGCATAAAGAAAAAAACGTCATCACTTGCTTGCCAACGGATACCCAACATTTTTGCTGTACTAGCGTCTTCTATCTCCAAAAAGTCTTCACACAATTGCTGATCCTTAGGAATGTCCTTTAACAGTTGCTTTGTGTTAAAAGTTCATTTTCTAAGAGGAAAACCAGCACCGTCTAGTGCAGAACGAAGTTCTTTTATTGCAGAAATAGCAGTAGGTATGGAATGGGTACCAGCAAGGACATCATCAACGGTCATTGAATTGGATATGATGTCACTAGCAAGGGGGAAAAACTCCTGCACATCTTGTGCAATTTGTCTGAGCACACGTATGGCCAAAAATGGAGCACAATTAACTCCGAAGGTAACAGTGGAGAGCTCATAGTCGCTGAGTTCGCCGTCTTTATTCCGGAACAGTATCCTTTGGAATTTCGTTTGCTTGGGATCAACTGGGATTTGTCGATACATTTTCGTGATGTCCGCATTAAAGGCATAACGATAGAAACGCCATTTTAAGATCTGCATTGATAAGTCAGATTGCAGAATTGGCCCTGGATATAAAATGTCTTTCAAGCTTTTACCATTTGAGGTCGGACTGGAGGCGTTAAACACAACGCGAATCTTCGTGGTTGTACTGTCTTGTTTGGAAGACAGCATGATGAGGTAGATAGAAATTGTCGGAATCATCAATGTCTCATGTGACCTAAATCTAGGTATTCCTGTATGACGGAATCGTACTGTTCTTTTAAAGGAAAGTTTCTTTTTAAACGAGCTTCGTTTTTTAGAAACTGAGCCAGTGCGATAGATCTAGAGTGGCCTTAGTTTATGTTCTCAGGATTTCGAAAAGGAAGTGATACAATGTATCTACCATTTGTATCTCTGAGGGTCGTGCGGATAAAGTTATCTTCGGAATCTGAATCTTCTACTGGCATTGATGGGAGATCCTCCACCTCCCAAAATTTTGTGAGAAGGTTTTCGAGACGGTCCTCTGAGCTGATCTTGACCCTTGTAGTAAAGGATGATATGGATGAATTATTTGGCTCAGTTACTGGCTCTGTTAAGATCCATCCAAATATGGTTTCTTGACCGAGTAATGAGCCGCAAATGTTGGATTTGGAGCCGCCAAGCAGAATGGATGGAAGGATATCTGCGCCAATTAGAATATCTACCTGCGAACTCCTGTAGAACGATGGGTCAGCTAGAGGAAGTTTTGGAAGGTCCTTTATAAAACTTTTAGAAACAGGATAGGATGGTAAAGTGCCTGCAACATTTGGTTGGACAAAGGCTGAAGTTTCAATCTGAATCCTTGGCTTGGATGGAGAGCCTATGTGGAAATGACATAATTTCTGAGTCCTTGCTGCAATTGCTCGATTCAAGCCTGATACTTGCGCTTGTGCTGAATGGAATGGAAGCTTGATAAGTTTGAACATTCGTTCCGATATGAACGTTGCTTCGGATCCGGAATCGATCAATGCACGTGCCTTATAATTGGTACCCAAGTAGCAGATGTTAATAATGGCTGTGCCCAGCAAAACACCCTGTGTGTTCGCTGTGAAATAATTTTGCACATTGGAGGAAGTGGACTGTATATTTGTAGTAGCTTGAGTGGAAGGAACTGATGTAGAGGGTTCTGATGGAGAGGTGCCACGATGCAACAGAGTGTTGTGGCGACCTTTGCACGTGAAGCAATTATGTGGACTCGTGCAGTCTTTGATTTGGTGCCTTCTAGCAAAGCAGTTCAAACATAACTTTTGTTGTTTTATATAATTGGCTCTTTCAGTGCCCGACATTTGGAGGAAGCGTGGACATAAACGCACAGGATGATTCTCCTTGGAGCAAAGCTTGCATGTTTGTGCTTTTACGCTCACTTTTGTTTCGAAGGAGCTAACCTTTTTAGAGGTGGTTTCCCTTTTAGAGAAAGTGGGTTTTGACTGAGATGTGGTTGGTTTAACATCTTCAATAGCCTCTAAAGTTCTATAACGTTCCAATAAGAAGTTGTTCATTTCGTTCCATGAGGGGACATCGGCTTTTTTTGTAGAGACTGTTCCCATAGCGATAGAGTGAGTTTCGGTAGTTTTGAGAAGCAAAGGAATACTAGAAGGCAATCCCAATTCTCAATGCTGATCTTTGAAAGTTCTAGAGCCGTTAAACACCCTTGTATGGTATTTTGCAATTCCTTAACAGCGGCTCCAGACTCATGAGAAATCGATTGGAGGTTAAAAGTATTTTAAGTTGGCTGTTTACCAATAAACGCTTATTTTCATAACTCTCCGTTAACGCTCTCCACGCAGATGCGAACCCATCATTGGTAAGTGGAGATTTGGAAACGATTGCCTTCGCATCATCACTAGTTTTGGAGTTGAGATGGAACAACTTTTCAACTGATGTTAGTCTAGGATTATTAATGTAGACTGCAGTAAAAATATCTCTGAACGTGGGCCATTTCAGATAATCGCCACGGAAAATTTCAGTTTCTACTGGAGGAAGACTACAACCCCGTGATTGAGAAATAGATGCTGGAACATTAACTGCAGCCGTAGCGTTTTCAATCTACTCTTGAAGATTTGATGCACAACGTTCGTATACAGTATAACAATGATCATACTTTGATTGCATCGATCGCATTTCATCACCGGTAGAATCAGACTGAAGCGCTTTATTACAGCGTTCACATTCTTGTTCCACCTTTTCCCACAAGGCCTTGACCTGATCTCGGCGAATCTTGAGAGTAAAGAGTGAAACTGGAGCAGAATGAGGTGCTGATATTTTTGTTTCGAATTGACTAAGGCGGTCTGAAGCGGAAATGAAATAGTTTAAAGCCATTTTCCCTTGATCTAACAGTTTTTGAGCCACGCTACGGGTTTGTTGGACAAGCATGCTTGGATTCACCTTGGGTTCACCTTTGGAAGGAATTGATGCCTGTTTTGCCGCGGCTGAAGATGAACTTTGAGTTGGCGGATTAGGAAGGGATCCTGATCTTCGATGTTGAGTAGTAGGAACAGTCAGAAGCTTCTTTGTGTCGCGAGCACTTGACATAATATGCTCTTAGCAAAGGAAATGAGAAATTATTGGGTCGCGGAAACTCAATGGAACGAGAATAAACGGATGGAACGATTGAAAATGGAACAATTGGAGTTGTAAGAACAATTTGCAATTTTGATTTGGACTTTAATACACCAATTATATCGAATTTGGATAAAAATGTGAAAAAATAACAGATTTTGTTAAATGGAACGGTGGAATTGGAACAATAATTCACTTGGAATATTGTTGATTATTGATATCTTGTTCTATTTTCAAAAAAATTATATAAAAAATATGTATATATGTTATAGACGATAAATTTAAAAAAATGGAATAATGGAACGAGCGGATTGGGGGGATGATAATCCGTTGACTTCTAAATATATAGATATAGATCCGGCTCGAAGGACCAATGTTCGGGGGGGTGTGCCGGAGCCTTTTCTCCAGAAACTTCCAGAAGTAGGTATAGGTGTTGTTGTTGTAGTGGTTGTTGTTGTAGTGGTTGTTATCGTAGTGGTTGTTGTTTGTAATAACTAGACTGTGCGTCTTGTTTCTTCAAGCGTGTATATTCAACTGATTAGTACAATATTTTGCTTATGTCTAAGTTATGCTAAATCTGTGGTGAATTCCACTCTCTCTCTCTCTCCATTCTCCTCGCGGCATACTTTTTGGCACTTGCCAATATTGGCTTTATGCTGTTCTACATAAACACTAAATAAAGACAAAAATATAAATCAAAGCAGATCATATCGCTTTACATTCTTTCTCCACATCTTCAGAAGTGGGATATGAAAATAAACAAACGCCTACATATGTATATATAAAAAGAAAACTATTGGCAAAGAACTGTTACATTGTGAAATACTTAGCTTGTGGATGTATACGTGCCATCGCGCTGCGCAGTAAGAAACTGGTTGGAGAAAAGGAGACAACAAAATTCTTTTAACACGCCATAAATACATAGAGACAAAATGAACAAAATGCAATGTATTGCATGGCTTACCAGCAATAATATTGAGTTTAACTCAAATTCTACTGTACGTCAACTGAGCAAGCTGGCCATTAGGCATGGAGCTAACATCGGAAATATCGACAGCGACACCAGCGAGGGTGAGTCGAACAATGACTCTCATGCAAATGATACGATGATTAACGCCATAGAAGCGCCTTAGGAGCAGCAAAGCGAAATCGGTCCCTACCGTAGATTCAACGCCATCGTCGAGGAACAAAAGCTTATTGAAGCAGAAATGGAACTTCTGCGTAAACGGAAAGTTCTGGAAGATCTACGCAAAACCGCTGCAAAACATACGGTTGAAGTTAGTGAGGTAGTTGACTCTATACAACAATTCACGGGTGCGGAAAACAACGACGCAAAGAAGTGGATCCAAAATTTTGAGCGTATATGCGAAACCTTGGACGTTGATGACTCCTTTAAGTTTAGATGTGTACGACGTCTGATGAAACCCAACACTGATGCTGATTGGTTTCTACGTACAGACAAGTCTTCTTCTTACTTGGAATTTAAGCAACACTTTTTGAACAATTTTGATCATGCTTACTCAGTGGTTGAAATTGTAAACTTACTCAAGTCAACTGCATTCTCGCCTGGTAAAATGACAGTACTTGGGTACATCTTCCGGATGCAAGACATTGCGACCAGAGCCCCATTAGAAGAAAATCAGGTGATACAATTTATCATCGAGGGACTACGTGATGAAACTTCAGACATAGCCATATTGTACCCAGCAAAGACGATCGAGGAATTGAAGCAGCTGTCTCGTCGTTATGCTCAGATGCGTGCCAAGCGCATAAATTTGCCAACATCGAGCGCAGCAAGCAATACAGCTGGAAAAGCGTCTGTTATGCGCTGTTCCGGATTTGGGCATATTGCTGCGTCGTGTTCCGAACCTAAGCGGGAGAAAGGTTCTTGCTTTCGCTGTGGATCACTGGATCATATAATAAAAACTCGGAAAGCTACATTCGGATGCAACCGACAGTAGAAGACCCTGTACTTTCCTTTGCACACACACACGCTAACACTCACACAAGCACACATAGCGCAAAGTCGCATGCAACCACACATACACTCGCGCTGCTCCCCCCTTACCTAGTACAGGGAATTGATTCTTGAATATCTCCGGTGTTTATTATTATATTGAGCCACAATTCACAGCACAGATAAAGATTATCATAAGAATTTTGTATGCCAAAACACAAGTTTGTATCTTTAAAATTGTGGGTGTGGCAGTTTTTCGCGGTTTTTGGGGGAGGGGGGGAGGTATCAAAAATCTAAAACAAACTTGATCTGTCTACACTATAGGGGCATCTAACTGCCAAATATGATGTCTCTAGCTCTTACAGTTTCCAAGATCTAGGTGTTCATACGGACGGACAGACGGACGGACGGACGGACAGACAGACGGACATGGCTAGATCGACTCAGCTCGTCGTCCTGATCAAGAATATATATACTTTGTGGGGTCTGCCACGCCTCCTTCTGCCTGTTACATACATTTCGGGCTTGCACAATCTTAATAGACCCTTTTGTACTTTTTTAAAGTACAGGGTCTAAAAAAGTACGGAAAGCGACAGTCGGACGCAAAGCTACAGTCGGACGCAACCGACAGTAGGTGACCCTGTACTTTGATTTGCCCTGGGAGTCCATAATAGCAGCAGCATATACATATGTCCATACTCACATACACATACACATGCACTTATACACACACACATACACTTATTCATACAAATATATACTAAAATACAAACAATCAGCAATACTCATACAGAAATTCAAACTCACAATCAAAAACTCGGAAAGCTACAGTCGGACGCAACCGACAGTAGGTGACCTTGTACTTTGATTTGCCCTGGGAGTCCATAATAGCAGCAGCATATATGTACATACATACTCACATACACATACACATGCACTTATACACACACACATACACTTATTCATATAAATATATACTAAAATACAAACAATAACCAATACTCATACAGAAATTCATGCTCACAATCAAAAATCACGCATACGCCCTAGTGGCCGCATACGCTGCCCAGCCAACTGCCTCCCCAGCCAACTGCCTAGTACTGAAAATTGTTTGTCCAATATCTCCGGTGTTTATTATCCGATTGGGCTGCAACTCGCACCAAACATGCAAAGCATCTAAAGGTTTAATCCTGCAAATGAATCCAGTGACTCTAAAACTGTATATACTAAGAACATTTTTGTAAATTTGAGGAGGAGGGGGATGAGATATCAAAATAAAAACATAAACTTGGCCTGCCTATGTAATACACGAATCAAACAAAAAAAAAATTACGTCTCTAGCTCTTATAGTTTCCGAGATCTCGGTGTTCATACAGACAGACAGACAGACAGACAGACATTTTTCGCAGGATTAAAGCTTTAGATGCTTTGCATGTTTGGTGCGAGTTGCAGCCCAATCGGATAAGAAACACCGGAGATATTCGACAAACAATTTTCAGTACCAGGCATGTGGGTAGAGGAGGGGGGAAGCCACAGTGTACGCGGCTACTAGGGCGTATGATTAAAGCTTTAGATGCGTTGCATGTTTGGTGCGAGTTGCAATCCAATCTGATAATAAACAGCGGAGATATTGGACAAGCAACTTTAAGCACTAGGCATTTGGCAAGGGGATGGGGGAAGTCGCAGCGTACCGCCACTAGGGCGTTAGCGTGATTTTTCATTGTGAGTACGAATTTCTGTATGAGTATTGGTTATTCTTTGTATTTGCGAGTATATTTGTATGTATAAGTGTATGTGTATGTGAGTATGTACATATATGCAGCCGCTATTATCGACGCCCAGTGTAAATCAAAGTACAGGGTCTTCTACTGTCGGTTGAATCCGACTGTAGCTTTCCGAGTTTTTTTCTCCTAATTTGATACGGGTAGCGCCATTAGTTTGATTCAACACTCCGTATTGCCATACCATCTGGTCTGTAATTCCTTGGAAAAAACTTCCTTTAAAGACTTAGGAAATTTCAGATTATGCACATTTTGCAAGCTAGTTGTTAAGATTACGTTTGAAAACGTTACAAATGAAATATTACTTTATGTTGTACCGAATAATTACATTCCCTATCCAGTGTTGTTGGGAAGAAACTTCCTAGAGAAATTTAATTTGAAATTATGTATTTTGAAAAACATTGAAGTGCCCATTATTGAAGGTATGGCCAATAAAGATATTTTGAAAATCGCTAATTCCACATTGCATTGTATTTTTAGTCCAATAGAAAATGACAACATTGTAGAGAGCTGTATTAAGTGCCAATATTCCGAACGCTTTAAGAGCGCACTAGTGCATAAAATATCTTCCGACCAGTTAAGTTTGAATAGTAAGTCTTCCGATAGTGTCAGTTTAAGTAAGCAATTTTCAGATAGTGACAATTCCAAAAATTTAATTATGAGTATTGATTTCGAAGAAACTGAAGAGTGCATTATTGATTCAAGATTAAACCAAGAGCAGCTTAAAGTCGTTAAGCAAGTGATAGATGATAATTATTATCGGTTGGAATATATACCTGAAATTGAGCACGAATACGAGATGAGGATAAAGTTAAGATTTGATGTTCCAGTGTATTGTTCGCCACGGTGAATATCGTATCACGATCGTAAGGAGACAGAAACTATTATTCATATATTACAAATAAATACATAATAATATGTAGGCCCATAATTTCTGGTAATTTAAGTACACACAATAATTAACAGTCAGCATTTATCGAACTTGCACTGCTTATATTGCATTAGTAAGCAAGAGTGTCTGACACACATTTCGTTTATATTAGTTCAATAAGTAACTCAGCATATATTCGAATTTCCGCATTGCCCTAGTAGTAATAAGCATTTATTGTAACCCATGTGAAGTATAAATAGTTTAGTTGTAAGAAGTCACTAATAAAATCAGTTGCAATCAAACCACGACTTGTTAACTCATCTACCATTGCACTCATCAGAGGCTGTCGCAGTGTCTTCAGATCCTCATCGTGCGCACCGAGAAACATTCTCCGCAGTCCAACTGGTTACAAGTGCTAGTTGCGACGACAAACCAGCAATCAGTTTTATGTACTGAGTGCTACCAACATTACACACAAACATCTAGTGTAAAGTTCGATTTCACTAACGAATGTCGTAGTGCATTTACTTTCCTTTGCGATACATTGACATCTAAGCCAATTTTGGCATTATATAATCCGGATAAGCAAACCGAATTGCATTGTGACGCAAGTAAAATAGGATTCGGAGGTATTTTATTTCAAAAGCAAGAAAATAATAAAATGCACCCAATTGCGTATTTTTCTCAGGCAACCACACCTGAGGAGTCCAGATACCACAGTTTTGAACTTGAAACATTGTCAATAATATATGCTTTAAGAAAATTTAATATTTATCTAGATGGCAAGGAGTTTAAAATTATAACTGATTATAATGCACAAATTCTAACACTTGAACGAAAAAGTGTAAATGCAAGAATAGCTAGGTGGGCACTAGAGCTCTCAAACTATAATTGTGTTATTCAGCATAGAAGCGGTAAATACATGGTTCATGTAGACGTCTTAAGTCGTTTAATACACTCCCCAGTAAACATGCAGAACTGCAATAGAAATCAGGAAAGCATTTTGGTAATTGATGAAGAAAGTATCAGTGTTCAATTACAGATTACTCAAAATAGAGATGAAACAATATTGAAAATAAGAAATGAGCTAAAATCAGGTTTGGTCGATAATTTCGAGCTTGATGATGGAGTAGTATATCGTAAATCAAAAGATGGATTGTTATTGCTATATGTACCATTAGAAATGGAGAATAATCAGGCCTGTTCCCATTTACGAAATCGATCATTCGATTTACTTTTTGAAAAAAATGGGGTTCTAAATTTTAATTCATCGTTTTCGATTAGCTTCATATTATCCCCATTTCGAAATAGATTAGCTTCGTGTGTAAGTATAATAAACATTTTCATTTCTTGAAAACGATACATCGAATTTAGGAAGCCCATTTTTTTCAAAAAGTAAATCGAATGATCGATTTCGTAAATGGGAACAGGCCTGATTATTATTCGATTAACCCATGAAAAACTTTTTCATTGTGGTGCTACGAAAGTAATTGCAGAAATCAAACGTTATTATTGGTTTCCGAACATAGCTAGTAAAGTCGATCACTTTATAAAAAACTCGGAAAGCTACAGTCGGATGCAACCGACAGTAGGAGACCCTGTACTTTCCTTTGCACACACACACGCTAACACTCACACAAGCACACATAGCGCAAAGTCACACGTAACCACACATACGCTCGCGCTGCTCCCCCCTTACCTAGTACAAGGAATTGAATCTTGAATATCTCCGGTGTTTATTATCCGATTGGGCCGAAATTCACAGAACAGATAAAAATTGTGGGTGTGGCAGTTTTTCGCGGTTTTTGGGGGAGGGGGGGGAGGTATCAAAAATCTAAAACAAACTTGATCTGCTTGCGCTATAGGGGCATCTGCCAAATATGATGTCTCTAGCTCTTACAGTTTCCGAGATCTAGGTGTTCATACGGACGGACAGACGGACAGACGGACAGACAGACGGACGGACGGACAGACAGACGGACAGACGGACATGGCTAGATCGACTCAGCTCGTCGTCCTGATCAAGAATATATATACTTTGTGGGGTCTGCCACGCCTCCTTCTGCCTGTTACATACATTTCGGGCTTGCACAATCTTAATAGACCCTTTTGTACTTTTTTAAAGTACAGGGTCTAAAAACTTATAATTTGCAACTGCGCACAAGGCGATCGGTCAACAAACGGGAACGTAACTAGAGGAAAGGAGATAGGACTACATTGGCTTGCGTGAGACGCGCGCATTGTGGTGAAATTCCTTGGACTAGAAAATTCCGTGTGTACGTGTGCGACATGTCACTGTTGGACATCGATCAAAATAAATGCGCAGCTTGCAGAAAGGAGCGACAAGGCAGCGGTACCCAGGAGTGGGTACGCTGCGATGAGTGCAAGCAATGGTTTCACTTTGCTTGCGTAGGAGTGGATTCAACTGTGGCTGTTCGTCGCTGGATTTGTTCGGGCTGCCAAGTATGGGAGTCGAGCAGTAAGGTATCCGACACACTGGTGGACAAGGTCAACACAGAAGCTAAAGGCGTGGAGACCATGACCAGCGTGGATAATCAGCGAGCGGAACAGCGCGTCGAGAATGTAAATGCTGTGCAATTAGCATTTACAGTTAGCACCAGCCAGAGTGCTGCCAATTTGATGTTGGCAATGCTGGAAGAAAAGCGCGAAGCAGAGCAGCGGTATATTGAGCAAAAATATAGCTTGCTGGCACAGATGAATCCAGATGCAATGCCGCCTGTGCGTACGGGCCCAACGAGTATTCAACTTGCTGCGCGCCAGGTCATCAGTCATTCGTTGCCGAGTTTTGGCGGTGACCCAGATGACTGGCCTATGTTTCTTAGCGCATTCGAAAGCAGCACGAACGCCGCAGGATTTTCGGATGTGGAGAACATGCTGAGGTTGCAGAAGTGCCTGAAAGGCAAAGCGCTTGATCTTGTTCGTGACAAGCTTTTGTTGCCGTCAATGGTGCCTGACGTAATCAAGACGCTAAAGATGTTTTTTGGTAGACCAGACCAAATACTAGAGCGTATGATCGAACGCGTCAGAAAGATTAACGTGCACAAGGATAAGTTGGAGTCACTTATTGATTACGCCCTAGCTGTGCGCAACATTTGCGCCACTATGGAATCATGCAAGCTTGAGGCGCATCTGAATAACCCGATGCTCGTCAAGGAGCTGGTGAATAAGCTTCCAACTCAGCAGAAACTGAGCTGGGGTATGCATCAACGTGACGAGTCTACGCCTGCTGTGAAAGCATTTAGTGACTGGCTATTTCGTATCGCTGAGGCAGCATCCATCGTGGTGCCTGGAGTGGGCGAAAGGACAGGCAATGTGAACACACATGCACAAGTCGACGTGGGATCGAATCCAGCTGCTGTAGTCCCGACAGTAGCCAAGAAGACCGGTGTACAAGCAGGCCAGAGAAGTGAGCCTGTGAAGGACGGTATGACTGCAGGACGTCAGGGAACAGCAAAACCGAAGGCACAATGCTTAATGTGCAAGAGCGATACGCATCTCATTAGGATTTGCGCCCAATTCAAGGATCTGTCAGTTGAGGATAGACTGAAGATTCTAGATGACCAGTTATGCAAGCTGTGCCTCGCTGGACGTCACCGTGAATGCAAGAAGCAGAATGAATGTGGCATCGATGGATGCAAGGAGAAGCATCATCCGTTGCTGCACAGATCCACCCAGGCCAGAAAAGTGGTCAGTGCTCACCAGGTCGAGAAACATAACGTCGAGCAGCTTTTCCGTATCCTACCAGTGAGACTGTACGGGGTCGGGGCAACTCTCGACACATATGCATTCCTGGATGAGGGGTCTTCAGTCACGCTTATTGATGAAGCCGCCTTCAAGAGTTTGAACATGCGTGGTACGCATGAGCCAATGTGTCTGCAGTGGACGGGTGAGACCACTCGAGTGGAACGAGCAAGCGTGTATACGAACATGCAAATCTCAGGTGCTGCTGGGAAGAAGCACTGGCTAAGCAACGTGCGTACGGTTGAAAACCTATCGCTACCAAGACAAACGCTGGAGGTCTCCGAGGTGATACAGAAGTATACTCATCTGGATGGAGTCCCTCTCGCATCGTACAAGGATGCTGCGCCGATGCTGCTGATTGGCTCAAACAATTGTACACTGGCAGTGCCTCGTAAACTTCGAGAAGGAAGTTGGAACGACCCTATTAGGCTGGTGTGTACAAGGAGCGGCACGTCCAAGATCAGGGATATCGATGCATCATTGCAGCTGCAACTGGAGCGATATCGACCAAGCGATCAAGGAGTGCTTTAACGTCGATGCAGTGCAGCCGAGAGCATTGCGATCTGCTGACGATGAGAAGGCTGTAAGAATTCTGGACGAGACATGCGTTAAGGTGGGTGGCCATTACCAGGTTGGATTGCTTTGGCGTACGAATGAGGATGCTTTGCCTGAAAGCTACTCTAATGCCCTTAAGCGTCTCAACTGTCTCCAGGCTAAGATTAAGAGGGAGCCAGATCTATACGACAAGATACAGGATCAGATCCACAATTTGTTAAAGAAAGGATATGCAATGGAGTTGTCGTCTACCGAGTTGGCGCTGCCACGTGACCGTGTATGGTATCTGCCAATCTTCATTGCCATCAATCCTAACACGCCAGGCAAGCTGCGGCTGGTATGGGATGCCGCAGCCCGATCACATGGAAAGTCACTGAATGACTTTATGCTGAGCGGACCTGATTACCTGAATCCATTGATTGACGTGCTGATGTCATTCCGGGTTGGTAAAGTCGCCGTCTGCGCGGATATCGCTGAGATGTTTCACCAAATAAACATTGAGGAATCCGATATGCATGCCCAACGATTCCTTTGGTTCGATAAGGAGACCAAGACAACGACGTTCTTTGTTATGCGTGCAATGACGTTTGGGATTAGCTGTGCACCAGCCATTGCCCACTATGTACGAGACAAGAACGCCGATGAATACAAACAAGGCAGTCCACGAGCTTGCGAAGCTATTCGTCTAGCACACTATGTAGACGATTACATCGACTCCCTGGACAGCGAAAAGGAAGCAGTTATGGTGTCAACAGAGGTGCGAGATATACACGCTGCTGGCGGATTTCAGCTCAGAAATTGGATTTCTAGCTCATCGTATGTACTATCTCACTTGCAAGACGACTGCATGACTGCTCAAGCTCTCAAGGACCTGGGAGGTCCTGAGAAGGTTCTCGGTATGTATTGGGAACCGGAATCTGACGTCTTCAGGTATATCTTCAGATTTGCTCGGCTGAAAAGAAACGTGATGCCTGGAGGACAAATTCCAACCAAGCGAGAGGCACTACAAGTCCTGATGTCCATCTTCGATCCACTTGGGCTATTGAGTTGCTATACTATAGGCCTAAAGATGCTCCTGCAAGAGGTTTGGCGAGCCAAGCTGGACTGGGATGAGGAGCTGCCAGGTGCGCTGCAAGACACCTGGTCGCGCTGGGCGAACTTGTTGCCGAAAGCTGCTACGTTGTCTATCCCACGTCTGTATTCACAAATGCTTCGGGATGCAGATCATGTTGGTCTGCACACATTCGTGGACGCCGGCGAGCACGCATATGCTGCAATGTGCTACTTGCTTGTGCAACTAGGACCAGAAATTGACATTGCTCTGGTGGCAGCGAAGTCGAGAGTGGCGCCATTGAAACCACTATCGATACCACGTATGGAACTGATGGCTGCCCTGACTGGAGTGCGATTGGCCGCACATGTGTTGAAGACACGTCGCCTGCGAGTCGATGACTGCACTTATTGGTCTGACTCGAGGACAGTACTGCACTGGTTGACAATGGATCCACGGAAATTCCAGCCCTTTGTGATGCATCGTGTGGCTGAAATCATGGAAGTAACCAGCGTTTCCCAGTGGCACTGGGTACCGAGCAAGGAGAATGCAGCAGATCTCGCAACGAAGTTCAAGAGCGACCCTGACATGAACCTGTGGCTACAAGGACCACGATTCTTGAGGTCGGCTCATGATGAGTGGCCACAAGCTGCCTCACGCATTGTTCCAGAGGCGAGTGTTGATGAGCTGCGCAAACACGTGCTGGTGGTTACGAAGGTTAACAACACCAGATTGAATATTGAATACTTCTCGGACTGGAAGCGTTTATATCGAGCGGTGGCGACATTCCTTTTGTACATCAAAAAACTGCGTGCGAAGATCACTGGAACACAGCAGCCTGAAATGACACTGGAACTGTTGGATGCAGCAAAGACTTTGCTGTACCGTCACGCCCAACTGGAAGCTTACTCGGCAGAAGTCCGAGTATTGGAATCCGCAGATACAATCGCAAGGAGCAGCTCGCTGGTGGCGATCAATGTGTATTTGGATGCGGATAGAGTTATGCGGGCTCAGGGACGAGCGGATCACATTAGTATTGAGGATCCAGTCGTGTTACCCAGGACGAGTCGCCTAACATTCCTGATCGTGAAGCGCATGCATGAGAGAAACCATCATGCATCTCACGACACATCAATTAATCTCATCAGGGGTGCCTACTATGTTCCACGGCTTCGAGTGCTGTATGCATCTGTACGCAAAAAGTGCCAGAGATGCAAAATTGATTTGGCTACTCCGCAGTTGCCTCAGATGGCACCACTTGCACATGCGAGACTTGCGAGCTTCGAGAGACCGTTCACCTATACGGGAGTGGATTTCTTCGGGCCAATCCTTGTGAACGTAGGCAGGCACAAAGAGAAGCGCTGGGGAGTGCTCTTCACCTGCTTGACCCTAAGAGCGATTCACATAGAGGTGGCAAACAGTCTGGACACGAGCTCGTGTATCATGTGCCTGAGGAATTTCATGGCACGACGTGGTACGCCGAGGGAAATATTTTCCGACAATGGAACCAACTTAAGAAGGTGGTCAAAGAGGAAGTTATGCTAATCGACTTTGAAAACATCAAGCTGAGGTATGACGGGATCAAGTAGAGGTTCAATCCGCCGGCGGCACCGCACATGGGTGGCGCCTGGGAGCGAATGGTACGCTCCGTGAAGACAACGCTGAAAGCTATATGCCCGTCTAGCAGTTTCAACGATGAAAGCCTGAGGAGTGCTCTAATGGAGATTGAGTTCATAGTAAACTCCAGGCCGTTGACGTTCGTCTCCGTAGCATCATGCGATGATGAAGCGCTGACACCGAACCATCTGTTGTTGGGTTCACCAAGTGGCTACAAGCCTGTAGCTAGCGACGAAGGAGACCTCAGGCAGAGGTGGCGTCAGGCACAGCTGTTCGCCGACAGATTTTGGAAACGATGGGTGATGGAGTATGCACCAGTTCTCACCAAGCGGGGCAAGTGGTTTGTTAAGCGTCCACCCATCAAGATCGACGACATAGTCATTGTGGTCGACGATTGCCTGCCAAGGAACCTATGGCCAAAGGGACGCATTGTGGACGTCGTCACAGCGAAAGATGGGCAGGTTCGACAGGTGACCATAAAGACCGAGAGAGGAATTATAATTCGGCCAGCAGCCAAGGTAGCTGTACTGGACGTCGGCAGCGAAGATGGTGAACGACCTGGAGCCATTCACGGGGTCGGGAATGTTGCCGCCGTTAGCATTTAAGTTTAAATTTGAATATTGCGCCATCAATACCGATAGGTACCTCACGTTTGAGTTATCGGCATTGACGATGCGCGCAGAAGTTATCGATGATTAGCGAGGCGTCACTGAATATGAATTTCATCAGACGCGCTTGAGAAACGGGAGAAGATACAAGTTTTTTGTAAAGCTTCTCCCTGCTTTTTCTGTTTTCGATTACTATACCCTTTAAATTATATTATTATATTGAGTTTTGAGTGTATTAAACGTATATTTAAAGCAAAGAACGCTACATGAAGATGTATTTAATTCTCCCCGCCGGATCAAGCGCCAACAATAGATTTTATAGAGTACATAGTACTTTAATAATATCAGATGAAAAATCATTTACTTTATTGCGCGCCAAACAACATTTTACTCTGCAACTCTGGCAGCTGACAACTGACAACAAATCCGAAACAATGCATTGCAATGGTGTGTCAGCTGATTGGGTTCAAAGTCCATGACTAATAGAGCACTCTGATTCGTTAAGGTTTTACTAAAATGCGTTTTTTTTTAACTTAACACCTTTAATGTTAAATTATTTTGATGTAAGTTAATTAGAAATTAAACAACCTTTAAGAAAAGGTATAATGTTTCATGTATCTTGGTTTTATAGGTGTATTTAGTCAAATAGCTGGCTCAATAGTCAGCGATTGCGAATCAGCCAAAAAAAAACTAGGTCTGTGGCACCGCTGAATGGTTTTTAAGCTGAAATGACGCTGAAGTGATTTCTGTAGCACCCCTGATAATGAATGCATATTATTGTGATAACGTTCCCTCTGTAAGATTTACAATACCTAAGCAAGCATTTGCATTAAATAAAATAAATTACAACATATGGCATGAGAGGTTAGGGCATATAAGCAAAGGAAAATTCTTCGAAATAAGCCCTGTATGTACCATCCCGAAATTTTACATTTCCCATACAAAAAGGGTAGGCATGGAATTTTTTCCGTACCGAATTGAAATGTTTGGTATGCAGCACTGAACAAAAAACACGAGCGAAATATCGATAAGTTCATAGGTATGTCATCGTGTGGGTCGTGTTGGATGCTATTGAGCAACTGACATTTCGCACGAAATATTCAAATAATGCCTATATCATTTAGATGCGACACAAAATTTGCCTTATGAAATGTAGTTAAAGCTCTGACCTGTATTTGGGACATTAGAAATAGTGAAATACAAATATTCAGACTTGTACATATGTACATACATATAATAATATGTATTACTTATTTATTTATTTGCTCGTTCTTTTCAATATGGGTACTTATTTCAATATTTCGAACGCTGCCTCCTCTTTTTAACATCTCTTCTTCATTTTTTATTAAGAAGTACCCCAATGTTACCTTTGCTAAGTCCAAAGCTTCGTCGCTAATTTTAATTCCAATATATTTTCACTTTGGTACAACAGTTGATAAAAAGTGTTACCAATTCAAAATAAGTGTTACCAATTTAAAATAAGTGTTACCAATTTAAAATAAGTGTTACCAATTAAAAATAAAAGTGTTACCAATCAGTCACGTGCACACTGAAAAAAAACCTGTTATGTCAAACTAATACAATCCACACATACGGATTATATTGTAATTTTTCCTTACGAAATTTTTGGGATGGTTCATACAGGGCTATAAGAAATAAAAATTTATTTGAAGACTCGGAAATTTTGAATAATATTCAACCTAGTGATGAATTGTGTGAGAGTTGCATAAAAGGTAAACAAGCAAGACTTCAAAAGAATACATAAAAAGACCGTTATTTGTTGTTAATTCGGCCGTTTGTGGTCCAATATCACCTACAACAATAGACAAAAAGAATTACAGTCGAGTCGCGATAATTCGCACCCCGCTAAATAAAAATCCTCAATAATTCGTAAAATTATTTGTCCCCTTGAAGAAAACCCGATAGTTCGTAAAAATTTCATACATTTTGGTCCCCTTGTTAATTCGTAATATTTTTCGCAAAGCAAAGAATATTAAACCTCTTATAAATCGTAATTTTATTTCGTAACCTCTTATAAATCGTAATGCAATGCGAAATTTTTGGCAGTTAAGGCGCCGTTAGGATTTGTAGAACTGTCTATGCCGCCTTTATGTCGTTATAGCACATGCTGAGTTTGTGTGTTATGTCTCATTGTAATCATTTAGTTTGCTGATTTTAGTTTTTTGTTTCTTATTAATTAACTTAGGTTTTGTTATTAAAATTTCATGCTACTGTATAATTTTCTTTTAATACTTAAGATGTACAATGAATAAAAGTCCCGTTAATTTGAATTTTTCTTTGTTGAGCCTCGTTAAATGGAAATCTCGGTAAGTCGAAGTCCCGCGTAATTCGTAAAAAATACGATCCCCGTGCCATTACGAATTATCGAGACTCGACTGTACTATGTGGTGTTTATAGACCAGTATACACATTACTTGTCACATACTTAATGACATATAAGTCCGAGGTGTTTACCGTTTTTAAAGACTTTATCCTAAAGGCTGAAGCACATTTTAATTTAAAATTAGTAAATCTATACATAGATAATGGCAGAGAATATTTGTCGAATGAGATGCGAGAATTTTGTACAGGAAAAGGTATCAGCTACCACTTGACAGTTCCACACACACCTCAGTTAAATGGTGTATCCGAAAGTTTTTGGTTCAACATTATATATGTATACATGTTAAAATAAGAAAACGAAAATTCAATGAAAAACCATGGAAAGGTATACTTGTTGGTTATGAACCAAATGGTTATAGAGTTTGGAATGTGGATACTTTACTTTATAACAGCAAGGGATGTTATAGTTGACGAGGTCAACATGGTCAAATCTAGAGCAGTGGTTGACAAGAACGAGCATCTTTATAAAGGAGATGATGAAAGTTTTAAAACGTTGGAAAGTGAAAATGTTCTTGATGTTGAAGAGAAATCTGATCAATCGGATGAACTGCCTAATAGAGTGGAAGCTAATTTGGAGAATGCCGATCCAGAAGTGTCTGGTGTTTGTATATCAGTTGATTTGCTAAATAAAGCAATATATGGTCTCAAGCAAGCTGCTGGATGTTGGTTCGATATGTTTGAGAAAGCATTGATAGAAATAGGATTCGTAAATTCACCTGTGGACCGTTGTATATATCTCCTTGATAAAGGGGATATATCTAATAATATATATGTACTTTTATATGTAGACGATTTAGTTATATCTACAAAAGACTTACAAACCTTGAACAGTTTTAAAGACTATTTAAAAAATAAATTCAGAATGACGGATTTAAAAGAGATTAAGTTTTTCTTGGGAATTAAACTAGATAGAACAGACAATCAAATAAGTTTAAGTCAATCAGCATATATTAAAAGTGTTATTTCAAAATTCAATATGGATGATTGTAATCCAGTGAACTGTCCGCTTCCAAATAAACTTAATCATATAGCATTAAGCTCAGATATGAAGTGTGATGCTCCTTGTCGAAACTTAATAGTGTGCTGGCTTAGCTGGGGGTGTAACCGCTTCTCCTTCACAGCTATAGGCTCTCTCAGTACCGATGATGAGGTCTTCTGGTACGGTGCTCATTCGGAGAGATGGGGGGGTTCGGTTCGGCTGAGAGACCGTTTCGCACAAGCGTTTTAATTAAGACCTCAGACTATTTAGACCTAGCTAAATAATCACAACTCCAATAAAAACAGGGAGCAACAGGACAACAAAAGAAAAGAAAAACAAAAATCGCTAAAACACGGGGGAATCTAAAGGTGATATTCGATCCCACCCATTCTGTACCCTCCCAACCATGATCCTAAGGGAATATTATTGCTAGGATCCCATTACACATATTACCTCATCAGTTCCCTTGCCTCAGGAAATTATAAAAGGCTTAAATCATTTTAAAAATTAACAATAATTCCTTTATTTAACATGCTGACGTAATTGATATCTAAAACCTAAAGAAAAAAAAGTGCCAATAACTATTGTTATCTACCGGATTGCATACAATTATACTTGCAGATACAGATTAATAATAAAAACAAAATACTAGCAAGAGAGAGGACTCATCAACCTATGGTATTATCTCAGACACCAACCTTACAAAACGGGCAGCGCTACAGCTGATTACGTTGGCGGTTGTTGTGTTCTTTTTAGTTTGTGCTTATGCTGTTTCGTTTTCGTTTTGATATTCGCTAAATGTGTTCGCTTGTTGTTGCAATAGTGCCAATAGAAATGTGTGTATTTTAAATTGTTTTGTAATAAGATTAAATGAGGGACAAGTTAAATTAAAAGGGCAATTGAAATGAACAAAAAAAATTTTATAAAAATCACAACAAAAAGAATAAAAAAAACTCGGAAAGCTACAGTCGGACGCAACCGACAGTAGGTGACCCTGTACTTTGATTTGCCCTGGGAGTCGATAATAGCAGCAGCATATACATATGTATGTATACTCACATACACATACACATACACATGCATATATACATATGTGTGTATACACACACACATACACTTATACATACAAATATATACTAAAATACAAACAATAACCAATACTCATACAGAAATTCAAACTCACAATCAAAAATCACGCATACGCCCTAGTGGCTTTGTTAAATATCTCCGGTGTTTATTATCCGATTTTGCTGCAACTCGCACCAAACATGCAAAGCATCTAAAACTTTAATCGTGCGAAAAATATATCCAGTGACTCCAAAACTGTATATACTAAAAACATTTTTTTAAATTTGAGGGGGAGGGGGATGAGATATCAAATTAAAAACATAAACTTGGCCTGCCTATGTAATACACAAACCAAACAAAAAAAAAATTACGTCTCTAGCTCTTGTAGTTGCCGAGATCTCGGTGTTCATACAGACAGACGGACAGACGGACAGACAGACAGACGGACAGACAGACAGACGGACATGGCTAGATCGACTCAGCTCGTCGTCCTGATCAAGAATATATATACTTTATGGGGTCTGCCACGCCTCCTTCTGCCTGTTACACACAAATGTCATTTGCACAAACTTAATAGACCCTTTTGTACTTTTTTAAAGTACAGGGTCTAAATATAAATATATAAGGGTAAAAAAATGGAAATTGCAAATAAAACCAAAAAAGGACCAAGATCAAATAATAAGCAGTATCAATGGCAACTGACAATCCCCACAGGGTGTTCACACACTCAGTTGCTCTGTTGATTATTCAGCAGGGAACTGATTGAGGCAACCTGTGTGGACTATCAGGTGTTCGCACAGACATACCTATGTACACTAGTGCAACCGCTGAATACAATTCGCGAATGAACCAATGCATTGGAATGCACATAAAATATGCCGGCAGACAAACAATATGGAAACAAAATATATAAAAAGGTTGACTTACCCCAGTTCGGTGAAAGGCCTTCCAACGATGCATTAAGTGGGTGATTTAGTGTATGTGGAGTGTTGTGTTAAACACGAGTTTTGTTTCACTTTGTTTGTTCACTTATATTTGATTGGTTTTGTTGGTTTTTTTTTTTTGTGGTTGTTTTGTTGTTGTGGTGTGTTAGTTTGCATTTGCCAAAATTTGATAGAACACGGGAGTTTGAACACTATTAGAACAACATGCGCGGGCCCTAAGTTTTTTTTCTTTTTACTGGCACTGTGATTGAATTAATACACCTATAACTATAGCTCTGCTTCCTTGGCACTGCCTGGAGGGGCCGTCTTCGGCGGGAGTCTGCCTGCTTGCTGGTTCTGGCCAGTTCGATCAGCTGATCGTAGCCAACCTCACCCCGGCAAAAAGTAAGCCCACACCCACTGGAGCTGGCAAGAATGTAGCCCTTCTCAACAGTGTGATGTGGCTCGTGCGGGGGCGGGTATCTAATGAGGAAGAAGGAAAGAATCAGCCTGGTGTAAAAAAATCAGCGTGTCTGCCTAGGCTAACTTACATTTGTGGTGGAAGGAACGCTATGGGGCTGAACGGGTTCCTCTTCCCGTTCTTTGGAAGCGCGGATGCGCGCGGATCACTCCAGTTAGGGGCGTGGCAGGAGTTACGGCGGTTTTTTTGGTCTATTGTTTTCGGCTGCGAGTCGCGAATAAAAAAATTTGTCGCGTGCCAATTGTTGGCCAGATAGCTCGTACAATAATTAATTACGTGATAGCTATTTATATATACAATATAAATCGCATAATCGGACACGAATTTTCTTAACATAAATATGCTCTAAAACTATACAAAAAGGGCTAATATCATCGTTTTTTTTATTTTTATTTAAACTTATTACTATTATCTTTCATATAAAAAAACAAAAACCATAAATTTTCGATAATCACTCTTAATATTTAAACAAAAACAAAATTAAATCGATATTTGCCGCTCAACGAATAATCGGACAAAACCAATATGAGCATTAAAAACCCTTTTTTTCTTGGAATTCGCATATATTTAGTATTTGGTTGCGAATCCTTTATGTTCCAGAACAGCTTCCAAGCGCTTAGGAATGGAATTTACCTAGTTTTGGCCAACTTCTGGCACAATGGAGCTCCATGCTTCTAGTAAAGCTGCCTTAAGCTCATTAACGGTGTTAAATTCCTTTTTTTACACTCTCCTAGCCAATTCTTCCCAGAAATGTTCAATAACATTCAGGTGGGGGCTCTGTGCTGGCGTTTGAACAACTTTGGGGCAGTTTTGGATCAACCAAAGCTTTGCAACACCCGAAGTGTGCTTGGGATCATTGTCTTGGTAGAAGGCAAAGGTGCTACCAATGCCCAATTTCTCCGCACTTTGCTTCACATTTTGTTTTAAAATGTTCAGGTAGCCTAACTTATCCATTATACCATCTATAAAATGCAATTGGCCCACTCCAGCACTTGACATGGAGCCCCAAACCATCACAGAACCTCCTCCATGCTTCACTGTCGCCTTTGTGTTTTTCGGGTCAAATTCGGCATTTGATTTACGCCATACATACATCTTCCCGTCGGATCCATGTAAATTAAATTTACTTTCATCGGTAAATAGAACCTTTAATTATTTAATTCCAGTCGGAAAAAATAAGTTCTGAGTTTATAAAGTATTAAATTACCGTCTTCCAAAAATCCCCTGTTTTCAGCAAATATTCCTTTGCATATTGAACTCGGCACTTTTTGTTCTATTTATTTATATATATGTATATATACTTAATTTTTTCTAACGACCGCGAATGAAAAAAATTGCCGACTAGCGCGTACCGCTGCCCAGAGTGAAAAGTGGGATGAATCCGCGCCTTGGCCTTTTTATAGGGACAGAAACCAACGGGTATTCTAGCTTAAAGATGGCTGTGCTCGAACTCTCCACAATTGCTACGGGGTCTTATAATTACAGGATCTGGACATCATGGGGGACATACACTGTAATTCGGTCTAACACATACATCAAACCCAGATTCCCACTACTTGTATGTGTGCTCTACTACACCTTCCCCTTCGAACCTAGCGATCGAACATGTGCCGACGCACATGTTGCGTGAGTTCGAACATGTTGCTGGCTTCGCTTTGCATGTTGCTAAAGCCGTTTCGGTTGTTGCTAGCGCCGTTTTAGTTGTTGCTAGCTCTGTTTACATGTTGCTAAGATCGATAATGTTGCTAAGGCTTGCGAATGGGTTTCTGAGTATCTGCGACCATTACAATAGGTTGTTTAATGTATATAATGCTATGTACACGACCAGATTTAAGCACTTCTGTTAACATTTTAAGTCGTTATTGTGAAAAGAATAACAGTGAACTTTGGCAATGTTTAAAAAGAGTTTTGAGATACATTAAAGGTACTATTAATTTAAAATTAACTTTTAAGAAAGTAAAATTTAATAATCATTAGGTGGGTTATGTAGATTCAGACTGGGGTGGAAGCGAGTCAGATAGAAGGAGTACAACCGGATACATATTTAAATTATTTGAATCTGATGTAATTTGCTGGAACACTAGAAAACAAAATTCTGTAGCAGCTTCATCCACAGAAGCTGAATATATGGCTTTATTTGAGGCAGTTCGAGAGGCTATCTGGATAAGATCATTATTGTCAAGTTTAAGAATTGAATTAACAGATCCAATTAAATTATTTGAAGACAACCAAGGTTGTATAAGTATTGCCAAGAACCCCTCATGTCATAAACGTTCAAAGCATATTGATATCAAATATCACTTTACAAGGGAGCAAGTTGAAAAGAACATAATTAATCTTGAATATATTCCCACAGGTAAACAGATTGCAGACATGTTAACGAAGACACTGCCAGCACTACGTTTCAATGAACTGAGAAACCAAATGGGTCTGATGGACTAGTACTGCTAAGTGGATCTCATGCATACTACAATAAGCATTACATTTAATTTTTTTTATTTATTTGAACTTGAAATAATTTTTGATCATATTGTTGTTTAACGTATATTTTAACTTTAAAAACATGGAGTTTACATTTAATGTAAAGATTTTCTTATAATTTTTGATATACTTTGAATTTGAATTAACTTAGCTCGTATTATTGTTTAACGTAATTTTAATTTTAAAACTTAAATAGTCTGATTGGGTTTTTATGGGTTTTCCCCAATCCTCGTAGCAAATGCTGGACTATTATTGTATTCTCCCATAATAGCCTGCCTTGTAGCTTTAACTCATAGTTGTTAAGTAATGTAAATATGGATATAGTGTTTTGAGGAGGTGTATTGAAATATACTTAATATCGATGATAACAAATGTTATCGATATTAGTATTTAGCAAAACGCTAAATCCATATCAACCCTGATTTGGTATTTTTGTGTTGTGGCAACACTGCGTTGTCCACTTCCCCTTCTTGTTGAATTTGCCGAACCGGGTGGATGTGCTTTTAAGAGATCAATAAATACAATATAAATATACAAGTGCAGTGCTATCAATAATAAGAAATAAATAAAACAGAATTCAAAAACTAAAACATCAACGATTTATAAATATTTCTATATATTTATTTATAATCCAAAATTGGGTTTAGCGGGCTCGGCGTCAAAAGCTTTATTGGGAGCTATTAATTGAAAAAATGAAAAGGCTTGGCTGGCCAGATAGCGCTATTTCGGATGTTGCCAAACATCTTCATCAGTGACCTTTAGAATTGTTATTGTCAAACTGTCTGTACATGTGCGTTAGTCTACAGTGGGATTCGAACACAGAACCCTCGGATTGTGCGGCGAATGCCTTACAATGAAGCTATGCCCGTCCATAGTCCCTTCGTTGGCTAACTGTCAGCGACAAAGGCGGGATTACCGAGATAAAAGCGGATTAATATTTTGGCGTTTTTCCACAGAACTTTCAACAGTGGCCATCCAAATATTGTATTTGCCCTGGTCAAACGCGGAAATAGAAAGGGCTTTTGACAGGTTAACCTAATTATATCCAAATTAAGGAATTCAATGGGCCTCAACACGACTAACAGCAATCTATGCATAAGGTAAAGTGTTAATTTCAAGCAAAAGACATACTGTATTCATTATTATTTTTATATACAGATACTGCTTGAGAAGGATCGAAAAATGCTGCGTCGACTATGAAGTGACTGCAAAATATAAAAAAAAAAATTGCTATTTTTTTGAGATTTTTTCGCTATTTTGCACAATTTTTTTAAGCTTGTTTTTGGATTTATTTAACAATTTTTTCAGCTTTATTTTTCATTCTTCCCGTCAAAAACAGAATTTTTGCTGGCTAAAAGTTGGCAACACTGATCAAAATCAGCTTCGGAGCTGATTATGCTAAAACTTTTAGTGTAACCGTCATTTCCGTAGTTTCTGTGGTCACACACAAAATTTGGTATGGAGCAGCTGCGAACAGCTGGTTGTCATAATCAAAATCAAATCAAAAGCAAATCAAAATCAGTTTCAGGAATCCCACTATTATTTTAGCAAATAATAAAACAAAAATTAAATTTAAATCTCTTAAAACTATACAACAAAATTAAAATATTTGCCTCCAGGGCGGAGTTGAGTTGGGAGTGATGACTCGAAAGTGATTACTCAGAAAAACATCGATAGTCGCATAAAAACATCGATAAATAGAATAAATTTCAAAACATCGATACTATCGATAGTGCTTCGATGTTTTGCAGAACTAGCTGATATTTTTACTAGTAAAATAAATAATAATTATTGTTTTGCTCTAGCTGTAGAGTCCAGCCAACACGCAACATATACCATCGAACACGCGACTAGAAACTGGTTTCTGTTGAGTTGGACCAACATTAAAACGTGTAATGTCAGCCATGGATAGTAGAGCTGGAAAAGAATCGATGGTGGCCTCTATGTTTCGATAGTTTTCTAATGAAACCATTGATACTATTGATTGTTTCTAAAATAAAATATTAAATCCATTCGGGGATACCCCTTGACCAAGTCTTATGAAAATATAAGATTTTGCACACATTTGAATAAAATAAAATTACTCTCTGTAAGTTTTTATTAGTGGGATTCCTGAAACTGATTTTGATTTGATTTTGATTATGACAACCAGCTGTTCGCAGCTGCTCCATACCAAATTTTGTGTGTGACCACAGAAAGTACAGAAATGACGGTTACACTAAAAGTTTTAGCATAATCAGCTCCGAAGCTGATTTTGATCAGTGTTGCCAACTTTTAACCAGCAAAAAAAGCTGTTTTTGACGGAAAGAACGGGAAATGGGAAAAATCTCAAAAAAATAGCAATTATTTTTTTTATTTCTTTCTTTCTCATTTGCGTACGACATATTAGTGCCTATCATGCGCAGATATTTTGCAGTCACTTCATAGTCGACGCAGCATTTTTCGATCCTTCTCAAACAGTATCTGTATATTAAAATAATAGTGAATACAGTATATCTTTTGCTTGAAATTAACACTTTACCTTATGCATAGAATGCTGTTAGTCGTGCTGAGGCCCATTGAATTCCTTAATTTGGATATAATTAGGTTAACCTGGCTAAAAGCCCTTTCTATTTCCGCGCTTGACCAGGGCAAATACAATATTTGGATGGCCACAATTGCCAACTCAAAAAATCTGCGGTTTCCACCAGAATCTTTAAAGTTTAGCATCTCAAACCAAAATTTGAGTGTGTCGCTGATGTTGTGCCACTTGATCAAATTAATGTTGTTGTATACGCCACCACATTTTCTGGTTTGTTTGTAAGTGACTATTGTAAAGCTGACACTGTTTAGCTAATAAGCTTTTTTATTAGCTGTTGCTAGTTATTTTAATTAAACACACGGGTTCGAATTAGGTAGGTTTAATGTTTAATATTGGGCAGCGAGGCCAGCTGACAATTGTGATCAATAAGCAATATGATAAACGAGTGATTGCAAGCGGCACATAAAAATGCATAAGAAGTGCAGCGCAAGCAGCATAAAAAGAAATTAGCAAAAAGAGAACGGCAGCGCAGGCCGTATGATTAAAGCGAATGAGCATGACAATGAGAACGGCAGCGCAGGCCGTATGACTAAAGCGAATGAGCATAAAAAGACAACGTTAACATAAGCAACTACAGTGGGCATTGCAATTAGCAAACAATAATTATATTACTTTAAGTGAAGATGCGCCACTGCTTATTAGTATAGTTAACTTGGATCTGCTTAGCCCGACAGACACTTTTCATATTTAGTACTTAACAACATAAAAAATTCGGGAAAAGCCAAGTAAATTTCTAAAAAAAAAAAAAAGCCTGAATTCCCGCTTCCCGCAATTCACAAATTTTCCCGCAGTTGGATTTCAAAAAAAGCCAGTTTTGACGGGAAAAAAGTTAAATTGGCAGCCCTGATTTTGATTATCTTGCTGTGAGACCGTTCACCCTTGTGTGACCGTTTACTACGTAGAAAACTAGTGTCAACACTAAAATCAAATCAAAATCAGTTTCAGGAATCCCTATATTATTTCACTTTATTTATTTGTAGATGTACAACACACAAATTGGCGGAGTGCTATTTCAACTGTCGCTTGCCGAGCGAAGATATAATACACGTCCGATCGATTTGAGTACTAAATAACAACTGACTGACCAGGCGGCCAGTCTACTTTATTAGACCCTTTTTTGGGCATACATATTACTTTACATTCTACATTTACATTTTACATTTAGCTTAGGTAGAATTCCATCTTATCTTATCTCTTAGGTAGTTTTCCTATATTCAGGGTTTTCCCTTGTTAGGGTACATTTCCCAGATTTTATTATCTGAGTCCAGACTGCTATCTGTGTCTTAATTGTTTAGGTCTAGTCTGGACTCTCTTATCTTTTATTATCTGTCTAGTGAGCCTATCTCAATATAATGTCTAGGCTCACTGGCAGACTTATTAATGTTATATAATATAACATTAAACATTCTGGCCCTGTTGAAAGGTTTACTTTCAATAACACAGCGACCAGGCTCTTATTAATATAATATAAGATTAAACATCCTGGCCCTGTTGAAAGGTTTACTTTCTATACAACAGCGACCAGGCTCTTATTAACTATATATGTGTTCATTTCTAAGATTAATTTATCTACTGTCTTATATGTATGATATTGATATGACATGCTGAGAGTTGTTATCCACAATTCCACATGTGTCGTCACTACTTCATATGGCCACAGATTGAACGTCTTCCTTATAAAGATAGCATCCTGGTTGAAGCTGAAGAATTCCTTGACCACACATCTTAACTGACTTCGGCTTGTTCTTACAAACATCAGCGGTTGTTTCCTTTGGACTTGAAACTACCCATGTGTTTGCTCTGCCAAGCTGGTTCCAAACGTTATTCGATTTTGGGGGACGCTTTGTCATCTAGCCTCCTTCCATTGTGTTCTGGCGATGGTGAGAATCCCATCCAATAGATGAATTCTCGTACCCAGTTATTGGCAGAGCGCCGCTGCAGCTTTTTTAGTAGACCTTAGTCCACCTGAAGGAGCACGTTCTTTTTCTCCTGCTTTATATCAGCTGATTCCTTCGCAGGCTCGGCATCCTTTCTCTATTGGCTGGGAGAACTTCGACGTTTACGTTGCCCACTGCTGTGGGCGCCTTCCACGGCTTTTTCACGTCGACCACGCTTCGAAGTGCTGGCTTTATCCTTAATCTCCGATTTTGTGCTCATATTACGAGATATCTTAAACCTTTTAGATGCATTAGGTGCTATGGTTGGTCTTGCTGTCGACCGCTCCACACGCTTTAGTCGAACTATAGACCGACGAACCTTTTTTGTTGTAATTGTCGCCAGAGAATCCTTTTCCTCCGGCTTTAGCAGAACACATTTACTTATGTTCTTGAAGGTTGTAGCTGCCTCTATCATTGTCGATAAAAGATTTCGCAGCACTTGTCGCCAGAGAATCCTTTTCCTCCGGCTTTAGCAGAACACATTTACTTATGTTCTCGCAGGTTGTAGCTGCTTTTATATCATTGTCGATAAGAGATTTTGCAGCACTTGTCGCCAGAGAATCCTTTTCCTCCGGCATTACCAATATACTAATTTTTCTTTGGTTCTCAAATCCATAAGCTGCCCCAATAAAATGATCGAGAAGCCAATCCTCTGAATTTGATCGCTTCTGTTGACGATTCAACAAATAATTTCGCTTTATCATTTTTATTTCAAGTGAGAATGGAGGGTGCGATCCACATCGGGCAGCGATTCTGGATATTTCTCTGCCGCTTGCCGAGCGACTTCGAGAAACACGTTAAGAGATATGTCAGGAGTATATTCACGCAGGATATCCACCATAAAGTTCGCCAACCTATTCAGACGTTTATTGTCTAGGCTGATTTTGCCGCGCAACAGATTCATAACACCATTTGGGACCTTGCTCCATGGTATCGAAAAATCCTTTAGTTGTGCCGACGATGTCTTAATAGCTGCCTCAATATCATTGTCGATAAGAGACTTGAGTATTGTCGCCAGGGAATCCTATTCCTCCGACTTCCTCCGAATTAGCAGACGACATTTCCCTAGGATCTTAATAGCTTCCTCCGGCTTTAGCAGACGACATTTATTTAGGATCTTATCAGCTGTCTTCTCAATATCATTATTTTCGATAAGAGAATCTGCAATTGCCATCGTCTCCAGCAGGAAATACGTCTCCTCTACCCTTAGTGCACAACTTCTTCTAAATGCCTCATAATCCTCTTTGCTAAGAGAATTTGCAGCAGCTGTTGACAACGATGTCTCTGAATTGTTGCTGAGGGTAACATCTGCCTCTTCTGCAACCTGTTTGTTTGTTTGCTTCACTGTTGAGCCCAGCACCTTTTGGGTCCCAACAGCGCCCAGCACCTTTTGGGTCTTATAAATTGTTGGATTGTCGAATCTGCCAAAATGATTCGATCGTTCCATTGTCGAGCTCAATATTTTTTGAGTCCCAACTTTAATTATTGTTGAATCGTCGAATCTGCCCAAATGGCTCGATCGATTCATGTTTGCCATAATGCGCGAACCGAACCGAAATTATACTTTAAATTTTACGGCTTCTTCATTCGCGTACTAAAACAGCGTCGAACTCACTACTTATTTCTCAATATTCATATAGGAATAGACGCGCGTGTTCAAATATACGGGGTCACCAAAATGTACAAGACACAAAATTGGTGGAGTGCTATTTTAACTGTCGTCGAGCAGAGCGAAGATAGAATACACGTCCGATCGATTTGAGTACCAACAACCAACCAACAACTCCCGTTTGCCGAGCGAAGATAGATACACTTGCGCTCGGTTTGAGTGCTAAATAACAACTGACTGACCAGGCGGCCAGTCTACTTTATTAGACCCTTTTTTGGGCATACATATTACTTTACATTCTACATTTACATTTTACATTTAGCTTAGGTAGAATTCCATCTTATCTTATCTCTTAGGTAGTTTTCCTATATTCAGGGTTTTCCCTTGTTAGGGTACATTTCCCAGATTTTATTATCTGAGTCCAGACTGCTATATGTGTCTTAATTGTTTAGGTCTAGTCTGGACTCTCTTATCTTTTATTATCTGTCTAGTGAGCCTATCTCAAACCAATAAGCTCAGGATCCTTGTCAGTATCCACGTAATCCAAATGCATGCTTTATAGGTGTTCTAGAAGGTTCGACGTGTTCGCAAATGTTTTATAATTCTTACCGCCTTACCGCACCGCTTGAAGGTTGTTTCTTGGTGGCCTGGTGTGTCTCAAAATTCTACTAAACTGTTGAAAGGGGAACTTTCGCTCCGGAATTTTCATATTTAAGCATCTGCAATAAATATAAATAAACACATATGAATCGTTTTAAACATACTCAACATAGGTATGTATGTGTGCATACGTAAGTACAGAATTTTGTAGATGTGAATTTTTTATTAAATACTTACTTTTCACTTAGCTTTTCCACCGCTTTTTTTAATACCACCTTCCTCGTAACTGTACTGTTTCTTCTTCTGAAAGAAATATCCACAAAAACAAGAGTGAAAAAATCGCTGAGGCCCAAAATAATCGATGTTCATCCAAAACCCGAAACAATCGATAGTGCTATCGTTTCTTTTACAGCTCTATTGGATAGACACCCGAACGGAAAGCACGACGAGTGACGTGCTTGCCGCTTAAGACCCTGTACTTTAAGAAAGTACAAAAGGTTCTGTTAAGTTTGTGCAAATGACATTTGTGTGTAGAAGGAGGCGTTGCAGACCCCATAAAGTATATATTCTTGATCAGGACAGCGAGCTGAGTCGATCTAGACATGTCCGTCTGTCTGTATGAACACTGAGATCTCGGAAACTATAAGAGCTAGACTTAATTTTTTTGTCAGGTTCTTATATAACATAGGCAGGCCAAGTTTATTTATTTAATTTGATATCTCATTCCCCTCCCTCCCCCTCAAATTCGCAAAAATATACTCAGCATGTACAGTTTTAGAGTCATTGTATTCCTTCTTTGCATGAATAAAGCTTAAGATGAATTGAATGTATGGTGTAGCCTGATCGGATAGTAAACACCGGAGATATGTATGTGATAATCAATTTTGTATAATAGGCATTGAGCAGGGGTAAGGGGAAGGTACAGTGTACGCGGGCACTATGTATGCATGTGTGAGTATTTGTTATTGTTAGTATATTTGTATGTAAAAGTAAATGTGCGTATGTATATGCAGCTCTTGGTATCGACGCCCACAAGCACACTGAAGGCACCACTGCTCATACTATCAAATACATAGTTGCTTGTTTGCATCATAATGAAATAATTGTATTATTTGATCATGGTTTTCATAGCAGCAAAGCGAGCGTTCGTAAAATCAACAAAGCATGACGCCTGTGCGTGTGAGAGCATCAACTGTGCGTGAGAAAGCAGCGCTCCAAAGCAAAACGCACATGTGAAAGGAATAATTAATTTTGAACACCACTATTTGATAGCTATTTGTTCTTTCGGCTTTGTTGCGTTTAAATCTTTATATATACATATGTTGTTGTTGTCGGCTATGCATAACTGGTTTTAAAGTGTTTTATTTTTGCCTTTCAGCCTTGTATCGCTGCCTGTACCTGTATGCGGTCGATTGTTATTGTTCTGGATGCTTTGCAGCTTGTGTATGATTGATTGCACCTGCTCGATCGCTAGAGATGTTATTTATTATGAGTATTTGTTCCTTTTTATTAATATTAAGGGTCTTTATATATATATTCAAATTATATTCAAATTTCAGCAAATTTGATTGCGAGTTCATTTATATTACTCTTAACTTTTCAATTATTTTTATTTTTTAAAGTCGTTTATGGGACCACTTTTTCGGCTGTTTGACGCTTTTATGTGTTGTATGCTTAGTGGTTTTTCGCTTCTGCTTTACTTAGTAAAACAATGAGTTTTATTAATTTTATTTGTAAAAATTTTAGCTGCTTTGCAACATAACCTGGCTGCGCTGAAAGTAATTTACTAGGGGAATTTTACTCTTATGCATACAAGCCGAAGAAAAAACGCGGGAAAAAATTTTACAAGCTTTAGTTTTAGAGACTCTTCTAGGTAAGAAGCATAAAAGATCAGTTGATTGCCAAAATATAAACAGCCTGTGACAGTTCATATGCATATTTATATGTATAACAACAACCATGTTAACTATTTCCACATTTGTACCTTATAAAACTGCAACACAAAACAAATACTGATCCATAACAGCAGCCAAAAGCGTACACAAAACTCCCTTTGGTTTGATTTTCTGAAAATAACCACGGCCTGTCATTTTCCTCTTCATCTAATTACATTTTTCTTTATTAATTTTTCCAAGTGAAAAATAAATCCTTTATACATTGCTAACATTTTAAGATCTCAGACATACTAGATATCCATGAGAATATGTTAATATAAAATCAGAACTAACCAATTTATTTTCTTTTTCAATGGTATCTTTAAAAGTAAGGGTAAATGCGTTTTCATTAAGTCGAAAGATAAACATTTGATTCCCCAGAACCACGTTTGAATCATTATTTATGTATGATTACTTATTATTCTGTTAACCATTTGTTGTTATGCAAGCAAAGTATTGGTTCTCATTGATTTATGGGTTTTAATTTTCTAAGCACTTGTGGCCAGATTCGTTTTTTTGAATATTAAAAATAGAGTTCAATGCATATTAGCATGGCCCTAATTTTAATCTAGATTTACGACGACTCAAATGGAAGCCACAGAAATGTTGAGTTGATCGGATAGTTTGATGGTCGCTATTCTTAGCTAAAGTTTCTATATAAGCAATAAATAATTAATTGAATGATCATATTTTTCGTCCTTTAATTGGAAGTTCTTCATTTGGAATCTATTTCGAAATTTTGTTAAATCAATTGAGGGCCAAGCTAATGCATATGCAAGAATGTACACATGTACATATATATGTAGCTATGCATAAATATGTCAGTTATGTTTTCGAGTAGGCAACGCAATCAATTTTACGTTGATTTAGTTTAAGGTTTCATTAATTCGAACTCGTTTTTTATAATTAATAATGCACTATTACTTTTTGTGTCTGCGTTTTACAGACCAGTACAGTTAAGAAAACTGAAAAAAATGAAACAAAATGTTAAATAATTTCTATATATGTACATATATTTATATATCTATGCGAACGATCTATTTTGAATGTATGCATCATATATTACTTCTTACATTTTTATCTATAAATATTTGTTCTAAAAACGTGATTGCATTTTATTTAAACAAATTTATTTTGAAATCAATATTCAATAATGATAAATTAAATAAATATAAAACGCAATATATAATGGTATATGACTTTCATATAAGCATATAAGATGGGGCTCTTATTGATTTTTTATGTTTCTAAAAATAGTAATATTTTAATTTAAATGTTAAGATAATTTAATAAAAACCATACTTATATTAAGTATACATGATATATGTATATAGCATATATATATAGCAAAATGTTCGGTTAAGGCCTTTTTGAATTTGACCAGCAAGTATAATTGATTTATTTTGTATGAATTCACCTTCATATAGAAATTAACTAACTTAATCTCTAAAAAGCCATTACTTTTTTACAAAAACAAAGTTTAACTAATGTCCATTTGGATGCCATACAGTATTAGTGGGAGGAGGAATTTTTTTTCGCCTTAATATCTAAGAGTCAAGAAAATAACTAGAATATTTTTTACTATACATGTGGTGGATTTCATTAAAATTAAACATATAAATATGAAACTTAACATGTCTAATAAAAAATGAACAAACCCATGAATAACTATCAACTATATTTGATAAGAGGCTTACAATAATAGTTAATAATAATAGTTATATGTAACATAAAAAAAACGAGAAAAAATGATAACAAACATATGCTTCGGTGTTGTTGCTATTGCTCTTGCTCTTGCTGTTGATGCTTCTGGTCCTGCCGGCTGTCTGTTAAGCAATTAACCTGCTTCATTTGTAGCTTCTGCTCACAGTATGTGAACATGCACAATAATATTAATTTAATATTAGTTGCTAATTTGGCCTGAAGTTTACATAGACACGTATGGTGGTGGTTGTTATAGTGATGATATTTATATTGCTGTTGCTGCTATACCTGATGTTGTTGGAGTTGTTGGGACAAAAGTTGTTGCTACTGCGCCTGAGGATACGAAACAGATCCACGTAACGTCTTGAGGCCCGCCTGTACATATCGGAATACCTCATACATAGTGCTATGCAACGTTAGCGGTCCGTTCTCATGATCCAGGGTGCGGATGAAGTCTGTAATATTGCGAATAATATTAGCTATGAATAATATACCATACATAATAAACATAATATAATGTTTGACAATACCTATATGATTACCAGTGCGCACCAGTCTATCGGCTTGGTCCCATAGCTCGTGAGCACTGTTCAAATACATAAAGTACTCGTTCTGCCGTGCCAGCTGATTATGTATGTCTTGAGGCACTATTTTGCCAGGCGGCGTATTCGAACCGGAGCCCTAACGATAAAGCACATCAAATTATAAAGCGAATATTCGAACTGATTTTATATCATTGATTTACCTGTGATCCTACTGAATTTGATGGCGATATAGAGGATGGCGTATTACCGTTTAAAATATCACCCCTACCAGTGCGAAAAAACTCGGAACAACTGGTAATAATTGCGCGACAATTGACGCGTCGCAGTTTATAAAGCTTTAAGGATATCAACGATTGACAACGCAGACTGTAAGAAGATATATGTAAAAATTATTTGGTATTTTAAAGAATAGTATATTAACATATATTGTTTGTTTTCAATAATCACCTTAGTATGGCTACAATATTGTGCGATTCATGGTTGCCATTTGTTGACTGTTGATAAGGACGATTTTTCGATGAAATATATCTGTGGATGATTATATATAATTTATTAAAAAGAGCTGTCTTTTTAACGGCAAGAATCTTAATAATTCTACTATTTCAATAATATAACTTAAGCCTTACATGTATCTTATCAATAAAAATTGATTCGAGGGTTCATTTAATCAAATCAAGTGGATAATGTATACCGAGCAGTAAGCAGTGTGTCATACAATAATCCCAATTGCAGAATAAAAAAAACACATTTCAAGGTGTCCGATTTAAGATGTGTTCAGAAAACAACGTTTTCCGAAATATAATTTCAATAATAATAATGATCATATGGATTTGGGGTCGCTGAGTCCGTTGTTCTTCACTACGTCTTCAATTTTTTTTCTAACCTTAAAAGCTTTTAAATAACGGGTACCGAAGTATCAGTCCTTACTACTACTATAACTATATAACTCGAAGTTCGGAAAAAGGTCCAAAATCCAAGTAATCCACTTGGTTTAGTTAAATGAATCCCCGCATAATTAGTTGTTTGTGGTCGTGTTCTATAGTTCGGTTTCCTTTCTTATAAAATCCCCTAAATATTGTATTATTTCAATACTCACTTTATTAATGATAGGGTATCCTTGTACATAGTCCATGTGGCTTCCATATTACAGCGCTCCATAGCATCAGCTGTAAGCAGGAAGTAAACGATAGCCTCCAGATACAGTGTCATCTGGTTGAAGGAGTCTCGCTCCGAATCAGCTGCTCGCTTTCTCCGTATCGCCTCCTGCAGCAACATATCATTTTTCCTGCAAAATGCAATAGTATTATTAGCATATGTCAATATAATTTAAAAGACCGTGAAAGCGATCAGAGTCTTAATTTTGCTCACCTCAAGTCGTCACTGGCATGTTCCTCCTCATTGTCAAAATGAGAGCGGTAAATTAGTTGTGGTGTAGTTGCTGATGTGGCTGGGGGTGGTGTCGTTTGCACCGCTTCGTTACAGGTATTTGGCGGTACTTGCACGGTTTTTACAACAACAACAGCTGAATCAGCTTCTTGTGATTGCTGCTGTTGCAATTGCTGCGATTGCGATTGTAATTGAAATTGTGACACTGGCAATTGCCGGGAAGGTTTTATGGTGCTACCATTGGCAGAGGATGTTTCCTGCTGTAAAATATCAAGTTTGTCACGGGATAACCGCTCATGATTATTGGCTGGCAGCAGCACTGGCATAGGCATTAGCTCCACGTTGGGTTGCTCAGCCTTTTCTTTTTTTCGCTTCTTCTCCTTATAGGGGCTTGAGCTAGAGCTGGAGCTTCGTTTGCGACGTCGCGCCGTAACGGGCACCTCCTGTTTTAATAAAAATTCCTGCTTAACGCTATTGTTTGGCTTATATTTTGACTCGTAGCCGGCATCCAGCTCTGGCTCTGCTTTCACGCTATGCTCGGGCTTTACTCCACCACCAACTGCACCACTGGCACAGCCATTGGATACGTAAAGTGTGTTCGATTCCTTAGGTGTCCGTGTACCTTCAGCGGAACGGCTGCTGTTGTTAAAGACTTGATGTCCATTGTGCAGCTGCTGAGAGTTTAACCTATTTGACAAATGCAGCTGTTGGTGGTGGTGGTTCTCCTGTTGGCCATCGCCCGATGGATACAGCCTGTAATTATTCTGATACCATTCAGTTGGCACACGTGCTAATTTCGAAAGAGATATTTTGCACATCAGAGACGTCAAATGGGGTGTGGTGGTGCGTGCTGGTGACGTCAATGTTGCACCCAATTGTTGCGTTGGCGTTGCACGGGATTTCGATTGTGTATGTGTATGAAGGTCCTTGGCCTGATGTTGCGGTTGTTGTTGCTGTTGCTGGTATTGTTGCTGTTGCTCCTGAGATTGATCCATGATTACCACTTGACCCTGTTTCTTGGTCCCACCTTCTTTGGGATTAAATATGCGCGTGAGTGTGCATATCTTCTTCTTATCACTCTTACGCTTACCACTGGCCCTATGATGATGCTGATCCTCTTCATCGCTGCTGCTACCGCTACTGGCGCTGCTCATATTACTGGTGTTGCTACTGCTGGGTGAGCTGCTGCAATCAGAACTGCTCAATCCCTGATTGTTTGTGGCCTGTAGTTTCTGTGATTGCTGAATCAGTTGCAATTGATGCTGTTCTTGTTGCTGCAGTTGCTGCTGAGCCTGCTGTTGCTGCGGTGTAAATACAAACTTTTGCTTCTGCGGCTGCTCATCTGTTTCACTGCTGCTACTATTGGTACTGCTCGCAGCGCTATAGCAGCGCTTAGTCTTACTGCTGTTATTGACGCTCAATTTATTTATTTTCACAATACGCGTTTTAGCTCGATTTTGTGCTCCTAAAGTTGTATTTATTGTTGGTGCTTCAGTATCGCTGCTACTGCTACTACTATTGGAACTTTTGGTACAGCAGCTACTGCTGCTACTGTCTTCATCACTGCTGCTGTTGTCGGCTGTTGTTGTAGTGTGCGGAGGCAGTAGCGTTGTAGTAGCAACAGTGGCCAATGTACATGCCTTTTTGGTGGGCGTGTTGCCATTGGAGCTGCTATTGCTAGAGTGTTCACGCTTGCGAGTTCCCCCAATTGTTATCGTTGTACTAATTGCGCCCGTTTTATTTAAAGGATTTTTGGCCGCCGTCAGCGTTGGTCCCTTCGCTGAGCAGCTAGTCTGCTGGTTGCCAGCGACCTGCTGCTGTTGCAATTGCAAATGTTGCTGTTGAACCTGTTTACGGGGCCTGCCTCGTCCCTTTTTTACGGCAATGGTAGTTGCTGCCTCAGGCAATGCTGTTGTCGCTGCCTGAATCCCGAATTCATGATTCACATTGCTGTTGCTGTTCACCGTTTGCTCATCATCTTCGTCGCTAGAATCAATAGGAGGCGCCGTTGCAACTGACATCTTTTTCTTACGCGGCTTCTTCTGGCGCTGCTTGGGTGATAAAGGGAGCGGACCAATTGGCGTCAGCGTTACGCTATTTGGTGAAGTTCTATGTTGCACCGTTGAAGGCATACGCAGTACTGTGGTGATGGCAGCTGGTACTCCAGGTATTTGCAATGTTTCTCCTGGTCCTGGCAAGGGCAGGACCTCGGCACTACTACCGCCGGCGCTATCGGAGCTATTACTGGCGGAGTCTGAGAGACGTGACTCTCGTTTTATTTGATTTTTAGGCATAGCTACCGCCAACTGTTCAGCTAGTAGTAATTGTTGCTGCTGCTGCTCAAGAGCCTCCTTCTTGACGGTGACGCTAAGACCGATGCCATAGCGTTGTGGCTGTTGGAGTATTTGTTGCTGCTGAAGCTCATCACCGTCCCCCCCACCGTCATCACCATCCATATGCCGTGAGTCATCGTGCAGCTTCTCATTTTTAACAATAGCCGTAGTTACTTCAATAGACTCGGGAATAATTTGAGCCCCACCTGGTAAAATACCAGGCACCTTCATGCTCACATTACTCATTGCGGTGGCGACACCTGGAGAAATACTCTCGGAAGATGATTGATTCACTGGTTGCTTGTGAAAGAATCGACTCAATGTCCACCGATTGCTATCAGTGGGTGAAGGTGTTTTGTTCGACGAGCTGGAGCTGCTCATTGTGCCTGTTCCAGAACTCACAGAGCCATTTGCTCCCCCACCCATACTGCCACTAATGGCGTTCATGGAAGCACTAAGAACACCAACAGATGTACCACTCAAACCACTGGAGGTCAGCAGTCCACTTATTGTATTCGGTCCACTTGCAATTATTGTTTGGCTATATTTCTTTTTACCGCCATTCGCAGCCACCGTTCCTGCTGGAGCTAACCGTTGGTGTTGCTGTTGTAACAACACATGCTGATGAATATGCTGCTGCTGTTGCAGTAATTGCTGACGTTGCAGTAATTGCTGTTGCTGAACATCACCCTTATTGCTTGCCTCACTTTCAGATTCACTTGAATCGGACTCCGAACTGTTGCTGCTATTTCCAGCTGACCTTCTAAAATAAAAAAATTAAATAAGATTCAGTATGATTAGTACTTCTCAAACACTTACCCATCCTTCTTACGTTCATCCTCAGACTCCGATAACTCTAGATCGTTTTCAAGACTAAGAAAATGACAAGAACATACTAATTATTAGAATTCATATAATCATTCACACGTTCATCATAGTATATATACAGTATCAGTATCAGTTATAGTGCTAGAGAAGATAGATAAGGCAGGAGAGATTTAAGCAATATACATATGTACATATATGACAACTATTTATGCACGTGTTTTGCGATTTGTGGGCGGAATAGGAGCATGATATCCAAATATATAAATGAACTTGTTCTTAAAAAATGCTGCTTGTAGCTTTCGAACTCTAAACGTTAAACGTGTCAGAATTTATACAAATATTTAGTGAGGTCTGCGCCGTCTCCTGATGCCTGGTTTATATAATTTCCCAAAGTTATTACACCCTTTTTTACCCATTTTACAGTCGTAAATTATGAATGTTGTATCAATTCGATTATTTTTTGGCTATCACGAAAATACTAGATGTAAATAATAACTGTTAATTAATTTTGATGTCTCAAATAGATTTTCTTTATACTAAATAAATACAAGTAAATAAATTAAAGGTTTAATAATCTCCGACTTACCATGAATCCTGTTTCTCCAAGTTATGACTTTTCTCCACCTTTAAGGACTTTGGCGACTTAGGTGCTGTCGTTAATTGCTGTGGCATAGTGGCCATTGCAGTTATACCCAGGGATGGGAGCACTGTCGTGGCATCAGCAACTGGTGGCAATAGCAACGGCAGGTAACTGGCCTGCGGTGGGGTTGTTAGCGGAGCACTAGGTGATGTTATTGGAGCTATTGGTGCCAGTAACGGAGTTATTAGGGATGATACACCAGATCCGGTTGCCGGCGGGGAATTGAGAGGACCAATTGGATCCACTGCATCAAATGCGTACTTAAACTTATTGGGCCCATTCAGATTATAATTCTCTCGGGTTGGCGCATGCGGTGTTGCCGCAATCGAAGTCAGAGGAGTCACTCGATAAGTGTTCGTCATTTCGGTGATTATTTTGCTAATATCCTTCTGCAATAATGAAAAAATCATAATTACAATGGGCAAATTTGCAATTTAATAAAGTATAATAAAGTATAATATAATAAAGTATACAAGATTCCTTGCCCAACTGTAAGTTAAAAATAAATTCCCTGACCTATATGGCCAAAAATAAAGGTGAATTTTCATTTTAAACTTCGCGGGCTTAACATTTAGGGATCGATCTTTTTTTCTTAATTTGGCAGGACTGTTAGACATCTGGGCGAAATTTCATGTCAATGTCATTATCAGAAATATATTTACGCTTACCAAATGACCAAGAGTGCATTTTTCGATTATTACAATATCTGATTTAATTGAGCAGAGAAGTGTCATCAAATTTAGTTTGCGGAATGAAATTTCAGCTGCGGAAACGTTGTAGATGGTGCGACAGGACTTTGGTGATTCTACCATGTCGCAGAAAAATGTTTATAACTGGTACAAAGACTTCAAAGAGGATCGGGAACGTGTTGATGACTTGAAACGCTCTGGACGACCATCGACATCAACAGATGACAAACACGTTAATGAACTGAAGGAATTAGTGCTAAAAAAATCGTCGATTGACTGTTAGAGACCTTACTGATATGATCGGAATATCAGAAGGATCTGTGAAAACCATTTTAAAAGACTTTTTGGGCCTACAATAAAGTCGAATCTGGTTTGGAATCGAAACGCTCAATTTCTTGCAAAAAAAGTCGTTAATGTGTGTGAAGCAATACTTTTTGACTATCAAAACAAGTTCCAATTCCTGATTACTGGAGATGAGACTTGAATTTATGCTTACGACCCTGAAACAACCGAGGATCATGATGATAGTTATTTTTTCGATTTTCGTGGTGTGGTGTACTATGAATTCCTACCACCTCGTCAAACTGTTAACTGTTCCCAGGGAACGCGTTTCGAGTCGATTGAGGAAATAAAAGCTGGATCGAATCATGCACTGATGGCTATACCGGAAAGGGACTATTTGGCATGTTTCGAGAAAAAAAAACTTTTACATAAGTGAATTTTATCGGGAGGGGATTACTTTGAAGGGGATGAAATTGATTTAGAGAAATAAATAAAGATTCGCGTTACTTCAAATTCACGTTACTTTTTGCCCACAGCAACACCTTTCATTTCATTCCATGGATCTACTAGCAGGAAAATAGGGCAAACGGGGCGGGATAAACATTGGATTTTGGATGAAAAAGCCAACTTCTGTTAATGATATATAACAACTTCACTCCGCATTGGTTGTGCACGATGATTTGAACGCTTTATCGTCCTGGTACAAGAACAATCAGCTTTAACTCAACTCCGTTAAATGTAAGGTTATGACATTTTACAGATGCTAGCCCCAATACTTTAGTTACATAATCCATAAGATGCGGCTTGCTAAAATTCTCGATCAGAAATTTTAATTTGTCAACCACATCACGGTTACTATCAGTAATCTTCTTCGGGTTAGATTCATCATTCTGTACATCTGGATAGAATTGAATCAGTACAAAAGAAATTTCTGAACTTTGCTCTTCACGGCATTAACAGGGTTTCCGCTATTGCTTTACAATAGTAGGCTCCTTCTTATATACCTTCCTACCCTAACTCATCATCGCACAATGTTAGGAGAGGGAATTGATTCTCCCACTTTTCTGGAAGGAATTAATTTGTCTGTTTCTCTGCGCACTCCTTAATATTCAAACATTCAAAGCATCTAAAGCTTTAATCATGCAAAGAAGGAATCCAATGACTGTAAAACTGTACATGCTAAGAACATTTTTGCAAATTTTAGGGGGAAGGGGATGAGATATCAAATTAAAAACATCAACTTGGCCTGCCTATGTACGATACGAACAAAACTCTAGCTCTTATAGTTTCCGAGATCTCGGTGTTCATACAGACGGACAGACAGACGGACATGGCTATATCGACTCAGCTCGTCTCGCTGATCAAGAATATATATACTTTGTGGGGTCTGGCACGCCTTCTTCTGCCTGTCACACACAAATGTCATTTGCACAATCTTAATAGACCCTTTTGTACTTTTTTAAAGTACAGGGTCTAAAAAACGGACAAAAGGATCTAATAGGTTTGTGCAATTGACACCTATGTGTAACAGACAGTCCATCTGTCTGTATGAACACCTAGATTTCGGAAACTATAAGAGCTAGACACAACTCTTTTTTTGAGGTTCGTGTATTATACAGGCAGCTCAAGTTTACGTTTAATGTTCGATATGTCATCCCCCTCCCCATCAAATTCGCAAAAATATTCTTAGTATGTACAGTTTTATGGTCACTGTCTTCCTTGCAGGCATGAAAAAAACTTAGGATGAATTGAATGCATGGTGCGATTTGCAGCCAGATCGAATAATAAACATTAAAGAGATGAGATAATCTATTTTGTATACTAAATAAGTACTTTGTTTACTGGGTATTATATACAATGGGTATTAGTGCATTTATAACTATTGTTACAAATTTCATAAAATGTTGCGGTAGACACATTCGGGTAGATAAAACCTACATTCATATTTCCAGAAGAAGTGAAAGTGCTGGAATTCGTACACAAATATTGATTGACGAATTGTAGGTTCAATTGGCGGTACATAAGATTTTCTACGCCGATTTGAAATATATTTAGTTTCTTAGACTTAGACATTTCACTTACCTCTGGCGGCGGTGGTTGAAGTCCCGAGCTGCCGCTGGATCTCTTACTGTTGATTGTTGGTGGTACAAAACGTCCGCCGTTGGGCAATGCTGGTGCCGGCGGACCTAGAAATGATTTTTCCCGACCATTGGGCATTTGTGTAGATATAGGAGGTCCTAAAGGCGATAATGCTGATACAGACGTCACTGTCGCAGTGGCGTTATTTGTGATGTTGGTCGAGTTATTATGGGACAAGGATGATCTAGGCGGACCACGAGGTGGCGCCATACCGCTACTCGACGGTATGTCATTCTTCATCGGCTGACCTGGATAACCGCCTCTGCCATTATATGGCGGTTTATTGTCCGCCTGCTTCAGATATGTGGGAGCCCGCAGTTGATAATGCTGTTGTTGCTGCTGGGACGACGCTGGCACTTGGCTTGGCACCGAGACAGATGATGCCGACGATAACAATGGGGACGAAGTGCTGATGGAGTTATTGCCGAAACTCTTTATAGGAGCCAGCATTCTCACATTTGAACTGCCCCCAGATGCTTGACGGTATATGCCCACAGTGGAGGCATTCATATGGTCCCGCGCATCAATGTATTCACCTAGAGCGGCGGTTATTTCCGGATCTCCCTCATTGGGATTTAGACGTCTTGGCTCAGCAAATAAACTGATCTCCCTATCGTCACTCTGTATTCCTTGTTGACGCTCATATTTTTCCCTTTCGCGTCTTTTGCGGCGTTCGGAATCCTCCATACTGTAAAGTAAATATGTAAATGTTTCAATACAATATCCTAAATGACAGCACAATTTAGTATAATCAACAATATGACAGGAATCAATAGTGAGTACAATAACAAACATAAAGTGCTGGGTATGCGACACTAGACAACAGTTTGGCACACGCAGAGTCCTTTAGGATATTCCCATGCATTGCAAAGATTTGCATAGTGAGGTTTATATACACTGTGTTTCATAATCATAAGACACTTTAGAATTTGAACTTCAACGGCTCTGGTGATTCAAGCTTTCTAAAGCTAAATTTTATTTTATTAATTTAAATTTTACAACAACAATGCGTATACATTTGAGCATAAATTCACCGTTAGATTCTTGTATTGGTGTTCAGAAAATTTACGGCACGAATTAGGAGAAAACTTGCCTATGCCTACGATGTTCGATGGCAAGTTGCATCAAACATTAAGATGGTTCACAAAATTTTGTAAACGCAAAAAAAATTGTGGTTTTTGTAAAAGTCCCACGCGGTTGCTAGACCGTTCCTGAGTCCGTTTCTCTTTTAAAAATTAAGATTAAATAAATTTTTTAAAATTAAACACGTTGAACACGTTGCAATCAAGTAATTGCCGCTTTAGCTCGCAAACATGTTTGATTTTGTTTGACCTAAGTTCGATCCAAATTGCCTTGTTTAGGCAATAGCTATAATAACAACCGCGAGCATGTATGACGTCGTGGTCGCACCGGGCCTCTCAAACCGCGTACACACGTCTTAAAAAATGCACACACATATGTACATGCATTGAATAAGGGTAACTGTAAGGTACTTGGTTGATAAATTTAGCAAATTCTAGCAGAAAAGGAAGCCATTGGTATAATCACGCAAAGTAAAGGGCCTCGCGGCTGCGGCCGACTGTAGCCTTTTCGACACTATTAATTGTTTAATTTATTATTGTTATTAAACATTACTATTTCATTATGAATTTATCTTCACAGCCAAAAAGTCTCTTTCTGTGCACTTTGTTTAGAATACTTGTCCTTTATCTAGGCCATTATCGGAATATACACATAGATTTGATATATGTATTACGACATCCATCAGCTGTTTGTTATTTTTTTTTTGACCTGGCAATGCTTAACTTAGTTCGCTAAGTGAATTTCGTTTAATTAGTATTGCCCCAGAGAAGCAAGTTCTTTAAAAAAGTACAAAAGGGTCTATTAAGTTTGTGCAAGTCAGAAATGTATGTAACAGGCAAAAGGAGGCGTGGCAGCCACAAAGTATATCAGGGCGACGAGCTGAGTCGATATAGCCATGTTTGCCTGTCCGTCCGTCCGTCTGTCTGTCCGCCCGTATGAACACCTAGATCTCGTAAACGGTAAGAGCTAGAGACATCATATTTGGCAGTTAGATGCCCCTATAGTGCAGCCAGATCAAGTTTGTGTTAAATTTTTAATACCTCTCCCATAAACAGCGAAAAACTACCACCGCCACAATTTAAAAGATACAAACTTGTGCACACAATAATCTTATAATATAACTTTTATCTGTGTTGGGAATTGTGGCTCAATCGGATGATAAACACCGAAGATATTCGAGATTAAAGTTTCCGTACTGGTTGCGTGCGACTTTACCTCATGTGTGCATGTGTGAGTGTTTGTTAGCGTGTGTGTGTGTGTGTGGAAAGGAAAGTACAGGGTCTCCTACTGTCGGTTAGATCCGACTGTAGCTTTCCGAGTTTTTCAATATAGAGTTTTTGCTAGTGAGAGGGTTCCGTCTCTGTCCGCACGGTCGGAACTTTAGCTAACTAAGGATTTTACTTCGCTCCGGAGTTAGTTTAAAACACACCTACTACACTATATACATACATACATATGTACATATGTACATTTATAAAAGCGAATAAAGCAATAAAATGCAACAAAGAGGAAGACCTTTGACATTTGCGCTAATTAAAAAAACTTCGCAACTTACATGTTTTTCAGATTGTACAAATTGTTATTGTTGCTGCTGATGTGGCATACCGCGCGATTTATAAAAATATTTGATCAATTAATTTCGTTTTGCCGGCACAACAATATAAGAAACACAGAGACCAGTAGTGTTGGTTACTCATGAGTGAGTGAACAAAACTGAGCTGATCACTAAACTGAACATGTTCTTCCCTAATTATTCTTCTTTGATCAGTTACTGAACAGCTCTTGCTCAGCTGCAGAGCTGCTCTTGCTCAGTTGCTCACCTACTAAACAGCTCTTGCTCAGTTGCTCACCTGCTCTTACTCATTGCTCATTGCTCAGCTGCAGAGCTGCTCTTGCTCAGTTGCTCACCTACTAAACAGCTCTTGCTCATTGCTCAGTAGCTCACCTGCTCTTACTCATTACTCATTGCTCAGTTGCAGAGCTGCTCTTGTTCATTGCTCAGTAGCTCACCTGCTCTTACTCATTGTTGATTTGCGGCAAGACATGACGTGCCAAATTTGGCGTAAAACGCGAACACTGAAGATATTATGGAGAATGTATGCATTATAAATAATTTTATTTCGAGCATTAAGGAGGTAGTAATAGTACAAAAAAGCAGGTTAGCAAGCACAGAGGACTAAGAAAAACTGCCAAAAAAAGTTATCAACTGAGCAACTGAGCGAAGTAAGCGAGTCTACTCACCTCGAAAAAGAACAAGTGAACATGTTCACCCAAGTGAGCACTATTTACCCAACACTATAGTGTCTCTATAGAGACTAGCAAACCACAACTACACAAGAGCAAAAAATAAAATATAAATATTACGATCAGTAGAGCTGCAAAAACATCGATGGTAAGTAAATTCGATAGTATCGATGTTTTCAGAATTTTCCGATTTATCGATGTTTAATTTTCAGTGCATGGTGAAGCTTCAGATCACGAGTGGGTAATTTATATAAAAAACTGCATATTATTGCAAAAATTGTGTAGCAATAGTACGAATAAATGTCTCAATTAACGAACAAAATAAATAATATTTTGTGGTTATTGCACTTAAAGAATCCATTATTTAACTGAGCTGAAGATAATTTTTGCTATAATTACAGAAATGAATTACACATACTAATTATACACAGTCAGTTTAAATATAAGGACCTTTTCATTTTTTAAATAAGTCTTGGGCGGAAACTGAATTTATAATTAACTGCATATAAAAAATAGCTGTCATAAATTCTCAGTTCGCCCCTCCGTTTTTTTAACCCAGCTCGACATAAATAAACGTCAGATAAGTTATCGATAAATGCAATATCAGATGTTCTTGAAAATAAAATAATCAACAGTTAATTCACAGCTCAGTGAAAAAAAAAACTCGGAAAGCTGCAGTCGGCTGCAACCGACAGTAGGTGACCCTGTACTTTCCCTTGCAGCAGCTAACGCTAACAATATACACACACACAAACACACACATATCGCATGCATCAGTGTTGCCAACTGCTCAACAAATAAAAAGGACAGATGTGCCCGGAAAACACAATAGAAAAAGGATAGATTTAAAAAAAAAAAAAAGGACAAAAAAAAACAGGACAAACTTTATTTCAATAATATATGTAAATATATTTATTCAATGAATTTCACTATTTTCGTGTATTTCATACAGATTTCGTCGAAAACTACGCCATCTAAATCATTTTTTTGCATTTATGCAAAAAAAAATGTTTATCGAAAGCGGAAAATTATAAAATGCAAGGCGATGCCATGTAATTGCAAATGATAAATTGTATGAGCGATTTACAACAATAAAAAAGGAAGAAAGGAGAATATAATATAATAAAAAAAAGGCAATTATTTCGGATTGGTTCGTTTTAAGATTTTTCGGGCAATACCATTTTAAAAAAGGGACAGATCTGTCCGGAAAAAGGACAAATTGGCAACACTGCCACGCGTTCACACTTATGTACGTACATTAAGTGCATGCCCGCACCTCCCCCTTGCCTAGTACGGAAACATTAATCTCGAATATCCCCAGTGTTTATTATCCGATTAAGCAATTGAGCAGAATTCACAGCTCGGATAAATGTTATCATAAGATTATTGTATGCCAAAGCACAAGTTTGTATCTTTAAAATTGTGGCTGTGGTGGGGGAGGAGGTATCTAACACCATCTTGATCTGTTTGCACTATAGGGGCATCTAACTGCCAAATATGACGTATCTTGCTCTTACAGTTTACGAGATCTAGGTGTCCATACGGACGAACAGACACACGGACGGACGGAAAGACGGACATGGCTATATCGACACAGCTCGTCGTCCTGATCAAGAATATGTATATACACTTTGTGGGGTCTGCCACGCCTCCTTCTGCCTGTTACATACATTTCTGAGTTGCACAATCTTAATCAGGGGTGCCATAGGAATCGGAATCAACCAGTTTGGTTTTAGGTGCCACAGACACATGTTCGAGCTGGTTTTGAAATCTCTATCTTTATAGGTAGACACGATGGGCGCCCACGTGTTCGTTTTGAAAATTTGAATTTTGTCCATGGGCGTGCGTGTTCGTTCATATTTGGCACGAAAAAACAAGCCGATCATTGAAATGTACTTAAAAATGCCAAAAAAGCAATAGTCAATAAAACCGATCACGGCATCACGTATAAAACTGGAAAAGTTTGAAATACAGCAAGCAATTCGGAATAAAAATCTGACATACAAATATACTAGACCGAAAAATATTAAGTATTCCTGCAAGCTCTGCTATGAGCGAGAGTTCTTTTTCGACATCCGGGCAAATATTAAACGAATAATATTAACGAACGAAAGCTTAAATCTAGATAAACTACTATTTTTATACAAAAATATGTAAAAACATAAAATTACTAAATTAAGCATTAGTTTAATATGAATACTAAAAATTAAAAAAAAAAAATATTATAATCAGATCTGTTCTGAATTTCGATTCCGAGTAAACTGCTCGGAATCGTTTTGATTCCAAACGTTTTGCTGTTCTGACATTTCGATTCCGAGCAAAAATGCTCGTTTTGAAAACGAGTGCCTTTGAGCAGTCGGAATGAAAACGATTTGGCAAATTTAACATGTATATGGGTGTTTTTCCGCCCTGTTCTAATTTTTCAATAAAATTTCAGAATTTCGAGGCTTATAAAATTGTTTTGTTTGAATGGTTTTCATGGAATTTTCATGTAAACTTTAATTTACAAAATATGCTTCTAATTTTCCCTAGTACAACCAAAACGACAACATCTGACATTTCGACTCGTTTTGTGAGGGGTCGCTGGGCAGAGATGCCAACTTGAGTAAAAATATGTATACGAGTTTTTAGTTTTGGTTTTATACATAAATGTTGCTTAAAATATGTATAGGAGTAACTGTAGTTTATAAACAAATAGGTTTTGTTTAAAATATATTTGCATATTGGACGAAAACAGTAATTAAAAAAATTATTTGCGAGTGTAAGTAATCGTTTCATTCGATAATTGGCATCTCATCGATAATAAACTGATGTATATTTATATACAGCTGACTGCAACTGCAACTATGTAAGTAATTTAAATAATTCCTCTATTTTGTTTTTGGTAATGTTTGATGAGTGTAGGCATTTTATATATTTGAAACAACTATGTTTTCTTTGTTGGAAGCACAAATGTCAAACAATTGTATTCTACGATATATAATTGTTATCGAATCGTTATGAAAACGATTATAAGACGAGTATGTCGCTAGAAAACTAGAACAAGTACGGTCGAAATCAAATCGTTTTCCCCTTTCAAAACGACTCATTATTCAGAACAGGTCTGAATATTTCGTGTTGGACCGTGTTTGGAAAATTTTAAAGCGTGCGTGTGAGTGCGTGTTAGAAAATTTTTGTTTTCGTGCCGTGTTGGGTCGTGCCGAAAAACTGCAGTACATGCACATCTCTAACACACACAGTTATACCCACAATTATACGCGCAAATACAAACAATAGCCACGGCCGCGTACACTGTGGTTTCCCCTTCGTACGGACGGACAGACAAACGGACAGACAAACACGGCTATATTGACTCAGTCTTCATGATCAAAAATATAAATATACTTTGTAGGGTCTGCCACGCCTCCTCCTGCCTGTTACATACATTTCTAAGTTGCACAAACTTAATAGACCCTGTTGGCGGGCGAACCAGAAATTTGTATGCCCGATTTCCTATAGGGCTTAACGTAAATTTTGTAAGCGGCAATTCTCTTTTAGTACATGCCGTTATATTAGAAACGTATATCTCGCTCGCGCCTGCATGCGCATACGATCGCATGCAGACCACGAGCAGTGCTGCCAACTTTTGACCAGCAAAAAAGCTGTTTTTGACGGGATGAATAGAAAAATAAGCTAAAAGAAATGATTTAAAAAAAAAAAAAAAGCTTAAAATAACTGATCAAAACACCGAAAAAAATTCAAAAAATAACTATTTTTTTTAAGATTTCCATTATTTTATCAATATCTTCTTGGTCTTCCTCATTTGCGTATGACATATTAGTGCCTATCATGCGCAGATAATTTTCAGGCACTTCAATACGCAGAATTTTCCGATCCTTTGCAAACCGTATCTGTATATTAAAATAATAATTAATACAGTATATCTATTGCTTGAAATTAACACTTTACCTTATGCATAGAATGCTGTCGTGCTGAGGCCCATTGAATTCCTTAATTTGGATTTAATTAGGTTCCCCTGGCTAAAAGCCCTTTCTATTTCCGAGTTTGACCAGGGCAAACACAACATTTGGATGGCCACAATTGCCAACTCAAAAAATCTGCTATTTCCACCAGAATCTTTAAAGTTTATCACCTCAAACCAAAATTTCTGTGTGTCGCTGATGTTGTCTCACTTGATCAAATTGATGTTTTTGTATACGCCATCACATTTTCTGGTTTGTTTGTAAGTGACTATCGTAAAGCTGCCACTTTTTCATATTTTGTACTTAAAAGTTAACAACACAAAGAAAAAATCGGGAAAAAGCCAAGTGAATTTCTAAAAAAGCCAGAATTCCCGCTTCCCGCAATACACAAATTTTTCCCGCAGTTGGTCTTCAAAAAAAGCCTGTTTTGACTGGAAAAAAGCGGAATTGGCAGCAGTGACCACGAGAGTTGTGAAAATTATTGTTCAGTTCTAGTGATGGCAAAAAATATTCATTAATCGATTATTGAATCATATGATTAATTGAAACCGCGCGATTATTAATTGCAATTAATCGAAGAAAAAAGAAAATAATCGGTTAATCAAATGATTATTTTATTTTCTCCAAACAGCAATTTTTAAATGTGAATGTAATGCAAATGTAACAATAATAAACAAGTAATTAAATTACACAATATTCATATATTTCTTATTTATTCAATAATGAATTTAGGAAAAATATTTTAGACATACGTGAAGTAGTCAATGTGTTTCTTTTCTCTGTAGCCGTAGCACGCGCCTTAGAAAAAGACGCTCTGCCGGTACTGAAGTGCCAATAAGGAAGCAATACTGTAATTTAGATTTAATTTGGAATAATCAGGCCTGTTCCCATTTACGAATTCGATCAATCGATTTACTTTTTGCAAAAAATAGGCTTCCTAAATTCGATGTATCGTTTTCAAGAAATGAAAATGTTTATTGGTTTTAAACACAGCGCTAATCTATTTCGAAATGGAGCAAATATGAAGCTAATCGAAAACGTTAAATTGAAATTTGGAACACCATTTTTTTCAAAAAGTAAATCGATTGATCGAATTCGTAAATGGGAACAGGCCTGAATATTTCCATACTTTGCTGGATGTTGGTGTCATAATAAATTATTAAACTTTTCGTGTGTGTCTGTTCCTTTAATTTGCGCGTAAAAGTGTTATGTCGCGATTATTTTGTAGAATAATCGATTAATTATTCAATTAATCGAAACCCATTTTGCGATACAATTAAATCGTTAATTGAATGCAAATAATCGATTAATGTGTATCATATGATTAATCGTGCCATCACTATTCAGTTCTATTTTGTACGTCTGCCCATGTAGAGGCAGCTGAGAACATTGGGACATAGGAGTGTGCGCGAAACACAAATGTAAGTCGGCATAAAGCATAGAGTTTGTAGGCAAAGGGTGTAAAGGGGTAAGGCGTGAAGTATTACCTCTTTACATCTCTTGCCCACAAACCACTGCTTCACGAGGCAAATGCTGCATCGTGTAAATGCCGACTAAGTCCCTATTTACACGATGAAGTTACTTCATGATGTTACTTCATGAAGTTTCTGTTTGTTGGCAAGGGGTGTAGAGGGGTTCGACTTCATGATGAAACTGCATGACCCATCAAGCTGCACGACATTTCGTCTATTTTGCTTTGCGCTATTCCGATTGTTTGCAAACACAGAGTTGCACACGCATTAGCACAGGGTTGCATGTAAGCAAATTAGCTATCGATAAGCACATATCGGAGTAGTAAAATTTGGCGGTAAACAAATTTGTATGGAAATAAGAAAAATGGCAAGAAGTGTGCAATGTTGTGGGCAAATGACATTATCGAGCTTCTCTTGACCCAGTACCAGCAGCATATTAAATATTAAATATTTATTAAATATATGTATATCGATAATAAATATACTGCGAAAACAAAAGAAACACTTCATGAGGAAACTTCACCGTGTAATTGCGACGTGATTTTCGAAGATGTTTCAAAACGGAATCGAAAAAAACTTCATGAGGAAGCTTCATCGTGTAAATAGGGACTAAGTTACAGATAAGAATATGTGAAGAAATATGAAATTTAATTGAATTAAATAAAGATTTCAGCTCCTTTAAGCACTAATTGCTAAGCGACTACCATGAATATCGTCTGATTATTTTGGGTGGCGTTGCTAGAAGTATTCAGCACACCAAACGGCACGGTCCGGTGCCAACAGACCCTTTTGATCTTTTTTAAAGTACAGGGTCTAAGAACGAGAGAAAAACTTTTGTTCACCACAAGTTACGTTACAATATCTCGCTGATTTCGAAAATGTTCGCGAAGCTCTGAATCGCGTGAAAAAGCAAAATATTGCTTTGCTACAAACATTTGTGTTCCAATCAAAAGGTGGCAGACAAAATCGCAAACGACTACGCACTTTCGAGGGATTCGAATTTAACGAAAATGGAGACGAATATAAACAAACAGAATTTTACCAACAACGTTCTTGCCATTATTTGCGGCAAAATAGGCCAGCAACACAACTAGCTGGACACATATTAGGTTGTTTGGTAATGACATACCGGTTTTTACATTCAAATTTCGCGCTTCGCTTGTGAAGTCAAATATAATCGTATCTGGCAATGCTGTATATCGTTTGAAAGGTATTGGCAACACCTTTAAAATATAGTTTGTTTACATGAGCTTCCACGTTAAAAAATTACAATTGATTGAAATGGAGTTCACAAACGCAGAAATTCGGGCAATTTTGAAATTTTATTTCGCACAAGGAAAAACTGCTGCGGAATCTCGCAGACAGATTATTGCTGTCTTAGGAGATAACAAACTTTCGATTCAAACTGCCGAACAGTGGTTTAGGCGATTCCGAAGTGGCAATTTTGATACCGAAACACCCAAGCCTTCCGGACGACCAGTGACCGTTGATACGGATAAAATCATGGAAATAGTGGATCGAGATCGTCATGTGACTATTAGAACCATCGCAGAGGAACTGCAACTAAGCACGGAAACCGTCCATAGGCATTTAAAGTCTAGAAATTTAACAAAAAAGCTCGATGTATGGGTGCCTCATGAGTTATCCCAAAAAAATCTTTTCGACCGTGTATCAATCTGCGAATCTTTGTTGCACCGTAATAAACTCGACTCATTTCTGGATCGGTTAGTCACTGGTGATGAAAAATGGATCACATATGACAACATAAAGCGTAAAAGATCCTGGTCGAAGCACGTTGAGTCGTCTCAAACGGTGGCAAAGCCAGGACTGACGGCTCGGAAGGTGTTGCTGAGTGTATGGTGGGATATCAAAGGAATTATCCATTATGAAGTGATGCCCTATGGCCAAACCATCAATTCTGACCTCTACTGTGAACAACTGGAACGATTGAAGATTGCACTTGAACAGAAGCGGCCAGCCATGGTGAATCGTAAGGGCGTTGTGTTCCATCATGACAACGCCAGGCCCCACACATCTTTGGTGACGCGTCACAAGCTACGGGAGCTTGGTTGGGAAGTGTTAATGCATCCACCTTACAGTCCGGACATTGCCCCAAGCGATTACCATCTGTTTTTGGCCATGCAAAATTTTTTCGATGGACAAAAATTGAGTTCAAGGGAGGATTGTGAAAATCGAATCGCTGAGTTTTTTGCCAGTAGGGACTTCTTTAGGAGAGGCATATACAAGTTACCATCAAAATGGCAGAAAATCATCGAAAACAACGGTACATATATCACTTAAATCGGACAATGCTAACTATATTAAAATAGTCGTCAAAAATCAATAAAGAAACCGGTATGTCATTACCAAACAACCTAATATTTCGCAATCTGATGAAATCGAACTTGCTTTGAAGAAGACGATGACAACGATGATAAAAATGATGATGAAAACGACAAAGAACAAGAGAAAACAACGAGAAAATAGACGAAGGAACAAGCGAAAATAACGAGAACGAAAATTACATTAACAGCAACGCATTTAGAACAGCTGTTATAAACGAACAATGTATTAACAGAACACACAGAACAGAGCACAGTCTACAGTGGTGTCGGAAAAAGCGTCAACAGTGCTAAACGTTAACAGTATCACCAAAATTTGCTTTGAACTGCGCGATATAGAAAATTCAATACGATGCTTCAGTAGAGATGATTCCTTGCCAGAAGAAATTTGGGTTGACTTTGAAGAAATGGCTATCATTATGTGTTGGGATCGATTGCAAAGAAATCATTAAAAGAGTAAGCTAAAATGTACGGAATGAGTTAACGCGTAATTGGTAATTGAATATGAATATTAGTGAATTTCAAACAAGTTAACAGCGTTAATAGAATTAAACGTACAAGAATACTTTTGGACAATTAAGTAAATTGCTTCACTTCACTTTAATGCAGCACCTTATGGAGGGCATAAACGATTTAAGTTTTAATAATGCTATTCTGTATGACGCAAAAAACTTACAAGACTTCAAACAGATATTAAAATGCAAGACGATAGCAAAAGTTTTATTTGAACAATAAAGAAAGCAGTGCTAAAAAAGAAAATAATGACCTGAAATGTTTTAATTGTGGTTCTAAAGAACCTATGTCTGATCAGTGTGATCATAAGAGCAAGGGCAGAAAGTGTTTTCATTGCAACGAGTCTGAAATCTTGGTGAAGATTTTTGCAAACTGCAACGGCATAAAATTAGTAATGCGCAGTAATGCATATAGATACGGCAAATATCAAAGACAGTAACATTATCACAGCATTTATCACGCATAACGGCAATATCAATTTCGAAAGGAGCCATTTAATTGACGAACTTACCCGTCGTATTTCATTAACATATAAACGCTATATATCGGAATCTCACACGCAGAGGAATTGCTATACCATATGTCGACGATATAATCATTCCTCCAAAATCCGAGGATGATGCGATCCAACCTTGACAAAGTGGTCAAGCAATGCGCAGATTACGAACTGGTCATTAATCTCAAGAAATGCAGCTTTTTATACCAATATACGCGGTACCAACGAATCAGAAACAGTTGCAAAGTTTCTTGGGCTAGCTGGCTATTTTCGAAAATTTATCCAAAATCTTTCGATTATTGCCAAGCCGCTGACGGACCTTTTGAAGCAAGATGTCAAGTATTGTTTTAGCGAAGAACAGATCACATCTCTTAATCTTTTTGAAAAGTTTATAACAGAAAAGCCCGTATAATATATACTACCCTCAGTATGAGACCGAACTGCACACCGACGCTTCTATCGATGGTTTTGGAGCGGTACGGTACTGTGCAGAAGTCGCCAAACTTAAGAATCTACAAGTGGAAGACGATGAATTAAAGGCAATCATAGATGTTCTGGCGGAGAAGACTACGCACAACGCGTACTTCATATAATCCGGTTTTCTTCACAAACTGTTGGAAGTCAACGAGCTCATGGTCGTACATTTATCCTTCCAAGAAGACGAAGGAGCTGATTGGGAAAGACGTTTACATACCAAAAATCAACTTAAAGGTTCAACGCCAAATAAGATGCTACTAGCTATGGATTGTGTCAAATCGTAAACTTGGCAAAAAAGAGGTAGAGTTGCACCCACCGTCGAAATAAGGGGCTCCATTACAAACGCTCCAAGTCGATTTTCTTGGACCTCTGGAGTCTACACACAAGCAGTATAAGCACACTTGGTTCACCAAATTCTGCTGGCTATATCCGAAAAAGACTACTGCAGCAAGGCATGTCATAGACAAGCTGCAACCACAAAACTTCATTTTCGGCAACCCTATGATTAGAGGATAGAGGATCAATGATCAGCCTTCAGTTTAATAGAGTTCAGAAAACAATAAATGTTTCTTATTGCAAAAGCACAAATACAACGCCTTTCACACTGCCTTGGCACAAAAAGCCCGGAAAGCTACAGTCGAAGCTTTGCCTTGGCCAATACTCACACATACATACATACTCCCAATCTAAATCATGCATTCGCCCGAGCGTACACTGTGGCTTCCCCCTTCCCAGCAAAATGCCTAGCACAGAAAATTTATTGTCCAATAACTTCGGTGTTTATTATCCGATCAGGCTCCAAATTGCACCATACACCCAATGCACCCAAACTTTATCAATGAAAAATATGAATACAGTAAATCTAAAACTTTAATATAGTTTCCGAGATCTAGGTGTTCATACAGACAGACGGACAGGCAGATATCGACTAAGCTCGTCGTCCTGATCAAGAATATATATTCTTTATGGGGTCTGTCACGCCTCCTTCAGACTGTTACACACTACTGTCATTTGCACAAACGTAATAGACCCTTCTGTACTTTTTAAAGTACAGGGTCTAAAAATTCGAACCAAATCAGAGATCGATATCGACGTAGAGAAGTTCACAGACACTCGAGCTGATCTACGCAAGCATGCTAAACAACAAATAATTCATAGAAGGACGAGAACAAAAAGGCCTAAGCAGAAAAAGAAGATGAAGAGGTAGTTTTTAACGCAGCACGACGGCGAGAAGAGCTTAACCGGTGTTACGATGACGACAGCAACGACGCAGAGTTTATATATACATTTTTCGCTAATTTCTTATTCTTAAACATCAAAATACAAACATAAATACAAAAATACCTACAAATAGAAGTTAATTACCAAAATTGCTTGCCAAAACCGACTACTTATCAGCCCATCCACGTATATTGATTCAGCTCGTCATACAGCTGTTAACATACATATACCAAATTCGTAATCTTAATAGACCATTTTGTAATTTTTTAAGGTACAGGGTCACTGGCCAGACAGGGTACCACGGTCCCCCTCCTACCGGATAGTATTGGGATACCCTTGGCCACTTGCAAACTCATGGTAAAACACCACTACTACCGTGAAGCCAACAACAGATGGCAACACCCTAGACAACCATGCTCCATAGCCCGCCAAACCTGGCCCATCCTCTGTCCAAAACGCTCCTTCGAGCTTTACGGACTCGACAGAACCTCCTGCTCTACAGTAATCAGAGTCTTGACCGGTCACTGGCTCATTGGCTCCCATGCTGCTAGACTACAGGCCCCCTTCAGCGACTTTTGCAGAAGCTGTCGTGTCGAAGAAGAAGAGGAAACAATCCATCACCTCCTCTTTCTCACCTGGGAGCCTACCATCTGACAGACCTGACGAACCTTGCTCCAATAAAGCTAAGGAATCTGAGACGGTTCATAAAAGCCTCAGGCTGGTTTTAAATCGAAGTAGTTGGAAATTATCAAATTTGCCCATGCGGTACCACAATGGGCTTCTTTTGGCCTAAGTGAGCTGAGGTCTATTCCTCAGCTACCGCCTAACCTAACCTAACCTAAGGTACAGGGTCTAAAAGCCCATTATTGATCAGAGCCATGCAAATCGGGAAACAAAAAAAACTGAATACCTGGGAAAGTTCCGGCAAATAAAACAATAAATCTCAAGCCTGTTCAAAGAAATGCATAATACGAATGCAATGACGTTGAATATGCTTTAGCAGTGCACATCAATGAAGATATAAAGAAGTAGCCCTTTAGTACACTTATTAATTAGTGTTAGCAGTGTGTATTGTTTAATAAAGAAAAAGCCCAGAAATCTACAGTTCCTTTGTGTTGGGCATCGATAGCAGCTGCACCTTATATGTATGTACATACTCTAATGCATAAATACAAATTTGTGCACACACACACACTACTCATACATACGAACTCTGCGCCTTCCCCTTCCCCTACTCTATGGTTAGTACAAAAAAATTATTATCAAATATCTCCGGTGTTTATTATCCGATTGGGCTACAAATTTTTGAATTGTGCCTCTAGCTCTTATAGAGTGCGATATCTAGATATATCGACTTAGTTCGACGTCCTGATCAAGAATATACATACTTTATGCGATCTGCCTACCTCCAATTGCACAATCTTAATAGACCCTTTGTACTATTTTAAAGCAAAAAAAAAAAAAAACAAATTTAACGCCTTTTTGAAAAAGGAATCATTCTTTCTTTTCCTTTTTTTGATACTTTGTTATTAAACAGAAAATTACACTCACCGTGGTTTTGTTATTTTTTTCATATGAACATCCATATCCGTTTCCTTAATGTTGTTTTTGAGCCAAATTCGCCTACATTAGTGCCATTGGTGGAAGTAGGTCTATCAGGTGAAGGAGTAATCCAATTTGGGAACGTCCTATGTGAAGGCAATAGCAACACATGAGAATTTGAGAACGTTGGCGTGACTCCGTTGTGACGCCGTCGTTCCCGCAGTCGTGGCTTTGTTGATTTGTATCTGTTGCAAGAAGATTAAAGTTAGTGATGACATTTGAGCACAGCATGAGTTGTTTGCTGTTGGCAGTTTGCTGGCTTTGTTGAACTAATTATTGTAGTTGTTGCTCTTGTTATAGCTGTGTTTGTTGTTTTAGTAAATATTTTATTTAACTATAATTATGTGTAATAAAATTTTATGAGTAATATTGCTCAATTTGCTCTGCTGATTGAGGTTTTATTTGTTATTACATATTTGTTCGTATCTAACGCACTGGTTGCGCTTATAAAATATTGTGTTTATTTATTACAATTAAATCTTCGTTTATTGAATATGTAAATTTTGTCATCTTTTCAAGTAAATTGATAAAAAGTAATTGAAGGTGAATTTCTCTTATTATTTTATTTATATGTTTTATGTTAGCAAACAAATTTTTTTTGATTAATTAATTGATTATTAGAAATATATTAGCAAGATGTATAGATATGTCTATACATACGTACATTAGAAACGTTCATATGGCAAATGTAATTTATAAACAATTTGAGTTTTTGATTGTATCGTTCAAATAAACGTATTTTGTGTTTCCGTGCTAAATGAAATGTATGTCCGTTTTGATATTATACACGTAAATCGTTTACGGTATTTATTGTATATAACATTTCGAAGGCGTACTTTTAATAGGCTTTATGTTATCCACATAAATGTTGAATATTATTTTTTTTTATGATATTTGTTAAAGCTAATTGATACGACTGTAGTTTTTTTCTTTATTCTTTATTGCTTTTCAGTTCAAGTGCTATTATTGTGTTTTCGGCTGCAAAGTGAAACGATAATTACATTATTTATTGATAGAACCCAGATAAAGACTAAAAGTGTGCCCAGATATACCAGATATATGTATATACATATATACATATTTTAAAACAAAAACTAAACCAATCATAAGGACAAAGGTGCATTTTATTTCCCGGTCTCTGACGTTTTCTCTTGCTCTCTCACTATCTCTTGCTCTCTCTCTCCCCTAACAACAACAATTCAACACTCTCCGCGTAAACACAAACAAATAATCTCACATGCATACATTCCCGCAATCGCAAGACCACACGCACAAGCAGCACATGCGGGTGCAATCGATATTACGAAAGGTAAGCACTCATACACATTTAGAGCAATGTTGTAGGAAACGCGTCACAACAAAAGAAGTGGGACATGAAATCAGTGCATGAACTGCTTAACCGTTTTTGATATCTTATGTATTATTTATAAAATTTTGATTTATGCAAAATGAGTTACAAGCAATTTTTTGCGAATATTGAAAAAACAAACAAAAACAGATTATTTAAAAAGATAATGAAAAAATGGTACTCCACGCTGACTTTCGAACCACGAGTCACCCATTCTAAAACTAATGCTCTACATCCTAGGAGCTAACTAAGACCGTTTATGTCTCCTACACATATACAGTGGGGAGCGAAAGTGATTCCATGTTCAACATTTTTGTGATTGAGCCCTCATAAAACCTAAACGAGAAAAAGTTTTCCCTTTGATATATGTATATCTAATTCACAACAAATAAACGTATATAAGAAAATAATAAAATAGCAATATATTAGATAATTATAATTATATACTAGGTCTGGGATAATATCGACATTCGAGCTTAGCAATATTTTCGATATTTTAGGCTTGCCTTATCGGTAACTATAGTAATTTTTCAGCGTCTGTGAAACAAAATTATCAAATTTAAAAAATAGCTCGCAAATAATTGTTTACCGATTCGTGCGGTCTGAAAATAAGTATTCTTCACTCAGACTTAGAGCAAAAAGTCTGAGAGCAACCGATAGAATTGCTCGTATACAAATTTTGCTCGCGCTCAACCGAAGAAAAGTTTTTTAGACTCTGTACTTTAAAAAAGTACAAAAGGGTCTATTAAGTTTGTGCAAATGACATTTGTGTGTAACAGGCAGAAGGAGGCGTGGCAGACCCCACAAAGTACACTTGGCCCTCGCTTAACACGGGGGTTACGTTCCTATAATGTACAGTTTTAGAGTCCCTGTTTTCCTTTTTTGCATGAATAAAGCTTTAAATGCTTTGAATGTTTGGTGCAATTTGCAGCCCAATCGGATAATAAACACCAGGGATATAGGACAAACAATTGAGTATGAATGTCTGTATGAGTATTGGCTATTGTTTGTATTTGAGCAAATAATTGTATGAATAGATGTTTGTGTGTATGTGAGTATGTTCATATATGCTGCTGCTGTTATCGACGCCCAGGGCAAACCAAAGTACAGGGTCTCCTGCTGTTTTGGATTGGGTTTAGGTCTGACTCTGAGTAGACCACTACACAAGGTAAAAACTTTGATCTTCATGCCAATTTTCAACAATTTTGGTCAAATTCTTCAGATTTGTGTTTTCAGATGGTGTCCGATATGATGTGGTCACTCATTGGGTCATGTTTGTGTTAGATTTTTTATACGCTGAGCAAAGTTTGCTTCGCCATATAGTTACCCCACTCTATTTTGGAACGCGCCATATTGTCCCCCAGTTCTATCTCACGCTTTGCGGACTTTCCTCGTTCTATTCGTTCTTCATTTTGTCGTTAATTCGTTTTCTGCTATATTTTGTATTTGCGCGTATATTTGTATGTAGTATATGTGAATGTATGTATAAGTGTATATTTGTATGTATATGTATGTGTATGTGTGTATATACATATATGCTGCTGCTGTTATCGACACCCAAGGCAAAACAAAGTACTGTCGGTTGCGTCCGACTGTAGATTTCCGGGGTTATTAAAATTATGTTGATTTTAATCAATATTTCTATTATAACATTTTCTAACATTTACATTTTTGACAACTACATCACTAGATTCAACGTACATACTTTGTCCATTTGTGGCTCATGCTTTGATGAAAAATCAGAAGGTGTTAAAAACGAAATAAAAACAACACACATACATATATTTACATACATGGATAAATTTACAATCTGTGTACAATATATTCTTGAGTATAAATGATTGTGTTTATAGACTGTATGGTCGAGCTCAGAAAACTGTCTAAGATGTGGTTTTAGTTGCACGATTTCATTCATTATATCGTGCTATGCTCTAGCCAGCCCAAAGGGCAATGCACGCATACCCCTTTTTGGAATTTACCCAAAAACAACTCAGAAAATACAACTGCCTTGACGGCTGTTCCGTTACGACAAAGCGTAAGAGTAGGCGAATGAGTACCAGGTGCCGTTTTAAATGTAAGCAAAAAGTTGAAAATCAACTTAAAAGTCAAAGCGCATTTCACTTTTTCTCTTCGAGTTTTTGCCATTGTTTGCAAAAGTAAAATTTGCGGTATCTGTTGCTGATTTTATACTTCATAAATATTGTTTATTTCTGCTAGTATAATTCATTTACATTAAATTCTCATCTGTAGAGCGACAATATGCGAGAGCGAGGAGAGCGATTAAAATACATAAACATATGATACATATATCTATGTACATATGATTTGCATAGGTATGTATGCATGTATGTGTTTAGCTGGTTTCAAAGCCAGCAAGGAAAGACACGAAAATTTTAGCTGAATTTTCCCGTCAAACTGATTACATTGGCCATTTGCCGCCCTACCATAATAGAGTTGCACTAGCTTCTAGTCAAGGTTTTTGAAAAGGATCTCCGACAAAGATAAATCTCGGAAATGAGTAATAAGAACAATTATATAAGCCAGGGAATAATATTTCACTTAACGGTTGAAAAAAGAACGAACTATAACAGTATAAAGGTAGCATTTACAATTAAAATTGAGACGACTTTTGACTAAATATGCATAGATACAAGAAAAACACCAACAACCCCGCACCAAAAAGTGGAGTCCTTCATGAAAAGCAATTAAGTGAGTGCCGTACAAATTCAGTGGACAGCCAGCTTCAGTAACACCCCCTGCCCACTACCAGCTAGAAATCATTCTTAAGTGGGACAAATCAGGGAAGCCAGCTTCTGTTTGCCTGAAAGGACCTTTATGACCCAATTATATGTATACAAAGACAAACCTAGATTTTCCATTTTTGGTTAAAGTTAAAAGTTACTTGAAAAAAAATGTTAGAAAATTGTTGTACATAAGCCAAACATGACGAATAACCTGTAGCTCTTTTGGCCAAAGGGGGTGGAGGAAATTCGGTTGTTATAAAAGGATACATTGGCTAAAATATGTACATATGTACATGCATTGGATTATAGCAGGAAATCAAACCGAAATGAACTCGAAACCGTATACCGATATTCACCCTTTCAAACGTGCAACCGGAACACTATTTGATCTAAAAACCGAAAACTTTTAAAATGAATTGTTTTTGTACCGGCGCCGGAACCGAAACGTTCTACGTGTACTACTTCGGTTCTTACTTGCATACAAAATTTCTTTTCGTCTCCCACCTTTTTTTCCACACTTCTTTTAATTTTCTTGCATCACTTCCTTATTTCATGCTTGTACAATTAACACTTTTGCTTTCGTTCGTTTGAACAGAAATATACATTAACGCACCAATGTAAAAACTAAAAAACGAGTCGGTTTGACATAAAAAAATATTAATATTGCAAATTCCCAAGAATCCTAAGATAAAACAGAATTTCCGGCTAAAACATAAATATGCATTATATTGATATAAGTTAGTGAAGGTACCTCTAATCTGGAGGTGCCCTGAGTGAAGCATGATGACTATGGGCATAGCTCCTGAAATAACTGGCTAAAAATAGGCCACAATCATGGACACAGGTAAAAATGGGAATAAAATGTATATTAAATATGGATGACCTTAAGTAGGGCCTCATATCACTAAATTTTACTTTATAACCTTTAAAAACGTTTATGATTGTGCAGTTATTAATAAACGGCAATATTCACACAAATAAATTCCATAGTTCAAATTAGCTGTAAGCACGCACTATTTTCGATGTTCATTTGGTTTTTCCCGCTTTTCTGGGAAAGTTTACGAAAATGATTCATTTTCACATAATAGTTAATAATATATTTAAAACATATTCATTTGAATATTGTTTGTCAATTGTTTAGTTTAGATAATACAGTCCTTCAAAGTCTGACAAGCAACTTGGTTCTATTAGGTGTGTGTAAATTCGTATTTATTATGAAGAGTTTAAATAGAAATGGTGAAATGATAGAAGAAGAGAAAATAGTATAAGGTAATAGTTGTGTAGATGTAGTGGAGACGGGTATTATGGATATTTCATACTGCTCTTCTACAATAAACAAAACTCACTTGAATTGCTTTTGCATATTGCTCAAGTTCCCATCGAATTTTGTTATATGTACATATATTGCATGAATTAAAAAAAAAACTGCACATATTACATTTTTATCATTTACATTCAAATTGTATTTTATTTTTTGGCGAACGCGCCATTTCAACAAATTTGATCATTTTCGCTTTTATATTTAACGCGGCGCGACGTCGTTCCTTACTGCGGAAAAACTGTTAATACTGGCGCCAACTGTTATTCAGTCTGTTGACTTAAATTCTGCAGATTAAGGAGATGTTATTTAACAGGTGGCGGTCACGGTCGAGTGACTTATCCTTGAGCACAATAAAGAGTGGAAGATAACATATTTTATGTACCAATGGCGAAGATGTCTAACAAATTATAAATCCTTTACTTTTATATTTTAATTGTTTCAAAAGTTGTAACAAAAATGTGAAAAAACATCGGCAACATATGTTTGCTTCTACTAGTCGTGCATTCCGTTTTGCGCTCTCTTTCGGTCGTGACGACAATAAAATTGTGAATGAATGTTTGAGAGCATCAAAGAAAGAGCGAGAATAGGAGAGGAAAAGAGAGACCAAAAAGAGCGTGCTTGATGTTGCTACTTTGCGTGTTTTGTTGTTGTTAGTAATAGTCGTAGTGTTGCCAATGCATTGGAATTTGAAACCGTGCGAAATCCAACAACAAAAATATATATGTATAATAATCTTGTATACCACAACATTGTTGCCTATGATTTCTATTTATAACGTTCCAATATTTTTATTTAAAATAAAGGTGTAAATAGGGTTCTTCGATGATAAAACTGAATAAAGTAACATATGTACACATATGCACATACGAATGTATGTATGTACATTTTATGCATTATGCATAAATTTGTACCCTTTAAATTTTCTACAAAGTTTGTATAATATACGTAGAGCATTTTTTAAAAAATATTACGTCTACAGTATTAGTTTTTCGTAGAAACGAATTTTGATTTTGCAACGAAATGACAACTACATATATCAGTAAGTTTTGTCTGCCCATATTAACACCATTGCATTCTCCATTATTATTGAAAGGTTCATTTTAAACCATTAAGAGTCTTATCGGAATACGAAGGTGTAAGCTCGTGTGTATGTACGTGTGTTGGTAACAGAGATAATCAACTAACATGACAGAATTTTTCAAAAACAAGTGCTTGACATCTGTATTGCGCTCTACTTTTGTGTTTGAAAATAAAATTCGTTTTTTTAACATAAAAAGTAAATTACACAAAAACAAATCAATCTCACATACCGCGCTCAGCGAGCGAAAAAGAGAGGCAGCTTGACATTTGACGTTTGTTTGTGTGGATTGCGCATTCACATTCACAATAAGCGCGCGAATCGCGTATAGCAAATTAAAATTAAAAACAACTACAAACAGCCCACAAAGTGAGTCGCAATGGAATGAAAAGAGAGACAAAGCGAGAGCACGTAAAACGTCAGCATGGTGAAGTGAAAGAAACTGAGAGCGAGAGAGCATAGCTGTTGTCGAACTTTTGACTTGGTAAAGCTTTTGCTTATAACAAAATATAGACGGAACTCACCTTTTGTTCAACTGCAACACATGAAATATATAAAATAAAAAAAAAGGTTAACACTTTTTTTAAACACAAATACTGATGTAGACGCACACATTAATAAGCCTATGACGAGACGAAGACGACGATGACACACACACACACAAATGAAATGACTATACTACTATATTTTTCTTTTCCTAAAGCAGTATGTTATAGCAAATAATTAATATTGATTGATTTTACACATAGCCCGTTTTTAACAGTTAACCACTGTTTAGTTTACAATTTGATCAGATTTAAGCAACTAGAAACAACGTACGCGAAATGCAGTCAAAGTCACACGCATTTACACATTCGGACACCGTAGACACATACACGAGTGGGGCACGCACACACAGCAACTAGTAAATTCTGCGACACTTACGAAAAAATTTGTGTATATCCTATTTTAAGTTATTTCTTTTGGAAATTGCACTGCACATTGACGAAACAACAAATGCCACATTGGGCACTTAACTGGAAATTAATGTTTGCTTTTAATTATATCTCAATATTATCTAAAATCGAATTAATATTAACTTTTTGTTGCGTGTTTTGCTGTTGTGTGCAACGAGTTACTGTGTGACCGTAGTGGCTTAAAAAAAAAACAGCTGACTGCTTTTGCGAAAATCTGGTCACATAATAACGTGAAGTCAGAAAATCTGGTCACACAAATTTCAACCAGTATTATCCCATAGCTGGCGCCACGGTTGAAATTTAAATAAAATGAGAAATAAACATATAAAGAGTGAAAAAGAATCAATTTCAAATAAGTACCACCGTTGAATACACTTAAACTTAAACTAAAACTGTGAGTTGATAATTTGTTTTGTTTTATTGGCATGTGTATGTTCCATTGATTTAGAATTATTGTAGATATTTTTTCTGTTAGTTTGACGTATCACTTCGGTCACTGTTACCACATAAAAATTAAAAAATGTGCCAAAAACGAATAAAATGAGTAAGAAAAAACGGATATATGTTATTATAATAATATTGAAACAGTTCCCATGAATATAGATATTTCAGTTGTTTTTATAACGACAAATTCTCTAATTAAAACTTGCATTTGAATTTCGACTGTGGCGCACTCTGTTAATTAACAGAATATGAAGAGTAAAGGAATATTTTGTTTGCTTGCAACCCGGTCAAAGATGTCCGGTGGGCTCGTCAACTCCTAATGGAGTTGTTGCTCACAGTTAATAAGAGAGCGTTAACAGCACAGCAGAGAATTTTTGAATTTTAGCGCGAAACTGATCAATTAATTATCGCAAGTGAAAGTGATTGCACACTCGGACAAATTATTTGGACAACGCGGTAATTCGGACACTAAGTTGCCTTCCATTGTTGCCCTGTAATTTGGACACTGGTATATTTTTTTCACCTCTTTGGATCATACATGAACACAGTATAAATTGCAAAATTCTTTTGAAATGCAGCCGATATAAGTTTCGAAACATAATTTTTGGTCTAAAGACTCAAAAAGAGAGATCATGAATAAAATAAATGAAATAATATCGGTTAGATAATAGACAAAATACAATATCCAATATACAATATTTCATTAAAAACTAAAACCAAAATGAATGAAAATATTTATCTTTTTGCTCTATCTTGGTAATTCTGAATTCGTTATTTCGGACATTGGTCGAATACTAATTATCCGAATGATCGAAATTTCACTGCAAATTGCATTGCATAAAATGCGTATGTATTATTGTATCCAAAAGCTTCGCTTATAAGTAATAACGTTTTTTTGATCATTTAAAAAATAAAATTTGTTTGTGAAAGCGCCATCTCTTGGCAAGTTTATGCAAATCGACTATTTGCATTGCTTACCTTGGTGAATTTACGGTGTGCGAGGGGCCGTAGTTTTTCAACTTGCTCTCTTGTCTCTCAGAGAGTCTAAGAAGGGATGCAAACGTAAAACATTTGCATTTATAGTAATACTATAAATTATTTAAAGCATAAATTTTAAACTGAATTATAAAGCCCCTTGAATGCGAACAGCTGTGATGAGTACGTCACCTTTAGTGTTGGGTTTCTCATGAGAGCTCACTAAACTGAACAAGTGAACATGTTCTTCCCTAATTGTTCTTTTTTGTTCAGTTACTGAACAGCTCTTGCTCATTGCTCAGTTGCTCAGCTGCAGAGCTGCTCTTGCTCAGTTGCTCACCTGCTCTTACTCATTGCTCTGTTGCTGGGCTGGTCTTGCTCATTGATCAGTTACTGTGTTGTGGCAAGACATGACATGCCAAATTTGGCGTAAAACGCGAGCTGTAAGCAGAGAGTAAAAAGGACTATTTTAGTAGCAAACACAGCGAGAAGTGAGCTTGTGTTGGTTTTTTTCACAGAGCTGCTACACACACAAGGACACTCTTTGATAGTATGAGTTTGGCCATCACTGATATAGGCCGATTTACGATACAGCTCTTTTGGTTCAGATGTATATTAATTCAATTTATATTTTCTATTTTTAATGACAAATTGATCAGTAACTCCTATTTCGAAATTTTATGTTTTATTATAAAAATTAAAAATTAGAGTTGGTTTAATGGTTTAATTTTTATATAAAAATTTATATATAATTATTGTTTATTTTTTAAATTTAAATTAAATTTAAAATAAATTTTGTTGAAAAAGATAAACATATTAATTATAATTTTTCAATTTTTCTAAATAAAAATTGCATCTCGCGATGCAATACATAGAGATACTCATCGATTCTATAGATTGTTTCTAAAAAATATGATATCCACGCTAGGATAGCCCTTGACCAAGTCTTATTAAAATACATATTAGATATTGCACACATTTTAATTAAATAAAACTACTCTCTGTAAGTTTTTATTTATTTATTTAATTTATTTTCAGAACATTTAAAAATAAATACAAATTGTTTTTACTGCTTCAGAGTATATACAGTCGAGTCTCAATAATTCGTAATGGCACGGGGATCATATTTTTTACGAATTACGGGGGACTTCGACTTACCGAGATTTCCATTTAAAAAAGAAAAATTCTAATTAACGGGGTTTCAATATTTTATATCATGTTCACATATTTCTTTATTGGTGGACTCAACAAATCAACACATGTACATAGTGCATTTATTTGTACATCTTATATGTATGTTAAATGCAAATTTAAACGTAACAAAAAATGAAAAAATCAGCGAACAAAAATAAGAGACAACACAAAATTCAGCATGTATAGCGACATAAAGGCGGCATAACTGTCTACAAAAACTAACGGCGACTTAACTGCTAAAAATTTCTCATTGCATTACGATTTATAAGAGGTTAAAAAACAAAATTACATTTATAAGAGGTTTAATATTCTTTCCGTTGCAAAAAATATTACGAATTAACGTGGGGACCAAAATGTATGAAATTTTTACGAACTATCGGGTCTTTTAACAGTTTGGTAGCATTTTGAGACACACCAGACAACCACTGTGAAACTTGCAAGCGGTACGGTAAGCTTTATAAATCATGTGGAAACACGTCGAACCTTCTAGACCACCTATAAAGCATGCATTTGGATTACGTGGATATTGACAAGGCTCCTGAGCTTATTGGTTTGAAAAAGTTCCTTAATAAATACAGTCGAGTCGCGATAATTCGTACCCCGCTAAATCAAAATTCTCAATAATTCGTAAAATTTTCTGTCCCCTTGAAGATCCGGTGTTTTCATATTTTAGCACCTGTAATAAATATAAATAAAGACATATATGTATGTTGCATACATACGCATGTACATAATTTTGTAGATGTGCATTTTTTATAATATACTTACTTTTCACTTAGCTTTTTCAACGCTATTTCTTGTTCTGAAATTTTGAAGGTATATCCAAAATTATATCAATTTAGAAAAAATACTCCAAGAAAAAGACGGAAACAATCGATGGTTTCAACGAACGTAAATGTTCCGAATGATAGTACTACCTGTAGAAAAAGCTTATTAAAGACATTGACTTTCGGCGAAGTTGAACAAAGCATAATGATTAATGTTTGGTGCAATTTGCAGCCCAAACGGATAATAAACACCGAAGATATTAGATAATCAATTTTCTGTACTTGACATAGTGGTGAAGCGTGATTTGCCATTGCGGGTATGTATGTACATATGTACTTCGATTTATGTATGCATATCTTTTACTTATATAACAATTTTGGCAAAATATTTTCCATAATTAGAGTTGTTTACTTCAATTCAAAGATATAGTTCATTGGTTTATATTTCTCGCAGTTAATGAGCGAATCTTTCAAATTGTTTACTAGTCGTGCCTCCGAGTCCGCTCCTTAGTTACATTTAAAAATCTTTATGTGTGTTGAGGTAAATGACACAAAACCATGACAAATATCGGCTCATCACTAATGAAGCTGAGCGGTAGTTTTCAATTCCTGGCCTAGGCACTCTCTCTTCGCTCTCTTGGGCAAGAGTCGAGAACTTTCTTTGCGTCCATTTAATTCTAATTATTCATGCCAAGGAGTAACATTTGTACATTCTACATTCGGTTATCAAATAAACGTAAAAATAATATAAGTTAAATTGCCCCCGAAAGTGATTTTTTTCTTACTTGGTCTTGTGCTTGCGTGCAACAAATATAAACAGTGCCCTCTACAAAAACATTATTTTGTGCTGAGTCCCAGAACAGACTAGTGGTCTAGTGGGAACAAGACTAGTAAACGAAACTAGGGAGCGAGACCCTTGAACTATAATAAGAGACTTATTTCGTTTGTTCAGTTTAGGGAATAGATTAACTAAACTTGTTCTGAACGAATCGATACAACGCTATCATAATTAAATCAGCTTAAAACTTTTTACTGAATGAAACAATTGTTACCTGTTTGTTAACACAACATCGAAAACTATAGTTATCGATGGTTTCAAAAAACTATCGTCGGCTATAGGTGGCTAAGATTATCGACAGTTCTCCACCTCTACTTGAGACCAGTCTCAAATGATGTCATCGATGTTGTAATAATTATCGATGTATCGATATTTTTTTCAATATCGATGCATCGATTAACTGCATCGTGAAAAGCTAAGGCACGAGTAGGTACAGTTTTATTTCATTTTATTTTGTCTAATTTTTTTTATTATTTCTTTAAAATACATTTATATAAATATGAACAAAATATTAACTCATTATATTGTAATTAAAGCCTCGTATGCACCATCCCGAAATTTTACATTTACCATACAAAGGCATGGCATAGGCATGGAATTTTTTCCGCCCGGAATTGAATTTCTTGGTACGCAGCACTCAACAAAATACATAAACGAAATATCGATAAGTTCATCGATAGGGTTGCATTATTGTCCTAGCTATTGTGTGGGTCGCGTTGAATGCTATTAAGCGGCTGACATTTCGCGCGGAATAAATCAAAACAATTATTATAAATGGAGGGCAAAACCAAAAACTATATCATTTAGATGCGAAATAAGATAAATGTAGCTAAAGCGTATCCCTGTATTTGGGACATTAGAAATAGTGAAATATAAATATTCAGACTTGTACATACATATATTAATATATATTACTTATTTCATTATTTTATATAATTTTCTTTTCAATATTCCTCTATTTAAAATTCTCTTCTTCATATTTTATTAAGAAGTACCCCAATGTTACCATTGCTAAGTCAAAAAATTTGTCGCTTTTTAATTCCAATGTATTTTCACTTTGGTACAACAGCTGTTAAAAAAGTGTTACCAATTAAAAATAAAAGTGTTACCAATTAATCAAATACAGTTATGTCAAACTCACACAATCCACACATACGAAATAAATGGTAGTTTCCGCGTACGAAATATTCGGGATTGTGCATACGAGGCTTCAAACAATAAATTTAGTACGATGGCATACGATAATCTTTTGATAACCTTTATCTGTGCTGTGAATTGTGATCAATCGGATAATAAACACCGGAGATATTCAAGATTCAATTCCCTGTACTAGGTAAGGGGGAGCAGCGCGAGCGTATGTTTGGTTGCGTGTGACTTTGCGCTATGTGTGCATGTGTGAGTGTATGTGAGTGTGTGTGTGTGTGTGCAAAGAAAGTACAGGGTCTCCTACTGTCGGTTGAATCCGACTGTAGCTTTCCGAGTTTTTTTTTAAATATTCAGACCTGTTCTGAATTTCGATTCCGAGTAAATTGATCGGAATCGTTTTGATTCCGAACGTTTTGCTGTTCTGACATTTCGACTCCGAAAATGCTCGTTTTGAAAACGAGTGCCTATGAGCAGTCGGAATGAAAACGATTTGGCAAATTTAACATGTACATATATGGTATACGGTCGAAATCAAATTGTTTTCCCCTTTCAAAACGACTCGTTATTCAGAACAGGTCTGATTGTTGTAAGTTGAATTTTATTGAGTATGAAATTAAAAATGTATTTAAAATAGGTCTTCTGGGTTATGCATAAATTTTATTTCTTTTTGGAAGACTTATCTTCAGATTTTTGGGCAATGGCGCCGTTGGCAAGGAGTAGTAACGCACGTGGATAGGCCCAATGCTCGGCTTGGTGTATACGCTGACTAAGGCTTTCCACGTCATCGCCTTCCAAAATAGGCACTTTGGCCTGGACAATAGTAGCACCCGTATCAACGCCCTCGTCGACAAAGTGAACCGTGCAGCCAGACTCCTTATCACCCGCATCGAGTGCTTGACGCTGCACATTTAGTCCTGGATATTTAGGTAGCAGAGATGGATGGATGTTAATGAGACGTCCATGCCAGTGTCGTACAAATGGAGCACTCAAGACGCGCATGAAGCCAGCCAGACATATAAGATCGATATGTGCCGCAACTAAATGACGCGACAATTCGGTATCGTAATTTTCGCGAGAGGTAAAGTCGCGGTGAGAGATGACCATTGATGGTATGCCCGCACGCTCGGCACGTTTAAGACCAAGAACATCCTTCTTATTGCTGATCACCAGCACGACGTCCGCATGGACAGACTGCGAAGAGTCTCGTGTGGCATCAATGAGAGCCTGTAGATTGCTTCCTGTGCCAGAGATAAGCACAGCAACTCGTCGACGAGGCATTGACAGAAGCTTCAGGCTGCGCGCTAAACTATCTTCAAAGTTATGCATTTGAACTTGCGACTTTTTAGGATCTACTCTTTCAATGACTGCTCCCACAATTTCTGCTCTTTGACTGTAGCGAAGCTTCTGCATCAATGCCTGTACCTGATCAGCACTTACAACCAGAATTAACCCCAATCCGCAGTTAAAAGTGCGCTGCATTTCCTCCGCTGTAATGTTGCCGGCAGCTGACAACCATGCGAATACAGGTGGCACTTGGAACGCGTTAGCAAAGAGTCGCACAGCCAAATCCTTGCGTAATACTCGAGGTATATTATCTGTAAGGCCTCCTCCAGTAATGTGAGCCAGCGCCTTAATTCCATGTCCTACAAGAAGCGGAGCTAATGCCTCCACATAAATCTTAGTTGGCACCAGGAGCTCCTCGCCCAGTGTTTTGTCGCTAAAAGGCGCCTTATCCAATAATCCCAGATTCGCTCGGTTAAGCACTGCATGTACTAAACTAAATCCATTGCTATGTACTCCAGACGATGGTAAACCAATTATTACATCGCCTGGTTGTATATCATCGATTCGAGGTAATATGCCAGAGCGTTCTGCTATGCCTAGTGCAAATCCTGCAAGATCATAGACTTCCGGTTGATACATTATAGGAAGGGCGGTGGCGTGGAAATCTAAAATTGAAACACAAGTCGCCGGTTAAAATTTGATGCTACAGATCTGACGCGTACTTATTTACCTATAAAGCTGCAATTTGCCTGTCGGGCTCCTTCGTAAACACCAGTTGCTATTTGATCTCCCAATCGAGATTGCCACTTGCCACAGGCGTAGTAGCTCGAAAAGCTAAGCGGCTCAGCTCCATTGCAGAGAATATCATTGACGCACATAGCAACAAGGTCAATGCCAACGCAGCTATTGCGTCCGGTTTCTTGTGCAATCTTCAACTTGGTGCCGACGCCATCAGTACCGAGAATTAGTATTGGATCCTTGTAACGAGCGGATAGTCGAATAAGACGTCGTCCGGCAGCATTTTCAAAGCAATCATTACGTGCTATTGGAGGCTTTTGAATGTGCTCTCCCAAGAACTCACTGGTACACTTTTTGTTTCCTAAACCACCAAATGGTAATGACGATTTCTGCAGTTGTTGCTCAAAATTACGGACTTGTACTAGTCTACTAATCTCATTCGGTTTGCGACGCTGTAACACGCCTAAAACTTTAGCACCAGGTGCCAACTGTGTGCGCCATAGTTGACTGGACTGAGAAAGCACTAGGACCATACCAATGCCACAATTATGCTGTTCCAGCAGTGCCTCTGATGTCAAATTTAGCTTAGCAGCCAGCCAGCCAAAGATTTGTGGCACGGCCACATCACCAAAGTCTAAGACCGACTCATAATCGTCGGTTAGCAAACGATTCACATCGTTTATCAACCCATGGGTGATATGTGCCACAGCTTTAATCTCGCCCGACTGCAGATGTGGCAAAACTTGTTGTACGTAAAGTTTCGTTGGAGCGCCTAACACTTGAGCCAAGGTAAGTCCGTGATCACCATCCACTGGCGATGGAGCCTTAAGATCAACGCCTATTGCCTGAAGCTGAGTCAGTAGGTCATCAAATCCAGCACAGTGCAGTCCAGAGGAGGGTAAGCCCACAAGCAAATCACCGGGTTGATACATGTCGAAATGTGGTAGAACACGCTTCTCCTCCACCAGTCCAACACAGTATCCAGCCATATCATACTGACCAGGCGTGTAGAGTGAAGGCATTTCTGCAGTCTCCCCGCCTGCAAGAAAATTTAAGACATGACTTAAGTCATTTTCTAACAGAACCTAAAAATTTTTTTAATACAGTTACACCTCCTATCCATAATAAGTATTATATTGCAATGGTTAGTTTTCGGTTGGTTTCAATTTCTATAGAACCCCTGATATTCTTTAATAGTCGCATACGCACATGCATTTATACACTCTGTTCACACACTGACTAGCCTATAAGCCTACTTACAGTTCTACACTTTCCAAGGATTCGCAAGGCAAGTGATGAGAAGATTTATGAAACATAAAAAGATCTGTTTTTCAAATACAAGAACCTACACACCAAATCTGGTGGCTTACAATTACTTAGTTTATATTGTATGCCATCATTGTAGATTTAGTAGTACGTAGTAGGGATCAAAGTAACAAACCTTTTAAAATTTGAAGAAGGGTTCATTTTGCAGTTTCGAATCGGTTAAGATCTTTGGTTGAGGTATGTATGCCATATGAAAATGAAAAGGAATGCGTTAAAAAATGAAGGGAGACGAAATGGAATTATTTAGACCCTGTACTTTAAAAAAGTATAAAAGGGTCTATTAAGATTGTGCAACTCAGAAACGTATGTAACTTGCAGAAGGAGGCGTGGCAGACCCCACAAAGTATATATATTCTTCATCAGGACGACGAGCTGAGTCGATATCGCCATGTTCGTCTGTCCGTCCGTGCGTCTGTCAGTCCGTCCGCGGGTACACCTAAATCTCGTAAACTGCAAGAGCTAGAGACACCCCTCCCAAAAAAACAGCGAAAAACCACCACAGCCACAATTATAAAGACACAAACTTGTGCTTCAGCATACAAAGATCTTATGGTAACCTTCATCAGTGCTGTGAATTGTGGCTTATTCGGATAATAAACACCGAAGATATTCGTGATTAAAATTTCCGTTCTTTGCAAGGGGGAGCAGCGAGCATGCGATCATTTGTGTGTGCAAAGGAAAGTGTACAGTGTCTCCTACTGTCGGTTAATTTATTGTATATATGTATGCCTGGCTTTTGTTGTACAGAGAGAAAACAGCTAAGAGACAAAACTGTGCCGTTACAACGTTTGGGTTTCGGTACGATACCGATACCAAAATGATTAATTAAAAGTTTCCTAAAATTAATTCATTTCGGATCCAGTACAGGTTCCGGTTCCATCTTTTAAAGGGTTAATCTCAGTACACGGTTCCGGTCCATTTCGGTTTGATTGGCTTTGTTGAAATGTCTTTAAACAATCCTGTAAATTATTTATGTAACAAAGCAGAATCAATTTGTTTATATACGATTTACAAGGGACCCGCATATTTTCAAAATTAAGCAGATTGTAAAGTTACCGTCAGGTATTCGAATAAAAATCGAGAAGTATACCTCTGCACAAAGCATTCTAATTTATGAACGAAATCTGATTAACTTTATTTGTAGGTAAAGGGTTCCCAAAAGCTTAAAGACGATTATGCTATACTTATGTATGTAAGTATGGTATTAAGAGGGTGCGCCCGACTGATCGGTGACGTCCCTACTGGTTTATTTACATCAACAAATTTACGTTCTATTTTCTACTATACGCTGCCATCTAGAGTTGGTTGTGTGACATGTTGTTTGTCACTAACACTCACGACTCAACACGACGTATTCGTGTTGTACAACCATATTTCGTGCGTGATCGTAGTGAGAACAAAAACACAAAGACACGACGAATAATATAATTTTCTATGTGCATGCATGCATTCATTGAAATATGTACGCAGTATGTACATATGTATATAAGAATCACATCAGTAATAAGACTCTATATTTTGAAAGGTAAAAAGGGTTTAATAAGACTGAGCAATTGGGAAGTAGTACATACTATCTACTTATATATGTATGTAACAAACAGAAGGATGCATGCCCACAAAGTATTTATGTAGATACATATGAACATATATGTAGTCGCGATCAGGCCCACAAACTGAGTTGCCGCATTACACTAGGAAAAAGGCAGTCATGCAAACTTAATGTATTTTTGCTAAAATAAAATTAATATTTGTTTTAAATTGCTTTAATTGATGCCCAAACTCACACTATCAAACAGTGTGCTTGTGTGCGTGTCAAAGCAGCGCTGCTCAGCAAAGCGCACATGTGATAGGAATTAAGAGTTTTGAGCACCACTGCTTTATTTGGATATTTTCGAACGTGCGTGCTCTGCTGTGCCAGTTCGTGCTAGTGTTGAGATGTGTTGAGGAAAAGGAAAACGCGCCCACCTCTACTTCCATCTATTTATCTCTATCTTGGGTATTATACATATATTAAAAATTAAAATTTAATTTGGCCTCACCCACTAGAGCGCATCGAGCATCTCGGCAACCATCGGCCATTCCTTTGATAAGTTGGGCAGCTAGTGGCACTTGCAGTTTGCCACAAGCAATGTAGTCTAGAAATGCCACTGGCTCTGCTCCTACTTCTAGCAAATCATTAGCAGACATGGCAAAGAGATCGTAGCCAATGTGATCGTATAGTTCGTGTTTGAGAGACAACTGAATCTTGGCACCCACTCCTTGAGTGGACTCAGCAATAATGGGATTCTCATAGTTAAGATCCTTAATGCAAAAGAGGCCTCCAAACCCCCCAATGCCACCCATAACTCCAGGGCGATGAGTTCCGCGAGAAAGTGGCTTGATCCTTTGAACTAATGCATCCCCAGCATCGATGTCCACTCCGCTGTCTTTATAGGTCAGTGCAGCAACTGGGGCGCTATGAAAAAGTAAAATATTAAATAAGGGTATAGCAAAAAAATGCGGTTATTGAAAGAGTAGTGCAAAGTAAGACATGGTATTTGCATTTGGGGCATTAAAATTAAACATGCTCAACCCAGTAATAAACTCATCAATTTTTAGTACTTTCTACTTTGTTCTTCACGAAAACTCTCAATAGATAATACAAATTACATTCTAAATGCCTTCTGTGCGATATCTGTCCGATATTGAGCGGGAGCTCCTTCGAAAGTAATGCTCCCAGCCATTTTGGTAGCTTGAGCCGCTGCTTCCCTTAAACTGGAATGCAAAGCAATGGCAATAAGCACCCGGCCTCCATTGGTCACCGGTTCCTCTTTAGAGTTCAGTGACAGGGCACTGTGAAGAATCAATTGATTTTCGGTATTGGTGGAGGATAAACCTATAAAAATAAGACAATGTTAACAATAAATTGTTATCGCAAGCTAAAAATTCAATCTCTCTATTCACCAGCAATCCGACATCCTTTGGTAGATGTTTCTGGATATCCAGCACTGGCCAGGATCACGCCAACGGCTGTTAAACTATTGCGCCACTGGATAGAAACCTTCTCCAATTCTTCATTACAGCAGGCGTGCATTATCTCAAATAAATCAGAATCCAGCAAAGGAAGAATTACTTGTGTTTCCGGATCCCCAAATCGACAGTTAAACTCGAGCACGCGAGGTCCATCATGTGTTAGCATGAGGCCCGCATAGAGCACGCCTTTATAAGGTATGCGCTCTTGAGCCAATCCTTTGACGGCACGTTCGAGAACAGCGCGCTGCACTAGTTCTAATGCCTGCTTGCTGATTAGAGGGCAGGGGCAGTAGGCGCCCATACCGCCAGTGTTGGGGCCGCAATCTCCAGTGCCAATCCGTTTGTGATCCTGGGCGGGTAGCATGGCTTGGACCGTCTTCCCATCAGTGAAGGCTAGTAAAGAAACCTCCTCGCCCTCCAAAAGTTCCTCTACAACTAAAGTAGCACCCGCCTGACCATACTTTAGCTGGCCGAGAATATCATCCACAGCCTGACATGCTTCGTCAGTATTTTTGGCCACAATTACCCCTTTGCCTGCTGCCAATCCTGCTGCCTTCACTACAAGTGCTGCATAAGGTGCACTACAACACGATTGAAAATGAATATTTGTAATGAGTTTAACAAAAGATTAACTACTTAACGGTTTTACCTGCGTATAAACTTTTTGGCATTATCAACATCAGTGAAACTCTCATAGCGTGCTGTTGGAATGCCATGGCGAATCATAAAGTCCTTTGACCATTTCTTATCCGCTTCAATTTGGGCACCTTGTTTGCCAGGCCCGAAGCAAGCAATTCCACGATTTTGCAATATATCGCCCAGTCCCAAACCCAATGGTTCTTCTGGTCCAACAGCCACCAAAGATATATTATTAACCTTGCACCACTTGGCAATGGCCTATAATAAAAAGATATATTTAAAAATTTCAAAATAATGACTTTATATTAATTGCTATTATTTTCTTCAGCAATAACGATTTAATTTGAGTACTTATAAAAAAAAAACTCGGAAAGCTACAGTCGGATGCAACCGACAGTAGGAGACCCCGTACTTTCCTTTGCAGCAGCTAAGGCTAATAATGCACACACACACACACACGCACATCGCAAGGTCAGATGCAACCACGCATACACACTTATGTACATGCATTATGTGCATGCTCGCCCCTTGCTTCCCCTTGCCTAGTATGGAAACTTTAATCTCGAATATCTCCTGTGTTTATTATCTGATTGGGCCACAATTTACAGCATAAGATTATAGTATGCCAAAGCACAAACTTCTATCTTTATAATTGTGTCTGTGGTGGTTTTTGAGGGAGGGGGGGAGGGGGGGGCAGGTATCCAAAATCTAAAACAAACTTGATCTGCTTGCACTATAGGGGCATCTAACTGCCAAATATGATGTCTCTAGTTCTTACAGTTTACGAGATCTAGGTGTTCATACAGACGGACGGACGGACAGACGGACGGACGGGCAGACGGACGGACGGACGGACAGACGGACGGACAGACGGACGGACGGACAGACGGACATGGCTAGATCGACTCAGCTCGTCGTCCTTATCAAGAATATATATACTTTGTGGGGTCTGCCACGCCACCTTCTGCCTGTTACATACATTTCGGGCTTGCACAATCTTAATAGACCCTTTTGTACTTTTTTAAAGTACAGGGTCTAATTATAAGTAATCAGGGGACCCTGTACTTTGATTTGCCTTGAGCTTCGATAACAGCAGCATCATATACATACACACATTCACTTATACATAATAGCCAATACTCACACATTCATACATGCCCGCAATCAAAACAAACTCGGAAAGCTACAGTCCGATGTAACAGACGGAATGATGAAGGTTACCATTAGATTTTTGTATGCTGAAGTACAAGTTTGTATCTTTAAAATTGTGGCTGTGGTGGTTTTTCGCGGTTTTTGGGGGAGGGGGAGGAGGTATCAAAAATATAAAACAAACTTGATCTGCTTGCACTATAGGGGCATCTAACTGCCAAATATGAATCTATAGCTCATGTAGCTTGCGAGATCTAGGTGTTTATACGGATCCTTTGTTCTTTTTTAAAGTACAGAGTCTAAAAAGCCCTAAAGCCCGGACGCAACCGACAGTAGGAGATCCTGTACCTTGCTTTGCCTCAATGGCAGCTGCATATATAGTACATATGTACACACAGCTGCACTTTTATTTTGTTCGGTGTACAACATTCATTTATGAATAGTACATCGTAACACTACCAGTGAGTACAACTATTGCTCTCTATCAATACCATTGAGAACACCAAAATAGTGTAGACTCTTCTTTTAAGTTCTTGAATGTACTGCACAACAAAAAATGAGTGCAGTACACTACTCTACAGTACTGTGTAGTTAGAAGTAAATGAATTCATGGAGACCTCTAATACCCAAACCGTTGCTTTGAGAATGAATAAATAAACATAATACAAATAAATATAATCAATAAAAACAAAACTCACAAGTTAATTACACTTTCCGAAATGTGGTTCACTGTCCCAACTCTGTATCTAAAATATGTATTATATTGATGACACATTGCTCAAATTTATTTTGAAATGTGCTTGTTGGTTCCAAAATTCGTACAAATTCCTTCCTAATTGTTTTGCCATTTAGGGGAGTGCATTGACTCTTTGGTGAATGTTTTAGGCTTATACCCATTGAAAATTAGTTAGAATGGGTATACAAATTTTGTTAAACTGTATTTAAAAGGCATAAGAAGGCGTGATGGAGCACACAGACGTTTTAATCAGGACGACGAGCTGAGTTCATTCAATCCAGATTGACCGCCTGTCTTTGGACTGTTGGTCAATGATAATTGTTATACATATATGTTGGATTTCACGCGCCATCGTCATAACAAGCGGAATAGAAAACATAGAAAGTTGCCTTCGGCTTTGCTATAGCTTTACTCAAATCGCTTAATAAACACGAAGTTATTAAAAAATATAAAAGAAAACTTGGCACAGGGTATTACACTATCGGGCGCGCCCGACTGGTTGGATACTTCCTTACTGGTTTTTTGTAATTTTTTTTTGTTATTTGTGAAAAAACCAAGATCCAAAGACAAATAAAATTGACTCAGTTGCTCAGCTAAGCCAGATGAATAAGATAAAAAAAGTCGGGAAAGCTACAGTCGGACGCAACCGACAGTAGAAGACCTGTACTTCGATTTGCCTTGGGAGTCGATAACAGCAGCAGCACACACATACACTTATCCAAACAAATATACGCTGAAATACAAACAATAACCAATACTCATACAGACATTCATACTCACAAAAATCACGCATACGCCCTAGTGGCCGCATACTGTGACTTTCCTTCTCCCCCAGCCAAATGCCTAGTGCAGAAAATTGTTTGTCCAATATCTTCGGTGTTTATTATCCGATAAGGCTGCAAATCGCACCAAACATTCAAAGCATCTAGCATCTAAAACTTTATTCATGCAAAGGAGAAAGGCAGTGAGTCTAAAACTGCACACGCTGAAAATATACTTGTGAATTTGAGGGGGAGGGAGATGAGATATCAAATTAAAAAATAAACAGACGGACACGGCTAGACCGACTCAGCTCGCCGTCCTGATCAAGAATATATATACTTTATGGGGTCTCCCAAGCTTCCTTCTGCCTGTTACACACAAATATCATTTGCACAAACTTAATAGACCCTTTTGTACATTTTTAAAGTACAGGGTCTAAAAAAACAATAATAATGATCCGGTTTGAGAACGTGACTGATATGGGCCTTTTTTTTAACTTCAAACCCAACTGGCGCCATTTCAATAATTGGGAAATTCCCTTACGTGCTTGAAACTCAAGTGCAACTGCATTCCACACTATTTAGCACATTGCAGAAAATATTAAGAGTTGAAGAGGGAGAGAGAGAGAAAGAGACTGAGCGAAAAAAAACCTTGGAAAGAGTGGAAGTTAAAGTATGAAGTAAGTAAAAAAAATTAAAAATTGTTTACTGTTGTTGCTTAGGTTTAGGCAACAACAAAAAATTCACCTTTTCAATCGTTTTAAAATTTTCATTTCCCGCGGAAAAGTGTAATAAATATAATATTAATTATTAAAAACATATGTTAATAAAATAAACAACACCACCTCTCTAAATTTCTGACTAGCTACCTAATAAAGCTACAGCCATTTTCATTATAACTAATTTACTTAATTGAGTATTATATGCAAATTAGACTGCGAATAACAAATATAGTATACATATTATTGACCAATAAGGTGATCAATTTAGTTACGTTTTGTTATTGTACGAAAAAAAGTATAAATTTCGGAAATTTCAAAATTCGGGTGTATCCGACAGTAAAAGAGGCTACATTGGTTTGACTTGGATGGCAATAGTAGGAGCAGAAACGTAGACAGTTTTTAAGCTACGTTGCACATTTACACACTAAACATAAAATGCATACATTTTTATACATTAATTAAAAGTGAGAACTAGTATTTTATTTTTTCAATCGGATAATAAATATTTGACAAACAATTTTGTATACTAGGCAGTTGGCTGGGAGAGGGGGGAAGCCAGAGTGTACGCGGGCACTAGAGCGTATGCGTGATTTTTGATTGTGAGCATGAATGTATGTATAAGTGTTTGTGTGTATAAGTGTATGTATAAGTGCATGTATATGTGTATGTGAGTATGTTCATATATGTTGCTGCTGTTATCGACTCCCAAGGTAAATCGAAGTACAGGGTCTCCTACCGTCGGTTGAATCCGACTGTAGCTTTCCGAGTTTTTAGACCCTGTACTTTAAAAAAGTACAAAAGGGTCTATTAAGATTGTGCAAGTCCGAAATGTATGTAACAGGCAGAAGGAGGCGTGGCAGACCCCACAAGGTACATATATATATTCTTGATCAGGACGACGAGCTGAGTCGATCTAGCCATGTCCGTCTGTCCGTCTGTATGAACACCTAGATCTCGGAAACTGTAAGAGCTAGAGACATCATATTTGGCAGTTAGATGCCCCTATAGTGCAAGCAGATCAAGTTTGTTTTAGATTTTTGATACCTGCCCCCCCTCCCCCAAAAACCGCGAAAAACTCCCACACCCACAATTTTAAAGATACAAACTTGTGCATACGATAATCTTATGATAATCTCTATCTGTGCTGTGAATCGTTGCTCAATCGGATAATAAACACCGGAGATATTCAAGATTCAATTCCCTGTACTAGGTAAGGTGGGAGCAGCGCGAGCGTATGTGTGGTTGGTTGCATGCAACTTTGCGCTATGTGTGCATGTGTTCGTGTTCGTTAGCGTGTGTGTGTGCGAAGGAAAGTACAGGGTCTCCTACTGTCGGTTGAAGCCGACTGTAGCTTTCCGAGTTTTTTAGACCCTGTACTTTAAAAAAGTACAAAAGGGTCTATTAAGATTGTGCAAGTCCGAAATGTATGTAACAGGCAGAAGGAGGCGTGGCAGACCCCATAAAGTATATATATTCTTGATCAGGACGACGAGCTGAGTCGATCTAGCCATGTCCGTCTGTCCGTCTGTCTGTCCGTCTGTCTGTCCGTCTGTCCGTCTGTCCGTCTGTCTGTCCGTCTGTCCGTCCGTATGAACACCTAGATCTCGGAAACTGTAAGAGCTAGAGACATCATATTTGGCAGTTAGATGCCCCTATAGCGCAAGCAGATCAAGTTTGTTTTAGATTTTTGATACCTCCCCCCCTCCCCCAAAAACCGCGAAAAACTGCCACGCCCACAATTTTAAAGATACAAACTTGTGTTTTGGCATACGAAATTCTTATGATAATCTTTATCCGTGCTGTGAATTGTGGCTCAATCGGATAATAAACACCGGAGATATTCAAGATTCAATTCCCTGCATTAGGTAAGGGGGGAGCAGCGCGAGCGTATATGTGGTTGCATGCGACTTTGCGCTATGTGCGCTTGTGTGAGTGTTAGCGTGTGTGTGTGCAAAGGAAAGTACAGGGTCTCCTACTGTCGGTTGCATCCGACTGTAGCTTTCCGAGTTTTTTTTTATAAAAATGTTTAAATTTGGACACGTAGTGGAAATGTTTTATTGACATCAAACGACTCCTTAGATGTCCTTCTAACCAAGAAAATCAATAAGTGGAGAGCAATGTAATATTTACATATATATTGTAAGCATAAAACGTGCTCAAATCTGCTCTAACAGAGAATAATTTAATTACTACATAACCTTCAAGACGGGCATCAAATTCCGATACGGTTTCCAAAACATGTGTATGTGTATGTTTAAAATCCAGCCCACGATATTGAAAATTGCAAAAATAAGCAACTTCTCGGTGATATATTAAACAATAATTATAATAGGTAATAATAATAAATGAAAATAAAATCACTTAATTTACGACTGCCGCTTAAGTTGATGATAATCGCGAGACGCCGACCGCGATGGAGACGTTGACATTGCCTTTCGCTCTCTTGGAACTGGGTCTCCAAATTACTTAAGACGAAAGACGAAAAGTACGAAAATTGTTAAGAAAAGATCACAACAAGTGGATTGTATATAAAAACGAAAGAATGCTAAAAGCAACCAAACAGTTGTTAATTAAATGCGCTAGAACGAACAACACGACGGGATCGATTTTCTGAAATATTGTATTAACAGGGGATATTCAATATGTGGCTTAATGTGATCGTAAGGCCCAAAAAAATTAATTCACCACTTTGAAACAAAATAATTAGTTAAATTTCTTTATATAGATTCTATTTTTATTCCTGACTGTTGGGATTAATTGCTCAGTTTATATATCCAACTCAGATCGAAAAGCAAATACTATACAGAATGACCATCAGATAGACACAGACGGCAGCTATAGTTATGCTTACGAGACTTCGAATGGCATTGTCGGCACACAATCGGGAGCAGGCGGCGTAGCTATTCAGGGCAGTTCTAGTTGGACATCGCCTGATGGAAACCCTATTAAGCTCAACTATTTGGCCGATGATAAGGGATATTATCCAATTGGAGATCATATCCCTAAGGTACCCGAGTACATACTAAGAGCCTTGGAGTATATACGCAATCATCCCTACCAAGTTAAAGATTACTACACTGGCGAAGTGAAGACTGTGGCCCATGATGCGGAGGCATTTAAAGTGTACACTCGAACCATTTAGCAGCCGATGGCGCCTCGAACTCAACCATCCATAGACTGTGTGGTGCATCTTACAGATGCACATTCTAACTAGACGACAAAGACTAGACCTAATTGGGAATGCGGACAAGGAGCGGAATATCAACGTCATCTGTGAATTTGATTTAAATAATTAATTAAGCTATATTAAAATATGTATGTATGTATATGTATATACTTTGTGGAACCTGTTACGCCTGCGTGTAGCATAAATTTCCACGGAGTTATTGTACTCTGGTTCCATCCGTTTTATGGGTAAAGAAATAAAACTGCAATAAAAATAAAACTTTGTTGTTCAATTCAATGATTCAGTTCTTTCGTTCAATTCGCAGTGAACGAATGATTCTTTCAAATCGTTTAATAGTTCCGCTCCCGAGTCCACTCTCAAGTCCACTCTTTAGACAGGTTTAAGTTATGTTGTAATATTGTTTTGAATCCCATGGCCAGATTGCTGGCCATTGACCAATAGCGGAGAAAAAGCTGGCTAGAGGATTAAACAGCAAGACAAGAATTCTCGACGAAATTGCAAAGACATTATATATTTATAAATAAACTAAAAAATAATATACTATTTTATTTCATTTTTTAATTTCGTTTATTTAGTGTTTCTTCAGCTGTCTTTTCATCAGTTTGCACATGCGTTGCCCCATGGAAAAAAGCGCCCCACGCCCGACTTTGTGGTTAATTCGCGCAGGTCTTTCGATATCTGCATCGTTGCGTTTTCGCCAGCCCAACAGAAGTCGCCTGCTGCTGTTTGGTCCAGCACTAAGTTCAAAGATATTTGATATTTTCTGCATCTGGATTATCCAGTTTTAATTCAAGCAGCCGGTACAGCAACTCTGTCGCCACGGCAGAATCCTCTTGCAATATCTTTGTGCGTCTCGTCTCCCTAAATTTTAAGCGGATATCAACTTAATTTACAATTTTTTATGTACGTTCAACATAAAAGCAGCAAAATAAAGTGAAGTATTCTAGACTCCCAAGAATTTTAAATTATTTCAAAACTAGGTGGCAGCTCTCGTGTTCGAGACGGTTTGCACGTTAACACCGAATGGCATATTGCACTCCAAATTTAATAGTTTTTGTAATGTTAAAAGTTATGAAAGAAAACTTTTATAATTTAAAAATATGTTTATTCAAATATATTGAAAATTTAATGACGCTTTCAATACATTTTGGTTTCGGTTGGTTTCGATTCCCCGATTAGCTTATTTTTGCTCAGAATTTAGCTTATACGCACTGGATTGAGGAAAAAAATTGTTTCACGTCAAGTGTTAAATTTGCTTATCGATAGCAAAATTATTCTTTAAATTATTATTATCGGACATGCTCTGGTTTTCACTTTCACATATTTTAAGTGCTTTACTTTTCAATCCGCAAAATTTTGGTGCTCCGGTTTTCACTTCCACATATTTTATGTGCTTTGAATTCACTGAACTTTTAGTCAGTGAATTGATAAGTAAATCGTAGCACAGGCGTGAATATTAAACAAAAAAACATCGACGATATTTTTTATATATTTATACATCTTTTAAAATTAATTTGCCATACTCCCTATAATAAAATTCATTGTATTTATTTTATAATTTAATATTTAATGAACCTGCCTCAGTTTTTATCTGAGCTGGGCAACAACAAAAAGTGAATTCGTGCGTGCGATAACATCGGTATTTGGTTCGATATTCGATATAATTGCAGGGGCTGCCAGCTCATCGCTAGGAACGTGGTACCTTATTGGAACACATTTTATATTGATTTTTAAGAATGAAAAAGTGTATGAATTGTTAAAATAATAATGTAAATTGTATTAAACAATTAAAATAAATGTATTGCGCATAAATGCGTATAAAAGCATAAGGAATTTGTGACTTCGTTATTCTAAAACAAAGCAGCAGCAAAAGTTGGCAGCTCTGCAAGAACAATCGGCTGTTTCAGCGGCCGCTTATTACAAGACTTTTAGTATTTAAATTAAATATTTATAGAAGAGCATAAATGTATTTTGATTAATACATATTTTGGGACAAACATAAAACAAAAAAACTCGGAAAGCTACAGTCGGCTTCAACCGACAGTAGGAGACCCTGTACTTTCCTTTGCACACACACACACTAACATACACTCACACATGCACACATAGCGCAAAGTCACACGCAACCACACATACGCTCGCGCTGCTCCCCCCTTATTATGTACAGGGAATTGAATCTTGAATATCTCTGGTGTTTATTATCCGATTGAGCCACAATTCACAGGACTGATAAAGATTATCATAAGATTATCGTATGCCAAAACACAAGTTTGTATGTTTAAAATTGTGGGTGTGGCAGTTTTTCGCGGTTTTTGGGGGAGGGGGGGGAGGTATCAAAAATCTAAAACAAACTTGATCTGCTTGCGCTATAGGGGCATCTAACTGCCAAATATGATGTCTCTAGCTCTTACAGTTTCCGAGATCTAGGTGTTCATACGGACGGACAGACGGACAGACAGACGGACAGACAGACGGACAGACGGACATGGCTAGATCGACTCAGCTCGTCGTCCTGATCAAGAATATATATACTTTGTGGGGTCTGCCACGCCTCCTTCTGCCTGTTACATACATTTCGGGCTTGCACAATCTTAATAGACCCTTTTGTACTTTTTTAAAGTACAGGGTCTAAAAAACTCGGAAAGCTACAGTCGGATGCAACCGACAGTAGTAGACCCTGTACTTTCCTTCGCACACACACACACGCTAACGAGCACGCACACATGCACACATATCGTAAAGTCGCGCGCAACCACACATACGCTCGTGCTGCTCCCCCCTTACCTAGTACTGGGAATTGAATCTTGAATATCTCCGGTGTTTATTATCCGATTGAGCCACAATTTTGTATCTTTAAAATTGTGGGCGTGGCAGTTTTTCGCGGTTTTTGGGGGAGGGGGGGCAGGTATCAAAAATCTAAAACAAACTTGATCTGCTTGCACTATAGGGGCATCTAACTGCCAAATATGATGTCTCTAGCTCTTACAGTTTCCGAGATCTAGGTGTTCATACAGACGGACAGACGGACAGACAGACAGACAGACGGACATGGCTAGATCGACTCAGCTCGTCGTCCTGATCAAGAATATATATACTTTATGGGGTCTGCCACGCCTCCTTCTGCCTGTTACATACATTCCGGTCTTGCACAATCTTAATAGACCCTTTTGTACTTTTTTAAAGTACAGGGTCTAAAAACTCGGAAAGCTACAGTCGGATTCAACCGACAGTAGGAGACCCTGTACTTTCCTTCGCACACACACGCTAACAAACACTCACACATTCACACATATCGTAGAGTCGAACGCATCCACACATACGCTCGCGCTGCTCCCCCCTTACTTAGTACTGGGAATTGAATCTTGAATATCTCCAGTGTTTATTATCCGATTGGGCCACAATTCACAGAACAGATAAAGATTATCATAAGATTATCGTATGCCAAAACACAAGTTTGTATCTTTAAAGTTGTGTGTGTGACAGCTTTTCGCGGTTTTTGGGGGAGGGGGAGGAGGTATCAAAAATCTAAAACAAACTTGATCTGCTTGCACTATAGGGGCATCTAACTGCCAAATATGATGTCTCTAGCTCTTACAGTTTACGAGATTTAGGTGTTCATACAGACGGACAGACGGACGGACGGACGGACAGACGGACAGACGGACATGGCTAGATCGACTCAGCTCGTCGTCCTGATCAAGAATATATATACTTTGTGGGGTCTGCCACGCCTCCTTCTGCCTGTTACATACATTTCGGGCTTGCACAATCTTAATAGACCCTTTTGTACTTTTTTAAAGTACAGGGTCTAAAAACAAGTCGAATTCATTAATACAATTAAGCAGCTGTTTTTATCGATATTCACTAATGTATATCGTATGCCATACGTTCCGATATGAGAAAATAAGTGAAAACCGGAGCACGCAACTTTTGAAATCACGTATTTTCGTCAAAAAGTAAAGCACTTAAAATAAGTGAAAACCGGAGCATGCCTGATAGAGGTGATATCACGAATTCATCGATATATGTACACCGCGTGTTCAATAAAAAATGATGAAATGCGAAAAGTACATTGTTACTAAATGACATTTGAATGCACATTCGGGCCTTAAGGGACTTGTACAGTCAAGTATGTAACATTTAGCTCGAAATTAGAAAATGTTACCCAGTGGAAATAGCCTATAAGTAAGGGTGCACCCGATATACACGACATTGTTCATTTATTTTTCCACTTGATTTTTCATGCCAATTGCAACCAACAAATTTAGTATTTCCACATTCATTTAATGTTTATTTTTTTTGCCAAATAAAATTAAAAGACAAAGCAGTGTACCCGGTAATGGTATAGTAGTTGATCATTTGTAGTTATTTCTTTAAATTTTTTTCGAATTTTTTTTAAGGTTCGTTTTACAATACACTCAAAAAATATATTGCAAATTCTTTTAAGTACCAAGCATTTTGCCATTATTTCGGAGTTAAAACTAATGTTCCATATTCAAGAAAAGTTTCACCTCAAAAATACTCAACTCCATATTTGCAGTGCTGCTAACATTTTTAGCCAAGAAAAAGCTGAAGTGAACTAGAGGAAAAGCAGAAAAAGGCTGACATTTTGTCGAAAAAAAGCTATCTTATAATTTATTTAATGATAATCGAACTAGATTATTAATCAAAAATAGATACATTTTTTTTTGGAAATTTAACAACTATTATTTTGCCTAGTCAACTTCTGCATTGAACCATTGAGGAATAGAAGGCGGATCAAATATGGGAATTCGCAAAATATAAAATTTTGGCTTTTCAATAAATTAACGGGCTTCTTCCACAGAGCAACATTCGGCACATTCGATGCCATTTTCTACATTCGAATGTTACATGTATTTACATTCAAACGTCATTCGGTACCAATTTACTTTTCGATGGCATTCGCCACATCGAACATGCGATGTATGTCGATGATTTTGAGATATCACCTCTATGTATATCGAGCTATTCTGACAATGAAAATAAAGCATATTTGTTATAAGCGCCGCAGTTGGTTTATTCCGGACGAATGTGCTTTACGTGCGGAAATACCATCATCCTTCGATAAATGTGAATGTACCGATTGTGACTGCCTGCGGAAAAAGTCTATTAGTGAGACATCCAAATTAGATTTCCATTACTAAAAACTTCTTCCCTCTATTGTTAGCTCTGTTCCCTGAAAATAAACTTTATTTCAGAGGCAGCCAACACATAGGCTGTCACCAAATGAACGAAATTTTTATCAATTTATAAATTGAACGTTTATTTAAAAACAAACTTAAAAATACCTGGCTGAAAGTTCTAAATGATTTCTTACCAGAGCCTCGTATGCACTATCCCGAAATATTTAAATTCCCATACAAAAAGCATAGTCATAGAATTTTAACCGTATGGAATTGAATTTCTTGGTACGCAGCACTGAACCAAAAACACAAACGAAATTTCGATAAGTTCATCGGTAGGGTTGCAATATTGTCATCGATAGCTATTGTGTGGATTGTGTTGGATGTTATTGATAAGTTGACATTTCGTTCGAAAAAAATGAAAGGAATTATTCCATACGTAAAAATGGAAAATTAAAATTATTTTCTTCCTCCTCTTCTATTAGGAAGTACACCTATGTTACCAATTGTCAATTTTACTTTGGTTGAGCCGCTGATAAAGAAAAAAATATTACCATCTAAAAATAAAAGTGTTACTAATTAATCAAATGCCCTTGTGCACACTGGATGAAAACAGTCATGTCACACTCATACAATCCACACATACGGAATATAATGTAGTTTCCGTTCATGAAACTTTCGGGATGCATACGAGGCTTAGATTGGTAATTTTTTCCCACTGAAAAATGTCTTTTAAATCGATATATCTGATAATTTTTCGGCGATAAATTGAGATTGGGTGGTGTATTTTTTCGATATTGAATATCCATAAAATGTTGCCGATTTAATACGGGTTCCACACTGCACTAAAAAATGCTAAAAAAGTTATCGTTATCGGAGGAATGCAAAAGCCTGTCCACATTGTGTTGCATTCGCATTCGCATTCGTCACTTTTAACTGTTACTTGTCAGCTTCGATTTGTGTTTTTCACAATTTGCCAATAAAATAATTATATTGTAAAAAAAAACCCGAAATGGATTCTTTATTGGAGATAATTTTATTGGCGGAAAACAATTATAACTCAATTATGAAGGTTCTGCAATTAGTTATAAGATTGTTGTCGATGCCAGTGGCTAAGAGCCAATCTAGTTGGATTGAGCGCTCTGTGTGTGTTATGATTAAAAATATAAAAAATTACTTATTCATTTATTTTATATATACATATATAGGAAAGACATGGTGCGTTCTGGGAGAAGGACATTCCGCAATTATTATTTTAACATAAATAATAGTAGCTTTAAGGATCCATTAGATGGCGAAAAAATATTGGAAAAAGAACAGCCTTGTGAGCCTATACTGTTTGGCAACCATAACGACCGTGCAGAGGTCATACGTACTGCATTAAGTACCTATTTTTTTGAAAATCAAAATAAATAAATGTAATAATATTTAGTATTTGTTTTATTTTTAATTCAACTATTTTTTTGCCATTTCGTTCCATTTTATTTAATTTTGACGCCATATTGACGCGCTTTTCAGCATTTATTAGTCAAATTTTTAGTATCGATGTATCGTAATCACGAGAATGCAAGTGCATTTTTTACGAATGCAACACGAATGCAACTTTTTCCCATCCTTAGCTCCCATAAGATTTTGCAGGGAGACGAATGTACATTTCCCAAAAGTAACAGAAAATGCAAATGCAAGTCCCAGTGTGGACGCCACATAAATCTCTGGACTATATACATATGTACACACCAAATTTGATAACTTGATGCTCATGAAGACGGACAGGATTCAATTATCACAGCAGTGGTCCTGATTAGAGATGGGCATGGACCGTGTTTACTTCGATAGGCGCCCGGGTGTTCATGTTGAAAATATGTACATATTTTGCCCATGGGCCGTTCGTGTTCGTTCAGCACAAAACCGGCCCGAAAAAACACGAAGATAAACTTATTTGTGCGAAAAACAGATGATTCGATTTTTCGTTTTGACTGAAATAGATTTTTATGTAATTAATTTACGTCTAAATTTTTTGAAACCCTTTAAAGAATGCGTAGAACAATTAAGTGCTGATAAATTTACGTTATTTGGTCTGAGAGACTTAAAAAACACTGCCAATTTAATTAGCAATAAAATGTAATATTGGAAATTTCATTGGAAAAACAATGTCAGCCACCAACAAATTTCGTAGGCCTTTTTTTTAAATTCCCCGTTTAAGCATATCAGCATTTTAAGCCAAGATAAAAAGGAGCAGGTTTTGGCCACTGTAAGCGCTAGGTTTCTTGACTGTAATTAAGCAATCTCTGAGGCTAAAAAGTTAAAATTAATATAAGTGTTTTAAGAATACTAATACTTCGTGTTGGACCGGGTTGGGGCGTGTTTGGAACAATTTTAGGCGTGCGAATTTTCTTTTCTTGCCGAAATGGGCCATGCCGAAAAATTGCATCCATCCTATACATATGTAAGCAAAACCTTCTTCTGTTACACAAAATTAATAGGCTCATTTGTTTTTACTGTAAGTAGTTTATAGGGATTACGTGTTACCAAGTTTGTTTTCTTTTTATTGCGGCGAAATGCATTTTAACTTTTATATTTTATACGTAGGCATAATATGTATGTATGTATGTACATGTACATATAATATAGAATTGACATATGTATTTTGATTGGGTTGATTGACGAGTCTCCGGTTAACATTTCCATTTCCACCTTATACATATGTACATATTCTGACTACTATATGTAAAAAATCAAACCGTCATACCTACATACATACATACTTATGTACATACATATGTATGTAGTTTCAGATTCGCACACATGAGTAACTTAAAGCTGGAACCGAAGGCTAAATGAAGGGCAGTTAAGTTGAAGATTTGAACTGCACTTGTAATGGCACTCACCTCAAAATCTTTTGCATCCAATACGTCGCGGTCAACATTTTGACACTTTGAACCTAACTGCGAAATGCCATAACTACCAGGAAGCGCATAGATCTTTTCTACTTGAGGAGATTGATTCAGTTTCCAACAAATGGCATGTTCCCGCCCGCCGCTGCCAATGACCAACACACTATGTAACATTTTTACTTTTTCTCCTTTTTTGTATTGCGTTTTACACAGAAAATGTTAACAATTAGTATTCGATATTGTTCGTGCCCACGTGCAAAGCGATCCGTTAAAAAGAGAGCGCAAACGAGTAAGAGAGCTACGCTCACACACCCATACATGCATGCGAAGCTAAAGAGATGGAAAGAACGTAACTTTTCACACAATGCTCCTTTATTATTTTAAGGTGCTTTTCATCTAGGCGTATTAAACTTCACAACGCGACGACCCGTTTTTAACTGAAGCTGAATTGAATTTTATATTTTATGTGTACCACAAATTCAAATTGCCGACTTGGACCTGTGGTAATCCGATTCCCAAGACATTGAGTCCGTCATTGAATACCCTAACAGAGTTGATTTTATTAATGTTACGATGCATACTGCAAATTAACATTTTCATTGATGAACTTCCCAGTGGTGCGCAATTTTAACAGCAGTGAAAATGGAACTATGTTTTAATCCCTGATTTGTAAGTACCAGAGACATTGTGATAAGTATACAAATATATAATATATATATATATTTATGGTATATGGTATATCTATAGTATATATATAAAGTTCAGTTATTAGAAGAAGTCTTAAGTAAAAAATTTGCATTTCGGGAAAAACGCCATTTGCTCATATGTATACCTAGCTTACACTTCTCATGCACCCATTACTTAAGAGAGAAAGATATATTCCTGATTGAATTAATCCTTTAATAATTTTCCTTTTTCATGGTGTAATTTTTAGTGTATGCAATAGTTATTAATTAAAATTTTGTCACTTCGTGTTGCTGTCTGCTGATAAGAAATTGACGGAGTCGCTATACTGTCTTCACACGGTCAAAGGCACTTGTGTTGTTTGTTGCAGTCGTGGAAAACTGCAAAAAATATGAAAACACGGTGATAACCTTAAGAGGCCTTAACAGTACACACATGGGAATAAATGCAATGCTAATCTACAGTTATCAGCTCGTATTTGAATATGTTCCAGTTAAAATATTCTGTGCATGTCAACATGCGATCTGTTAATAAACTTGATAATGTAGGAAAAATTCAATAATCCTGAAACATCAGAAATAATGTTCGATGGCGTTAATTTTACCGTTTTTGACATTGTTATACTCTGTTTACCGTCTTTTAACATGATAATAAAAGCATTTTGGCGAACTTTTGATTTCTTATATGTATCGTTATTTGTAATATTAGTAATTATTAATTACTAATCTAAAATGTTAAGAAGTTAGACGACGATGGGTGAACACCATAATTTTAAGATCGCTAAAAATTTAAAACAACTGCTGTAATGTAACAGGTGATTTGTCATTTGATGATCTAATTGTATTGTTTACTATGTAGAATAAGTATTCTCTACTCGCCAGAAATCGATCAGACCCAGTGTGTATATGGAGGATGTATGCGTTTGTATTCATATTGTGAAGACATGTTGACAAGAGGTATGTACATAAGTACATATGTATATTTTAACGTCTAAATACAGGTTAAGAAAATCTCTCGTCTTTCAATGCATGCAGGAACTCAAAGGAACTCTTACCAGTAAACTTTGATAACCCATGTCAAATTCAATTTCCTATATATACTATATGAATATATTTCTTAAGTTGTCCTTTTGTTATTGTATTATAAGTTGAAAGTAAAGTGTTTTTTTTTTTGTATAGGTTGTAAATATACAAAACACACTTCCATTTTTGTCGTTGAAATATTTTATATTGTAATGCAGTTGATGGGACACGCGACAAATCCATATGAACACAAGAATGACAATTTGGAATTGGGAATATAATTTAAATAAAAAACTTTTTTATTGCCGTGTCATGCAGACACTGTGTTACCGACGAATTTGAAAGCCAGTCGTGCCATTGGGACAAGGGCCACGAGGCAGCCGCAAAACATTATCATTGTAAGAATTTGTATATTGTTGCGGCAGTTGGTGTTGGTGCTGCTGTACCGTCGACGGAGAGTGTATGGCCTGCTGACGGAGAAGCGCTGCTGAAACACTGCCTCCAACAACTGGCGACCAGCTCTGTTGGGCACTGGCTGTTGGCTGAACTGCTGCAGATGCTGTACCATACGGAGGCATGCGCTGGTGTTGGTTGTAGTGCAGCATATGCTGTTGCTGGTGGTGCATGGAAGATGCCTGCTGCTGTTGTTGCTGATAGAAATAGTTCAGAGGAGCTGGTTGCGGAGGAGCCTGAAAGTAGTTGCTATAAAGTGGAGGTGCTGACTGCGACATTTTTGGTGCCGAACTTGAACGGTGCATGCCACTGGTGGTGAAACTATTACTGTTGTTATTATTATTATTGTTGTTGTTGAAGTGAATTAAGGGCTGTTGCTGTTGAGGCGATGGTTCCGATACAACTTGAGTTGCTAACATTGTGTTGGTGGTACTAATGGGGGTTGTGGGCGTTGCACTATTTAAAAAGCGAAATTAGATGAATATTCACAAACAATAATACACATATGCATAATACTAACGGCTTATCATCCTCGGGATTTTTGGCGCTACCCAGTATGCGCAGTCTAGCCTGTGCATATTCTTGTTCCCGCTGCTGTAGCGTCTTGATTGGCTGTTTAGGCCGTATACCGTTTGTATCCCGTCGCTCTTCAGTTTGAGCGGGTCGTCGCAATATTTTAACCGTTTGGTTGCTGATGGGTGAAGCATAGCTGGCCGCATCATACTCGCTATTTGACTTATGGAGGACCATCATAACCGGTGCTGAAGTCAAATCAGTATCAATCAATGCCGGTTGCTGTTGTGGCTTTTTGGCAATCATGATTTGTTTGGACGGCACTGTGGCAGGGCTGAAGCTTGCGTTGCCACCCTCACTCTCTTGCAAGGATTGTCGGGGACGCTGTAACACTTTCATTTTAGTTGCTGCTACCTCAGCTGTTAAAGCGGGCTTTGGCTTTTTAGTGTTATTATCGACTGCGCCTTCGTCTTTGTCGTTGGCTGTTCGCAGTTTTGTGTCCAACGTGGTGCAAAGCTGTTAAAAAGTGTATAGGACATTTTGTATCTGCTATTAGTATTTCTTGTATTTGTTGTGGCTGTAATGGCATAAAATACTTACGCCTGCCTCGTCTATTTCTTCCCAGTTGTCTAACACATCGTCGCCATTGGACATTGCAATCGGTTTTCTTAATTTATTGGAAGGGGAGCACGTTTCGAGTGCGTTGTTGCTGTGGTGTACAAATATATATGTTTAGAAATGTATATATAAATGTACTGTATTTCTTTTTGCTTTCGTTTTTACAAAATTTGTTGTGGTTGTTGTAGGAGCTTCACTTTCTTCTTTTGCGCCTGCTGCTGCAGTTTGCACTACAACTGATACATAATTCGTCAGTACTTGTATCAGACATAAGTTCTACATATGCTTTCCTATAATATTTTGCACTAAATGATTGTTTTAAACAATAAAATTTGCTATGATGCATATGATTTGCACACACACACGGACACATATATGGATACGCACGCATACGCAACAATTTAACTCGCTCTGCCACTGGCAGCCCTGCGATAGAATCATACTATCGTTGGTTACTGCGATAACAACGAGTCAACTTTTATTTTAAGATCCAATTAAATTCTTTTTTTTTTGGCTCTTTAAAATATTTATATTTTTCTATTTTCTAGTTTATTTTTATGGGTATTCGAAACTACTTGATTTCGAATAATCGAAAAAATTGTTGGTTCTCACGGTTGCCACACTTGGCGTTTCTGTGCCAAAATTGGCGTTTTTTTATGTGTTGGCGCAATGACACTTTTTCTTAAAAGGCTCTTTACCTCGTTTTTTTTTTCCATTCAAAACGACTCGTTCTTCAGAGCTGGTCTGAATATCAAAATACATTTCAATAATAATATTTATTTATTATTAATTTATTATTATTATTATTTATTACTTTAAATAAATACAAAAAAGTCTATTAAGTTTGTGCATGGCATTTGTGTGTTCGAATTTGTTCGGCGAATATGTTGTGTTCGACGAAATGTTCGTCGTTAGTGGTAGTGTTGGCGGTCACATTTCGTGTTCGCCGTTTTGTTCGACGAAAAATAGAAATTATTCTATCTTCGCTGTGTTCGCCGAACGTGTTCCACAGTGGATGGCAGTGTTCGGCGAACACCATTTTGAAACCAATTTTCTTGCGTAAACAGGTGCGCACGCTTTTAAAAATGTCCAAGCAGTTTTTAACGGAATTTATTCTTTGCTTGCAAAATGAGCCTGCGCTGTGGCAAGCTAAGAGTGATGCCTACAAAAATAAGAAAATTAGATCGAAATCATGGGATGTACTCTTAAAAAAAATTAAAAGAGGTTGATGAAGAGGCAACTATTGACTCGGTAAAAAAAAAGTAAGTTCGCTGCGTGCATCATACAGACGCGAGCTACAAAAAATTAAACGAAGCGAAAAGTCTGGCGCTGGAACGGATGATGTTTACCAGCCAAACATATGGTATTTCAGCGATTTACATTTTTTACATGAGCAGGAGTCCTCTGTTGATGGAATCAACACCTTCGACGACTCCCCTAAATTGAAATAGTAAGTAGTTTGAGTATAAAAACGAATTATTTATTTTTAGAAAATGAAATAAAATAATTAATATTTAATGCGATTATTTTGCCAAGGCACAGCTCCAATTGTAATAAAATATTCGAGGAAGTTGTCACGAACTTTAACTGTAGTCCTTAAATACATATGTATATGTATGTAACTAAATTAAAAATGTACGCACATACATAAATATTTAAGTTTAAGCATAATTCTATCTACAATAGAATTTCACAACTAATTAAAATTGATTTAATAATTGTAAAGTTAATATGAGTAACGTAATTGATCTCGCAATTAAATTTGCCGAATTTTGAATATAATATGTCTATACTAATTGTTAATATTAGTAAAAAGGAACAAATACTCATAATAAATAAATGCTTTAGTGATCGAGCAGGTGCAATCACACACAAGCTGCAAAACACCCAGAACAACAACAATCGACCGCGTGCAGGCACAGGCAGCGAGCAAAGGCGAGCAACAAACATGAAAGCCTGCATCACAGCAGCATACATAAGCATTTGGGTCCGTATACATGTACACAAATACATTGAACGGAAAAAATCGGCATGCTAGACACTGACCGTGTTTTCCCTTCGAGGGTCTATTAGAGGTGCAGAAACATCGAGTGAAACATCGATGTTATCGATGTTTGCAAATCATCGGAGCCATCGATGGTTTGTGGGCCACCATCGATGTTTTTTCACACAACTCTAGCCTTGGTGGCGGCAAACATATAAATTGTAAGTAAGCTGAATTTAAAAATTTTTTTCAAATAATTCAACCAACGCCAACCACAGAACAGGGACCAAGCAAGTTCACATTTTTAAAAAATAAAACTATTAACAAAGTGCAGTCTACCCGTGCAGATGCAATAATAGCACTGAGGCAACACCTTGAAAAAGAAAATGTTTCAGAAAATGGTGACCCGCTAAAATATTGGGAGGTAAGACTTTTAAATTATAACGAGAAAAATGTTAAATATCAATATTTTTTATAGATGAGTACTGACAGTTCCTTGAAATTGGTGGCAACCAAGTACTTGTGCATACAAACCTTTTCATGCGAAGCAGAAAAAGTATTCAGCAAAGCTGAACAAACTGTATGTGACCGCAGGACGAGGCTCAGTCCAGAAGCTGTTGATAAGCTTTTATTTCTTAACAAGAACATGAAGTTCAATAATATTACTGATACTGAAACTACTGATATTGTTTAAACTGCATTTGTTTTTTTTTTTAGAAACATCGATGTTTTTTTTAAAAACATCGAAAACATCGATGGACGCACACATCGATGTTTCTGCATCTCTAGGGTCTATGCAAGACTGACAACACAAGTTTTGATGTTGGTCCAACTCGACATAAACCAGTTTCTCATGCGCTGGCTGCTCAGTCGTATGTTCGATCGCATATGTTGCATGTTGGCTGGACCTGATCGTCGCAAAATTCATGGGACCGCTTTTTAGGCTGTTTGACACCTCTATGTATTGAATGCTTAGTATTATAACACTGAAGATGTTATGGAGAGAAATAAATATTTTATTATTACAAATATATGGACGGTTTTGAGCATCAAGAAGGGAGTAATAGTACAAAGAAAAAGTCCGCAAGCACAGAAAACTGGGAAAAATTGTAAAAAAAAATGTCAACTATCCAAGTGAGCGAAGTGAGCGAGTCGGCTTACCGCGAAAAAAAGAACAATTGAACATGTTCACCCAAGTGAGCAGTATTTACCCAACACTACTTTATTGGCGAACTCATTACATGTCCACTAGAGCTGCAAAAACATCGATGTTGGATACCTCGATGTTTTAAATTTAAAAATATACTAAATTTATTGTTCTAATTATAAAATAAAAAGTTAATATTTTGTTCATATTTATATAAATGTATTTTAATGAAATAATAATAAAATTAGGCAAAATAAAATGAATTAAAACTGGACCTAATCGTACTTAAGCTTTTCACGATGCAGTGAATTGATGCATCGATGTTGAAAAAATACATCGATAAATCGGAAATTATTGACATTATTGATGTTGACATCGATGTTTTTGCAGCCCTAATGTCCACGAGCCGGGTAAGTTTTTTTTTTTTTACCTCTTTCGCACGCCCGTTCTGCGCCCGTTTTTGGAAAAATATGTATCAATAAAAAACTGACTAAAATGAAATTACCAAGATTTGTACTGACCAGTTTTTTAGTGTTTTATTTTTCTTTTTAAGCTTTTTTGGTAGCGAAATGAAGTTTTGTAAACCAGAAATGCAAACCTGGTTTGAACCGAAGTGGTTTGAAACCGGAATTCCGAAAATTTGTAGTCTTGAACGGGTATAAAAAAGTAGCTAAAGCGAAACCCGCTCCGAATCCAAACTTTCTGTTTGATTTAACAAATATAGTTTATTTTAACTTGTTCGGGGGTGCTACAGAAAAGTCTAGAGTTTTTGGTTCGAGCTGGTTTGCAAATCTCACTACCCAAACCGTAGGTGTCACAGAACATTGAGAGTTTACATTTTTCGGAGTATTTAGGAAAAGTAATGCAGTAATGTTCAAAGTCCGTAGTATAAGCGTAATTTTCGATAAGTCAGAAAATTATAATATTTTTAATTGAAGCAATTAATTCATATTTCAATGAAAAAAAATTCAAAGTTGTGCGGCAACTCTGTGCTTATGTGAGTTGTGTACCCACTTTTTTGGCTTCCCGGCTAATAGCGAATTGCTTTTGACATTTGTAATTTGCTGAAATGAAAAAAAGGGTATTTAAATATGCATATATACATACATATATGCAAGATTGCTGGTTATTGATCTCTTGCGAATAAGCTGTTGGTCAAGAAAAGTATTGCAAGGAAGCCCGATAGCGTTCAAGTCATTGGTCGCGTCAAACCAAGATGCAGCTACGTCCACTCCGTCTCCGCAACAATATCATTTTGGCTTTTCATTATTTATTATATATGTATATTTAAATTTTCTTCATCAGTTCAATAAATTGTGTAAGCCCGAGGACTTCCCACTGCTAAGGTTTACTTCCTGCAATGTTTTTCACTAGAAACCTTCTGCGTTTCTTAGATGCCTTCTGCGGACTGCAGCAGTGTTTTTTTTGCCTTGAGCATCATCACACTGCCGTCGCAAAGGCTGCGTTAGTCGCGCCGAGAATAACATCGGCGGAGCTCTATCCAGAGCGCATGTTCTAGCCGTCCTCGCGGTCTTAGCCGTTCTCTCGCCCACGCAACCCTCACCAATCTCTACCACGCACGTCTCCCGCCGTTTAATTCATTAACTCGAAAACCTAAACGACTGAGGCGATACGAGGGGTGAATCGAGAAGGTGGTTATTGCGGGGAGGGATTGCTAGGCAAAGCGATGCCACAAACCGAGCCATCGCGTTCCGATATATGGCTCGAGTCGCGACAGCTCCGCAGGAACAGCAAGCCCATCGTGCCAGCCCGAGCACAGAATGCGCTCCGCGATGCAACGAGGAAACCTACTTCCAGACATGAGTCATACAAACCTCTATTTGCGCGTTCCGACCCAATTAGAGTTAGATGGTAAGCGACCCGGAGAACCCCCTGAAGATCTGCGTCCAGACTACCCTTGGCTCATTGCCTTTGTTTTTTTATGACCTCTCGTCAAGATCCTTCTTCTTCTTCCTGAGGAGGTTGCCGACAAAGGTTGAGACGGCTATCTAGCTTTCTTCTCGGTGGATCATTTTCTCGATCAAGTTATCCGGCGTTATTTGTCCAATGACTAGTTCAAGTTGGTGTCGCTCTCCGGCGTATTGTTTGCAGTGAAATATTGTATGCTCTGCATTATCCTTGGTGGAGTCCCTGTACACTCAGCTGGCTTCCAGACTCTTCCCTATGGATTGTAGAAAGCTGCTGAAGTACCCGTGACCTGTTAACATCTGCGTAGTATAGTAGTCTACGTCTCCGTGACTCCTTTGCATCCAGATGATTATTCTCGGTATGAGTCGGTGAGTCCATCTTCCGGTGCTTTCAGTTAGCCATCTTTCTTGCCATCGGTCTAGTGTTTCTCGCCGTGTAGACTGCCGCCTCTTCTTTCTCGTATTCGACTGTCGTATATTTTTTTGCGCTCTGCAGCAAGCAAATCGATCGGTATCGCCCCGCTATCACCAGGGCTGCCGCTCCTGATACGGTTCGATATGCGCTGCATATCCTTAGGGCGGAAGTCCTCTGTGCGACAGCAGCAGTGTTAGTACACTGTATTTATCGATAATAAAGGTAGTCTAAGTTTGTCAGTTAAACAAAATGCAGCGTTTAATTTCGGACTCAGAAATGAGGTAAAGAACCTTAACAAATCGGAACAAAGTTTGGAATCATATTGGCAATAACCTTTGGAACGTTTCAAGGCTTATTTGGTCAACTCAGCTGAAAGGCAAAAGTCGCATTTGCTTTCATGGATAGGCGTAAATGTGTTCGAATTGTTAAGATTTGCTTGATACTGAGATTTTACAAGACAAGATTGCAAGATTTTTACGTACAGGCAATTAACGGACAAGCTAATGGAACATTTACAGTTAAAGCGACACACTGTCGCCGCGCGCTATGTATTTTTTTTTTAAAAGGGATAAGCAACGCATAGAGAATAGGTTGCAGATCTGAAGAGAATTGCTCGGGAGTGAATTTTCGTTTGTTGCACTGAAAGTTGTCAGATCAACTCTATGGATGAAATGATTCGCGATCAATTAATTGTGGGCACCCCAATAAATTCTATACGTGCTTCTTTGCTTCAAAAATTGCAACAAGCCCGGAAGATGTCCTGTTAATCGCTGAAACTTATGAGCCGACCACGAAAACAGTTGCAGTCATAAAAGAGAACATTGAAAAACAAAGTCTAGTGAATACTGTGCATACGGGAACGGTGAAAATAAAGGCGACGATTACGCATATAAGTTTCGCGAAGCCTTGTGTCGTAAATGTGGCAAAAACGGCCTATCGCAGCCGCTTGTATGTCGAAATAAAGCAAACGTAATGATAACATAAGTAACGGACAACGTAATAAAGCAAACGCAATCGAAACATTAAATAGCGTTACAGGAATTGTAGAATTCGAATCTAATAAGAACTTTATTGATGTCGAACTTTCAAACAAAGCAGTTTCATTCCAAATGGACTTTGGAATTTGTGAAGCGCCTGGGCTTCTCCTATCGTTTTAGCGATTTTAATATATGTACATATATATAGCAATATCCTTTGCCAACTTAAGAGTCCTTGCTTCATTAAGTTCGTCCTGGTATCCAATACTCTAAGATCGATTTAAAAGATGCTTATTTAAAGATGGAGCTAGATGAAGCTTCGAAAGAACGCTGATGGGCTTATTCGAATATCAGCGTCTTCTCTACGGAATTGCAAGCTCCCCTGGTACATTTCAGCGTTATATGGAACAACTACTTAACGGTGTTGAAGATTGCGAAAACTATTTAGATGACATCATAATAACAGCGTCAACTAATGAGCAGCACTTTAGACGTATAGAAGAAATATTCAAGATCCAACGTACTCAAATTCAAGTAGTCAAAATTTTCAGAAACTGGAAGTATTAATGGGTAAAGTGAACTATTATGTATAACAGCTTCATCAAAAATTACTCTCAGATAAGCGCGCATTTAAATCAGCTAAGGCGTAAAAATGTCGCTTTCAATGGCAGTTCAATTGTGCATTTCATGAGTACTTGTATGGTCGGAAATTCATCATCATAACAGATCATAAGCCGCGTGTAACTATTTCTAATCCGGCTAAACATTTACCTCAAATGACTTCGCAAAGGTTACAACGGTGGGCTATCACCATTACGGCATACAACTTCGAGAAAATGCTGACGCATTGTCCAGATTGCCATTGGAGACTAATGAACAATTCGATAGAAAAGACGCCTGCTACAACGTTAGCGAGCTGTCCACATCTTTCAACGCAGCTACTATTCTTCAGCAAATATAAAAGGATACTATACTCCAAAAAGTTCTCCACTTCGTAAATACAGGTTGGCCAGAAAAACAATATATTTAGAAGACAAGTATATTCAGCCATACTTCAACCGCAAGTTTGTCATTCCACTACAGCCTAAATACATATGCAATTGGTATAATAATACCTGTATCATTACAGCAACATATTCTCAAGCTTCTCTACGAAAGGCACTGAAGCAGTTAGCTCGACAACACGTATTGATGATGATATTTCTAAGTTGGCAGCTCAATGCTCGATATGTAAATACAGCAAACCTGCACCTGTAAATATCATAGTTGGCCGAAAGCATCTACAGTGTGGGAGCGAATACACATAGATTTTGCTGGGTCCATATTCAACTCCATGTGGATGATCTATGTGGATGCGTTTTCACAGTATACATTCGTCTACAACATCCTCGGAAAGCAAAATATCTGCGCTTTCAATTTTGTTTGCGATCGAAGGATATCCGCATACAATTGTCAGCGACAATGAACCGCAGTTGACTTCAGATACATTCAAAGAGTTTTGCATCTTTCATGGAATAAAGCACGTAACTACAGCTCCGTTTCGCCTCGCCTTGAATGGATTAGCAGAGCGCTTCGTCCAGTCAGCAATAATCTAAAGGATGCTCTACTTATTAGAAGTTGCAGTATGCAAATATTTGGCTTCATATCGGTTAACACCTAACTTAAAAGGAAAATCAACAGCAGAGTTGATACATGGCCGTACAGCTCGCACACTTTTAAGCCAACTATTTGAAAAACCGATCAAACAAAATTCGGTGTCGATACAAAGTATCCTCTTGGAAAGATGGTCTCCGTGGTTCAAACCGAACATGGATACATGGATCAAGCCTCGACTTAATTCTAATTCTCTTTTCAGAAACTCTGCAGATGCATGCTGCATGCTTATACCATTCGTGCCAGAGATTTTAAGCGCAGCACCGGGTTCTCTACAAAGTAACATAAATGGAGACTCTTCCCAACGAGCACAAGCTAACATCGTTTTCCAGCCATCGGGTGGCGTCTCAAGCGATTGGGCCACCAGGACTTCAAGCCAAGACTGCATCAGGTTTACAACAAGGGCATCATCTATTTTGGTTAATTTGAGAGGCAACTAGAGCCTTTCTGGAACAACTGTTTCGGTTAGATTTGCCCACCTGATGGCTAGGCGTGTGGATGGCCATAGCATGCTGCAAGTTACTTGCATTGCATTGTATTTTTTAGGAAAACCGAAAGATGGACATGGCTAGGCCGACTCAGCTCGTCGTCCTGATCAAGAATATATATGTAGTTTGCGGGGTCTGCCACCCCTCCTTCCCCCTGTTACTTACATTTCTGAGTTGCACAATCTTAATACACCCTTTTGTACTTGTTTAAAGTACAGGGTCTAAAAATGTAGGGAGCCCTCACGTTTGAACATTTTTTATGAATCTTATAATAATTCTAAGGCCAACTGCTGTCCAATACACCATAAGGTGTATCCCCGAATGATACGCAGAGCTTAACGCACAGCAAGTGCTACTGTGATTCCGGTGTCAGTCTTTCAGGTCAGGATTCTTATAGTATCTAATTTATTTATTTATTTGTATATAATATCAACTACGTACAGTTGATGTAAAGTTAAAATAAAATTAGAAATTTAAATTAAATTTTTAAATTAAAATATTAAAAATATTTAAGCATACATTTTTAAAAAATAAAAGTTCAAAGTGAACGAAATTAAAATTAATGTTCTGGGCACTAAAATAAAAAAAGATTAAAAAAGATTGGTCCAGCATTTGCTGCATGGATTGGGGAAAACCCAGAAAACCCCAATCAGGTCAACGTTAGTAAGAATAGATTAGACAACTTTATTTTGTTATGTTAATAAGGAATCTCAAAATAAAGAAGAAATGAAAGTGCGGGAAAAGAGTTATGCAAACAGGATAGTTAAGGATTAGTTGGCGAAGTTAGTTGCACTACGAAGATGATTAAGGAGTGAGGATTTAAGAAGGAAGGTTAGTTGACTAAGTAAGTTAGTTAGAACTACCAAGATAATTAAGGAGTGAGGATTTAAGCAGGGGACGAGAGAGTTCCACTGATACAAGGTGATAAAGTATGTTATGATTATAACATAAAACCTTAAAACCATTGTGTATAGCGCAATCTGTTCTACAAATAGAAAGAGACAGAGGTGAAAAATGTCTAGAAATTCTGAGCGGGACAGAAAATTTCAGACGCTCAAGCAGGGCAGGAGAATCAACTATGTATACCAATAATTAATTTGTGGAGAAAGGTAGCTCCAAGAACGGTTCTACGAGTAGAGAGGGACGGAAGATTAATAAGAAGCAATCTGGCCGTATATGGCGGTAAGTTGAGATTTGAATCCCACTGTAAGCCTCGAAGAGCAAATACAGTAGAATCCGGTTATAACGACTCTGCTTAAAGCGTCCGTCCGGTTATTGTGACGAAAACTCGATGGCTTGGTTGGTCCCCATACAAACTTATATGAAAGGGACTCCGCTTAGTACGTTTCCGCTTTTAGCGACAAACCGCTTATACAGACGAGATTTTTCACAATTCAACCGGATATTGCGACGTGCCGAAAAAAAATACAGCGAAATAATGCCAAATTTAAGCATCAAACGACGCTATTAGAAATGTATGTATCTATCAGTGATCGGCACCCTTGCTTGTGTGTGTAGCAGCGACTCTACTCTCTCTTAGTTTTAGTTGTCGCCTTAGCAACGCTACTGAGAGAAAGAGAGAGAGAGGAGTCGAAGTGCAATACCGACGTCACACAAATGTTTACAGCGTGCGTGTGCAGACCTCATAGCCTATTCCATGAGATGTCCCGTTATATTTCTAGTTTTTTCTGATTTTTTTCAAGTAAAACTGAATGCGTAAATTCACCAAATGTGAGTTAATGCGCAAAATGCGCCATAGCGAGCTTCTGAATAATGCATATGTATACGACTAATAACTAATGTTATTGAATTGAATTTATTAAATTTTATGTTTTGATTAAAAAATTAATTTGTTTTATTTTAAAACCTATTACAAACATGGCAACCCTAAAATAAACAAAAAAAAATTTTTTTTTGCTCCTTTTGGCTAATGCGTCTTCCGGGTATAACGACGTAAAATCGTCGGTCCCTTGAAAGTCGCTATAACCGGACTCTACTGTAAAAGGAATTGCTTCTGAACAGACTCAATCCTATTCTGATGCAATTTATATTGGGGTGACCAAACACAGGAACAATATTCAAGAATGGCACCATTGGATTGATTCACGAAAACGTCAGTCACTAATCCTTTATGGCTGCCGAAAATCCCTCTGCTGAACTGCTGGGCATTTCGGTGTCCCGAGTGTATGCTCAGGGGCATAATATGATTTCATCAGTCCACTGGCAAGGTCATACTATTAGGACCATGGCTGCAGGTGCCTGGCCGCAGGGATAAATGGCTGAAAGTTGATCGTCCCAAGAAAGCAAGGACCAATACAACTCAATATGAGCAACAAGAAGGAAGAAACTCGGGTCGGGATATCGACCCAAACGTCAGTGGAATGCGACTGACTGCTACCACTGGCGGGCACGCGAAGTTGCGTGTTGTTAACAGTCACGCCTCCGGGTCGGCGGGAGCAGGTGCTACTGCCTCAAAACTGAGCAGGGACGTGCATTGGTCAGAGGTCGATATCTCAGATTCGGACCTAGACAGCACGATCACCTTAAGCGCAGCGAAAAAGGAGAGGCTGCTGAGTTCTTCAACCAAGGTAGAGTCTGACAGCCACAATCAAGGTGGCGGGCCCAAAACCAGGCGTGGTAAAGAGGACAACAAGTATCCCACTCCGAAAAGAAGGAGCGTGTTGACTGAGCAAAGGAGCAAGTGGAGCTGAATAGGAAATTCCTTGAAAAGAAGGAAATTCTACCCGCATCTACAAGCAAACCTGCCAAATCCGGGAAAGAGTCTTCTACGATAAAGCGCCAAAGCTCCTCCGGAAGCGCTAATGCCGCCACCCCCTTAGACAAGCGACAGACGTTAGACTACAGGACACCTGTAAATAAGGTTGGTAAAGCCAAAGTGCGTAGGATGAAGTGGCAAAGAGTCATCTGACTGTTGTCCTAATTAACAGGATGAACCCTAACGGTCAAATCACCTTTACGAACTGGAAACAAGTAGAAAAGAAGGTGGTGGACTGGTTAAAAGGATGGAGGACCCAAAAGTACCATGCCTTCTTATGACGGTGCAGGATGGCTCAGACTCTGTCGCTGCATGGACGACGCGACGCTTGCCTGGATAAAGTAAGTGATTCCTAAGGTACGAAAACTGTCAAAAGACGCCCAGCTGGAGGTAGTGGGCAGGAACAACATCCCGTCCCTGCCGAAGGTGTACATAACAAGGATTTTGAACCATGGCACGGCTCTGCAAATATTGAAGAGGCAGAACACGAACGTACCGATAGGCGAATGGAAAGTAGTGCATAGTCATCGGACTACAAAATATTTTACTCAAAACCGTAAGTAGGACTAGAACGGCTATTCTGACATGGCAAGGCATCTATGCTTACCAACTTCCTAATTACAGCACAGACAACGTTACGGTAGTGGCCATATAAGGCGGGAAGCAGGAGCAACTGCTCTAAGCATCCTGCTACATGACGCACGCCAAGTTTGCACCCCTAGAGGAGCTTAAGATATTTCGATATGTCGAATACAAATCGTGTCAAGGTCACTAACTGGTGAGTCTTAGAAGATCCATAATTCTCGGGCCACAAGTACATATTCTCTAAAGTGATGGCTAACTGGATGGCTAAAACCTTTAAAAGTCCATCGAAATCCGCGGAACAAAGACTGGGCGAGATTCAAAAACAAGTTGGAGGTCTCTCTTCCCAGAAATTTGGCACGAATTTTATCAGATTTAGAGGAGTCTCTGGAAATCCTCTCTAACATGCCCAATATCTCGAGCCGGGCGCAAAACCAAACCACCATGGTGGTAATGAGTTCTTTAAGCTGGAAAAACAGGCAGATATAGAAGTACCATGGGCTGAGTATAAAGATAGACTAAAAGCATACAAACAAAGTGTCAGAAAAGGTAGAATAGACTCTTGACAGTCATTCTGCTCAAGCAAAGAGCGGACTACGGACACCGCTAGGCTGAGGAAGCTGATCTCAAAGAAGCAGGCAACATAATCAGACCTGTTCTGAATAAAGAGTCGTTTTGAAAGGGGAAAACGATTTGATTTCGACCGTATACCATATATGTACATGTTAAATTTGCCAAATCGTTTTCATTCCGACTGCTCATAGGCACTCGTTTTCAAAACGAGCATTTTCGGAATCGAAATATCAGAACAGCAAAACGTTCGGAATCAAAACGATTCCGATCAATTTACTCGGAATCGAAATTCAGAACAGGTCTGAATACCTGCTGAGAGACGATTGTGGCACTTGGGCTGACGACGGAACATAATAACGGAACAAGCAATACCCTGGGAAATTAAATCCTTTAAAGGATACTAACCTACGAGACTGGACGGTACTTTCCCAGCCATGCTACAAAGACCTAACGAGAAGATCGTACCATGGCTGAGAGAAATTTTCTTACAATGTCATAAATGGTCGCAACGGCGATCTTCCTGCCCAAAGCGTGCAAGACAGTCACGCGTATCCGAAAGACTACAGGCCTGACATCATTCCTTTTAAAAACCTTGGAAAAGATTCTGAACCTCCACATAAGAACAGCCACTCTGCTAGGCAGGAGAATTAGGACGAGACATGGGCCGCAGAGGGGCACACAGAGAAACACAGCAAGGTGGGGTCCTATCACCGCTACTGTGGAACCTAGTACTCAACAAACTTTTACGACAATTCAAAGGTAGGGAACCCACGATAGTTGATATGTTATTGCGGATAACATAGCCATCGTAATAACGGGGATATGCCATAATACTCTAAACTTACTGATGGAGTCCACACTGAGAAAGGTACAGGAGTGGTCCTTAGCAGTCGGGCTTAGAATCAACTCAGACAAGACGGATCTCATCCTTTTCACCAAGAGGTACAAGGTGCCAAGATAGGCTTCACCAAAACTAAATGGTTTAAGTCTTACCCCAAAGACCAGCATAAGATACCTCGGAACGGCATTGGACAGCAAACTGTCGTGGAAACTCAAAGTGGAAGAGAGGGTTAATAAGGCCCACTATGCATCCAAGCAAATGCTAGGCAGCACCTTTCACCCTCTCAATACTTCTATACTGTATCTTGATCTGGTGGCCGGCGACTAAGAAATCTACCTACCTCAAGGCACTAGATAGGATCTGGTCTGGGTCACAGCTTCTGGCGTAGAAGACAACTCGACGTCTCTTGACGACGAACAGCATTCTCATACTGACTACCGGACCTGTGCAGCATATTCCAAGCAGAGGTCTTTGCGCTAGGAAAGACTGCAGAATCGGCGCTTGCAACGAGTAATCGATTCAAGAGAATCATCATATATGTAGACAGCCAGGCATCGATAAAGGCTACGCTATCGGATACCATCTCCAGCAGAAATGCAATGGTGAGCAGGGTAGCACTGGATGCGTTAGACGTTTCTAACAAAATACACTTCTACTGGGTACCAAGCTACGAAGGCATTTAGGGCAACGAGATGGCGGAGATGGCCAAGCTTGCTGGCAATATCATTGAGGTTGTGCATATCCCATTGAGGTCACTGTACAAAATTTTGGAGGATTAATCAACATCTGAGGTGCACAACAGATGGAGATCCACGGAAGGCTGCAGAGTGGCGAAGGCCATGTGCAACACTACCTATTGTCACACTATCTGGCCTTTGCATGTCCAGCACCAGGGAAAGCGGAGACACTGAAGCACATTCTCTTTAGCCGCCCAGCACTAACTATACCCCGCATTGAATACCTAAGGAAATCAATGTTTGCCTCACTTAAGGATGTAGCGGGCTACCGCCGCACAATCCCATACGAATCCAAAGTTTCCAGACAAAAGTATCATGCATCTGATCACCAGTTGCATGATCCATTTTGGGATGCATTAGCCCATCAATCACTTTTATAGCCGGAAAGGATTTGCCATTACCCTCCAAACGTTTTACCAAATCCGCAAAATCTCCTGCGATAATGCATTATGAACTACATTGAGCTGCGATGCTCTATGTTACAGCGAAAGCCTTGTAGCTTAGATATCCATCGCACCAGGCGAGAATGCAAATCAGTTTGTGACATGAGCCATTGCAAGGATGCATGATCCATAGTCACGCTAAAATCATGCCGTTTGATATATTCACGAAATCTTTAATGGAAATCATTGTAGCTAAATATTGCTGCTCGGTTACTGAGTAATATAATATCTTTGAGCTTTGTTCAATTTCTTGGATATAAATGTTAGAGGGTATTCATCACCTTTTATCGCCTTTACTTCTGTTTTGCTATCATCACAATGTATATAAAAGATTTTTTTTTAAATCACGGTTACGAAGTACCGGAGCAGAACAAAGTTCTGCTTTAAAGATTTCAAACCTCGTTTGCCCATCGGAAGTCATTTTAAATGGGGTAAAGTCATAGGTTCGAGCGGCAGAAGAAGTAAAACAATTTATGTCACTTCTTAGCGTCTTAACATCGCGAACTTATGTCGTTTAGAATTCACTTGTGGCGATTTTACATCGCATTAGAGTGAATCGCGAGCGGCAATGAAAAAAAAAATTGCCACCGGCGAATTTATGTTGCTTCTAAGCGTCATAAGATCACGCAAACTTTCGACGGTTAGAATTAATTTGAGCCGACCTTGCTATACAAATCATAGCTCAATTATCTTCCAAGTAAACCGTAGCATAGATATACATATCGAGACGTAGAATTAAGCAACAATCGCAAGGCAATAAATTGTATTAAAAATGTAGATAATCAAACTTCTGACGCTTTAAAGTGACATAAATTCGCCACAATCTGGAGGTTTGTGGCGCTTCTGCCTTGCTTTTTCTTTTTCTTAGAGAGTATGATACATATATCTACGAACATACATATGCAAACAAAAACCGTACAAAAACTTCACACATGCAGTTGAAGCAACCGACGGGAGGAGACCCTGAACTTTGATTTGTCCTGGGCGTCGATAATAGCAGCAGCATATATGTACATACTCATATACACATACATATATATTTACATATGTGTGTATACATACACACAGACACTTATACAAATAAACGCCCAAATACGAACAATAGCCAATACTCATTCAGAAATTCATACTAGTGGCCACGTACACTGTGGCTTCCCCCCCCACCCAAAGCCAAAGGCTAAGTACAACAAATTTATTGTCCAATATCTCCAGTGTTTATTATCCGATTGGGCTGCAATTCGCACCAAACATTCAAAGCATCTTAAGCTTTATTTATGCAAAAAGGAATCCAGTGACTCTAAAACTGCACATGCTAAGAAAATTTTTGCAAATTTGAGGGCGATGGGGATGAGGTATCAAATTAAAAACATAAACATAATACATGAACCAAAGGTCTCTAGCTCTTAAGGTTTCCGAGATCTCGGTGTTCATAGTCGGACGGACAGACGGACATGTCTCGATCGACTCAGCTTGTCGTCCTGATCAAGAATATATATACTTTATGGGGTAAGGCACGCCTCCATATGCCTGTTACACACATATGTTATTTGCACAAACTTAATAGACTCTACTCTATTATCGTTATCAATTTCGTTATTGTTATCATGATCATTATCATTGTCATTTCATTATCGTTATCTTTACTAGCAGCACAGAGGACTTCCGCCCTAAGGATATGCAGCGCATACCGAACCGTGTCAGATGCTGCAGCCCTGGTGATAGCGGGAGCGATACCAATCGATTTGCTTGCCGCAGAGCGCAAAAGAATATACGACAGTTTAATACGAGTAAGAATGGACCGACAGTCCGCACGGCGAGAAACACTAGAGTTAGAGTGTCTGGAAGTAGGTGACTTCGTTGCATTGCGGAGCGGCGGGTCGGGGGACCGAGAGGTTGTGCTGGAGTACATTGTCTGCTCGGGCTGACACGAGGGGTTTGCTGTTTCTGCGAAGCCGACACGACTCGAGCTATATATCGGAACACGAAGGCTCGGTTTGTGGCATCGCTTTCCATTCCCGCAATAATTTCTCGGTTTACTCCTCGTATCCCCACTGCCGTTTTGGTTTTCGAGTTAACGAATTAAACGGTGGGAGACGTGCGTGGTAGAGACTGGCGAGGGTTGCGTGGTCGGGAGAACGGCTGAGACCGGGAGGACGGCTAGACCATGCGCTCTGGATGTTATTCTCGGTGCGAGTCACGCAGCCTCTAAGGCATTTTCTCCCCCTCGACCCAAAAAAAAAATCATTATCATTATCGTAATCGTAATCGTGATCGTAATCGTAACCGCAACTGTGATCGTAATCGTAATCGTAATTGTGATCGTGATCGTAACCGTAACCGTAATCGTAATCTTAACCGTAATCGCAATCGTGATCGTAATCGTAATCGCAATCGTAATCGTACCCGTAACCGGAACTGTAACTGTAACTTTAACCGTAATCGTAGCCGTAGCCGTAACCTTAACCGGAACTGTAACTGTTTATTAGGTTCGTTTAATACATAAGAATGTGTAATGTTTTTTTATGTTCCTTATCCTCTCCCCCTTCCCCCTTAAATTTGCAAACATGTTTATTAACTCGTACAGCATTTACTGTTTTAAAGTCACTGGCTTATGATTTTCTATAAACAAAATTTATAATGCTTAGAATGATTGGTGCGATTGGAAGCTTAATCGGACCATAAACAAAGAAGTTAAAAATAAGAGTAGTGACGTCGGTGAGCAGTACACATATTCAAATTGGCATTGGTGATGTGTTTCAGGGCCAAGGTTATCGCTTGACCGTCGCCTCGCAGAGACCTCTAAAGTGTGGTGCAATCCTCGTTAGGACGTTTTAATAAGTCTGGCCCATTCATCCACATGCTTGTTGTCAATTCTGATGCACGACATCCACGTAATTATTAATATTAATATTAATTATTAATCTGATACCCGATTTGCCACATAACACTCCAATTTGGAAGAATGCATTCGAAGTCATTGTAAAACGATTTTGGGGTCGCTCCAAAAGTATACTTGTGCTCCAAAAGTATACAGTGGTAATGTTTTCTTAATTTTCCGCCAAACGCGGCTTAGTAAGAGTGCGCCACACAGCTCGAGCCTTTCATTTTGCCATTGGGAAATTGACTTTCACGATCTTTCGCGTAAGTTTTCATTAATGGACTCACTCCCACTCAAGGTCGTTTTATGTCACGCCTTTCAGCAGAAATTTGCAGCAATTAATTACTGGACTGATAAATCCCAGCAGATCGAATACACGTGCCTTTGTGGATGATGTTGAGCGTTTTATGATTGCTTGATCCATTTGCAAATTGTAATGAAACACGAATATGTTCCGGTGGAGTTACCATGCCACGTCCAATGGTTTTGGTTACATCTTGGTCCTCCAGTGCGATGACTACGTCGTTTTTAGATGTGGAGACACATCTTTAGATATAGTGCTGAATTTTGTGAGTTGCAATCTAGCCTTAGCAATTATCTTCACAGTTTCATCCTTCTTTTGCTGCAAGACATGTACATCGTCGCTGCGTAATGTAGTAGCATCTACTGGATATTCCTCCTCGAATAGATCCGCGATGTGTAAAATGCTTCGTATTACCAGCAATGGAGCTGCTGACATGCCAACGGTAAGGACATATTTATGTAGTATAAAGGACAGAAATGTGGTGAATAGATGTTGTCGAATAGTCCTCCTCTGAGTACTTTCAAGTTCAACGATATGCCGTTGCGTGTTTTCGCCGATGCATCAAGACAGCACGTAAAGTTTGTTTGTTTTTGTCAGCGTCTTGCAAATTCAAGTAAATTTTAATGAATATAACTTGATAAATCTGTGAAAAAATTTATATATGGGCCGAAATAAATAATGTACCGTGAAGAAGAAAGGATTACAGATAAATCTGGGACATGGGACAGGAGTATCAATCTGATTCATTCTAGACTACAATATTCCATTCTAATTAGACATTCTATGCATCTTAATTCTGAACATCTTTATTCATACAAAGAACGCGACTCTAAAACTGTACATGCTGAAAAAATTTTTGCGTATGTGAGGGGGTATCAGATATACAAAATAAACTTTACCTGCCTATGCAATACACGAACCTAACAAAAAAGAATTGGGTCTCTAGCTCTTATAGTTTCCGAGATCTCGGTGTTCGTACAGATAGACAGAGAGAAGGACATGGCTTTATCGACTCATTCTATGTTCGTCCTTGAATAATACTTTTTTAAAGTACAGGGTCAAAAAATAAAACATCTGTAAGTGAAAAGTAGTCGCTACAGCTTGATATATTTTAAGCCGATGTGGGGAATTCACTGCCATTAATGTAGTCAAATATATAATTTGATGCAGACGGAAGGTGGCATTCAGCTTGCTCCCAATCACTCTGCTGCTTTTAAGAAGGACGAGAGGCTAATTGGTCAAAGGACTTGAATTCGTCCAAGTATCTACTTCTTTGTTTGGCGACAAAAATCACATTCACTCTCCTTCAAGAGTGGAAGATATATATCCACCTGAAGCTTGCGCTTATTAGAGTGAATAGACTATCATCTAGAAAAATATTAATCAGAGCAAAAAAAATCTGATCGCTTTCTGGGGCTTTATATTGATCGAAGATTGCTACCGATAGCTACGATGGCTACGTCTGGAAGGCTAAACTAAGTCTTTCCCGATATAAGGCAACGATGATTGGTGAACGAGACTAAGGAACGATGAGTGGTAAGCGAACGACGATTAGGGAATGATACGAAATATTCGTTCGTTTACTCAGAATTAAGTAAACGAATGAACTAAATCTTTGAATATACATATGTAACTATAAAGCACAACTCTATAGATCAGTGGCTCTAGGGATAACAATAACAAATTTCCATGCATCGGTCATTCACGAAAGTTTTCAGTTGCCACAATACTATACGCTGGTGAGGTATAAGCGCCGGCAATGGTGGTGAACACGTACGGCCAACCTGTACCGAATAAGCGCCGTCAGAGTGATAAGCGCATTCCGCATGGTGTGTGACAATTCAGCTGGCAGGGATGATACCCCTAGACCTTCTGGTTGCAGAGGCGAAGAGCGGCGAACCGGGGCCCGTAAAGCGGAACCTTACTATTAACAAATGGCAAGGAAAGTAAAGGAAGCTGGGCGAGACGTCTCATCCCAGATGTCCGTCGATGGATGCGTAGAAAGTTCGGTCAAACCGACTATATTTGACACAAATACTGACCGGACATGGTTGATTTGAAAGCTATCTGTTTAGATTTAGAAACTCGGTTTTTTTACACACACTGTGCGCGGACCATTGAAGACGCTGAACATGTCCTTTTTGTCTGTCCTAAATTTACTGCTGAACGGGAACAGCTAAGAGTATTAATTGACTTTTTAGGCTCTACTTAGCTCTAAAACAATTGGCTCGCAGAAAACCACATGGCAGCAACTTGATTTCAAACTCTACCGGCGAAGTTGTTGTTGGGCGAATTAGCAAAATCAACCTCAGTACTAAAAGAATGTTGTAATTTTTGGTAATTTATAATAGTGGGATTCCTGAAACTGATTTTGATTTGCTTTTGATTTGATTTTGATTTTGACAATCAGCTGTTCGCAGCTGCTCCATACAAAATTTTGTGTGTGACCACAGAAAGTACGGAAATGACGGTCACACTAAAAGTTTTAGCATAATCAGCTCCGAAGCTGATTTTGATTTTGATTATCTTGCTGTGGGACCGTTCACCCATGTGTGACCGTTTACTACGTAGAAAACTAGTGGCAACACTTGGTGTTTATTACAGCTATTTGAAAATTGAATACTTTGTAAGCATTCTACAATTTTATAATAAATTACTGAATTATTTAAGGTTTTAAATATGTTCTAGAATTTGAAGAGGAAGAGGACCAGTGTCTTAAAGTGGACGGAGCCACTGTTTGGCAAGGCTGCCAGATGTTCTGAAAATCAGAAGCAAATCATTATCAAATCAGTGAGCAAAAGAGGTCGTTCCGTCAACTGATTTTGATTTTCTATAAGCAAATGTTCTTGATTGCTCGTGCTCTTATTAAAAAATTAGCGTAAACAATTTATGAGACAGGGTCAGTACAAGTAGTTGTGAATTTAATTTCGTATGCATTTCCTGCGATTTATCCAAAGTAAGATTTATCTACTTCAAAACGGTTGCCAGTTAGGCTCAAAACACCAATAGTAACAATATAGGGATTCCTGAAACTGATTTTGATTTGCTTTTTATTTGCTGTTAGAAAATCAAAATCAGTTGACGGAACGACCTCTTTTGCGCACTGATTTGATAATGATTTGCTTCTGATTTTCAGAACATCTGGCAGCCTTGCCAAACAGTGGCTCCGCCCACTTTAAGACACTGGTCCACTTTCTCTTCAAATTTTAAACCATATTTAAAACTTTAAATAATTCAATAATTTATTATAAAATTGCAGAATGCTTGCAAAGTATTCCATTTTCAAATATGTAAGTGTAATAAACACCAAGTGTTGCCACTAGTTTTCTACGTAGTAAACGGTCACACAAGGGTGAACGGTCTCAATGCAAGATAATCAAAATCAAAATCAGCTTCGGAGCTGATTATGCTAAAAGTTTTAGTGTGACCGTCATTTCCGTACTTTCTGTGGTCACACACAAAATTTTGTATGGAGCAGTTGCGAACAGCTGATTGTCATAATCAAAATCAAATCAAAAGCAAAACAAAATCAGTTTCAGGAATCCCTATAATGAGTAAAAACGAATTTACACTGAGGTATTTGGATTCGCAAAGAATCGCAAGCTTACAGTTTGCAGTTCTTTTATCAAGAAAATATGTAAATTTTAATAATGCTTTAATATGCGGATGATTGCAGATTGAATCAAATCTTGTCTGAAAAAAAAACTACTCCTAAAATGGTCTAATACCGAATTTACACTCGGGTCTTAAGACTTTTTTTTGGGGCTATGACCTTATAGGTTCACACTGAACAAACGATCTCAAAGAGTCGCACAAACGTTTGGCGCTAAGTTTGAATCGGTGTTTACAGATTTTTATATGGTATAATATGCGAATGATTGTTAATTGAATCTTGTAAATAAAAAAAAACTACTCCTTACTACTCCTAAGCTATAAGTGTATATATGTATGTAAGTACGTGGAATGACAACAATGCAGAATATATGGAAACTAGGCCAATTTCAAGAGCTTTGTTGGCCAGTACGCCACTAAAAGCTTTTTAACAATTACAAAAGAGTTAGGTTTCCATTATATTATACATTAAGTAATATTCAATAAATAATAATTCTATATAGTTATAGAATTTACTTTTAAGTACATTTTTTAATTTATTTAAATTATTGTTACTGCAAACAGAGTCATATTCCGATAACTATTGGTCAAATAACTTAAGACTGCCACATTTTTGGCAAATACTCAATTTACAGCACAATGGATTTTTTGGTCGTAGCTCTCACGACGAGGCCCAATTTCAACCCTAACTGACAAGATGTGTATGGGCTTGAGTCCAGTTTTAAGCAAAAAGCCCCAATTTTGGTATTACGACCTCAGTGTGAACACGGTATTACACTGCACTGTCCCTAATTGTTCCAAAATATTCAGCAGCTGTTCTTTGTTTACTTTGTTTGTCAGTGATGACGATAAAGCAGGCCATACACGTTTGAATTTGTTCGGCGAACATGTTGTCGAGCAAGAATTTAATTTGTCACCAACGAGTGCGAACATTTCTCGCGAACATCATTTTTTTTCTAAATACATGTACAGTCAACATGCCAGCGGACACCGCTGACTGCCAAAACTGACTTGGTGGAGAAAAAATAAAAAGGAATTAGCGGAAAAATAAAAAAGAACTATGTGGATGAAAGAATGGTTCGAAAGCGCCAAAAATTCACCCATACAAATCATTTAAAGGAGCAAAAAAGAAAGCGCGCGCTCGGCTTTACGCAAGAATATTGGTTTAAAAATGATGTTCGCGCCAACATTGCCATTCACTGTCGAACATGTTCGGCGAACACAGCGAAGATTGAATAATTTCTATTTTTGTCGAACAAAACGTCGAACACGAAATTTGGACCCGAACACTACCACCAACGACGGACATTTCGTCGAGTACAACATGCTCGCCGAACAAATTCAAACGTGGATGGTCTGCTTAAGGCATTGGAGTGTTTTGAATCAGCGTTTGAGATTGTGCAGAGGTTTTGCAGCCAATTTATAGACCATGTCCACAGTATGGGACAGCGAAATATACTAGTTTGGGACTGGGACCTCGCAGTGTAAACAGGGGAGAACTTGTTCATTTGTTCAGTTTAATGAGCAGCTTATTTGTGTTTACTCACCAGTGTGGCCAACCCCTCACCAAAAAAAAAGTCCGGATGAGCCCGGAAAAAATATAGAAAAAGAATAGATTTTAATAAAAGAATAAAAAAAAGAGCATAAACTTTATTTTATTAATATATATGTACATATATTCAATGAATTTCACTATCTACGTGTATTTCATACAGTACTTCGTCAAAAACTACGTCATCTGAATAATTTTCTTACATATATAATCAGGGGTGCTACAGAAATAGCGCGCTGATTGTGAATCAGCAAAAACCCATTCAGCGGAAAAATTTCCTGGGTGCCACAGAACTCCGAGCGATTTCGATTTTTAGCCCTTTCACAAACCTTTCCGAAATTGCCTGATAAGGGCTGCCTTTTTCCCAGATTAAAATTACCCTAATGTTTGTTTAACATTATTCTTAATATTAACGTTGCAGAGAAATAGGTTTATACTTTTTTCATTACAAAAATATGAATAATTGATTTTATAGAGTAGTACTTTAATAATATCAGATAAAAAATCATTTACTTCATTGCGCGCCAAACAACATTTTACTCTGCAACTCTGGCAGCAGACAACTGACAACAAATCCGAAACCGACTAGATGGCAACAAAGATATGTCGGCTGATTGGTGTTTCAAAGTACTTGACTAATAGAACACGCTGATTCGTTAAGGTTTTACTAAAATGCGTTTTTTTTTAACTTAACACCTTTAATGTTAAATTATTTTGATGTAAGTTAATTAGAAATTAAACAATCTTTAAGAAAAGGTATAATGTTTCATGTATCAACTTGGTTTTATAGGTGTATTTAGTCAAATAGCTGGCTCAATAGTCAGCGATTTCGAATCAGCCAAAAAACTAGGTCTGTGGCACCGCTGAATGGTTTTAAAGCTGAAATGACGCTGAAGTGATTTCTGTAGCACCCCTGAATATATATATATAATACACACTTTTCTATAATCTCTAGCTAACTCCATTCCGCTAATGAAAGTGGCACTTCTTCAACATCTTTCTAGCCTGTAACCTCTGCATGTCAGTAGTTTGTTTTCGCGACCTACCGTCTCCCGCTCGTTATGCGGCGCGCCTCGGTCGGTTGGGCGGGTTGGTGGGCCACGTATGGCTTGGGTTCGCGCGTAACAAGCCCGTGCTTGGTATCGCTGGACCACTTGAACATACTCTCGTTTTGTATGTCAACGCCCAGATATATGAAGCATTAGTTCTAATTTGCTAAAGTTAGCGGTTAGGCACTTCATAATTTTTGCAGAGTGCAATTTGCAAAACTCGCTTAGGTGCCCAACAGGATTATATGCAGCATGTTGGGCCCAAAACATTGCCAGCGTTGCTTCCTGACGACGAACCGTAGAAGTTAAAACTGGTGTATATGGTATTCTGTTCACCTGAGCTTAGGGCACTCATTTTGCATGTGTTTCTTTGTGTGTCCATGCGCTCGTATTTGATCAATTTTTGCATTTGAACTGTACTTGCAATACTTGCAGTATGGCTTATCCGGATCCTTGGCATCTCGTCCTAGTCAGCTATTTAAATTTGGTTCGCTAAACCAACTTTTGTTTATAAATGTCTTTGGGCATGTTGAAATGAGAGTAGTAAACCGATAATCAAAACATAGTCAACCGCCAATCGATACACTATTCGACTACACTTAAATAAAGCAGGGATGCATTTCTTATAAAATTGCTTATCGACAGCTTAAAATAATACTATAAAAGCGATGCCACGCAGTTGCAAATGATAAATTATATGAGCGATTTACAAAAATAAAAAAGCATGAAAAGGATAGAATATAATAAATTAGCCATTTTTTCCGGATAAGGGACGAATTTGTATTTTTCCGGGAATACCAGATTAAAAAAGGACAGATCTGTCCGGAAAAAGGACAAATAGGCAACACTATTATTCTCTCATGAGCAACGCAACACTACGTAAAAATCGTAAGAAAATTTGTTATGAACTAAACATTTTAAGCGTATTTATTTCATAAATGAAAACGAGCAAAATTATGTTCACAAAATAAATTGTGAACAATTTAAATTAATTATTATTGCGAAATGTGACAAACATAACCAGTGTTAGTTAATGCATGTACAGGTTGCACTGGTAGATGACGAATGCGATGATTATAATAATTTCCAAAACAATAGAGAGGTGTTATTTAAATAAATGTTTTGATAACTATGCCAAAATTGCGAACTGTCAATTCAATAGTTTTTTATATAATAAGAGTACAGTATTTTACAAATTTTGCCTTAACTTTAATAATTCACTCCCACATAGTTTTAACATAAGCATAAGTGGTTTCTGATAACAGCTAGACTTCGCGATGGAAATTGAGGTCTTCGTCCAAATTATTAGCATAAATAATCAGAAAAATTGTTCACTGAAAACTTAAGACAAAACGCAGCACTTACATACATATGTTTAAAGCAATTATCAACTAGTCATATGTAAGCATCAAAAAGAGGCTGTTGATATTTGGATACGTTTACGTAAATATATATGTACATGTGATGACAGCCACAACTGGTGATACTAAAGCAAACCCCATAAAGTCGTTTATAGCTGGCGGCTTTGGCGGGATGTGCAGCGTACTCACTGGCTACCCACTCGATACAATTAAGGTAAGAGTTTTGTCTTAGTTTACATAAAATTAAAACAAATTAATTGGTCTACTTTTCAGGTGCGGCTTCAGACAATGCCATTACCTGTGCCAGGTCAACTGCCCAGATACAAGGGAATTATCGACTGTGCAGTCAAAACTTTTAGTACGGAAGGCGTGCGGGGCTTCTACAGAGGCATATCAGCTCCACTAATTGGTGTTACACCGATCTATGCTGTCGATTTCGCTGTATATGCAGCGGGAAAGCGATTGTTTCAAACTGACGATCATGTTAAGCTCTCTCACACTCAAATATTTTTGGCTGGTGTAGGAGCCGGCATATGCTCAGCTCTAGTCACAGTACCCACCGACCGCATTAAGGTCTTGATACAGACACAACCGATTACTGGCGGTCCGCTTATGTACAATGGGATTATAGACACGGCGTTCAAGCTCTATAAGCAAGGAGGCCTACGAAGTCTTTTTAAAGGGACTTGTGCTTGCGTTCTTAGAGGTTGCTGTCGGTTAACGGAGTATATTTGTCAAATTTTAAATGAAAACTTTGTCATTACAGATTCGCCTACGGGTGTCTACTTCGTTGTCTATGAGGGTCTGCAGGACTTAGCAAGACAGAAAATTGGCAAAATTACACCAACGTCAACAATATTTGCAGGAGGAATGTCTGGAATTATATTTTGGTCTCTAGCAGTTCCTTTTGATGTACTTAAGAGTCGATTACAGAGTGGTTAGTGTACTACTCTTATGTTGGTTATCATAATTATTTAAATTTGTTTCATCTTTTCAATTCTGTCAATAGCCCCAGAAGGAACCTATAAACATGGCATACGAAGCGTTTTTAAGGAATTGATGGCCACCGAAGGTCCCAAGGCATTATATCGAGGCGTTCTACCTATTCTAATACGTGCATTTCCCTCAACCGCTGCAGTATTTATTGGCGTAGAATTGGTCAATGATGTCTGGAATTTCTAAATTGGATGTGGAACAAACAATATACATAGATGTATGTATATTGACTAAATGACTATTGTTTGGTTATATTATTATGTAATACAATTTAAATGTTTTGATAAGAGCTTGAAATGTTGTTAATCGCGTTACTGGTCCAACTAAGAACTTATTTTGCAGTCGTGAGCAAAATTAACTTAAGTCGTTGATAAATGAGTAAAGTACTCAAGGAAATCCTTTTTATTTAATTTTTCTAGTTTATTTACGTAGGCAGCTTTAGTCTGTTGACTAGTGTAGATAAATGGAATTGAACGGATTTTCATTGGCTGCACTCGACTTTTGAAAGTGTAGAAGCACAACGAAATAAAGGAACAGTGAGTCAAATGCTTGGTGAAAGTGGATCTATCAGGCATGCTCCCGTTTTCACTTAAATTTTGCGGATTAGTTTTTGGCGAAAATAAGTGAATTCAAAAGTTGCGTGCTCCGGTATTCACTATTTTTCTCATATCGGAACATATGCCATACTATATATTTTTGTGAATATCGATAAAAACAGCTGTTTGATTGTACGAATGAATTCGTCTTGTTTCTTTGTTTTATGTTTGTCCCAAAAAATGTATTAATCAAAATACATTTATGCTCTTCTATAAATATTTAATTTAAATACTAAAAGTCTTGTAATAAGCGGCCGCTGAAACAGCCGATTGTTCTTGCAGAGCTGCCAACTTTTGCTGCTGCTTTGTTTTAGAATAACGAAGTCACAAATTCCTTATGCTTTTATATGCATTTATGCGCAATACATTTATTTTAATTGTTTAATACAATTTACATTATTATTTTAACAATTCATACACTTTTTCATTCTTAAAAATCAATATAAAATGTGTTCCAATAAGGTACCACGTTCCTAGCGATGAGCTGGTAGTCCCTGCAATTATATCGAATATCGTTCCAAATACCGATGTTATCGCATGCACGAATTCACTTTTTGTTGTTGCCCAGCTCAGATGAAATATGATGCAGGTTCAATAAATATTAAATTATTAAATAAATACAATGCATTTTATTATAGGAAGTATGGCAAATTAATTTTAAAAGATGAATTAATATATAAAAAATATCGTTGATGTTTTTTTGTTTAATATTCACGTATGAACTTTTCAATTCACTGCTTAAAATTTCAGAGAATTCAAAGCACATAAAATATGTGGAAGTGAAAACCGGAGCACCAAAATTTTGCGGATTGAAAAGTAAAGCACTTACAATATGTGAAAGTGAAAACCGGAGCATGCCCGTATGTACCAAAAATCAAATTTTACAGGGGAGCGTATTATCTCAAGCGCCTTTGCTTGTGTTGCCTATATTATTTACTTTATTTGTGTTATGGGGTCGAAAATATGAGCATAAAATTTTACCAGGTGAGTGACAACAAAATAGCGTATTCGGAAATTTTGCGAAATGTGCTCAATATGATTTCGAATATTTCGCTTACGAAATTCATCAGCTGTCCGGTTTTTTTGACCTTTCACCTACTCACTTTTTTTACTTAGCGAATTCGCTTTGCTCCGTATCAACCAAACGTAAAACGAACTTGTTTTTACTCTTTTTCTTTTCGTTACTTTCATTTTGTATGGAGTTTTTGGCTAGTGACGTATCAAGCCTTAATATTGAGCGCACATTTGACATTTTGGAAAAAAGTCAAAGATGTCGGAAAAATGAGATAGTCTGTGCGTGCAGGTTAACGGTTAAAGGCTTCCTGACGAACGGCAGAAGTTAAAACTGGTGTAAACGGTAATTTGTTCACCTGAGCGAAGGACACTGCATTTTGCATATGTTTTTTTTTTTTTTGCTCATCGCTCGTATTTGGAAAATTATTGCATTTAAACTGCACTTGCAATACTTAGAGTATTCCTTATCTGGATCCTCGCGAAACTTGTTTCTCTTTGGGAAAGTTGAAATATGCATATATATATAAGCCTATAATCAAAACACAGTAACCATTCTATAAATCGTCGAAAACAACTACATGTACGGTAATTATGTTCTGTTTGTTGCCTAGAGTAATTGCACATTGCAAATTCTGTGTCTGTATTGACAACAGTGTAATAGTCCTTTTTTTTTACTTAATTATTTCGACGAGACCATCCTCCAATATTTTAATAGGCGGCAATAAATCAAATTTCTATTTATTGCACTTCATTTCCATTTGAAAATAGCTCTAAACGAAAAAAGCACAAAGTGAAAAGAAAACAGCTGATGAGGTATGCGCATATGCGGGAGCGCATTTTACAGGCTGATTTACCTTCTGCTAACGATAACTTTTTTTTAACATTTTGAAAATGGTGAGTATTCCGTATAATTTTGAGTATATGCCGAATATAATATTGTCACAGTGAGGAAAGATGCGATGAGGCCAGTACCTAAATAGTCCAATTTATTGTTGCCCTAGAATTGTTTCAATTTCTTTGTGACTGTGCTCGTGCGTGAGTTAATATTGCTCATCTTTAACCTATGGCATCAGCTGCTCTAAGCAGAATTACGGCATCAACTTAAACTTTTTTTAAGACTTGGTTATTTTGTAGTTAAAAATAGTGTAAAAAAAAGGGTACGCTCCTCCTAAAAATATGGGTACGCTGTTTTCGGCAGATGTATTCTAATTGTTCATTTAAATGTCGACACCTTCGGCTCGGCGCAACCATAACGTACTTTGATCCCTCTTTAAACACCGCCGGCAATGCAGTAAAAACAAACATTAATTACAATTAACTTTTCTTTGTACATATGTATGTTGTAATTTGAATTTCTTGTTTTTTTTTCTCTTCCTACCGTATATCTAAATAATAAATAATAGTTACAATAATATAAAAAGTTGATAACGCTACATGTTTGTTTTCGCAGACACCGTCCAATCAGTAAACGTCTTGTTCTGCTGCCAGCAACAGGTTTCTCCGTTGCCACGAGAATTGATTGAGTTTCCTATTTTTGTTGCTAACAGGTGAGGAGCATTCAAGAAAGATTCGTGGGGTAGTTTCAATGTTAATACAGTCAATTATAAGTGAACCGCTCGTCTGATTATACATGAATAAGCTTATCAGTAGTGACTACCACATTTTAGTTATATGATTATTACATATGTACATACATACACATTTATGGAGCAAAGTTGAAAAACTGAGTTAAGAAATTTTTGCCAAATTTAAATAATAATATATACACATACACATACAAACTTTAAATACAATGGTAGAAATACATACTCTTTAAATGGTTATTAATCTCCCTGTAGGGTCTTCAATTGAATATTAACATGGCAACCGTGGATAAAAAGGAAAACGCACCCATGGAACGTAAAGCAAATCCTATTAAGTCCTTCATCACAGGTGGATTTGGTGGCATTTGCAATGTGCTTTCTGGTCACCCCTTGGATACAATTAAAGTAGGTTTCACGCACTCTGATATAAACGTCTGCAAATCATAAATCTTAATCGTTTTGATTAATCAGGTTCGTCTACAAACCATGCCGCGTCCAGCACCCGGTGAAAAGCCTCTTTATAGTGGCACCTTTGATTGCGCTGCTAAGACTATAAGACACGAAGGAGTCAGAGGACTATACAAGGGCATGTCTGCCCCGTTAACGGGAGTTGCGCCCATTTTTGCCATGTGTTTTGCTGGTTATGCCGTGGGCAAGAGAATACAGCAAACAGGAGATGATGCCAAACTTACTTATTCACAAATCTTTATTGCTGGTTCATTTTCGGGACTTTTCTCAACGTTTATTATGGCTCCCGGTGAGCGCATCAAGGTATTATTGCAAACTCAGGGCACAACACCTGGCGGCGAAAAGAAATACACAGGCATGATTGATTGCGCTAGGAAATTATACAAGGAAGGGGGTCTGCGTAGTGTCTTCAAAGGGAGCTGTGCCACAATGCTCAGGGGTAAGTAAACCAATAGGCAATTGGAAATGGTCAGGTTTTTAAAAATGTACATCTAATTATCCTTATTCCTTTATTCATTTCTAAATATTTTCAACTTAAACCTATGCTACTAATTGTGTGGGCTTTTTAAATATCATTAGATATTTGTTCTGCTTCATTATTTTGCACGGATGAGAGCTCCCCGTTTATGTTTTTGCCTCTGGGCATAAAAACCAAACTGTTGGTTCTCAGCAAATCCAACATTTTATGATTCTTATTAAGAAGATTCCTTTCGTGGTCCCTAGAATTGTACACTTTTTGCTGCTGGCGCTTCAGTTGAATTTTCCGCCAATGTGGCAGCCCGCGCGTGGATGTCGTCTTCTTGGAGGTTGGCGAAAGGATATGCATTGCGCCGCAATGCAACTCTTTGCGCATCACATAAAAGACACTGCGCCCATTGTAGTTGGCACAACGTGGTGCCAGTCTCTTATCTGTTTCATAACCGAGTACTAAATGGCAAAATATCTCCTGACCCTTGATATCTTTTACGCAACGCTTCACGGGAGGCATACGCATAACATTTGTCAAACGCAACACCCAGTTGGACATTTCGCAACTGCATTGCCATGGATTTTGATCAAGACGTACCACACGTAGTCGCCCCTGTAAAAAGAAATTCACGGGAAGCGTGCGCAACAGATTTCCTTGCAGTTGCACCATCTCCAACTCCTGCTGATCGTCTATAAGTCCATTCGGAACATGAGTCAGCTTGTTGTGCGCCAAGTTAAGTAACTGTAGACGCTTAACCCCCATTAAAGCATCCATGGAGATTTCCATAATGCTGCAATGGCTTAAGTCTAACTCGCGGAGCTGCTCCATGCCAGCGAATGCATCAAATTGTATGCTACCGATGCTGCCACGCAATGTCAGCTGTTCCAAAGATACTAAACCCTGGAAAGATAAAAACATTGTTTTTCTGAACACCATTAGCTGCAGCATTAGATGCAATGAATACCTTAAAAACACCTTCGTCCAAGCTCATTGTTGTCACATTGCTCAAGATTAATGTTCTTAATTTGTGCAGTGAATCAAACTGACCATAGCTGTTCCAGTTGCGTAGCTCCAATGCGGCCAGAGCACTGCCCAGCTGCAGCTGACGAGTGTCGTTCATTACCCAAAATGTTGCTGGTAATATGAATTTAATGGGATTTTGACTAAAGGCGGCCTTTTGCAGGCGAGGTAGTGGTGGGAAACTTAATTCACTTAAGCGCTCCAGACGATTATCTGAGAGATTCAGCATTTCCAACTCTAATAAGCCTGCTAAACTCAAATAGTAAAGCCGTCCCACTAAATTGTGGGACAGTGAAAGGCTTCTCAAATGTGGTGCCCCCGAGAAAGCAAATGGCGGGAGGTCTTTAATATCATTTCGTTCCAAGCTCAAATGATGCAGCTGGACAAGACCATCGAACATCTGCCAGTGTAACTCGTTCAGTTCACAGTTGTGTATCCGCAGCAATTCAAGCCTCTGCCAGCCATAGAAACTAGCCATTCGCGTTTGTTTCAGTCTCTGCACATGCTGCTCATAGCTCATAATCTCAACAGTCGCCTCTAACTCAGCTTCGAATTGAAGTGGATATATGGGCCTAAACTCATCACCGGTCACATCACCTGGGGGCTTGTACTCGTAGTCATCACTGGGCAATTTGGCGTACTTTGGACGCTGTAGGCGATCGCTGGCCTGCAACCGAATTCCCTCGAAATTGACGTGCTGCAAAAAATCGAGTGGTTCATCAATGTTCAGTGTTGTGGCATCCCTGGTGCCACGTATTTCTAGGGTGCTCAGTTGATTAAGTGACCGTAGGCTGCTGGTATTAACTGTAATCGAAGTTGATGGTGACATTTGTTTATATTTTTGCAAAGTCAAATTGAAATAATTCGCCACAAATTTAGTCTATATAGTGTTATTAGTTATTTTGACCTCCCTCCCAAACCGCGAAAAACCACCACAGCTACAATTTTAACGATACAAACTTGTGCAGAATACAAAGATCATAGAGTAACCTTCATGAGTGAATTGTGGCTCAATCGGATAATAAACACTGGAGATATTCGAGATTAACGTTTCCGTACTAAGCAAGGGGGAGATGTGGGCATGCACTTACTATAATGTACGTACATAAGTGTATGTGTCTGTGTGCGTGTATTGATAGCATTATTTACTGCAAGGAAAAGTACAGGGTCTCCTACTGTCAGTTACATCCGACTGTAGCTTTCCGAGTTTTTCCTTTTAATATTTTTTAAATATTGAATGAAGTCATGTTATTAAATAATAGTCTAGATTGAGTCATTTCAAAAAATTATAATATACTAAAAATGTTATCAGCCCTATTTTAGCTTTTTTCTACAAAATAGCAGCTTTTTCTTGCACAGAAATATTGGCAACACTAGGTGTTTTATTAAAACAACGTGTGATCAAAAATGTAAGAAACGTCATAGAATTATCATAAACCGTGAATTAAGTTTAAAAATATTAAACATTTAAAAATATTATTATATAATTCAATGTGGAATTTAGCTGTTTTAAATGTGGGTGTAGCATTTATGTATTGTGCCGCTATGGATAAGGAGAAGATAAATAAACAGACGCCAGCGCTGCCCGATGCAAGTTCACAACAATGGAATCCCATGAGCTGCGATTCGTGCACTTTATTCGTGCATTTTACTCTTCTGGAATACAAGCCAAAGTAAAAATCCGAGTAAAAAATTTTAGGTGTTTTTTTTTACGGCTTTTTAATGATTTTACTCTTCTTGATTGATACATAGCTCACAAGAATATTTTTTATAAAGCCTGAAGACGATCTGCCGTGGAGCGATCGAAATATATCGGCTAAATACTAAATTAAAAACTCAGTTTTTTATTTTTAATGCTGTAATCTGGACCTCGAGCTAGCAAAAATCCCCCAATTAAAGCCAAGCTAAATAAAATCCTTTTACAAATTCCAATGTTATGAAATTTAATACAATATTAACTTCAGGGTGGAAAAACAACTATTTATAGGTTAAATTTGTAAACACGTTTTACAATACTCTCTCGTTTTGACTGCTTAGACTCACCTGTGAGTGGGTTGTGTAAGTTGCCCGTATGCAATAGAATTAACGCTTGCAGATCGATGGGTAAAGCTCTTAACAAGGTTTGAGTCTGTGTTGTCTGCTGTAGTAAACAAGTGGCCAATTTGATGCGAGTGGGCGTTAGGAAGTCAGAATTCGTAATGCCTGCAATCGAGATGTCATCCGGCGATATCATGTGATTGACCCATCGTGCAATTGGCAGTTCATGGAAAGCACCGTATTGACAGACGCAGCTCGAGGGACAATTGAGGACGTCCAACTCTACCTGTGCAGCATCTTCTGGCTGTGGCACTGCTCTCTGCAGCTGGCATTTCTGTTTGTTTTTGTGTGTATGTGTTTTATATTATAACGAGTATATGTATGTTTTATGCTGAGGTCACTCACTAGCAACAAAACTACCAGCAAATATTTAAGATTCTTTATCGGTATTCGCCTCATCATCATAGTTTGGTAAGCCCTGGCGGTTTTCTTGTTCGACCTTTTGAGATACTTTTCAGTTTCGTTGTTGCTATGTACCAGCAGGCACGCTTACTTCAAGTTCCATTTATACACTAAAAGTCAGCCTCATAGCTGCCATTCAACTGAGAACGAAATCAGCAGAATTTTATGTTACATACTGTTTGAATTCGCCACGCTATTGTTTTTGTTTCGTTGGCTTCTTAGTTGATGTGTTTTTAAAGGAAATGAAATTTCTGATAGTCACATCCTGACACGATAACGCCACATTCATGTATATACATATATTATTTTAACCCACACTATAATTTATTATACGCTATTCATACAACATTTGATTTCTCATCATAACGGGTGCTGGTTTAACAACTATACGTATTCGTATGTCTACCGCTTCAAGTGTTGCAGGGCAGTTTTATGACAATTCTTAAGGGTTTTTAAAAAATAAATTGCAAGTTTAACCTGTACAGTTGGCTGACGTGTACAACAGACAGAAGGGAGTTTAGTAAACCCAATAAAGCTGGAAAACTATCGCACTTTTAGCCGAATCTATGTATCCATATCCATCTGTCTGTCCGTTGATGTGGTGTTAAAAATCATACAATATCATAGAATACATTTGTAATTATGCTTCATACAATGTTTGCTACCAATTGTCAATCAATCGGTTATTCGGTTAAAATACAATTTATTTATTTTTTATACTAGTTGTAGTTTTGTTCCTATTATGAGTGCAAACAGGCCATGTCTCTTAAAGAAATTCGCCATCCGGAACTTAGACAAAGTTCAACGAGCCACAGAACTCCACTCCAAGCAAAGCACTAGATGCTATGCTTAATCTAGCTCGAGTGGATTTGCTGGGAAAAATTATAGCTACACAAGCTGCAATATGCATGAAGGGGGCGATGCAGTGGACCTCACTAAGCTTCGGTCATTCTTCCATTCTCAACGAGTCTTTCTACCTCAATAGATTATTGCTCCCCAGTGTAATATTGCTATACTCCTTTTCAAACAATCATTCCCTTGAGGGATAATTGGATATCACGTCCTACAGGTCCCACTAACTCTATAAAAATATATACAGACGGCTCGAAACTAAACAACCAAGTGGGTGGTGGACTCCCGAGCTATTCTTAAATAAGATCTTCAGACTACCAGATCATTGCCGTGTATTCCAAGCGCAATTAGCTGCTATTCACGAAGCCCTTCTAAGTATACCCACCGAACAGAATGACTTCTCTTATCTTAACATCTACACTGATTGCCAAGCGGCTATCAAATCCCTTGAAGCGATATCATCTACTTCGATATCTTCTCGTAATTAACTTCTTGTGCGGTACAACAGCACCGAGAAGTCAACAATAGATGGCAGCATCCCAGACAACCATAAGCCATATCACGCCAAACCTGGCCCAGCCTCTGTCCAAAACGCTCCTCTGAGGTTTCCTGACTTGACAGAACCTCATGCTCAGCGGTGATTAGAGACTTGACCGGTCACTGGCTCATAGGCTCCCACGCTGCTAGACTCCAGGTTCTGTTACCTGGGAACCTATCAACTCACAGACCTGACGGACCTTGCGCTATTTATTAAAGCCTCAGGCTGGTTACAAACACAGTAGTCGGAATTTAAATTTGTCCATGCATGGGTCTCTTGGCCTAAGTGAGCTAAGGATTTCTCCTCAACTACCGCACAACCTAACCTAACCTATGGGTGCAAACATAACAATAGATTTTATAAACTACGGATTTATACATACATCTTAAATATAAAAACAATGTTTACATAATTAAAATATTTGATTTATGAAATGTGATTGATGATTCATGAAATACGGGTTGCGTTATGTGTAATATAGCAATTTCCACACAGGATTTTGTCTAATTTTCTTCATATTTGACATTTTTCCGACATGTCACAAGCGCCTCTGTATAAACTCCCAGAAGAAAAAATGTTTTAATTTTAGACATTTAAAGCCTATTCCCAGATGAGCGGAAACGGAATTTTTATAAGAAATCCGTATAAAAAACTCATTTTTTTTGCACACTTGTTCGTTTTTGAAGTCTCAGAACGTCATAAATAGTCGTCAGAAAAGTTATCGATAGTAGATTGAGTGTGGACCTCTAATCAGCTGTTTCTCTAAAAGACAATATTAACAGTCACTTGGTCCGCACAGCTTAGTGGAAGAAAGGGCCATATAACTAAAATGTAAAATGCAAAAGTTGAGAAAATCATAATTGCCAAGAAATGCAAATAAAATGCCTGGCAAATTATTTGCACTTATCATTATTTAATTTAATTTTATTCTATATTATCGATTGTGATTTCAAACAAAGCGCGGCTAATAAAATGGTGTGACCTTAAACAGTTTTGGCATACTAAATTATTGTTACTGGTCACACTGACATTATGTGGGCTCATTCAAAATAATGAACACTTTCCGATTCAAAATATTTATTTCATCTGGGAAGAGGTCTTTATTAAAAAATGTTAGCGTACCGACAAATTTTTCTGTATTTATCTATCAAACATGCGACGCTTATAGATTTATTGGGGATACTCTGCATGCTCCTCACTAGTTGTGTTCATATCAATGCACAGAACCTCCACAATAATTTCCATATCTTTACTTTCCATTTTTATTAACTATTTTCACTTCATTTTTCTCAGTTCAATGCACGCAGTGTTAAGTGTTCGCAATATCCGTTCCGTACATCGACCAACTTTCGTAAAAATACCGTATGTGTCCAAACTCAAATTTCACAGGGGAGCGTTTTATCTCAAACGTCTGCGTTTACCGTATTATTTACAGGTTAGATGTATTAGTGGTAACTACGATGAAGTCTTAAGAATGGAAAGGTGGACGAGAATAGAAAACTTAACTACGTGAATGGGGCTAGAACAGTCGGATACTTCATTGAGACCTTTTAACATCGCTACAGAGTAAACGAAAAGGGTCATGCAAGAAGTAGTTGGTATTACAAAAATTTAAAGTTATTGGAGTAAAGTTACGTGAAGTGCGTAGAGGAACACAGAAACTAACTCTGCCTAGTAAAGTGTAATACGCATAACGATTGGGTAACGATTGGGTAACGATTGGGTACATGGTTGGCGCATGTAAAATGTCATGACCTTATAATTCACTTAGTTGAGTTGAAGCTGATTGATCTTGCACCAAGATGAAAAAGCGTTCAAGTCAACCTGCAGCAACAAATAGGAGGTAACGTCAGTTTACGTCGTGCACAACTTAACATCATCTACATGCATTAGCACAAGAGAATATGAGAGGATACTTCCTACTATCGTCAATAAATAAGTTGAAAAGTAAAGGACCCAAATGACTACCTTACGGGACGCCAGAAGTTACAGATACAGGTTTAGAGATAGGACTTTTAAATCTAACTCTCTGAGTCTTATTAAATGGGTACTCGTAATCCAGTTAATAAGGTTAGTAGGAAAGCAAGTTGAATCTAATTCGTACATATAGTAAGAGTTAATTGTTATCGGAGTCAAATGCCTTACTGAAGTTAGTGTAAATGACATCAGTTTGCATTTGGTTTTGGAATCCTGTAATAACGGTGGAGGTTAGTTCAAGAAGGTTAGTAGTAGTAGATGTGCGCTTCATAAAACCATGCTGCTGGGATGGTGAAATAAGGGAGCTACACAAATATTGTAGTTGAAAGGTAATTATGCTTTTAGGAATTTCCGATAACTTGGAAACTCCCTTTAGTTCTTCACGTTTGACTTGGAGTCGTTTCATGAGCGGAGCTCACAAAATAAGCTCAGCGCTTTCAAACAGTCCGCAAAAAAACGATCAAAACAGACTGCGAAAGACACATTCTGTTCTGTTTTTGCTCAACAGAGCGTTCAGGGCAAAACAGGTTTTTCCATTTTTTTGTACTTGTGTCTTTCGCTGTAACTTTAGGCCAGCGATGGGCCAGTCTGTACTCCCGAGGAAGCGTTGCTCTGTCCACGCAATAAGTGCAACTCAATACTGCTGCTATTTTACAGCATGGCAATAGCTACATTTTCAGTGGAAAAAAGTAGGGAAAGCTACAGTCGGACGCAAAGCTACAGTCGGACGCAACCGACCGTAGGAGACCCTGTACTTTGGTTTGCCCTGGACGTCGATAACAGCAGCAGTCTATATGAACATACTCACATACACATACACATGCACTTATACATACACACATACACTTATAAATACAAATATACGCGCAAATACAAACAATACCCAAAACTCATACAGGCATTCATACTCACAATCAAAAATCACGCATACGCCCTAGTGGCCGCGTACTCTGTGGCTTCCCCCTCCCCCACCCAAATGCTCAGTACAGAAAATTGTTTGTCCAATATCTCTGGTGTTTATTATCCGATTGGGCTGCAAATCGCACCAAATATTCAGAGCACCTAAAGCTTTATTCATGCAAAAAAGGAAAACAGTGACTCTAAAACTGTACATGCTGGGAATATTTTTGCGAATTTGAGGGGGAGGGGGATGACTTTTCAAACATTTGAAATAAACTTGACCTGCCTATGTAATACACGAACCTAACAAAAAAAGAATTAAGTCTCTAGCTCTTATAGTTTCCGAGATCTAGGTGTTCATACAGACAGACAGACAGACGGACAGACAGACGGACAGACGGACAGACAGACAGGGCTATATCGACTCAGCTCGTCGTCCTGATCAAGAATATATATACTTTGTGGGGTCTGCCACGCCTCCTTCTGCCTGTTACACACAAATGTCATTTGCACAAACTTAATAGACCCTTTTGTACTTTTTTAAAGTACAGGGTCTAATTAAATTTTTCATATTAATGTTTTTTGATAAATGTGAATGTCACAAACCAATATCAAGTTAATGTTAGTCAATTTTTATAAATAGTTTGGATATTTCTTCTTCTTGTTAGCTGCTTTTTCCTCAATTTTCATGTAACTTTCATGCAATTGTTTTACAACTTAACTTTAGATTTTTTTTTGTGTCTGACCTGCAGCATATTTATTTTAAAGAAGGTGTCTATCGCCTTCGGGTCAATGAAGTTTTGCTCGGGTCGATTCTTTTCTCTTGCATTCGGCTCAGTGAGAAACTGCATGTGATTTCTTGTTTTTTGTTGAAAGAATGAATCGGTCGCTGTGGGAAACGTGATGAGAGCTATTTGCAAGCTCTGGTTTTGATTTTTTATACATGCGTATATCCTAGGCAAACAAAATTTGTGTCATATGATTTTAGACCCTCTACTTTAAAAAAGTACAAAAGGGTCTATTAAGTTTATGCATCTGAGAAATGTATGTAACAGTAAATAGGGACGTCGAGTTGAGTCCGTATAGCCATGCCCGCCTGTCTGTCCGTCTGTATGAACACCTAGATCTCGTAAGTAAACTGTAGGAGCTAGAGAAATAATATCGGTAAGAAGCCTATATAGTGTAAGCAGATCAAGTTTGTGTTTGATTTTTGATACCTCTCCCGCCTCCCCCACAAACCGCGAATAACCACCACAGCTACAAAGATACAAACTTGTGCATATACACTTGGCCCTCGCTTAACATGGGGGTTACGTTCTTAGAAATCCTCGTGTTAAGCGAAATCGTGTTAAGCGAAACATGGATTCAGTACAAAATAAGGGGTTACGTTCTCAAAATTCAAAATTGGCAGCAAAAAAAATTTTGTATTGTTCAAATTTGATCGGTTTTTATTAAAGTTTCATACATTTGTTTAAAATTAACCAAAAGTTTTTATGTATATGCCTTTAATAAATACAGAACATTCATATTTTCAAAATGCAAAGTTGGTATTAAATTAAAAAAGTAGGGAAAGCTAGAGTCGGACGCATAGCTACAGTAGGACGCAACCGACAGTAGGAGACCCTGTACATTGGTTTGCCCTGGGCTTCGATAACATCAGCAGCATATATGAACATACTCACATGTGAGTGTATGTGACATGCACTTATACATACACACATACACTTATACATACAAATATACGAGCAAATACAAACAATATCCAATACTCATACAGAAATTCATACTCACAATAAAAAATCACGCATACGCCCTAGTGGCCGCGTACTCTGTGGCTTCCCCCTCCCCCTGCCAAATGCCCAGTATAGAAAATTGTTTGTCCAATATCTCCGGTGTTTATTATCCGATTGGGCTGCAAATCGCACCAAACATTCAAAGCACCTAAAGCTTTATTCATGCAAAGGAAAACAGTGACTCTAAAACTGTACATGCTGAGAATATTTTTGCGAATTTGAGGGGGAGGGGGATGACTTTTCAAACATTTGAAACAAACTTGACCTGCCTATGTAATACACAAACCTAAAAAAAAAAAATTAAGTCTCTAGCTCTTATGGTTTCCGAGATCTAGGTGTTCATACAGACAGACGGACAGACAGACGGACAGACAGACAGGGCTAAATCGACTCAGCTCGTCGTCCTGATCAAGAATATATATACTTTATGGGGTCTGCCACGCCTCCTTCTGCCTGTTACACACAAATGTCATTTGCACAATCTTAATAGACCCTTTTGTACTTTTTTAAAGTACACGGTCTAAAAAAGCTGCTAACCAACTTCAAAAATGGCTAAATCTAGAATAGCCAATGTAGCCAATGTAGCAGTTTCTATCGATATGGCACCATATTTCTCTATAGTGATATATGTATGCAATCTAATATGTTAAATAATTTCCATTTTTCAAGGGACTGTTTCTGTTTTGGAGTGTTTGAATACGAATAATTTTTTTTTTATAAATACGCCCATTATTAGTTGCTAAATATGTACAATAATATGTAAAGTTAACATTCAAATTACTATGGTATAAGATAATAAAGATAAGATACAATAGCGTGGTTGAAGTCATCGCTTGGTTCTCGATGTCCCTAAAATTGCCCTAAAGTCAGTTCACAGGTTACAGCATTAAGAATATCAAGATATGAGTTTATAATAAAAAAGATAGAAATTGTATAAGGAAATACTGTAAATATTGTAAGTAAGCAAAGTTGTGCTGTAAGTAGTCTTAATTATTTTAAAATACGAGTGATTAAACAAATATGTTTGTTTAACTTTTGCAGATCTGCCAGCCAATGGCCTATATTTTCTAGTGTATGAGTATATACAAGATATGGCAAAGGCCCAATCGAAGACCGGAGAAATTAACACAGCATCCACCATATTTGCCGGTGGAGCTGCCGGGATGGCTTATTGGATTCTTGGCATGCCCGCTGATGTTCTCAAGAGTCGATTACAGTCAGGTTAGTTGCATATTACACATGAACTAATTAAATCTAACTGTGATTTGCATTTGCAGCTCCTGAGGGTACTTATAAGCACGGTGTACGCAGTGTGTTTAAAGACCTGATTGTTAAGGATGGTCCTCTGGCTCTGTATCGCGGTGTAACGCCTATTATGATACGTGCCTTCCCGGCAAATGCGGCATGTTTCTTTGGCATTGAGTTGGCTAACAACTTCTTTAATATTGTAGCGCCAAGTTTTTAGGAATATTTGAACGAAGTTTTGCATGTAGTTTGTCTTTGACCGCAAAAAGTGCAATAATTTTATAATGCTCACGCTAAGAACTAAAAATGCTGAAAAGAATTTATATATATATATATATATATATATATGGGCATTTGCACAGAAATGTCAACCAGAGGCAAACAATTTTTTGTTTTTTATTAAATAACAGTTATTTTGTTAAGTTTATGTTATTTCGTGTAAAAACCATAAAACTATATTGAATATATAAAAAATACAACTTATGCGTGTTTAATTACGTGCATTCGCTGAAATCAGCGATTGAAAAGTCGGTCCTGAACACGCTTCTGTTTTTGTCGCGTGTGAGTGCTCTACCTTTTTTTATAATTATCTTTAAATCAATAAATTGCCCAAAATCAACCTTAGCATCAATTATAGTGCTAATCATTACGTATAAGTTTCGCCTTCTGTTAAAATGAAAAAATTTGTAATATATTTTTTAATTTTGAATGCGTACGAACGTTGCATTCGACCTTAGATAAATGCCCATATATGTATATATAAGCTTATTCTTAAAGATTCTGTTACACGTATACTTTTTTATGTACAATAAATTTTGGTCAAATAGCTTGTGCGTTTAATTGAGTCCAGATTATAATCCTTAATATAGTATGAAATAAGTGTAAGATAATTCTAAAAAAAAATTTCAGATATTCCTGCTAATGGTCTGTATTTTCTCGGCTATGAATTGTTGACAAATGAATATAAACGTCGCTATGATCGTCCAAATGTGGATCTAGTACCAGCTATTGTAGCAGGCGGCTTGGCGGGAATTTTCTATTGGATTGGTGGGATGCCAGCCGATGTACTTAAGAGCCGTTTACAATCTGGTAGTTTTTTAAACTTTCCTATAAGTTATTTTATTAAACCTTATCAATCAATTCTGTAGCTCCTGAAGGCAAATTTAACGGGATACGACCTGTATTTGTAGATCTCATGAAAAACGAAGGAATAACCGCTTTATATAGGTTGATTTCAGTTAATCTGAAAATATTTTACATGCTATTAATTATTATCCATTTACAGTGGCTTTACACCTGTGATATTGCGCGCCTTTCCGGCTAATGCAGCTTGTTTTTTCGGAATTGAACTAGGAAATGCTTTTTTTAGGCTGGTTGCGCCCAATTTTTAAAAATTCAACTTTTGTAGAAAAATTATCACGTTAAATTGGATATGTAATAATTAAATTTAATATACAATTGCAACAATCAAGAAAAAAGGACTTTGTTATAGCTCAACATTTTGAACTTAATTACTAATACAGAATACGGATTACTGTAACAAATTGTGAAAAGAAAATAAGTTTGTGGCGAGAACAGATGTCTTAAAATAACATAGCTTGAAGTAATTAACGGGTCGATTATTTAATTGTGACATATTTTGAAAGCTCAATTGCAACTTAATACAATAAGATGATTCTTTAAAGACTAAATTAAAACAGCTCAACTGGTCGATCCACGACTTGTATATTCAATCTAATACAAATATTCAAAATTTTTCTTAAGCTATTTTACGATCATGATTCTCGAAATTAAACAACTGTCGCTTCATATTCTCGTGTTTGGAAATAGTATAGGGTGACAGGAGCATAGGTAGTACATTATGCGACTTCAGTTCCGGCAGTCGAATGTTTAGAAGATTCTGTTTAGGCTGCTGCGACTGATTGCTCCATATCGGATCGATCCAGAAAGGCAGTTTCTGGAAATTAAAATGTCTTTGTTATTGTTATCTGGAATGTAATTATTAATTTACCTCTGAGGGTGGCGTATCTGGTTTAGGAGGTTCAAATTTGGAACTTATGGGTCCCATACTACAGTTAATTAAATTATACAAATCTCGTCCTTCATCCAGGGAGTTTTGAAGCTGCAACATTAGAGCACTCTGCAGTTGTCCCTGCTGAATGGAATGTTGTTGTTGGTGTTGTGCCGCTTTTAGTTGTTGCTGCTGTCGTTGATGGAAGCTGGCCTGTCGCCGGTACCAGAGCTTGCTGGGCGATGTACCAGTAGCTATGGTCGTGCTAGAGGCCACATCGCTAGCAGAAAGACTGATGTTCAGCTCGCCTGATGTGTTCAAAGAAATATTGCTGGCGCCAGCGCCGCCGCTACTGGTGTACAATTGTTGAGAGCTGTTGAGAGAATTCTCTTTGTCGCTCCAGCTGCTGTTGGAAAGACAGTCCATTGCAGAGCCGCCATTCGAAGCTGAGCTGGATAAGGAATTGTTAATCAATGTGGACGACATTACAGTGCTATTGGTGCCTGGGGGGGAGTATTTTGTAGAAGGGGTGGTGAATTGGTTCTGATATGACTGCGCACTACAGCTGATGACCTTCACTTGTGGATTGACTAAAGCATTATTACCATTTTCCACACTTCCAGCTAACTCGGTTGCAAGCGCACGAGTCTTGGGTGGAGGCGGGGCATGGGTTAGCGGAGGAATATTGTGTTCACCCAATGGGGTGCGCATACTTTTTTGTGTCTTGGGATTCGCATATGGTAACTTAAACGAGCAAGCCAGGTGCTGGTGACTCGCTCCTGATGTGAGACGTACTATGGAACCAGAGGAAGAATAAGTGTGATATACTGGAAGGACAACATAGTAAACCTACTCACATTCACAATTGGTATTGAGGGAGACATCGCTACGCTCTTGTGTGGGACCATTATTGATCGTAAAAAGATCATCGTAAGCCACTAATATAGAGTACAGATTAGGAAATCCGAATTCAAATGTGGTGGTTAGACCGCAAGCCAAGGCTGTTTTCAACTCGTACAGATATATACTAGGTCTTTGCTCTAGGAAACGTACCACTGAAATTAGGAAGCGCATAAAACTGGTGAGACGCACGCAAGTCTGTTCCGCCTCTTGGAAAACCTAGAAGGAAAACACAAGATAAAGGAGAAACCTTTTATAGCAGAATCCTGAATCTTACCTCAATGGCATGACGCATAGCAGAGAGAGTAGACTCGCTTAATTGCCGTTTGGGCTTGGCATTGAAATCATTGAGAAACTGCACCAAGGTAAGTGGCTCCACTACGGCATCTCCGCTTACCTCCTCATACCGGAGTAGTTGGTTGCAGGCGCGATAGCATAGATTACGAAATTCGGTATCATTGTTGTGGCAGATGACCCAAGTTGACTGCTCCTTGTGCAGGACCTCGACATATGGTAACAGCTCTATAGCATTGGCTATATCTTTTACACCCAAAGTCTGAGGGAGCATCTGATAGCCGTATTTCTTCTTGTGTAGTGTGAGTACTTGGTCCAATTTCATGCAGTTGGTGGAGCTCCCAGTGACATTTCGAATAAGATCTTCACACTGTTCGGCAAAGACGCGCCTGGCCACTTTCGGGGAGAGCATGATTTTTCTATCCTCTTCATTGCTCTGCTCCAAGTCAACCACCCCGTTAATTGAATCTAGGAGGTCGGCCAGTTTCAAGAATCCGTAGTCACTCAGACGGCACTGATAGGCAAAATGATAATGATAAGAGCGCACAAACTTTTGAAATAGTATGCTGTATTGTAAAGCATTCTGAAAAAGCTCAACCATCTCGCTGGCAAAGACAGAGGTTTTTTCCAGCTCGCTACTGGATTGCTTACGTTTGGGCATTGAGATAAGAATATCTTTTCCCTGGTGGACTGTTTTGAGTACCACAATATTGCTATTGACCAGACCATCTAATATATCCACAATGTCACAGACGCCATAATCCGTCACATCAAAGTTACGATTTTGAGTCTGTGCGAAAATTCCTGGTAATTGGGATAACAGCACAGAGTTGTTTCCATGAGCACGTAAAACCCTGAGTAAATCGGAAGTGAAGCGTCTGATCTGGGTACGGTGCGTAAGGGTTATTTGACGATTTTCACCATCACCCATAATCTGCACCACCGAAGATAGTGCCTCGAAAAGCTCTATCAATTTGGTGTAGCCATAATCGGCCACTCGGCACTGCTTTCCGAAGTGATTATGATAAGCCGGAATAAATCTATTAAACTTCATTGTTGACTTAGGTGACATTTTGATTAGCTCGATTACCTCGCGGGAAATTTGAAAGAGTGGATCTCCAATGGAGTTCTTAAAGTAGCCACCACTATTTACAGAATTAGGACGATCGCTAAGATTGGATCCACTCGCTGTGCCCATTTCCTTGTTTGACTCCAGCCATCCGAGTATCTTAATACCAAAATTGTTCACCTGAATTTGTATGCCCTGGACACAGCAGACCAAATGCTCCAGATTAACACCGCTCTCATTGGGTGATATTTGAACCTTCAGGTGGTCTTCAATGCAATGCAGCAGCGTAGCTACCGGAATATCTCCTGGATGATGCTTTAACAGCGGGTAGATTAGCTGCTGTATTTCGGCTATGGTCATAAACACATTTGGTAACGGTTCAATTTCCTGCTCCGCCCAACCCTTGTGCTTCTCTCGCTTAAAATGAACGGTACAGTACGGCACACTATGCTGAAGACCTTCCATTAAAGGCGAGCTCTCCAATGTGTTAACTAGCTCCGGCTGAAGGCTAATAAACTTATCCTCATTGTTGTCCGAGTTAATAATGCAGATGTCTTGCATTTTGTACAAATCCAGAACACTAATAGAGGTCTTAAAGCGAGATTGAAAGAGCTCACGAAACTTATACATGGGTAGAGTATAATATGGAACATCCTAAAAAAAAGAGTATTATAATAATGAGGTTTAAAGTATATCGATGGATTTTTGAATCTCGAATATCTCCGGTGTTCATTGTCTGATTGGCCCACAATTCACACCACAGATAAAAGTCGTCAAAATTGTGGCTGTGGCATTTTTTTTTTCCAGTTTGTGGGGTAAGTGGGAGGTATATAAAATCTAACACAAACTTGGTCTGCTTGTACTATAGGGGCATCTAACTGCCAAATATAATGTCTCTTACAGTTTACGAGATCTGGGTGTTCATACGGACGGCCAGACAGACGGACATGGTTAAATCGACTCAGCTCGTCGTCCTGATCAAGAATGTATGTATATACTTTGTGGGGTCTGCCACGCCTCCCTCTGCCTGTTACATACATTTCTGAGTTGCACAAACCTAATAGACCCTTTTGTACTGTTTTAAAGCACTGAGTCAAACATTTTGTAGCAGCATACAAAGAGCCTATGACAACCTTTACCTATGCTGCGAATTGTGGCTCAATTGGATAATAAACATCGGAGATATCAGATAATCAATTTCTTCAACTAGGAGTTGGGCAAGGGGAGGGGGAAGCCACAGTAGCTAAGGCGTATGCGTGTTGTGCGGTTATGTATGCAAGTGTGACTATTGGTTAGTGTTCGTGCGTGCACGTATGCATAAGTGAAAATAAAAATAAAACAACATAAAAATTCAAGATTACTTGTAATTAAAACTGTGAAGTCAAAAGTAATGACTTTATGAAATGAGAGAATGTTTATTAGTCCCTTTTACCTTTAATAATCCAGCGACCTGGCAACGTAGTGTGTTGACTTCAGTGAGGGAAGAATCACGGGTGTAACTGACGAGCATGCGTTTGTGACCATTCTTCTTGCGATGCAAATTGGATACCACCTGCTTGGCAAACTGAATGAAGCGATGTTTGGTTGGCGAATGTATGGTCATTGAATGTAGATTTGTGTACTTACGTAGAGATCTGGGACGGTGACCTTGGCATAAGAACTGCCCTCAAAATTAAGTGACATGACAGGTGTTATAGGTTTCAACTGGCTCATAAGGAAGTTCCGCAAAGTGCTCTCGTCCAATGAGTAATCTAAATTAGTTATCTGTAGAGTAACTGCATCACTAGGATCAGTAAGTCCTGCATACGCTTGACTTTGACCTGTGCTACCGCCAGCGGTTTCACCAAAGCCATATCCACTAGAAGAGGAGGTACTAGCCGCACTGGATACCGCAGTATTTGGCGCATGATTCTTAGCTAAGCCATTTGGAGGTGCAAAACTCCCACCAGATGAATTTCTTGCAGTACCTACGCAAGGTATTATAGAGGATACGCAGGTTGATACTGCTGGAGGCGTGGTCAGCGATGTTGTCTGCTGCTGTTGGTAAATGGGTGTATACGAAGGCTGATACCCGGGATAACCACCTAACAGCTGCTGCTGGTGATGGGCTTGACTTATCATCGACCCATTGACAGCTGCTGCAGTGGCACAAGTTCGATTATGGTTATAGGGCATATAGCGATTCCGATTATAACAAGACACACTTCCATTCGTATATGCATATTGGCACACTTCCAGCTTCGATGAAGGTATACTCCCTGTATACTTGGACAGAAGCAATCCTGGTGGCGGCGTATACCCTGGTAATCGATTTAAGTAACGTATTTCCCCAGTGCCTACAAAGTCGCCACAGACAGCAATTGATGGCACAGCCGACGGATATAGTTGAGCCGGTGGCTGAGGATGCGTTAGACCTGCAGCATAGTAAGCAGCTGCAGTGTTCTCAGCGACGCCATCACAGGCCCAGCTGTAAATATAGGCAGAGATTAAGACGCACAGATATAGAAAAATTCAAAGAAGTGTTACTGTCAATTTTCTATAGAGAACATTCTTGAACACGCATATTTTCATATTCTTTGATGGAGTTTTGATTAAATATAGAAAGTTACAATGATAGACACACAGTTAATGACTTTAATATTACCTGAATAAATATAGAAAGTTATACTGATTTACATACGGCTAAGGACTTTAATACACTCACCTGAACAAACGCTCGGTCATGTTTCGTACTTGCAATGACTCGTTAAATTCTTTCGCTTTGAGATTATGCCGTTTACTGAAACTAAAGCACTAATTACAGTTATCTCTGCACATTAGATCGAGCGCTTCATTCTTTAAAAAGAAAAAAGACAAAGATTAAATCGGTTAAAATTTAAATTAAATGTATAAAAACAATCTTTTAAAAGTTTATGATTATCAACAATGCAGATTATCAACATAGCCGTACCAAGTGAAACGGTGTATGACAGAGGGACAGATAGAGGACGAGAGAAACTTGTGCAAACGAAGACTCTAAGCCTTCCCGCGCAATATTTATGTACATATGTATGTATGTACATACATATGTATATGTTTTAAGCATGCATCTGTATAATAAGCACAGTGATAGACGTTTTGTCCTTTATAACTGTATATATGTTTAATATATACAAATACAGTTATTATTATTATTACATATATATGTACGTGTGTCCTCTAAATTAAAGTTATAAATTTCAAGTATTATTTATTTTTTAGAATATTGCAGGACATATTCATTTATAACGAAAACTGAAATATCATGAACTTCTTATAAGAATTTGACAAATTCTCTTTGTATAATGTAAAATTTTCGGGTAAACGATGAATGCTAAATGCAGTGACTATGCAATTGCTTTTGCTTTTGGCATTGCTGTATCGTATAAAGATGCACGCACGCATACATACATATGTATGTATGTACATTTATCTAAATATATATATATGTACTTACATGTGCTCTTTGATGGTCCAGTGCTTAACAGATCACAGCGACCTAATTTTCATTGGGAAATGTACGTATGTATGTGTGTGTGCTTGTGAGCAATTTAATATTGTCTTAAAAGTTTTATGCAAATTATGTGATGTCGATGTATCGGTAAAACAAAAAGGCTCCTCCCATCGATTTGGTTGGAGATTCTAAGATTGTATTTAAAACTTTTTACAACTTGGGCTGCTTGTTTTAATTAAGCAATAACCAAATAAATGTTAAATAAGCGTAAATTAAAAAAAACACTAAGGACAAAACAATTATTTCTGTGTGCTTGGATTCGTTTCCGACTATTAATCTCGAGGCATTACTTGGACCAGCTTTCGTGCCAAAACAAGATCTGAACATGCGTACGTAAGTACGAACATACATACATATGTATATATGTATGTAGACTGGAAGTGTTTCAATAGAGTTGTCAAGTAGCCTAAATTAAATGACCTTCCAGCCACTAAGTGGAGAATGGCAACGAGGATTCATTTTGTTCCATTTTATTTGCACACTTAATGAAATGTTCATGTGATATGCGGAAATACTTTATTCCTCCTTTTCAGATTGTGTTTGGCTTGCTGACAGACCCTACATCAGCCACAAACCTGCAACGGATAACTGGAAATAGGTAACCGGTAAGTGGTAACAGGTAACTAGTAAATATGAATCCCTTCACTCTGACACACTGCTCATTGACATGTAACTAATATGAAAACTGCAGTATAGTATATGCAGTAAGTTTAGATAGCTACATATACTATAATTCATAATTTCATTACTGCAAGAATATGTTTTAATAAAACACATTCATCGGTAGGGACCCTAAAACCATCATTCAACATTAATAATTTATTCTTCTGCCTTTCTCTTAAATTTAAAGGGGGTCGTATTAGCTGTTTAAATTGTTGTTTTCTGTTGATTAACTAACCGACTTAAATGGTATTATCAAAACATTTCGTATATGTCGTATGTACACTGGGGTGGGTCACGGGGTAGTACTGTCTCCGACAGTAGGAGACCCTGTACTTTCCTTTGCAGCAGCTAAGGCTAACAATGCACACACACACACACACATACACACGCACATCGCAAGGTCAGACGCAACCACGCATACACACTTATGTACATACATACATTCTGTGCATGCTGCTCCCCCTTGCCTAGTACGGAAACTTTAATCTCGAATATCTCCGGTGTTTATTATCCGATTGGGCCACAATTTACAGCACTGATGAAGGTTTTCATAAAATTATAGCATGCCAAAGCACAAGCTATCTTTATCTTTATAATTGTGGCTGTGGTGGTTTCGCGGTTTTTGGGGGAGGGGGGGTAGGTATCAAAAATCTAAAACAAACTTGATCTGCTTGCACTATAGGGGCATCTAACTGCCAAATATGATGTCTCTAGCTCTTACAGTTTCCGAGATCTAGGTGTTCATACAGACGGACGGACGGACAGACGGACGGATGGACAGACGGACGGACGGACAGACGGACATGGCTAGATCGACTCAGCTCATCGTCCTGATCAAGAATATATATACTTTGTGGGGTCTGCCACGCCTCCTTCTGCCTGTTACATACATTTCTGAGTTGCACAATCTTAATAGACCCTTTGTACTTTTTTAAAGGGTCTAAAAACAAGATTGTTCCTTATTTTTTCTTGTGATTTATAACATTGTGGGAGCTTTATGTCTTGTGCAAAAATTAGGTATAATCGATATAATATAATCGATATAAAGTACGTAAAATGGAAGTCGACTTCGACTGTATCTAGTAAAATGCGAACCTATACAAAATCAATTCGAATATTTTATTGCAAATTATTTTATATAAATGGGGATAATCGTAGCTTTTTTTTCGAAAATTTACGCAATAAATTAACTCTTTTGGTTTTCTTTTATTTACACTTCTTTGTTGTTTACTAATCAAGGTACTAGATATTTTATATGGATATCGGTTATCTAAAACTGAATCTGGGATCAGTTTGGGTCGATTAGATGATTTTACTCACTTGCAAATGTTGAAACGCTGAAAGCGGTTTTGGTCCCTATTACATGGTGATCTCCCAAATCCAGATTAAATATAATGGTAATTTTTTTATAGTCAATTTTAAGTCAACATTAAATAAATAATTTAAAAAAGTTATATATATATAATTTATTGTTTTGTAACTAAACTTATTAGATTAATTTATTTATAAAAAAGGAGAAAAAAGTTTATTAAGTTTGGGCAATTGAGATATATGGTACATGCAAAAGTGACAAAGTACATATGTATGTCCTTGATCAGGACATGTATGTCCTTGATCAGGACGACGAACTAAGTCGATATAGTCCTGTCTGAGAGTATGTCAGTCTATCTGTGTCTGATTCTATATCAATACCTAGATCTTGCTAACTAAACATCTAAACAGCTAGATTTCCCTGCAGTGCAAGCATATAATATAAGATTATTAGATTTTTAGATATATAGCATCAAAATAAAATTGTATCTATTTATTTATGACTTCCAAAACGTCTAAAGAACGCAATTTTTATAAAATGTCTTTCGTTTTTTAACAAAACCTAACGTTCTGGAATTTTTTAAATATTTTTTTTAGTGTTATCAATATTTTATTTTGATCATATAGGTAACTCAACATTTAGCATTTAGCATTACATATAACACCACATTCTCACATTCTCTTTTTAATACAGCAGAGCTATATATGGTTGCTAAATATCTTAGTTAACCTAGTATACATATCCAAAAATTTTTCCAATAATTTAAGTTTAATTTTAAAAAAATACGTTCTATTACATTAAAATTTTTGTTGTATTTAGATTACTACCAAACTTCATATTTCAAAATTACTTCACACTTAATTCAAGTTTTTTTGTTCAAAAAAAAAAAAAACAAAAAAAAAAACAAAAATAGCGGGTGTAGAAGACTTAATAGGCAAACGTTTTGATTTTACTTATACAAAGTACAGATTTTATCAGTCGTATGGTTCGATGGGTGGACAACTTCTGTTGGCATCCGCTCTAAGACTCTCTTATCAGTGTGAGCACATAATTCTTGAGAGTTTAGTATTCAAGCTGGGATATACTTTTACATAACTTGAAGAGACCACTAGTAATAGTATTAAATGAATAAAATAAAATAACAAAATTACGAAGCCAAATCAAATTTTACTCTTTATTTTTTGTAGCAAGATAATAGTAGATGAGTGTGCAATAAATAATATTTTTATAGGGTATTCCCGCAGTGTACTCGGTAATTTATTTAATACTCTCCACTTTGATGTACTTCTTTGATATATACATACATAATTCTTCTTAGCAACTCTGAGGTTACAATTTTTTTCTTATTCAGTTATCGCATTTTTCTTTGCTTCTTTTTATTTCTATTTGCCTCTATTATTCTTATATAGTATTCTGTGTATTCAGTGTTTCAGTACTTTTTCTCCGTGCGACGCGTTGATCCAAGACTTCTTTAGCTGGATATTTTATTTCGATTCAAAAATTTTATTCTGTAGTTCGTCGAAACTTAAAAAATTAGAGAAGGCGATAAAGTGATGCATGTGATGTGAGTAAAGATAAAAAAAATTAGGCTGACACAAATTATAAAATTATAGTTCAGGGTTGTCTTGGCTAATTGGACCAACAACTCGATTCGAACTCAATAACAAATCAAATAAAAGACACACCAGGGTGAAATAAGCAGGTTACTCGATTTATGACACAACTGCAAGCCTCTTAAACTAAGATTCAAAACTCTTTCAAATTAGTACAAATAGCAAAATGAAGCGAGAATAATTGTCGACTCTTCATACAGTCGTGTGTCAGTCTGTTTGACACTCCGTCCCTACGTCTCTCCGTTACGCTTTATTCATGATTTCGATTGCTCTCAAGATTCTGATAAGGCATACATGACGTCCCAATTCGAAACTCGAAAAAGCTTTTGTTGCATTCTGCACATTCGAGTATATACATACCTATTACTTTTAAACACAAATTTATAAAATATTTAAATCATTTTGTTGTGCCTTGAATTATGTAAACCTAATTTCATTCGCTTAGTCGCGCTTGTCACATGCACGATTCATTTTTCCTGCAGTCTGTTCAATAGAATTGAAAGCTCTATAAATATAAAAGAAGTGTGTTTCTGTGATATTGTACTTAAAGTACTTAACAATTTACGCCCGGTGAATATCGTTAATAAGGAAACGACAATATGTTTACAATACCTAAAAGTAAGTATTCCATTTCAAAGAAACTTTCAGTTACTTAATAATCAGCCATGCTCCGATCGTTCACTTCCACTTATTTTAAGTAATTTACTTTTCAATCCGAAAATTTGGTGCTAGGGTTGTCACTTCCAGTCATTTAATGTGAATTAAAATCGCTAAACTTTTAGTCAGTGAATTGAAAAGTATAGTACATATGTACAGTTGGGAATATGAAACTACGAAACATCCACGATATTTTTGTAGTAATTTATTGATCTTTTCAAATTGATTCGCCATACTCCGAATTAGAAATTCAATAAATTTATTTTATAATTAAATATTTAATGAATCTGCCTAAAATTTCGTCTCAGCTGGGCAATAACAAAAAGTGAATTTGTGTGTGCTATTTGGAACGATATGCGATATTATTACAGAAGATGCCAACGCTACACTAGGACGTGGTATCTTATTAAAACTGATTTTTATGAACGAAAAAATATATGGATTGTTATGATAGATGTCCAAAACATATTTAACTAAATACAATGTTTTGTGGATGAATGCATATAGCAGCATAGGCACAATAAAATAAATAATAAGTGTTATACACTATGATTTTTGAAACTTTGAAGCCATTTGATAACCCTGAAGAAAAAAGCCAAGTGTTACAGTTTTGCACTCTGGTATTATTTTATACAAATATTTTTATTAAAAATCATAGTTAAATATATAATTAACAATCTTTAGAATACATTGAGTAAAAGCGAAGATACTGACCGTTGAAGTGAGCATACCGAAAACGTGTTACAGTTTTGCACGTCAGTGTAAAATTTTTTTTATCCAAATTAAAACGAAATTATTTAAAGAATTTATTATTATTAGTTATAAACAATATAAATCCCATCGCCGGATTTAAACCTCGAGCTACACAGTTTTGAGTCCAAGGCTTTACACACTAGGTAATAATTTTATTTTTAATTTTATCCAAATTAAAAGGAGATTAATAAAAGAAATTATTTAGTAATACATTAAAAAATTATATATGTATATAATAATAAAAAAAGAAAAAAAAAATTGGGGAGAAAAATAAATAAAAAAATTACCGAGTTCAGCGCTCTACTTTCTAACCTTTTTAAAGTAGTCCTGATGAAGAATATATATACTTTATGGGGTCTACCATTTTTCCTTCTGCCTATTACACACAAATGTCAATCGCACAATCTTAATAGACCCTTTTGCACTTTATTAAACCAAAGGGTCTAAAAAATCCCTGAAAGCTACAGTCGGGCGCAAACGAATTTGCATTTTCTTGGCCGTCGATAGCAGCAGCATTCACATATACATACACATATTCACATATTCATACGAATATACGCGCAAATACTAACAATTGCGTACTTACCCATACATATGTACATATGTGCATACCCGCAATCGAAAATCACGCATCCGCTCGAGGGACCGCGTACTCTAAGGCGTCCCCTTTCCTCCAGCCAAATGCCCAGTATAGAAGATTAATTGTCCAACATCTCCGATGTTTATTACCCAATTGGGCTGCAAATCGCATCAAATATGTTATGTTACAATATGTTACTTAATGTATGTATGTATGTATGTATGTATATAATGTATGGTTGCATGTGGCTTTGAAATATGTATGTTTGGGTGTGTGAGTGTTTGTTAGCGTGCGTGTGTGAAATCTGTTCATATATCCGTTAACGCCCAATCATGGAAATAAATGAATGAAGACCGTCGGTTAGTCCATGGTTTATAGAGAATTTCGACTTGTGACAATAATCCAAAATTCTAATGTTATTTTTATTAGAGTTCAACGGTTAAATATTTCTTTTTCCTTATATGAATTAATTGTGACACATTTGATTGATGCAATTTGTTTATTGTATTTATTTTTTATAAGTTCATTTGGGTCAGAAAAATTTCTCATTATAAAGCATCAGTTAGTACAATTTGCTGAGATTGCAGTGAGATCAATGCTCTAACACACAATGAAAATTAAGCTTATAAAAAACAGAATGCTTACTATATACAATATATTCGTGCAATAGATCGTGGATTCAGATTCATAATTAAATGCAAAATTATAATTCTGAAATGAATGCATGCAAATTTGAATAATTTTAAAGACTTTTTGTGATAACAAATAATTTATTTCTGTTGACACTTCATTCATTGAACCAAATGTTAATGAATGGATAGTGTATTGACATATTAAATTCATTTCTTAAATTAAATTAATTAAATCTTAAATCATAGCTAAATACGGATTAATTGACACCTCCTCGCGTACCTTGTACTAGTTCATACAAATACTATTGGGATTGGAGGCATAAATTTGTATCTCCCCAAAAATTCGCGAAAAACCACAGCAGCAACAATTTTATATATACATAATTGTGCTATAGCATACAAAGAGCCTATAACTTTTATCTGTGCTATGAATTGTGGTCTAATCTCGTAATAAGCATTGAAGTTATTCGATAATCAAGTAGCATGGGGAAGCTGCGCGAGCATGCACTTAATGTATGTACATATGCGATATGTGTGTAGTCTTATATTTGTACGTTTATGTATATGTTTATGTGTATGCATATGCTTCTGCAAAGGAAAGTAAAGGATCGGTTGAATCCGATTGTAGGTTAGGTTAGGTTGTGCGGTAGCTAAGGAGAAATCCTAACTTAGGCCAAGAAAGGCCCGTTGTGGTGCCGCATGGACAAATTTAATTCCGACTACAGCGTTTATATATAGCCTGTGACTTTAAAAAACCATTTCTGATACCATGGTTTTCTTAGCGAAAGGTCCATCAGGTCTGTGAGGTGGTACTCTCCCAGGTATCAGAACCTGGTTCTACAGAGGGCAAGACAGGAACAGAAGAGGTTATGGACTTTTTCCTGGTGTCTAGCAGCGTAGGAGCCTATGAGCAAGTGACCGGTCAAGACTCAGATCACCGTTGAGCAGGAGGTTCTGCCAAGTCAAGAAAGCTCAAAGAAGCATTTTGGACAGAGGGTGAGCCATGTTTGGTGGGCTATGGCGCATGGTAGTTTGGGGTGCTGCCATCTGCTCTTGGCTTCTCGGTGATAGTTGTTGTCTAGTTTCGAGCCGACTGTTTAAATTTTAATGGAGTTGGAGGGGCCCGGAAGACCAGTTGTCTGATCATCCCTCATGAAATGATTGTTTTAAAAGGAGTATGGGCATATTCCACTGGGGAGCAATATTCTATAGAGTCAGGAGGACTGGAGTCTTCGTTGAGAATGGAAAAGTGTATAGCAGCTTATGCTGCTATCATTTTTCCCAGCATCTAGTGCTTCGCTCGTTTATTTAAGTTCCGGATTGCGGATTGCTTTAAGAGACACGGCCACCATACCGATCCTTCATAGAAGATGATGGGCCTAACTATCGCTGAGTAGATCAACCGTATCAGGCCAATGCACTTTTTGCATGTGTAAAATGTAATTGTAGCTTTTTATCTAGAGTCAACCCAAGGTATTTGTGCTGAGTATTTAATAGGTATAGGAATTCCCTGCAGTGTTGTGAGGGTAAGGTAGTGGATCTTGTAGTTCTTTGTGAAAAGAACAAGCTCCATTTATGAGGAGTTTATGTTTAGACCGTTGCGAGAAGCCCAAACGGACAGGGTGTGGATGGTGTCAGTCGATCACACAATGTTTGGGGGAATTTCACTGCGATAGCATACGGGTCTGGATACGGTTGACGATCCCAGTAAAGCCTTGACGGTCCTACTCTTGAGCATCTGATCGTCAAGGTTCACCTCCCGGGAGTCAACTTCCAGATTTCGTAGGGTCCTAGTGATTGTCTCCGGTTGTTAAAAGTTCCTTCAATGTCGAGAAAAGCAATCTGTTGAGATGACAGCATGTAACGCCGTCTTTGTGGATCTACCTTTCCTAATACGTATGTTGAGAGTCGGATAGCCACGAGGAGGAAATAACACATCTGAAGTGTAGTCCAATTAATCGTTCTAGTGGTTTTAGAAGGAAGGACGGGAGGCTAATTGACCTAAAATCTTTAAGCCCAGTGTGAGATGATTTACCAGCCTTGCGAATGAAAACCACTTTGATGGCAGTAGGTCCTGCGAGTTGAAGCTGCGCTGGAACCAGGTGGTCAGGTCCAGCGGATTTAAAGGCCTTGAAGCTATTTACGGCCTATTCGATGTTGCCATATGACAAGAAGTTTAAGGGCACAGGCGACGGCGTGATCATCGGTGTCGTTACAAATGGGCTTGGTAGATCTGCCCGAAAAGTGCATACTCATAAAAAGGTCCAGTGATTCTTCACTAGAGATTGTCCAGGAGTCATCTTATCTTTGAAGATATCCTAGAGACGTTTGGGTTTTCGACAGGATTTCTGAGTGGAGTTTTAGATCTTGGCTTGATGATCTTTTTTTGTGACGCAAGGCTTGATTTGTAGGTTGACTAAGCCCTTTCGTCATCAGCCGATTCAGCCCTATGAAACAGCCATCTAGCTGTAGATCTGGACTCACCCACTTCTTGGGTCCACCATGGAGGCTTAGGGGAGTCACCGGGTCTACTGAGGGGACAAGAATTAGCGAAGGCTCTGTTACAAGCTATGGTAAATGTCTTTATTAGGCTGTCTGTGAGCATTTCGGGGAGCATTTTAAGCAGTAGGTCTTTTTATCTGCGGCAATTGGCTCTCTTAATGTTTTTGACTAGGGCTGGTTTGGTCAAAAACTCCATTTTGATATACTTATGATCAGAGAATATGTGTTCGTCAAGAACTCTCGAGTCAGTGATCTTATCGGAGAGGGAGTCGTTGACCAAGGTAAGGTCAAGGACTTACCCCATTCGTTTGTGTCAGAACTATTCCACTGACTGTAATGGGCATTGGCGTAGCAAGCAAAAACTCGGAAAGCTACAGTCGGATGCAACCGGCAGTAGGAGACCGTGTACTTTCCCTTGCAGCGGCTAATGCTAACAATACCCACACACACATATCGCAAAGTCACAGGCAACCACGCATACACACTGACATATATACATACTTTAAGTGCATGCTCGCTGCTCCCCCTTGGCTGGTACGGAAACTTTAACCCATTAAGAGCCAAGGGTATTTAAAACCAAAAATTTTTTAATTCATGTAGTTTATTTAAGTGAAAAGGACATAAGGAACTCAGAAAATATGAAATTATAAACAAAAAAAGTTTTTGAATATGTTTTTCAGCCTGTACCCAAGCAGGTACAATGGCAATATACATGGTACATTTTTTTTATTTTTATGTTGTGTGGAAAATTTTAAAACATTATTTTTCAACACAGAGCGTAATGCCACAAAGCTCGCAAATGCATCTTACGCGATTGTGACATTGACGACAACGTAATGGCTTTTCAATCCTTTTCGGAAAGTGGTTTCCAGGCGTAGTTGGTACTGTAGAAACAACTGATCGCTTTGATGTTGACGACTTTTGTCGTCCTTTTTGTTTAAGCGTAACAAGCAAATCATTTGATTTTAAAAAGGTTTCGAAGAAAACAATATGATCTGAAGAATTAGAAACGTTATCTAATAAATCAACAATGACTCTGGATCCGAGTGGGATTTTATGATTTTGCGCACTACCTCCTTTTAGCTCCACAATAGGTATCAAACTGGTATAATTAACCGCAACTGCTAGTAAGCATCCAATTTTTAAAACCAAATCTTACAGGCTTACCTCTGATAAATTGCTTCGAAGAATGATTACCAAAGTATCGTATCATTGACTCATCAACTAAAAGTTTTTCGTACATATACCCAAATTATTATTATTATCCAAATAAAAGCTGGTATGTGACATATTAATATCACATGGTCTCTGTTGCCAGCTTTGGAGCATTGCATGCTTTCGAAGTAATTATTTTATGCCGCAGTTCTTGAAGTGGTATGTCGTCTTCACTGTCACTGCTCCAAAATAGTTCTATTTCACCTGGAACATCTTGTGGGAGTATATTGACGTAAAGATCCTCTATGTCCCCATCCTCTTCATCAGTATTGACATCTGGATCTGGCGGAATCAATGCGATGTCGAAAGAAGCTTGATTTGAAGTACTTTCCACATCTAAAGCACTGCTCAAATTATTAAATCTACGGCCATAATGGCTTGATGACCTCCATCTCCAATGCGTAGAATAGTCTGAAAAAAAAAAAGCTTACTTTATTGGCCAGTGTACTCAAGCGAGTACACTTCATTTCATACCTTCCGAATATTATCAAAACTATTTCTTTTTGAATCAAACTTTCAATAGAATGAAAACACAACTCTTTATCTTTCCAAATCAATATATAATATTGCTAATTTCGTCGCAAAATACTTTTTACGCTCTTAAATATTCACTAATATGCCCAAAATGCGCAAAATAGCCACAGACGCTTCAAAAGAAAGAAAAATCAAAAGTACCGTTATGAGCTATATATTTATTTCTTATCCTCAGTTATTCATCATAGTCGATATTGCCATATAGTTGAAAGAACTATTCAAAACGTTTTTTCTGTTTAGTGTAACGGCCAGTTGAATATGACCATTTTTCTGTACCTGCTTGAGTACAGTGGCTGTAAATGGGTTAATCTCGAATATCTCCGGTTTATCCGATTGAGCCACAATTCGCCACAATTTGATAAAGGTTTCCATAAGATCTTTGGTGAATCACAAGTTTGTATCTTTATAATTGTAGCTGTGGTGGTTTTTCGGGGAGTGAGGGAGGGTATCAAAATTCTGACACAAACTTGATCTGCTTGCACTAGTTGGGCATCTAACTGCCAAATGTGTTTCCAAATGATATCTCTAGCTCTTACAGTTAACGAGATCTAAGTGTTCATACAGACGGACAGACAGACGGACATGGCTAGATCGACTCAGCTCGTCGTCCTGATGAAGAATATATATACTTTGTGGGGTCTGACACGCATCCTTCGCCCTGTTACATACATTTCTGACTTGCACAAACTTAATAGACGCTTTTGTACTTTTTTAAAGTACAGGGTCTAATTAGTAGATCAATACCTTTGGATTCGATGTCTTCCACAAATTTCCGCAAGATCGACTGAGGTGGAGGGCTGTGGTGGTCATGAGCCATGTAACAGGAGCTTAGTCGGATAGGGTCGGAACTAAGTTCCAGGCTTGCAGCAGTATTGTTAGAATCACTAAAATTGAGAAGTAAAATATCTAGCGATTTCTTAGTTAAAATACAAGCTTTTGGATAACTTCGTCGTAGGCTTCCAGAATTTTGTAGTCCTTGGTCCTCACACCAGAAATCTTCGCTCTGGAAATCCAAGACTCCCGGACAATGTCTTTCCCGCCATCGCTGAGGCGGAGGACGAGGGCAGCGGCTGCTGCTTTACAGTGGTGAAGGTTAATCTGACGAAGTCTTAGGGACATCTTTAGGCTTTTAACCTCCTCCACTGTACTATTAGCATCCTCGTCATCGAAAGCAAGCAGTAGGTTCACATCGCCAGGGCCCAGTTTTTTTCAACTCGGCGGTGAGGACTGATATTTCAGAGTATGAGGAGTAGCCGTCGAACACGTCGGTATGGCTTCAAGGCCACATTCTTGCGATCTGCCCTAGCTATCCTCTAGTCCTCGGTCTTATGGTCCGGGTTGCAAACCTTGAAGATTTGAAGGATATCTGCTCAATTCTTTGTTTGTTAGGTTTGTGTATTGCTCAAGCAGATCAGGCTTATTTCTGATTTTTAATATTCCTTCCCTCTCCCTCCTGCTGTAATAGCTGGCACAGTTTTAGAGGTACTGCCTCCCGATTTGGAATGAATAAGCTTAGAATATATCTTTTTTTAATGTGCATAATCCAATTTTATTATGTCTGAAATATAATTACTATACACAAATCATAAGCTTGATTGGTGCAGGGATGTGGGTCTCGATACAAGCCCCTGGAAGGCCATTACTATCTTCTTCACAAAATTTTTACAACATGGACTTTGGGCAACTCTATTGCGATGGAGCTCTCTTGGCGCTCTCCGATGAACTCAAGTATCTAGGGGTCACCTTCAATCAAATACGTAACTGGAACTCCAATCGTTATCAAACGATTACCACAGGGGACCCAAGTTATGTGGGCTTGGTCGAATCTTCCTCTGCCTCTAAAAGCAAGGGGGTAACAGCGAGCATGCACTTAATGTATGTACATACTGCGATATATTTGTATGTATGCACGTGTAAGTGTTTGTTAGCGTGTGTATTTGTTGTGTTATATTTGTATGTATAAATATATGTCTATGTATATGCATATGCTGCTGCAAAGTAAACTACAGGGGACAAAATTATACAACTAAATGCCTCGAACTTTAATAGGATCCAATCGGTGGTTGGCGGAGACCCCTATACAAAAAAAATATAAAATATTTAGAGAGAATATGAAAAGTTATAAAATATTTACTTGGGTAATAATACAATAAATCAGTGGTGCCCAAAACTCATATTTCCTATCACATGTGCGCTTTGCTAAGCAGCGCTGCTTTGACACATACAGTAGAATTTCTCACATGTATAGTCGTCGTTGATTGTACGATTTTACGAACGCTCGCGTTCGGCTATTTTTTTTAGACCCTGTACTTTAAAAAAGTACAAAAGGGTCTATTAAGATTGTGCAACTCAGAAATGTATGTAACAGGCAGAATGAGGCGTGGCAGACCCCACAAAGTATATATATTCTTGATCAGGACGACAAGCTGAGTCGATCTAGCCATGTCCGTCTGTCCGCACACAAGCACACTGTTTGATAGTGTGAGTTTGGGCACCACTGCACAGTGGTTGCTCCCATAGGCCAAAAATAAAAAAATTGATAACGGCAAAAATGTACGAAATGTAAACAAATCGCCTCTAAAATGTCTAAGCTTCTTCATGGAAAACCAGATTTTTTTATAAATCTAACAGGACTTTCTAAAAATAGAATTGAAAATGTGAAAAGTTGTTCAATTACAATGCGCAGATGCGCGCATCGCGTAATTATCACAACTAACCCGAACTTTGAAGTGGTCAGGTCATTATATAGTACGTTTCCAAATTAAAATTATTTGAAATGGATTTTTAAGTTGAAGTTTTTTTCTATAAATTGAGATATAATTTGATATATTAATAATAATTATTGTTATTATTATATTAATGTGAACTAATACATGTTTTTTGGCTAAATTTTGAACGTCTTTTTTATGTTTAGCTGAAGTTTTAGTAGTGATCCCACAAAATTCCACAATTGATTTGTATGCCAATGTGTTTGTCGGACTTAAAAGGTAATAAATGTTTGAAAATTTTCTGCCAGAATTTGCCTATGTGCCTAAAATCGTACAAATACTAACACCGCCTCCACTTTTTCAGGGTCAGTTTTGCCATTTATTTAGTTGTTGTGCTGTTGCTTTGTCTTCGTGTGTCAAACTTGCGTTTAACTTTCCAAAACTATTTGTTTATTTATTAATAGATTTCATTTTTTTTTTATATTCCCTTGCATTAAATTTGAATAGTTTCTTCTTATAAGAGTGTGTTTGCGATCTTATGTTACTCGAATTATACCCATGATATTACTTTCCACCTTCAACGTATAAGTTATGAGCTTGTTTCGATAGGAGAGTTATCTGAAGAAGCTGCCGAATCCAAAAAAAAGATATAAAAAAATTTAGAAAGTATCATACTAGAAAAATGTAACGAGTAGACGCAAATAAGGATTTGTTTAATACATAGATTGCTCTTAAGTTCGGACCCTTTTATAACTGGGCAAAGAAAACTACAAAAAAAAAAAAACAAAACATTTGTTGCTAGACGAATAAAATACATAATATATGAATTTGTGATTCTTTTTACTTTTGGGGACTAAGATTTCACCAACGTTCTCATTAAAAGGTCAAATATCAAATTTAGGTCTTGGAAAAAGACAATTTTATTAAAAGTTGCACCATCCTTTTGTATGGGAGCTATAAGATATAGCTCTCCGATTTTAACCAAATTTGGTTAGGATATATAAACCTGCACAAAACACATAATCTGTAAGATTGGTTAAGATATCTTGACAAACAAAAAAAGTTTTTCGTACTAAATGTTGATTTTAAACCGATTGTTCCTATGGCAGCTATAGGATATAGACGTCCTATCTGACTAATTTTTTTATTATATATAATACTTAGAATATTTTTTTAGATTTTTGGTATTAAGTTCATAACGATATGTCCACTAGAAGTATTTTTGGCCTCGTCTCCATACAAGCTCAACCACTGTGCACTGCAATAAATCTATTTCTTAAATATGAATGCTAAATTACTGTAATAATCGAGAGTTTTGTCTATAATTTCTTTTTAGGGGTATTGCCACCTTTTCCTCTATAGTACTATGATATTTTAATTATCACTGAAGTACAGGTTTTTGAAATTCTATCGCCACTGCTTATAAATCGTTTATTATTTGTGACGTGTTATTTATGCTTAGAGCAAATCAGCAATTGATATACACAGTTAATTGATTAATTGCTATCAATCAAGTAAGTAATTTGAAACCGCAACGCACATAAAATTCAGCGAAGATTAAAACAACATTTCAAAAAATACAAAACAAAGAAAAATTGGTGAAATAAATTCAAATTATAGATTTATATATTATACTAGGGGGCTTTTCTCATATTTTCAATTTCTTATTTTCTCATATTATTATAATTTTGTATTCTCATTTTTCATTTTTCCATGTCCTTATATTTTTACGTTTCTTATATATAAATTTTCTTTTATTTATATGTTCTTATATTATTATTTTCCCATTTTTAAATATTCTCATTTTATCATATCCTGATTTTCTTATATTATTCTTTCCATATTTTAATTTTCTCGTATACTCGTTTTATCATATTCTCATCATTGATCATTTAAACATTATATCATTTCAACTTTTTATTATTACATATTACAGAACTTCAAGGGTTCTTGATAATTTATCAAAATATTAATATATCGATATTTTTGTACGAAAAACGATATATTTATATCGTGATATTGTTTTCGCCCAAATATATCTCTCTAACCTCTCTCTAGCTGTAATCTGTGTATTGAGCCGTTTTGAAGTTTTCAGCATAAACAAAGGGAAACGCAAGCTACATACTGGCTTTACGCCTCAAGTTTTGTATTTTTAGAACTGTGGTTATACGTGCTCAGTTTTTGGCGAGCCAACGGGAATCTTACGGTCTATAAGGAGTTATATCGCAAAAAAATAGGTCGCTATGTCATACCGTTTGGGCTGAATGGCTGTGTGTTGATGACCAATCATTCAGTCATTTAATAAATTAGATATTTATCAAATGCAAGGTATTCAGTTTTCATAGTTTCCGGAGCAGAAAGATAAATAGGCAGTCAGATTGAGTAAGCTCGACAACAACAATTTTTATTCGGATAACGTTCTACGTGCACTTTGAAATTAGTATTAAGAATGTGCGTAGTCATTCAAGTTAATATTTATATTGATCTTTCACTTGTGATCATAAATCAAGTAGATAAATTCGAAGCTTTGAAACAAGTTCTGTAAATAAAGAAAAAAATTGTCTACAATATATTTGATGAGTTGAGCTAATAAAAAGCCGTAAAGCTACAGTCGGATGTAGAGATGGGCACGGGCCGGGCCGGGCCTGGGGCCCCACGGGCCTCGGTCGAAAAATTCGGGCCGCGGGCCTAAAATTAAAAAACGGGCTTTAAGCGTGCGGGCCCGGGCCTACGAACTAAAGCCCGCCAAGCCCGATAGGCCCGTAAAGCCCGACAGGCCCGTGAAGCCCGACAGGCCCGGTAGGCCTGAAACCACAAAATAAATTAAATTTTTTTTCGGAAAGACACTTCTTTCATTATATTATGGATGATAATTTTTAGTAAATATTTTTCGATAAATGTAAAGTAGCAACAAAAATTGGTGTTATAGCCGGCTCGAGGTCAAGATTTTTACATTACTCCACGTCCTTTGGTGCAGACGTGTCAACAAATTCGCCCTGAAGACGGTTGCCGTGGAGCAGCCAAAATATATTGGAGAAAAAGAAGACACAATTTTTGTTTTTTAATTTCTAAAAAATCTTGACCTCGAGCTGGCTATAACACCCATTTTAACATTAGAAAGGTCGCCAACTTCATAACTAAGTAAAGTAGCAACTTGACAAATTTATCGGTCAATTTATACCTATAGGAAGTAGCAACTTGCAAACTTTAAAATGTTTTGTATGCCTCTCAGCTCTGGAACAAGCGAGAGCCAGATTGAAAGTCAGAACCTAGATATGTTAATATTTTTGCACAAAAACATGTACTTATTATTATAAGATTATATATAAATTATATATAAAAAAAATGTGAAAATGTGAAAAATGAATTGATGTCACATATTTAATATTTTCTTTGGGAATCATATATGTATGTCGGGCCGGGCCGGGCCGGGCCTTTTTGATAAAATTCCGTGCCGGGCCGGGCCGGGCCTTAAAACTGTGGTGCGGGCTTAGGACGTGCCGGGCCTTAAAATTGAGGCCCGTGCCCATCTCTAGTCGGATGCAACCGACAATAGGAGACACTGTACTTTTCTTTGCAGCAGCTAATGCAAACAATGCACACATACACATATATCGGAAAGTCCCATGCAACCACGCATAGACATTAGGTGTATGCTCGCTGCTGCCCTTTGCCTAGTACGAAAAATTAATCTCGAATATATCCGGTGTTTAACATCCGACTGAGCCCCAATTTACAGCACAGATAAAGGTTACTATAAGATCTTTGTATGCTAAAGCACAAATTTGTATATATAAAAAATTGTGGCTGTGGTGGATTTTCGATGTTTGTTGGGGAAGGGGGAAGGTGGGGAGGTATAAAAATTCGAACACAAACTTGATCTGCTTGCGCTATAGGTGCATCTATGATGTCTCTAGCGCTTACAGTTTACGAGATCAAGGTGCTAATACAGACGGACGGAAGGACAGACGGGCATGGTTATATGGACTCAGATCGTCATCCTAATCAAGAATATATATACTTAGTGGGGTCTACCACGCCTCCTTTTGCCTATTACATACATTTCTGAGTTGCACAAATTTAATAGACCCTTTTGTACTTTTTTAAAGTACAGAGTCTACAAAAGGTTGATTTATTTAAATATTGTTCAATTTTAATTCAATTAGTGGATATATCATAACTATAATTGCATGTATAGTATAAACTACAATTTTATGTAGTATATAATAATGAGTAAATTCGATATTGAGATTCTATTTCCAATCCCTTATCCCTAATATATTCGAAAAGCCCTATTATAATTAGACTCTGTACTTTAAAAAAGTACAAAAGGGTCTATTAAGGTTGTGCAGCTCAGAAATGTATGTAACAGGCAAAAGGAGGCGTGGCGGGGTCTATATATATTCTTGATCAGGACGACGAGCTGAGTCGATATAGCCATGTACGTCTGTCCGTATGAGCACCTGGATCTCGGAAACTGTAAGAGCTAGAGACATCATATTTGGCAGTTAGATGCTCCTATAACGAAAGCAGATCAAGTTTGTGTTAGGCAAGAGGGAACAGCGAGCATGCACTTACATATGTATATGTACATAAGGGTGTATGCGTGGTTGCGTCTGACCTTGCGATATGTGTGTATACATATGTATGTGTATTGTTAGCATTAGCAGCTGCAAGGGAAAGTGCAGGGTCTCCTACTGCCGGTTGCACCCGACTGTAGTTTTCCGGGTTTTTTTTAGTATTTTTTTTCTTGTTTGTGTTTTTAATTTCGTTTTGTGTCCCACTTAAAAAAGCACTTGTCTGTTAAACACTTTGAAATTAGTAATTGAACTCTTGTCTATTTTTGGTCGTGTTTTTTTGTGTTTATTTTTGTCATCGAATTGGAACAAACTTATACTTTGGTTTTCAGGTGTTGAAAACAGAACGAGGAATGATATTAGAATAGGTATTGATTATATGACAAAGCCCCTGTCGTAAATCAATTAAACATGAGACCACGTTCACGAAGTCTAAATTTTATTATATTTGGGATGCATAATTGACGTCAGAAGAAAATAGAGCGAGAAATTCATATGCACATTCATTTGAATATATTTGTACGAGTATAGCTAATAATAATCAGTTATAACTACTTACGGAGTAACCTTACATGAACTTGACTATTTACCGAGTTAGATGCGGCATGATTGGTAATTAAATATTAATTAAAACGTAATACACTTGCGTATAATTCCGTAAAACAACAGTCGACCGCAACCGAAAGTGGGAGACCCTGCACTTAGCAGCTTAATTATTCTTTGGCACTAGTATACCATATATGTATTTAATTCAAAAACAACATAATTTAATGCGGACGCACGCTCGAACTACAGCCCAATTGCTTTTACACCAAATGGTCTCCGCTCTAAGTTATAAGGAATATGTGGTTTCAACCTGCTAAACTCGAATAACTCTTCTGTTTGTCACTTGCTGTTCATGTAATGCAATAACTACATAAGTTTTTCAATAGAAATTATAATTATAATTTTATTTATAATTTTTTTAGAACTAGGATAGACAGGCAGGGCTATATCAACTAAGCTCGTCGTCCTAATTAAAAATAAATACTCCGTGGGGTATGTTACGCCTCCTTCTTCTTGTTACAAATAATTTCACAATCTTAATAGACCTTGTACTTTTTCAAAGATATTCGAGCTCTACTTTTTAAGGGAAAAATTCTGGTTTCAAGACTATTTTTGTACTTTTGGCAAGATCACAGATGTTTCAAAATGAAATTCAATCTTTTCCAATCTTAGAGAAGAAATCAGCCCAGGTCTGCAAACACCGTTTTTTAGACTCTGTACTTTAAGATAGTGCAAAGGGGTCAAAATAATACAAATTAATAGGTTGTTCATTAGTGTTTTATATTTTATATTATATTATACCTTAAATTTTAATAATCAGTCATTCAAAGATACAATTCGTAGTTATTCTTAATAGCATATTTGCGCATTTTGTGCTTTTATGTAATTTGCACGGTAATTGGCACTTTGCACATCCTGTACTTTCAAAAGAACGTATGGTTCTATTAAGATTTACTTTGAGTTCCGTTGAGTTCAATAAAATTAAATATGGAATCCATATCTACATATGTATATATTTATCGATCAAGCACTATAGTACGTTCCCAAAAATGGCATCAATTAAATCTATATATGTGTATATATAAAGTAGTATGTCCTGACTAGTGATGGGCATGGTCTATTGTTAGAAGAACACGGTCCGACATGAAATATTATTTTTATTTTTATTTAACCTATTATTGAAATAATCTAAAATATTCAGGCAGGGTATACTTCCGCTCATTTTAAGTGATTTACTTTTCAATCCGAAAAATTTGGTGCCCCGAACCTTTAGTCATTGAATCGCAGTAAATCGCAGTACAGGCATTAATTTGAAACTCTGAAACATTCGCGATATTTTATATAAATTAATTGATCTCTTAAAATTAATTTGCTATACCCTGCATAAAAAAATTCATTGTATTTATTTTATAATCGGTATTTGAAGCGATGTGCGATATAATTCTAGGGGATGCTAACAAAAACAAGGTACCTTATTGAGATACTTTTAAAATTTTAATTTAAAATAATTGTCGTGATTTATACGTTCCGATATCGAACATTTTTGTTTGTTTTGTTTGTTTTTGTTGTTTTGTACAAAAATAATATTTTACAAAGATTGGAATAATCGAGAACTTTTAATATTATTCTAAAGCTCTAAAATATCTAATAAAGATCGTGCTTTAGGGTATGCTTTACTCACTTTACGATTGTGTAAAACGAAAATAATATCTAGTTTCTTTAAACAAATAAATTGATTGAAACACGAGGACAACCATCGCGTCACGATATGTCACAAGAAAAACACCTATATAATTAAAAACATATATTTATACAGAAGTTTGTCCTGACAAATCGTCATCTCACAGCTCAAACGGTTAGACATAGAGACGTTATTTCTTGCAAGATGGTACTTTATGAGCCAAAAGTTTCCCTTAAGGTCGCAAAATTAATAGTGGTTCTTGGCTAAATTAAAGTTTGAAGCTCCACACATAGCTTTCGCCACCCTGCAGCCAGCCGTGGATCTCCATACTCTGAACTTTATATGCTGATTGATTCTCTAGGATTTTCTGATGTGATCATAATGGGATCTGTACCTCCTCAATAAGGATATCCGCTATCTTTGTTCCATCTTTTTTAGTGGAAGTGTCTAGTACATAGTGCTATAGTATCTATATAGTATCAACACAGTATCTGACATTGCCTTTATCGTTGCCCGACTGTCTAAATAAACATATGTTTAACGAAATCGGATATCGGATATTTTTAACGAATAAAGATGTTTGAACTAAAACAACATTGCATTTATTAGAAAAATATCTATCAAAACTCTATAATGCTGCGACTTCTAGAAGCTGCGGTATACGAGTTCAAAGTTTTTTTTTTTGCCATATGCAAAATTTGTTTAGCTAAAAAATAGCTAGATTTGTAATTGTTATAAAACACACAAAATAACAACTTTTATTTACAAAAATGAATGGATTTTATTAAGTCACTTATTTAAATGAAGTTTACATTAATAGATTATTATAAAAATGTATGTATTATTTTTAATTTTGTTTTTTAAGTTGTCTATATTAGAATAATTTTCTAATATACATTTTCTGTTGATCAGTGAATATAAAGGAGAATAATTGAGAATAATGTTCAGATAGAGCGAAAATATCCAAAGAACAGTTACTCAGTAAATCCTTTTGATATTTTACATACTTTGGGGATGAATTAATGGAATCTAATGAGGCAATATTGAAGGGATGCATTAGTCGTGGAACCTTGCAAATGTTCATATTCGTGAATTTCTCATGATTTTTATTTTACCTTTCTCATTGGGAGGCATTGGTATTAGATCAACATTTGTCTGTGTTGTAGAATTATAAGGACAGTGGGGAGATCCCTTTCAGAATATATACTTTTCCCGTAACAGCTGAGTCGTTTTTGAGCCATATTTTCCATACTTTGAGCCATTTATCCTCAACTTGCATAATTGTGTCAAATTTTTTGATTATTGTACTGTCATCCACTCCAATAATTTACAAACATATCCATGACCAATTTCCAGCATTAGTGATTCCACCAATTCTTAAATTATGCTTTTCCTGACCTGCATCTTTCCCTTTAGCAGTGTGTATTCTTTGAAAGATTCTCAATTTCATGGAAGAATATTCGAAAGCTTTAGGATAAACTCAATAATTATACTTCTCGTAAGCACTGGAGAAATCACGTATTTGAGCTTTTGGTCCTCGACTAGGAAATCTAAATTCTGAAAATTCTTTTGATTTGTTCTCATACACACGTTCTCATACAACAGTATTTAATTTATCTGAAATAGGAATCTTCAAATATATTTTGCCATTCATAATACAAAGCATTAAATTTACCAACCAACAGTCGAATATTTCTGTTGGCAAGAAATTGCCTATTGGTAATTTTCTTCTTCTTACAGCCTCATCCACGATCTTTTTTCGAGCTTGGTTTCTCCGATTTATTTTCAGCATTCGTCCGGATACAATTTTTTTTGTTTTTCCATTCAAACTTTAAAAAATAACTTCAAAAAGTAGGCGATTCGCCAAATAATCCTGGCTCAAGAACTGAAAACAAAAATATTTAGGGGTACCGCAGGCATCAAAAACACTCTGAAAACCCTTCAATTTCAATTCACCCTGCCACCGACACGTCGTTTTTGAGGGTTCCAAAACAACGCTAACAACTGGGCTAGCGTTTTAATAAAAAAAATTCTGAAAGCTACAGTCGGATGCAACCGACAGTAGGAGACCTTGTACTTTCCTTTGCACACACACACACACGCTAACAAACAGAAAGTAAAGTACAGAAAGTTACATCTTTAATATCTCCAGTGTTTATTATCCGATTGGGGCATAATTCACAGCACAGATAAAGGATACCATAGGCTCTTTGAATGCTGTTTGTATCTTTAATCTAACACAAACTGATCTGCTTGCACTATAAGACATCTAACTGCCAAATATTATATCTCCAGCTCTTACAGTTTACGAGATCTAGGTGTTCATACAAACGGATAGACGGACATGGCTATATCGACTCAGCTCGTTGTCTTGATCAGGAATATCTATTCTTTGTGGGGTCTGCCATGCCTAATTTTCCCCATTACATTCATTTCTAAGTTGCACAAACCTAATTGACCCGTTTGTACTTTTTTAAAGTACAGGGTCTAAAAACTGTAAATCAAATTTATATAACAAAATGCGATATTTTAACAAAAGGGTAAGTTCCTTATTTTTTTACATTAATTAACACATTTCAGATTTTTATTTGTTTTAATTAATAAATGCAATTTATGAAAACACTAATAAAAACACTTGTTGAATTTGACGATTACTTCGAAGTTCGGACGAACAGTGTTTTACAGAATCGCTATTGCCATACTGCTCAAAAAATTTTCGAACTTAATTATTTATCAGTTATTAACACGTTGTTCGTGTTAGAGAGCTGAACATAATTTATTTATTAATAATTCGAATCCTGGTTATAGAAATTTTGCGTGATTTTTGCTCAAGTCGCATTAAAGTTGTAAGTTAAATATGTCTATGACATGTCATGGCTGGAATATCAAACATATGTAACATCTCGAGCCAACGTAAATGTCAGGGTTGCAGGTCTACAAATAAATTTAGTTGGTTGAGTTAAAAAAATTTTAAAGTATTTAAAATTATGTAATTAACTATTTTTTATTTGAAATAAATAACAAAAAATAATATCAATCCCGACTACGCAATATATCAAATGCACGAAAACATTTTTGTGAAAACGCATCAGCCGTATACTACCAAATTCGAAAAGGTTTGAGAAAAAAAAACAAAACCACTCGAAGTTCTGTGGCAGGGTTAAAATTTTCGAGGGTTTAACAAAACACTACCAATCAAAACTCCCTACTGTTCGCCCAAATTTATTAATATTTCGTTTCTATTCAGAGGTGTGGCGGCGTCCGAGCGAAGTGTCCACAGGTTAGCGTCCTCGCTCCACAAATTTAATATTTCAGTATTTTTTATTAAAGCCCTGTATGCACCATCCCGAAAATTTCGTACGGAAAAATTACTATATTAAGTGATTAATTGGTAACACTTTTATTTTTAATTGGTAACACTTATTTTAAATTGGTAACACTAATTTTGAATTGGTAACACTTTTTTCTATCTGTTGTACCAAATTAAAAATATATTGGATTTAAAATGAGCGACGAAGTTTTGGACTTGGCAATGGTAACATTGGGGTGCTTCTTAATAAAAAATGAAGAAGAGAATTTTAAATAGAGGAGGCAGCTTTCGAAATATTGAAATAAGTACCCATATTGAAAAGAACAAGCAAATAAATAAATAAGTAATACATATTATTATATGTATGTATGTACAAGTCTGAATATTTGTATTTCACTATTTCTAATGTCCCAAATACAGGCCTGCGCTTCAACTGCATTTATTATTCCAAATTTTGTTTCTCATCTAAATGATATAAGCATTTTTTGTTTTGCCCTCCATTTTTCCGTACGGAATAATTGTTTTAATTTATTTCGTGCGAAATGTCAGTTGCTCAATAGCATCCAACACGACCCACACGATGACAATACCTATGAACTTATCAATATTACGCTCGTGTTTTTTGTTCAGTGCTGCATACCAAACATTTCCATTCCGTACGGAAAAAATTCCATGCCTACCCTTTTTGTATGTATACAGGGCTTAACTATAAAAAGTTCGGAAAGCTACAGTCGGATGCTACCGACAGTAGGACTAGTTCACCTTCTTAAGGGCCGGGATGGGCTCTATCATCGACTTGACTTTCGGGAGTAGCGCCCTATACGTGCAGGATACGTGGAGAGTTAGCCAGATTTACACCGTAAATGAACATCAAGTTATAACATTCGCGGTCAGTGACAGGTAACCACCGGACGTACAGTGTCTTATAGCACCAGGGTCTGCAGGGTTGCCACACTCAACACACAGGCCTTTGTCGGAGTTCTGAGCCCACTGGCGGGTGTAGCGACGGACGCAGGTGTGAGCTGGCAGCAAATCACGCTATGAGTTTGGTGGCTTCAGCGTGCGACCGGTGCATGTCGAGGCGTAAAAGGTTGCATGGTCATCATAACCCAAGCTGGCCATTTGTCGCCTAATAAATATGGCTTCAGGTAAGCAATGTCCACTATCGACGCTATTGGCAAAGTGGTGGGCATTGCACGTTGAAAAGGGGGCTCTAAAGAGTATTGCCTAGTCGTGACGCTGGATGTCAGGAATGCATTTAACATCGCAGACTGGGACAGTATCCTGGTCACTTTTGAGGTGCCAGAGTATCTCTCATCCGCATTGTGAAGAGTTATTTTGCAAACAGAGTTCTTCTTTTCGAATCTGCCAGCACTTGATCTGATTGCACTATAGGGGCATCTAACTGCCAAATATGATATCTCTAGCTCTTATAGTTTAAGAGATCTAGGTGTTCATACAGACGGACAGACGGACATGGCTATATTTTTTTAACTTTTAACTTGTTTAACCTGTACTTTAAAAAAGTACAAATGGGTATATTAAGTTTGTGCTACTCAGAAATGTATGTAACAGGCAAAAGGAGGCGTGGCAGGCGCTATATATATTCTTGATCAGGACGACGATCTAAATATTGTAGTATATTTCACTTAATTAATATTTGGAATCAGCATCTTCACCTGAAATATAAACAGCGAATTTTTTTTGTCTATTAGCGAGTGACACCCATTAATCGACACGCAAAGACTCTGATAATTTATTGAAACATTTGTATAGTTTTTTAATTCTGTTATATCAAAGAGTATACAAAGTTAACTGAACTTTGACAAGGTCATTCGGCCTGCCTAACAATGGTTACGCAACGAATTGTTTATACATCTTTTTGGGACAGATCAAAAAACTTGACGTTTGTTTTTTTCTGTTGCTTATGAGTCAAAGTTTAACGGGAAATAAACTGCCAGTGCGGAAATCACCGAAGCAACCCAACCCATGTGTCCGCTATCCTTAATAATCCCCAAAGTTTATTATTTAAGCAAAAACGACTATGGTGACGGAATTTACTTTTGAGTGATGGACAAGTATACATATTTAATTAAGGTAAAATTTACAGTCTTAATTTTAGATATTATGCTTCGGTCTCCAAATCCATGGGACTGCACTTAGACGCCCCGTGGTTCTTATGATATCATATTTATATTCATATTTATGAATTGACCACAACAAGCATGCATATGTGCATATATATATGGATGTATACACATTTGTGTTAAGCAGCAGACGACGCGATATTTACACACGGAATCAAAAACTTCGGCATGCCATTGGTTTATCTACATATGTAATTAATTGAAGATATTTTCTTTTTGGTGCATCATACACATCATATGTACATGTGGGCTTTCCCATTGGGCGCACTGGGCAACTACCCGGGGCCCCGTAAATAAAGTTTCCCTCAAATTTGTACCAAAGAGTTTATTAAGATTGTGCAACTCAGAAATGTATGTAACAGGCAGAAGGAGGCGTAACAGACACCACAAAGTATATATATTTTTGATCAGGACGGCAAGCTGAGTCGATATAGCCATGTTCGTCTGTCCGTCCGTCCGTCTGTCTGTCCGTCCGTGTGAACACTTAGATCTCGTAAAATATAAGAGCTAGAGACATCATATTTGGCAGTTAGATGCCCCTATAGTGCAAGCAGATCAAGTTGATAGATTTTTTATACCTCAAACTTGTGCTTCAGAATCCAAAGATCTTATGGTAATCTTCATCAGTGCTGTGATAATGGACCCTGGAGATATTCTATTACATCCGACTGTAGCTTTCCGAGGCTTTTTTGTTAGGTTTGTGTATTGCCCAGGCTGCTCAAGTTAATTTCTGATTTTGAATATCTCCTCTCCCTCTCCCTGAAAGTCGGGCGTACGCGAACCTCACTGCCCATTTTGAAAGCATGTCAATTTCTTGATTTAATAAATGATGTTTTATTCAACCGATTTTAATGCTATTTTCATAAGAGATTAATAAAGTGCCAAGGCACGGCCAACTTTTACGTTCAAAAGAGTAGTTTCCTATACTTTATTATTGAAGTAAACTATATGGTATACACCTACCAGCATTCAAATTTGGTGCTTCTTAACTGGTGCCTTTTACTTCTCAAAACTCATTTGAATCAGTAAGAAGCCATAAACATAAGCCAAATCTAGAATTAAATTTTTTAAGTTTTCAAACATTTTCCACGATACACATGGCCGCATGAGTAATGTTTTTGGCTACTGCAGCGAGTGGTATTTCCCCAAAATACAAGCACGCGGAATAATACTGGTTTAACAATTTTGAAGAACATCTGCTAATCATAGATCATCAGCAATAGATGAAGCAGAACCAGAAGATGTAGAGTAAGTGGAAGACATGGGCAAGCTTAAAGCAAAGCAACAACTGAGCACTAGCTAAGTCACAACGTCACCGAACAAGACCAAGCAAGCGGCAGGCGGAACAAGAGAGCACGATAGCGGAGAGAGGCCAGAAAGAGAATGATAGAGAGCGAGAGTGCTAAATGGGCAGGAGAGACATTTAGCATAGTAGCCACTCTGGCTGGGACAGGTAAACACTCGAACTAAAACTCGTATTGCGAATAATCAAAGCCGTAACTTTACCTGTTGAGATTGTCACACCTCCGGATTTTCATTCATAAGCGAGCACCGCTAGCAAACGGACGTAAACGCGCAATAAGTTCGATACAATAAAAAATTAATAAGATTTAAGACAACAGAATTATTTTTTATATGCCTATGTATATTTTGAGTCAAAAAAGCTGCAGCAGCAGAAACTAACAGTTTTTAAGGGCCGCAGTCTAAGTGAAGTTCTTAAGTGTGCTAAGACACAAGTCGGAATTAATTGCAAGATACAAACTAGCATTTGTATAATTGAAATCTACAATACGAACAGGCAAAGTTTTTACATAATTTACTTTCTTGTAAATGCAACGTTAAAGGACTAAGGCAAAATGTTTCCGAGACGATACAAAGCCGTCTGTGTTCATGATGAGGAAACCGGGCTAAATCAAGTATCTGATAAGCCAAATCAATTAGTAACACCAACAGTTGCCACAGAAGCCATCCCTTCCTGCTTATCAATATCAGAGTCAGATACTGGCACTGGCACAGCGGCGCTGGTGGCTTTACAACGCGCCCAGCGTCGAAAGAGTCTCAAGGCTAATAGATCCATGAAAACTATAGACGTACTGGGCAGCTTCTTCAGCGAGAAGCATTTTAGAAAGCGAAATGTCCGATCACCAACACGTAAGTTAGAAAAAGCAAAATAAAAATGTAAATTTTTAGAATATGAATATAAATAAAAGCAATTACATTTTTGGTTGTGTAAAAAATAAAATAAAATAAATACATTCAAAATACAAATATAAATATTTAAAATATGAATATAAACTGAAACAAATACATCTTTAATGGAGTAAATCAATTAAATAAAGTAGTAATTTAAATATTGGAAATATGCATATAAATTGAAACAATTAAATGTTGGATTGAGTAAAACAATTCAATGAAAATAAAAAACATCTTCAATAAAAAACTAAATCAATAAATACTACTATAAATGTTCAATTTAATCCAATAGAACTATAAACGAGTAATTCATGTTACCATATTAAACAATAATATGAAATCAAAAGATAATAAGTAAAATAAGTAATATTACTACATTATATATACCGTCCGTTATGATGACAACTGGAAGTGTCCAAGTTTCTCGAAATTTCGTGTTTGAGATAACAAAGAGTTAGCTAAGCAAAAAGTAATTCATCAAGCCATTAACAATTACGGTTCATAGGAGCGCTTCTTTTGTGAGTGGTTCTTTGCTTTGGTCATTCTCTTCGTTCGGTTTCTGCATTAATTATTGATATTTGCCCATGTCGCGTTTTTAAGCGCCACACGGAACATTCATCGACTTAGCATAGCACTTTATGTTTATTGTTATATAGTATAATATATATAACAATATAACAACTATTTGACACTGACAGCAGTTTATCTTAAAGTCTTCTCGAACTATCTATCTATATAATAAAAAAACCAAATAAGCATATTAAAAGAAAGACGCGCTAAAATCACTTCAACTACTGTTACCCACTATGCGCGATTTCGGAGCAAATTCAACCCTGAACTTGACTATGTTAAATAAATAATTCACCAAGATAAGCAATACCAGTTTGTGATCTCTATGTTATTATTTTGTTCAGTTATGTTACTAAGCGGAATGTTTACATGCGGCTAAAAACGCGCGCGTTTTTTGTGTGAGCTGGAAAACATGACAAAACAGCGGATTGTATTGCAAATCATGTTTTGGTTCAGTGTCTGACCTTTGTATTTAGTAAATATAGTACTCGTCTCTGCCGTATCACCTTCATTAACCTGATTAGTCCATATAATATGGATTACGCGCTAAAAGCGAAAATCTCGCGTGCATTTCTTCCAAAAGTGAAGAACAACAGGAATTTCTCACATTTTTTCGCTGCTTGTTTACAAAATGAATTTAACAAAATAACACAGTAATAAACCAGTCTAAACAGGCAGTAGGAGACCCTGTTCTTTCCTTTGCACACTCACATGCTAACAAACACTCACACATACATACATATCGTAAAGTCACACGGGGGGAGGTATCAAAATTCTGACATGGCTATACCGACTCAGCTCGTCGTCCTGATCAAGAATATATATACTTTGTGGGGTCTGCCATGCCTCCTTCCGGCTGCTACATACATTTCTGAGTTGCACAAACTTAAAAGACCCTTTTGTACTTTTTTAAAGTACAGGATCTAAAAATAATTAACAAGAAAAATTTAATTTTCAACCGTAAATTTAGCTATATTTAGCCCTAATGTAATACAGTAGTAGCAGTCTTTGTTCCTGTAAGAGCTTCGAGCGCCGTTGCCCATCGCTGGTTTAGACTCATTTTAAGTCCGCATTTACACGATGAAGTTTTTTCATGAATTTTTTTCTTTTTCTTTTAAAACTTCTTCGGGTATCATGTCGTATTTACATGGTAAAGTTTTTAGACCCTGTACTTTAAAAAAGTACAAAAGGGTCTATTATGATTGTGCAAGTCCGAAATGTATGTAACAGGCAGAAGGAGGCGTGGCAGACCCCACAAAGTATATATATTCTTGATCAGGACGACGAGCTGAGTCGATCTAGCCATGTCCGTCTGTCTGTCCGTCTGTCTGTCCGTTTGTATGAACACCTAGATCTCGGAAACTGTAAGAGCTAGAGACATCATATTTGGCAGTTAGATGCCCCTATAGTGCAAGCAGATCAAGTTTGTGTTAGATTTTGGAAACCTTCCCCCCCCCCCCCCTCCCCCAAAAACCGCGAAAAACTGCCACACTCACAATTTTAAAGATACAAACTTGTGATTTGGCATACAATAATCTTATGATAATCTTTATCTGTACTGTGAATTGTGAATTGAATTGGATAATAAACACCGGAGATATTCAAGATTTAATTCCCTGTACTTGGTAAGGGGGAGCAGCGCAAGCGTATGTGTGGTTGCGTGCGACTTTACGATATGTGTGGATGTGTGAGTGTTTGTTAGTGTGTGTGTGTGCGAAGGAAAGTACAGGGTCTCCTACTGTCGGTTGCATCCGACTGTAGCTTTCCCGAGTTTTTTCATATAGTTTTTCTTTTCTTTACATATAGTATGTATTTTGCACATTATTTATTACATCGATATACAGTGGCGAGCAAGAGTGGATACATGTTTACCACTTCTCAGTTTTTATGCCTGTAAAATCTTTAAAAATGCATTAATCGTGATTTTTTTCTGTTTTATTCTTTAGTATTAATGAAATACAAATAAACTGTATTTACTTTACAAAAATAATTATTTAAAAAAAAAAAATGAACATACAAGAAAAAAGGTCAATCAATTTTTTCAAAGGTTCTTATTTTTACATTATGAAATTAGACATCCTACAACAAAATTATGTTGGAAAGATGAGATGTAGGAAACTATCAGTGCTAGACATAATTTTTTTTTTTAAGAATATCTTTATGAGTATTGTCTGTATTTGAGCGTATATTTGCAGGTATAAGTGTATGGGTATATGTATAAGTCCATGTGTATGTGAGTACACACATATATGCTGCTGTTATCGACTCCCAAGGCAAATCGAAGTACAGGGTCTCCTACTGTCGGTTGCGTCCGACTGTAGCTTTCCCTACTTTTTAAAGCACATGTTCTAAAAAGTCCAAAAAAGCGGCACCCAACATTACAACCTTCTTCATTCAACATCGTATAGTTCCTTAACCGCGGTTTTAAATTGAATACTTAGTGTGAATGCTAGATTGCTGGACTAGATTTAGCTTTGGATGGTTTGTTCGAAGCAATTAAGAACACGCTTAAGTAACTCGAACTTCGAAAATAGTATAATGGCAAGTGAATCGAAATTGAGAGTATATTTTGAATTATTTGAGCGAACATCAAAATTGTTTTACTGCAATTAATGCTTAGATTAAAATAGCAAACAGCTGATTTATTTGTTTATTTGTTCATATAGTAAATCAATTCAATGTTCAAGCCTCAAATTTCAAAGTTCATTATTGCCTATTTTCTTGTTTACACGTGTGCCCAAAAAGTGTTGATAATAAATTAGCATAAATTTTAATCATACTTGTATTCCATTGCATACGAAGTTCAGCGTAATGGAAAAATAAATTTAAAAAAATAAATTGCAAATGATTGCTCGATATGCATACTCGTACGGGTCTCTTCTTTTTGTTTGAAGTTGTTTCGACATCCGACAAACTGGCAAAACCAGGCGAATTTCATTGTCAAAAGAATTAGCAAATCGAATGTTGCTCAGTTATTGATTAGAAGCCGACGATAATACGTCCATAGTGCGAACAACTCAGAGTCAGTCAGTTTGTCTAAAGACTAAACAAGTTTCTTACTCTGCTCGTATTAATTGATCCCAGAAGTGGCCAGAGGTGCTATACTTATGTATCTTATAACAACAACATGACAAATACTACAACAATGGCAACAGCAAAAATAACATTAACATAAAAAATAAATATTATAATTGCAATAAAAGTGCCTGATCATGGTCAAACAGGATTGCGATCGTTTATGTATTTTTATTATATTTTTAGTTTTTTATTGGTGTTGCTGCTTTTTTATTGTGTTTTATTTTTGTTTGCAAAAATTATTTATTCAAAAAAGCGGTTCACTCCTGATAATAAATATTTAGAAGGCAACGTGCGTTGTCCACATAGTATTTGGCGAAGAGTTCGGTTTGATGCTATAGGAGAGCATTTTTAGACCCTGTACTTTAAAAAGTACAAAAGGGTCTATTAAAATACTAGTTTTTTGTTCAATGAATTAACGAGCTTTAGGCATACATATATTCTTATGTACTACATATGTACATAATTTGTTGTTAATGTTTAATTCAAATTCGATCTGCATAGAGAAAATGTTCAATAGAAAATTGAAAATCGCTCAAATTGGTGTAATTTTCTTTGGGGTGTTTACAAAATTTCCCACTCAAAATGCACCTTATTGCATTTAATGTTTTATAATTAGTAAATCAACTCTTGCAACATAAGCAATGAAACAAAGTAGGCGTTAGCTTTTGCCTCTCGATGTAATTTTCTTTTTAGGAGGAAAACAACGACAAGAAAAAGCAAATACCCGTAGTGTAACTCATTAAAAACGTTTACTTGCAGTTATTGCTCAGCTGTAGTTGGCAACATGTTGCTTCAACAAGCAATGTTGCAACCTTCTGTTGCTGGTGGGGAGTAATCATTGACTGCTTGTCGCCACAAAATCAATTTGCGTCAGCTTTGTTAATATTGTACTTGTCAGCGCAAATTGAAATGGTTCGATACAAGCTCCTCGCATAACTTTCTGTCTATATGCTTTGAGTTTTGGTAATTCCCCCTCTCCCAAGCAAAGACTCAACATAGTAAACTTGCCAAATCATCATTGCCAAACAAATATCGACAAATGCTGATGTGATTCATCTCCATGAGTAAATTAAAATGTTCCCATCGATAGGCTGTTTACAGTTATAACACTTTAATGTCCAGAAATTTAATCTGAATTGCAGCCAAATAAAGTGGTGAGCAAATCCGGTAAATAGGTTTACAAATTAAGCTATCAAGGTATATTATTATCGAATACAATCTTTGTCATTTAAGTAGACTAAATAAATAATTTTAGGGGAACAAATAAAAATATATGTATATACTGTGGGTCTGCCATTCTGCCCGTCACATGTATTTCTGAGTTGGACAAACTTAATAGACCCTATTGTACTTTTCTCATCGCACTATGCAGCACGCCAAAAATAAATGAATTCAAATCTATTTATTTGTATGTGAGAAAATAGTATACAAATAACATTTTTATATGAATAATTCGAATGGTAATATACTAAATAAACGTTTCTTGGTCATTTACCTCTTGGATAATTGCTATACCACCCTCACGACTTCAAACTCCCATATTAATTGACGACATCGTTTCTATAAAATTCAGATCAGATTTAAGCGCTGACAACGCAATTATTTTCTATTCACCAGATTATTAATTATTTTACAGTAACCGATAATTGATTATCATCTGCATCTACTCTTGCAGAAAGTCTTTTTTATCACACAAAAGAAAGACTTAGGACGCAAACTGGTCGATATTTTGTTTACATTACTGTTGTATTATCGTGGTACACTTGCGAAGTGCCAAATACGAAGTATTGAGAATCCGTCTCAATTTCGATAAGTAGACTCTCTGTGGATGGTAGGCATCAGAGGAACGTGCATCAAATAAGTAAAATCCGGTTTTATATTCAATTTCGAATTGCCAAAATAAAGAATTACAAAAATAATTTTTCAAACAAACAAAACAATTAAACACACACACAAGCCAAAACAAAAGTGGCCTTTGCTGAGTGTTTGGTTTTGTTTATAAACTTTCAATTAGAAACTAACGAATCAGTCGAAAATGAAGATTCGCCTGTATTAACATATGTGTGTATGTATAGGCAAGTATTATTTCTTCATAACTTATTCGCGTGCGCCCAACCATTAAATTTTAGAATCTGAAATGCATACAAACGATTCATTAAAAGGCGAACGAAAATCTATAAGTCTATAAGACACAAACTATACCATAAGTTACCCCTTAAAACCAAACACTTTTTTATATTTTCTTACACTTTGAAAGTTTATTAAATCCTTTAAGCCCTTAGTGATTATGTTTGAATCTAAGCGAATGTAAATTTAAGATTAATTTACTAATAATAAAAGCAATATTTATAATAATATTTGTTCTGTACACTTTCAAGTCGTACTTATAGATTATAAGTACTACTATACCCCGTGTATTATACCCCATGCTGCCAATTCTGCAATAATCGTTTATTTTTGAGTTTGATATAAAATTATTGCGGGTACATCGGACCGTTGACTGTTCACCGAGAATTAGTTTGTCTTTGACACCGCAACGATCACATCTTTCAACATAGAATATTTAAAAACGTTTCAATCGATAAAAATAGTGTAAAAGTACATACGAGTACATAAATACGCATCTTACTATGACGGTGACTCGTCGTCGGTTGCGACGTCAGTCGCTCAAGGACTTTCTCAGTGCATTCTACTCTCAACGTCGCGTTTCTTTGGAAAAACTACGTCACTTTGAGCAACTGCACAATCGCCGCCAACTAATGTGTAAGTTAAAATTATACAGTAATCTATTAAACCATAACCAATCCGAAAGATGAATTAGTAAGCGAAGAGAGCTGAAATTTTGTAAAAGATTCATATACAGTGCATAGAAAATAAGTTTTATTACAAGTAAAATGCGCCATTACAAGAAAGACACAAAGTTTTCAAAATGCAATTGAAAACTGGTTGGACAAGGCAATCTCTTCTTTATGAGGAAACTGATGCAATGCAGCAGCAAAAACACACAGAGATTCGAAAGACAAAGACATAGGTAAAGACAAGAAGAAGAATGATTCCAAGTTCAATGCCTGGAAAGCGCGAAACAAAAAGGAACCGAGACTACCAAAGCAAGGTCGCAACAATGTGTTTATACAATTTTGAGTATGCATATATTACGCCTCAAAATCAAGTTCAAAGAGATTCATAGTTAGTTGAATAGTGAATGATCGGATTGCCACTTTAGACTTCAATAATAATATATACTTATAGATAAATTTACGATATTAAACATAGAATAAATAATACTTTCATAAACACATCGGACATGAGATTCTAGACTACAACAACCCAAAGTAAATAACTTTTCTGTCAATTAGGCGACGCAATCCACTTTACAGCAACACAAAGCGAAATATACAATAACAAACAAAAAATACATAAATATATGTGAAACAAAAACTTAAAAAAATCCGGAAAGCTACAGTGGGATGCAACCGACAGTAGGAGACCCTGTACTTTACTTTGCAGTGGCATATAAAATCTAAAAAAAATTGGTTGCACTATAGGGGCACCTAACTGCCAAATATGATGTCTCTTGCTCTTACAGTTTACGAGATCAAGGTGTTCATACAAACGGACGGGCGGGGTCTGTCCATGCCTCCTTCTGCCTGTTACATACATTTCTGAGTAGCACAAACTTTTTCAAAGTACAGGGTCTAAAAAGAATTGTCTCAAACCCTTAAACTTTGCGAGTTTGGTGTCCGGACGGACAGATAGACAGCCTGACAGAGGGACACGGCTATATCGACTTAGCTCGATATCCTAATTAAGAATATACATATGTATGTATGTATCCTTACTTCTGCTTGTTGCACACTTTTGTACATATGTCAATAAAACAATCTTAAGAGACCCTTCTGTACTTTTTACAAGGACTGAAATACAGCAAATACATATATGAAATAAAATTGGGAATATGAATAAATTATTATATTTCAAATGTCATATTCTTTATGTCGTATAGCACCATTAAACAGTCACAACAACATGTCTGAAGATGTATCTTAAGTGCAATGCCAAATAAGTCATAAAACTTGTTCTCACTGAATCGCTTTTCCAATTGCTGTACCTGTAGAAAAGCAGAGGTTTAGCTTTAGCATAAAATAGTATTTTTATTATCATTTGTCAGCTCTGATAATTATTTCAAACCAGTTCCTTGTATTCCATCTCCCTCTCATTTAAATACACATGTTGAAGTCACGCGGTGGTTATTACAATTATTACAGTACATGACTTAAAGAATCAGCGGCAAAATTGTACTATAAATTAAATAAATTCACAACAATTCAATTCAATATAGTATGTAACATTTTTTGGACTAAGCCCGCATTTGTACGATGATGCATTTATGTACACACAGAGTTGCACGCACAGTTATAAGATTGGCGCTTTGTCGATTGTCGCAGATATATGTAAAATGGTCTAAAGTGTTAATTTTATTCAATTTTACAATTGAAGTTGACGTAAAGAAATCTATTTCCCTAATAGAACAATTGATAACAAACAATATAATACACAGTATGTATGTGTGTACATCCATAATAAATGAGAAGCAATACTCGTGTAAATGCGACAAGATTTCCGAAGATGTTTTAAAACGGAAACGAATTATTCTTAACATAAATGCATCATCGTGTAAATTACGACTAATTAAGAATTAATTTGCATATATGTATGTATCTCGGTGCAATAATAGACTAGTTCTTGATCAATACACAGAGCAAAAAAGCCCAAACATAGCAGTCGGACGCAACAGACAGTAGGAGACCCCGCACTTTGCTTTGACTTGGGCGTTTATGTTGCGGCTAATCCTACTAATACTAATAATAATAATAAAAATGATTGTTAACAGATAGGAGCATATTTACATACGTGTTTTTTCTACAGTCAAACCCGTCGTTCCGAAAGTATTACATGCGATCGGACTCGATTGATGCCAGGTCTCGATTGATGACAGGACGCTTGATATGAATTTATTCATGTTTTTGAAGAAAACAATAAATTTCACGCGAATTTCGAATTTCGATCGTTTCAATGATAATCGACGACGCGTAAAGAAAAAACTATCATTAACTATCGATAGATCAGGGCTGCCATAAGTGCCGATAGTGCACGGGCATCGATTGTGTCAATAGTGCCATCGATATTTTTCGTGTCCTTTTTAAAACATATTTGGAAATCTTTCGGCGCTTACAATTAAATTTTTGCTTCTTGTTGTGTTTCTTCGTCGCAACTCGTTTATTATTCATATATTTTTTGTTATCAATGACTCTATTGGTGAATAAGATTTGCTTACATTAATTTAATTTTTGTAAAATCAAATAATGGTAATAATGTTGCAGGTTTGGATAGTCAAGAAGATATTTCCATATAGTACGTTTTAAAAATGCTTGATTGATGAAAAGAAAAACTTCATCATGTAAATGCGGACTTATATAATTGGGGGAAGTTGTGTGTTCGGTAGTAAATCAATTAAAGAAATAAAACAAATAAATCAACAATAAACAAATATAAAAAATACTACTATTTTTATAATTAGTTAATGAATTTTTATCTCAATATTTTCGACCCTTGCGTACTTCTATCACCAGAAATGTTTGAAAACTCTCGGGTTTTTCCTAAGTGTTAAACCAACTGCAACGCGAAAACAAATTAATCAGGCGTGCTCCGGTTTTCATTTAAATTTTGCGGGTTACTTTTTGACGAAAATAAGTGAATTCAAAAGTTTCGTGCTCCGGTATTCAATTTTTTTCAAATGTATATTGCCTTCTATATATTTCCGTGAATATCGATAAATACAGTTGATTGATTGAAAGAATGAATTCGCCTTGTTTCTTTGTTTTATGTTGGCCCCAAAAAATATATGAATTAAAATACATTTATGCTCTTCTATAAATATTTTATTTAAATACTAAAATTTTTGTAATAAGCTGCCGCTGAAATAGCCGTTTGTTCTAGCAGAGCTGCTAACTCTTGCTGCTGCTTTGTTTAAGAAAAACGAAGATGCAAATTCCTTATATACATTTCTGCGTAATACATTGCTTTTAATTGTTTAATATGTATTACAATAAGATACCACGTTTCTAGCGATGAGCCGGCATCCCCTGCAATTATATCGAATATCGTTCCGAATACTGATGTTATGGCACGCACCAATTCACTTTTTGTTGTTGCCCAGCTCAGATGAAATTTAATTTATTAAATAAATTTAACGCAATTTCTCATTCGAGGTATGGCCAATTAATTTTAAAAGATGAATAAATATAGAAAAAATATAGTGGATGTTTTTCAGTTTCTTTTTCACGCCTGTACTGCGATTTACTGACTAAAAGTTCAGTGAATTCAATTAGCATGAAATAAGTGGATATGAAAACCGGAGCACCAAAATTTTACGCATTGAAAATTAAATCACATAAAATAAGTGAAAGTGAAAACCGGAGCATGCCCGAATAACTTCAAACTCTCTTATGTGCTTATAACTGTGCTGCTGTTGATGCTTCTAAGATATATATATATAAAATAATATTTATATTCAATAAAAGTGTTGATGATGAGAAGAGAGGTTCTGATTTATGTAAATTATTTGCCATATATACCGGAATAATTATACGGCCCACTCGCTGTGCCTTCAACTGGGGGTTAGTAGTGGTTGATTCATTAACGAGATACTCACCTGATGATGTGAACAGTTAATCTGTCCTTTGTTGTCTGAGGTCTGTCGTGCTGCCTCATATTGGTCTACAAAGCGAGTAACGTATATTACATATGTATGTACTCTATCTCGAGAGACTATCTGTGGTACTTCAGGGCCAAGGTAGATGTTGAAATGCTGCAGATCTTAACATCCCCCTAATCCTCATTCCGTTGTTGTCATTTATCCCATTTGTTATGCCCGTTCGCATATATGATGATATATGTAAATAGAAACTATTCCACATGCTATTTGTGATATACCTATTTACACTGTAAAAAATTGTGTTATAAATTCATTTCAATTGAACTTTTTTGTGTCCTATCAATAAATGTATTTGAAATTTTCCGAGTTAATCAGTTGCAGCACACAGGCAAGATAAACATTTGGTACGTTCACCTGAACACCCGATCAGTGATTACTGATCCAGTGTTCAAGAGCTTTAGTATTAATTTTCGATTACACTAACGCAACGCTAAAAGGATAATAGTCAGGCCTGTTCCCACTTTCGAATTCGTTGAATGGATTTCCTTTTTGAAAAATATGGGGTTCCAAATTTCAATTCATCGTTTTCGATTATCTTCATATTTGGTCCATTTTGTAATAGATTAGTTTCGTGTGTAAGTACAACAAACATTTTCATTTCACAAAAGCGATGCATCGAATTTAGATACCCCATTTTTTTCAAAACGTAAATCGATTGAACGAACTCGATAATCGGAACAACCTGATTTGTGATTACTTATCCATCATTAATCAGTTATCAAATAGAGAAAAACGTGACTTGTGGTAATACATTTAAAATTGAGTCAATTTTTTAGTTTTGATATTTTCCTTTGCTTACGATCGTCTTTTTCGGGTTATGTTTTGTCAATATTTCATATACGCCAACACCTACATATGTATGTATCGAATAAATTTCCCTTTTTTATGATACCTTGATAATAAAGTACAGTACGCAGTTAGTCCTAATTTACCCGGTGATGCATTTGCGTCATGAATCATTCGTTTCCGGATATTTTGTCGCATTTTCACGACGAAGTATTGCTTCATGAAGCATTTTATCGAAACAGATTTGTTTCCTTTAATTTCAATTGTAACATTAAATAAAATGAGCACGTTGGACTATCTTATAATTTCGACAATTGACACTCTTTTAACTGTGCGTTCAACTCTGTATTTGCAAACAATCGGAAAAGGTGAAATCAAAATACAAAAATTTTTGCACTGTTTTAAGTGTCATGAAGTATTACCATCAAGTATTACGTCATCGTGTAAATGCGGACTAAAAGATTTTTTCTACAGGGCAACATTTTCTACATTCGAGCCGAATGTTACATACTTGCATATACAAAATCCCATATAGCCCGAATGTACATTCAAACATCATTAGGTATCAATCTACTTTTCGAATGGCATTCGCCACGAAGTTATTCAGAATAAATTATCGAACACGCGATGTATACCGATTTTTTCGTGATAGCTCATAGAGCTATTCTGCCAATGAAAATTAAGCATCAATTTCGCGCCGAATAAACTTTTTCAGTGTAATATTTAAAAATGTTTTTATTTTTAATAAGTAAACGTTGAAAGTGATGAAATTTGTTGTATTGTTCGATAGTTCTCCATATTTTTTTTATTCGTTTTGATTAACTTATAAGAAAAAATATTTGTGGCAAATGGCTAATGTGAATGTGCTTTGCGTCTGAAAACACTATCATTCGACGAATGTGAATGTACCGAATGTGACTGCTTGTGGAAAAGAAAAAAAAAGAACGCTCTTATTATGTTCAAGGTGTACGCTGCAAAGCGGATTTGCCTAGCGGACTAAGCTAAGTGTTGCCAGATAAATATTGACAAACAATTAGTCGATTTTGTAAGTGAATTATATCAAATGTATGAATTTCGACAGCCCGTTGCCAAGATAGAGGACAAATTTTCCAGTCAAAATGCACTGAAAGACCGAGTTTTGGTCAACGTGAATAAAATAATAATGATATAGTAAAAACTAAATATTAATTAAAAGAAAAAAAGAAAATAGTAATAAAAAAATATATGTTCAGGTAAAATAATAATAATTTAATATTGCTGCGCTGGCCGCTTATTTTTAGACCCTGTACTTTATAAAAGTACAAAAGGGTCTAGTAATTTTGTGCAAATGACATTTGTGTGTAACAGGCAAAAGGAGGCGTGGCAGACCCCACAAAGTATATATATTCTTGATAAGGACCGCGAGCTGAGTCGATATAGCAATGTGCGTCTGTCTGTCCGTATGAACACCTATGTATGTAGATCTCGTAAACTGTAAGAGCTAGAGAGATCATAATTGACAGTTAGATGCCCCTATAGTGCAAGCAGATCAAGTTCGTGTTAGATTTTTGATACCTCGCCCCCCTCCCCCAAAAACCGCAAAAAAACACCACAGCCACAATAAACCTATGGTATCCTTAATCTGTGCTGTGAATTGTAGCCCAGTCAGATAATAAACACCAGAGATATTTAATATTCAATTTCCTGTACTATGCAAGGGGGAAAGCAGTGCGAGCATGTACTTAATGTGTGTACTTAAGTGTGTATGCGTGGTTGGGTGTGTGGTTAGTGGTGTGACCTTACGATATGTGTGCATGTGTGAGTGTTTGTTAGCGTGTGTGTGTGACAAGGAAAGTACAGGGTCTCTTACTGTCGGTTGATTTATGTTTATTAATTTAATAACACCGCAATAGAAGTCAGTGTGACCCATATTTACTTACCTTTTTGCCCAATATATATGGTTTTTTCTTAAATTTTTGTGGTCATACTGCTGTTTTAAAGGTCCTAACGAAACCATTGAGAATTATAATGGCTTTCAAACAGTCTCCGTCTCGCCGCGTACTAGACTTAATCATGATGCATGCATTTTTGCATCACGATTGCTATTCACACTTCCCAGAACAATAAAAAAAAAACCATCATTAAACCGAGTGAAATTGAGAACCGAGTGAAATTGAGAACCGGAATCGAAATAGTACTTTCGGTTCAGAACCGATATCGAGAGCCTTTTAATTTGGAACTGAAAATATCGGGTCGGATCCGAAACATCGTATTTTTGTACAATGTGTAGTACCAGTCTACATACATATGTACATATGATGTTTCGGTACCTACTCTCCGTTGGGCATGTTTCAAATATGTATTTACTAACAAAGTAAATTCCGTTACATTGGAAGTCTACACAAGCATATATGTATGTACATATATTTCTTTGATACTTTTTTAATTAAATTTTTTTGTTTATTTTTAAATACTATTTTTAAATTACTTGTTATACATAAACAGTAATATTATTCTGTCTAAAAAAGAATTATTGATATTACTCTAAATTAATTAATTTAATGAATGACCAATGTGTGCTTCATTCTAATATTCGTTTCGGGTTGATCGTCTGGTTTTAGGGCTTGTTTGGCATTGCTACAAAAATGTAGATATGTATGTACATACATATGTATGAATGGATAAAACGAAATAAAAATATACTATTTTTTCTACTGTACATGAGCTGATATTTGTTCAGCTGCTTAATCCACGTGGCGGTGCTTTAACGTTCAGTCGGACAATCGAACACGCGTAACTCTATAATATTTTAATAGCATATTATTTTATCTGTACATACATACAACATATATGCATATAAGCGTGCCAATATATATTGGAATATTCGTTGTTATATATAATTCTAGCTTTTCGAGTCTCTATTATGCAGGTCGCAGTACTGTGATAGTCGACTCTATGTAGTCGAATTCCACTTAAGTAACGTATGTCACTCTCATAGCATATGCATAATTAATCGTGACTTAATTTATTTAATGAGGATATTTATATGTACCCTATGATACATACACTTATTTCTTCGTTTATTTATGCATTTACAGGTGCCTTTTTGTTGCTAGCCATCGGATTTTTGGCTATAACGACAGCGGTGCTGGTTAAAGTGTTCCAACCCTACGATTTGATATTTAAATGGGTAAGTCCAATAAATAAACACTAAAGCTTTTTAACTGCCGTCTCTAGACTTTGCTAAATAGTCAACAATAACAATCACATGTGTTAACTTGAGAACGAGCTCTACCAAGGCGCTACCTCCAGACTTCACTGTCTAAGAGGTGGACCTTCAGTATAGACACGTATGCACAAGCTAAGTTTTCAACTAGTACGATTCATAGATGTAATTCATTTAGGTGTATACTTATCCAATTGAACGTATTATGTAATTATTTACTGACATTTCTTATTTACTCTTTTCTGAATATTTCCAGAAGTTGATAATGGCCGATAACGGTGAAATCTTTAATCTTTGGGCCAAACCACCAGTCGATTTATATATCAAAATATATCTCTTTAATATTACCAATGCTGAAGAGTTTTTGTCAGGTCGCGAAAAACTGCAAGTTGAACAAGTTGGACCTTATGTATACAAGTAAGTAGAGCCTAAAACTTTCTAAACTCCTAATGGAGTTCTAAAAGTTCTTCATTTGACAGTTATGCCCTTTTTTAGACCCAGTACTTTAAAAAAGTACAAAAGGGTATATTAAGATTGTGCAGTTGACATTAGTTTGTAACAGGCAGAGTGAAGCGTGGCAGACCCCACTAAGTTTATATATTCTTGATCAGGTCGTCGATATGGCCCTGTTTGTCTGTTTGTATGAACACCTAGATCTCGGAAACTACAAGATCCAGATACTCAATTCTCTTTTTGTTGGGTTCGTGTATTGAATAGACAGGTTAAGTTTATGCCTGATTAAAATTTGAAGCTATTGGTCTTAAAAGTATTAATATTTTAAGACTTAATTAATATAATACCAATACTTCGGTATTGACTTCGAAGACATATATAAAAACAAGAAAACATTTTAGGACATTTTTTTTGTAAACGGGGGCAACGGTGCCGATCCCGGTCATGTTTAGCAGCGTTCCTTCTCCTAAAGTCTCTGAAAAATGAAATCTCTCAAAATTCTGTGGCATCTACGGTTGCAAACCCAGCTCAAACCAAAATCTAGAGTTTTCTGTGGCACCCCCGTATGTGTATGTATATGTGTATATATGTATATGTTGTTGCTGCTATCGACGCCCAAGGCAAAGCAAAGTACAGGGTCTCTTACTGGCGGTTGCGTTCGACTGTAGTTTCCGGGATTTTTCTGTTTGCCAATCAGTATGCACTAGAGACCGTAACAATAATTTTAACGACATAAATAAGAAATAGGTATTTTTTTAATTAGACCCTGTAATTTGTGCAATTGGAAATTGTGTTTAACAGAAGAAGGAGGTGGGAAAGACTCCATACTTTCGCCTGTCCGTCTATATAAAGATCTAAATCTGTCGCGGGTAGTATTTAGCTATCGGTAGTTTTTTTTTTGGGTCGCCAAAAGAAATGAAGCCTTCAAAGCCAAAATTAGGTGAGAGTTGTGGGAGAAAGTGCAGGCCGAGTGGCATGCCATTGATGCCACAATTTGTGGCAATTTGGTTAACTCCATGCCTTGTCGGTGCTCAGCTGTAATTAAAAGCCGTGGTTCCACCGCCAAATATTAATATAAATATAAAATTCAATATCAATTTTGATAAAAAAAAATTAATTAAATATAGTTTTTTGTTTTGTTCCTAATATTTTTTCCAAAGGAGAAAAAGTTAATTAATTTAATTTGTTAAAGGAATTAAATTGTTTTTATTTTTGTTGTATGTCTGTATGAACACCTAGATTGTGAATTACATAAACAGGTCAAATTTAATTCTGATTTCCGATATCTTTTTCCTCTCCCCCTCAGTTTCGCAAAATATTCTCATCATGCACAGTTTTAGGGTCATTGTCTTCCATCTTTGCATGAATGAAGTTCAGAATGCATCAAATGTTTGTAATTTGGCACTAGGTACTAGGCATTGGGCCGCTAGGTCGTATTCGTGATTTTGTAATGTGGGTACGTATGCATGTGTGAGTATTGGTTACTGTTCGTATTTGCGCGTATATTTCTATGTATAAGTTGTTGTGTGTATGTATATGCTGCTGCCATCGACGCCCAAGACAAAACAAAGTACAGGGTCTCCCGGCTCCTTTTTAGACCCTGTACTTTAAAAAAGTTCAAAGGGTCTATTAGGTTTGTGCAACTCAGAAATGTATGTAACAGGCAGAAGGAGGCGTGGCAGACCCCACAAAGTATATATATTCTTGGTCAGGACGACGAGCTGAGTCGATCTAGTCATGTCTGTCTGCCCGTCCGTCCGTCTGTGCGTCCGTATGAACACCTAGATCTTGTAAACTGTAAGAGCTAGAGACATCATTTTTGGCAGTTAGATGCTCCTACAGTGCAAACAGATCAAGTTTGTGTTAGATTTTTGATAACTCCGCCGCCTCAATCAAAAACCGCGAAAAACCACCACACCCACAAACTTGTGCTTAGGCATACGATAATCTTATGATAATCTTCATCTGTGCTGTGAATTGTGGCTCAATCGGATAATAAACACCGGAGATATATAAGATTCTATTCCCTGTACTAGGTAAGGGGGGAGCAGCGCGAGCGTATGTGTGGTTGCGTGTGACTTTGCGCTATGTGTGCATGTGTAATATCTGTTAGCGTGTGTGTGTGGAAAGGAAAGTACAGGGTCTCCTACTGTCGGTTGCATCCGACTGTAGCTTTTCGAGTTTTTTTTATTGGGTTTTTACTTGTTTATTCTTCAAGGTTCATTATAAGACTCTCAACGTTGTGTACATATTTTCTTATTTAGCTATTACTTATACAGAGTTGTATTTATAGAGGTATGTATATCATAGTTATATCTTATTTCCTTAAATATTGCTTTGCTGTTGCAGTCAAAGCCGATTGAACTAGCTGGTTATTCCGACTCGCTTATTTTAAATACATATGTTCTTCTTTTTAGGGAGCTAATGACTCATGAGAATATCACGTTTAATTCCAACAATACTATGTCTACATATCCCAGTCACCCACTGGTATGGCAGGAACACTTGTCAGAGGGTCATAAGGAGGATGACGAAGTCGTAATGCTTAATATTGCAATGTTGGTATGTATGGCAATAAAAAAATATTTTTGTTTTAGTATTAATTCACTCTGAAACGACCCAAAAGCTCTTCAAAAGCTTTAAAAAAGTACAAAAGGGTCTATTAAGATTGTGCAAGCCCGAAATGTATGTAACAGGCAGAAGGAGGCGTGGCAGACCCCATAAAGTATATATATTCTTGATCAGGACGACGAGCTGAGTCGGTCTAGCCATGTCCGTCTGTCTGTCCGTCCGTCCGTCTGTCCATCCGTATGAACACCTAGATCTCGGAAACTGTAAAAGCTAGAGACACCATATTTGGCAGTTAGATGCCTCTATAGTGCAAGCAGATCAAGTTTGTGTTAGATTTTTTATACCTCTTCGGCAAATCACGAAAAACCACCACAGTCACAATTATGAAGCTAATAACTTCGGCTTCAGTCCACAAATATCTTATGGTAACCTTCTTCAGTGCTGTGAATTGTGGCTCAATCGGATAATAAACACCGGATATATTCGAGATTAAAGTTTCCTTTATAGGCAAGGGATCAGCGAGCATGCACTTAATGTATGTACATAAGTGTGTATGCGTGGTTGCGTCTAACTGCTGCAAACTAAAATACAGGGTCTCCTACATACGACTGTAGCATCCGACTGTAGCTTTCAGAGCTTTTTTTATGTAATATACATATATATATATCGTAAGATCGTGGTGATTGTTTAAATGCAATAAAATTTTTAATAACAATTGAAATACAATTTAGAAACTGATATCTAATGTGGTGCTCAAACTGAGATCGATGGACCAAAGTTGGAACTTTTCGCTTCAGACTGGTCTGAAGCCCATACAAAATAATAATAAATTTTAATTAACTGATTCTTCTCCAGAAATCTAAATTCAAGCTTAATGTGAGTAGAGAAATGTTTTTGTGGAAGAGTAGAAATTTATCCAAAAGAATCAAAGATATTATTTTCTTGTTTAAGATACAAGTGGAGTGCTATAAATAATATACAAATGTCTATGATTGTTTTAAACCATAGCTCGCAAATAACTGTTAACCGCTTTTTTCCTTACGCTCTGCTCGCGAGAACAACCAAAAAAAAGCATGCAGTCTCGTTCTCTCTCTGAGCAGCAGACTTTGTTTGTTTTTGTTTTGGTTTTCTGTTGAGCGCATTACGATGAGCTGATCGTGAAACGCTTGTTTAACGAACATCGCACAATGAGACATACTAGTGACGCTCGCGCAAAGAGACTTATTAAAAGACCGATTGACTGAAAAAGTCAACGCAAAAAGTCTTTTCAATAATTTGTCTTCTTTTCGCTGCACAGTGGTACGTTGTACCACTTACATTGAGTAATATTTAATAAAGAATTAATCTACACAACATGATTTGCTCTTCCAATTTGAGTAAATATCTATAAAAATACCCTCAAAAGCATAAATTTTATTTATCTTTTACTCCATCCACTGCATAAAACAATAATAATTTACAAATATTGGATGCAAATATAGTTATAGAATTTACTTTTAAGTGCATATTTTCATTTATTTAAACTATTATTACTGCGAACAGATCAGTCCCAAATTCAAAGCCAACTGACAAGATTTTGTATGGGCTTGAGACCAGTCTCAAGCAAAAAATCCCAATTTTGGTCTTACGACCTCAGTGTGAACACGGTGTAAGGTCGTGCCATTTCACTATAGAAAATCAGTTTGTTTCTTGCTCACAGAAAGTTAGATTTTGTTCCTATGTAATCGATGTGTAGTACGTCGTCAAAAACCGTTGTGATTTGTAGTAGATTATTAGTTGTATAATAATCCGCTATTTGTCAACATGACGATTATCTGTAATACAATATCAACGGGATTTAACTGCTGTAAAGTGACGTCAATATTAATTTGAATACATTGATCAGAAACATTGTGGAAAAGTTCAATAGAGATAAAAAGCGTGTGAGCAGTATAGTATACTGAGTATACGTTGATTACCATTGCAATAATAATAATTGCCGCTATCTGTAGGCGTGTTTGTTATTGTCAGTAATTTATATTGAGTAGTTAGTTACAAACTAAACCAACTTATGTTGAATTCGAGTTGTTTTGTAAAAATATTGGCTACTAAATAAAGCGGCTAAAATTTGGTTTATGAATTTATGGTGTTTCTAAGGAAACCTATAAATTCTGTGAATCTATTCGTAAATTGTTGTTGGAATTTAAATATGTATATATATAACATATGGGCATATCCGCCAAATGGTCAACCAGGACCGAGAAGAAAATCATCGTATTTTTTTGTAAAGAAAGAAATATCAAATATCCAATATCATTAAGAAATGTCAAAATTTTCATAATACAATGAATCCATGCCATATCTCAGTTATTTTATGGCCTAAAAACTGAAAAAATGTAATTTCTTCACTTTTAGCTACTTTTAAAGGCATTTTTATGTTTAATTATTTCGCAAGGAAAGCATTTGATATTATTACTGCAATCTAGTAAGAAGGAAATATGAAGTTATTCATAAAAGACGTAGATGTAAACAAAAAAACCTAATAGACCCTTTGTACTTTTTTAAAGTACAGGGTCTAAAAAAAAAAATAACAAATAAAGCATCATGGAAAAATCGTACGTTCGCGACCCGTACGTTTGCGACCGGTACTTACTTCAATTAAAAAAAAAGCAAATGGAGGTATTTTCTTGGGAATAAGCTCAATAGAAAGCTACATGAATTCATTAGACCCTGTACTTTAAAAAAGTAAGTTTGTGCAAATGACATTTGTGTGTAACAGGCAGAAGGAGGCGTGTCAGACCCCATAAAGTATATATATTCTTGATCAGGACGACGAGCTGAGTCGATCTAGCCATGTCCGTCTGTCTGTATGAACATCGAGATCTCGGCAACTATAAGAGCTAGAGACGTTTTTTGTTTGGTTCGTGTATTACATAGGCAGGCCAAGTTTATGTTTATAATTTGATATCTCATCCCCCTCCCCCTCAAATTTGCAAAAATGTCCTTAGTATATACAGTTTTAGAGTCACTGGATTAATTTTTTGCAGGATTAAAGCTTTGCATGTTTGGTGCGAGTTGCAGCCCAATCGGATAATAAACACCGGAGATATTGGACAAACAATTTTCAGTACTAGGCATTTGGCTAGGGGAGGGGGGAAGCCACAGCGTATGCGGCCACTAGGGCGTATACGTGATTTTTGACTGTGAGTATGAATTTCTGTATGAGTATTGGTTATTGTTTGTATTTGCGTGTGTATTTGTATGTATAAGTGTGTGTGTGTATGTATACACACATATGTTTATATGTATGTGTATGTGTGTATATACATACATGCAGCTGCTATTATCGACACCCAGGGTAAATCAAAGTACAGGGCCTTCTACTGTCGGTTGAATCCGACTGTAGCTTTCCGAGTTTTTTTTTAATAGTAAAGTTATTGCATAAGAATATGCCATCCCAATTCGCTAATTTTTGCATTTTACTAGATTTCCATTTTGCGTACGTTCGCGACCGCATGTTTTTTGCCAATATTTGTAAAATGAAAACTCGATGATGATGAATGATGGGGTTTCATTTACACTAAACAAAGAACTAACAAAATGCTATAGAAAAGCAAAAGAAAATTTTCAGAAAAAGTTTGTTTTCTTTTTGCATTAAACGAGTACGAACGTACGTTCGCTACCCGTGGAAATGCCCATATACAGTAGAGTCCGGTTATAGCGACTTTCAAGGGAGCGACGATTTTACGTCGTTATACCCGGAAGACGCATTAACCAAAAGGAGCAAAAAAAAATTTTTAGACCCTGTACTTTAAAAAAGTACAAAGGGTCTATTAGGTTTGTGCAAATGACATTTGTGTGTAACAGGCAGAAGGAGGCGTGGCAGACCCCATAAAGTATATATATTCTTGATCAGGACGACGAGCTGAGTCGATCTAGCCATGTCCGTCTGTCTGTCTGTCCGTCTGTCCGTCTGTCTGTCCGTCTGTATGAACACCGAGATCTCGGAAACTATAAGAGCTAGAGACTTAATTTTTTTTTTGTTTGGTTCGTGTATTACATAGGCAGGCCAAGTTTATGTTTTTAATTTGATATCTCATCCCCCTCCCCCTCAAATTTACAAAAATGTTCTTAGTATATACAGTTTTAGAGTCACTGGATTCATTTGGTGGTGCGAGTTGCAGCCCAATCGGATAAGAAACACCGGAGATATTAGACAAACAATTTTCAGTACCAGGCATTTGGGTAGGGGAGGGGGGAAGCCATAGTGTACGCGGCTACTAGGGCGTATGCGTGATTTTTGATTGTGAGTTTGAATTTCTGTATGAGTATTGGTTATTGTTTGTATTTGCGTGTATATTTATATGTAGAAGTTTATGTGTGTGTGTGTATAAGTGCATGTGTATGTGTATGTGAGTATGTTCATATATGCTGCTGCTATTATAGATTCCCAGGGCAAATCAAAGTACAGGGTCACCTACTGTCGGTTGCGTCCGACTGTAGCTTTGCGTCCGACTGTAGCTTTCCCTACTTTTTTTTTGTTTATTTTAGGGTTGCCATGTTTGTAATAGGTTTTAAAATAAAACAAATTAATTTTTTAATCAAAACAAAAAATTTAATAAATTCAATTCCATAACATAGGTTTTTAGTTGTATATAGTACATATGCATTATTCAGAAGCTCACTATGGCGCATTTTGCGCATTAACTCACATTTGGTGAATTTACGCATTTAGTTTTACTTGAAAAAAATCAGAAAAAACTAAAAATATATCATGGAATAGGCTATGAGGTCTGCACACGCACGCTGTAAACATTTGTGTGACGTCGGTATTGCACTTCGACTCTCTCTCTCTCTCTTTCTCTCAGCAGCGTAGCTAAGGCGACAACTAAAACTAAGAGAGAGTAGAGTCGCTGCTACACACACAAGCAAGGGTGCCGATCACTGATAGATACATACATTTCTAACAGCGTCGTTTGATGCTTAAATTTGGCATTATTTCGCTGTATTTTTTTCAGCACGTCGCAATATCCGGTTGAATTGTGAAAAATCTCGTCTGTATAAGCGGTTTGTCGCTAAAAGCGGAAACGTACTAAGCGGAGTCCCTTTCATATAAGTTTGTATGGGGACCAACCAAGCCATCGAGTTTTCGTCACAATAACCGGACGGACGCTTTAAGCAGAGTCGTTATAACCGGATTCTATATATATAAATATGTATATATATATATATATATATACTAAATACTGAATACACTGCCCATAAATGACCCACTTTTGTTTAGCTTTTGTACTGTTTATTTGCTTAAATAACTGCAATAATAATCCGTTAAGACTAATACTCCAATACTAGTTAGAACTAAAACAAAGTATATCGGGCATGCTCCGGGATTCAGTTCCTCTTATTTTAAGTGATTTACTTTTCAATCCGTAAAATTTTGGCGCTCCGGTTGTCACTTCCACATATTTACTGTGAATTGAATTCACGAAAACTTTAGGCAGTGAATTGAAAAGTAAATCGCAGTGCAGGCGTGAATATGGAACTGAAAAATATTCAAGATATTTTTTTTCTATATTAAATAATCTTTTAAAGTTAATTTGTCATACTCCGAATGAGAAAATTCATTGTATTTATTCTACATATAATTAAATGCTTAATGAATGAACCTGCCTCAAATACATATATGCTGGTGCTGTTATCAACGCCCAAGGCAAATCGAAGTACAGGGTCTCCTACTGTCGGCTGTATCCGACTGTAGCTTTCCGAGTTTTTTATGAATGAAAAAGTATATGGACTGTTATGATAATAATTTAAAACAAATTGAACAAATAAAAACAATGTATTGCGCATGAATGCATACAACAGCGTAAGGAATTTGTGAATTCGTTATTCTTAAGCAAATCTGCAGCAAAAGTTGGCAGCCGGTTATAACAAAACTTTTAGTATTTAAATAAAATATTTATAGAAGAGCACAAATGTATTTTAATTCATATATTTTTCTGGGCAAAAATAAAACCAAGACACAAGTCGAATTTATTCATTCATTCAAACACCTGTTTTTATTGGTGTTTACAAAAATATATCGTATGCCATACGTTCCTACATATATGAGACAAAAAGTAAAAACCTGAGCACGCAACTTTTGAATTCACTTATTTTCGTCAAAAAGTAATCCGCAAAATTTAAGTGAAAACAGGAGCATTCTGTATGTATGTGCTTACCATAGACATTTTAAGACGCTATAGATCAGTACTAGCACCATTATCGATTTAGGTAATAGCTAATGGGCTTTAATATTTCTGGTTAAATTTATTTATTATTTCCTTTTGTTCATCATCTTACGCTCACAATACAATATTACAATATTAACATTTGGAACACTTATAAACCAACATACTTTTACAACTTAATAAATATTATTACCGTCGGCAATATATACGCATATTGACTTGTTGGGAACAATCAAATATTTGTATGTAGTTTTTTACATTTCGATATTATAAAGTTTATTGTTCTTGCTTTCAGGCCATATCTCATCTGACTGCCAATCACAACTATTTCTTTGTTCGTTTGCCGCTGCAAGGACTCTTTGCTAGTACAAAATCGGAACCTATTGTCAGAATGACTGCGAAAGAGTTTATGTTTGGATACCCATCGGCTCTCGCCACTCTTGGTAATACATTTCTGCCTAATTGGATATCGTTCGAAAAGGTGGGATTAATTGACCGGATGTATGACTTCTCTACGGATTTTGAGACGTTTTATACGGGTGTACCAAACCCATCTTTATCGGGACTTTATGCCACCTATCGTGGACAGACAACTCTTCCCCAATGGGATGGAGATCATTGCAGCAATATTGAGCTTGCGTCAGACGGTACTAAATTCAAGAGTTTTTTAGAGCCGAACGATACAGTTAAGTTCTTCAGAAAGAGCATGTGCAGGCCTATTAATTTGGTAAGTAAATTCCGATGTTGTTGTTATCGATAAGATGCTATGCTTTTTTAAAAACAATCACTTACAAGCTTTCACTTATACGATCTTATGTGATTTGTGAGTGAACGTCAGACGCAAAAAATTATACTCCGCAAACATATAGACAAACTTTTACGATTTAATCCTCATTTTTAAATCCTATCATCCTATAAATCCTAAATCATGGCGGATGCGTAGTTCTTTTCGCGCCCTTTAACCGTTGATCTAGCATTTTACTATTCTTGGATATAACAAAAAACAACTTACAGAACAAAGAGGCAGAACATTTTTTTAATAGTATTGTTCATTTTATAGTTTACATACCTTCAGCAATATTATACTTTTTTGAACCTTGTACTTTAAAAAAGCACAAAAGGGTCTTTTAAGTATGTGCTACTCAGAAATGTGTGTAAGAGGCAGGAAGAAGGTGTGACACAAAGTATATATACTCTTGATCAGGACGACGACCTGAGTCGATCCGTCGTCTGTCCGTTTGTATGAACACCTACCCCCATCTCGTAAACTGTAAGAGCTAGAAATATCATTTTTGGCAGTTAGAAGCCCCTATAGTGCGATATACCACGACAGCCACAGTTATATGCTTCAGAATATAAAGAGCCTATGACAACTTTTATCTTTGCTGTGAATTATGTCGCAATCGGATAATAAACACCGGAGTTATTCGATAATCAATTTTGTGTAGTTGTCATGGGGGAGCAGCACGAGCATGCACTTAATATATATACATACATATGCAAGTGTGCATGTGGGGTTGCGTGTGACTTTACGATATGTGTGCATGTGTAAGTGTTTGTTAGCGTGTGTGTGTGTAGGCTTAAATTTGTATGTTTATGTATATGCATATGCTGCTGCAAAGGAAAGTACAGGGTCTCCTACTAATGGTTGCATCCGACTGTAGTTTTCCGGGCTTTTTATTTACGCTTTGGGGCAAAATTGAAGAAACTGTGAAAGCACAATGTCCGATGAAAGTTCTCCGCTTTTTACTGCGAGCAATCAGTTGGATGGATGGATTATATACTTTAAGTAAATACACATATACATATATACATATATCGTGTGTGTGTGTGCGCTAAGGAAAGTACAGGGTCTCCTACTGTCGGTTGAATCCGACTGTAGCTTTCCGAGTTTTTTTTTCACCTGCAACTTAACTAGTTGCGAGTTCTATCAATTAGAGTACTATAATATGTAAGAATAGCTTCTATCTTTATTTAAAAAAAAAATTTAGATAACCTAAACAGGTTTTGGTTCAGATTTCTGACAGTTTATGTAAATCTGTCTTTCAAAAAATCCTAAAAAAAATATATATATCCGCCGATATCTAGAGAAACACGCAGTAGAATAATTGTATGGTGACCATTTTTAAACTCGGTTTGAAATACTTCAGAAGAATATGAAATCAAATGTGCTTATGCCCAATCATAAATTTCAACTTCATCAAAAGTTATCGACCAGTGTTACTCTCGGTTGACGAAATGTCTATTTTAACATGAAAATTAATTTGGGCAAATTTATATATTTATAGTGCGTGTTTATATACATTCTGGTCAGCTGTGTATTATTCTCACATTGCTCTAAGCTCAAAAGTATCATTGCATCTGCTTTTGCGCGTACTCTGCTTTTTTAAAACCCATTAACACATTTTTAAATTAATTTATATTTTTTTTGCAACAGTATCGCGTCGGTGAGCAGCGCACTTTTGGCAGTCTAACGGGCTACAACTATGTGTTTGAGGATAATGCATTTGATAATGGAGTATTTAACGAAGCCAATAAATGTTTCTGCCGACATGGTAAGATTATTATTAACTTAAAAATAATAGATTAAATAATAAATTAGGAATTTCAATTGAGGGGACGAATGCAAAAAGGGTATTTTATAGCTTATCTGCTTTAGAATAATCTTTCTGTCTTTCTTGTACTCTCTAAATACTATTTGATAAAAAAAAAGATCGATAAATCATCAATAATCTGAAGATGAAATTAATTCAAAAATAAATTGTTCAAAGAAGTTAATTTCGGTAATACCCTGCCCTATACAAAAAGCGCTTGCCATGGCTAATTTTTCAAACTATACGGCGTTTGTATGTTATTAAATTATTACTACATTATTATTATTATTACTAAAAAACACAAATAACTGCAAATAAAATTCAATAAATGTATCTGTTTATAACTTATACACACTTTTTAGACCCTGTACTTTAAAAAAAGTACAAAAGGGTCTATTAAGATTGTGCAAGTCCGAAATGTATGTAACGGAGAGAAGGAGGCGTGGCAGACCCCACAAAGTATATATATTCTTGATCAGGACGACGAGCTGAGTCGATCTAGCCATGTCCGTCTCTCCGTCTGTCTGTCCGTCCGTATGAACACCTAGATCGTGTAAACTGTAAGTTTGTTTTAGATTTTTGATACCGCCCCTCCTCCCCCAAAAACCGCAAAAACCACCACACACTTGTGATTAGGCATACGATAATCTTATGATAATCTTTATCTGTTCTGTGAATTGTGGCCCAATCGGATAATAAACACCGGAGATATTCGAGATTAACGTTTCCGTACTAGGCACGGTGGCGCAGCGAGCATGCACATAATGCAAGTGGGACCGACAGTAAGAGACCCAGTACTTTGCTTCATCTTGGGCGTCGATAGTACTATAGTAGCAGCATATACATACTATACTAAGGCACACATACATACCGGCAATAAAAAATCACTCAAATGCCCGATCGGCCGAGTACACAGTGGCTTCCCCTTACTCCTGTCCAATGCCTAGTATACAAAATTGATTATTCCATATCTTCGGTGTTTATTATCCGATCGGACTGCAAATTGCACCTTATTTTCAATGCATCTTAAGCCTTATATATGCAAGCAAAGCAGTGACTTTAAACTGTACACTCTGAGAATAGTTTTGCGAATTTCAGGGGGAGGGGTGTGGCATCAAAAATTGGGCATAAACTTAAGCTGCCTATGCAATACATGAACCAAACAAAAAGAGAATTGAGTCTCTAGCTCTAGTCTCCGAGATCTAGGTATTCATACAGACAGACGGACAGACAGACAGGGCTATATCGACTCAGCTCGACGTCTTGATCAAGAATATGTATACTTTGTGGGGTCTACCATGCCACCTTCTGCCTTTTACACACAAACGTCAATTGCACACTGTTAATAGACCCATTTGTACTTTTTTAAAGTAATCAGAATCAGTTACAGGAATCCCACTATAATCACTTTTCGTATCGCAATGCTTTTCGCTCGCACTCTGACATCAACCTTAGAAAATGAGTAGTGTCGTAACAATTTAAGTATTTCCTTTTGCTTCTGTTGAACAGGTGATTGCCAACCGGTTGGTTTGATTGACGTCACAGACTGTTATTACGGTTTTCCTATTTCTCTAAGCTATCCGCACTTTATGAATGGAGACATGGGCTTAATTAAAAACATTACTGGCATGGAACCTGATCCTTCAAAACACTCTACAGCTTTTGTCATACAACCGGTAAGTAACCTTGCACGATTCTCTGCTGTTATTGATTTGTGTGTTTATAAATGGCGGAAACAGTGTCAATCATCATTTAGTCTCTGGATGATTATCAAGTGAATTACAAATACATACATATAAGTACACATACAATGTCATTTACTTGTTAAAATGTAACTTACAAAATGTAGATAAGGTTAAAACTACTATTTTTAATAATTACTGTCACCTTTTGAAACGATTATAGTCACTTGCAATTGAAATAAGATCGCGTGAAAGTTAAATCTACAATTTTACAATTTATATCAGCTTCAGTTTTAAATGTTCTTATTTCCGGCTAATTAAGTTAACCGTAAGCTAGTCACAACAACTCTGATTTTTTGTCTGATCAAATACTATGTACGAAGCATTTACATGTATTGTTTGTATACACTATAAATTATTTTTATAAAAAAAGTGTACTAAATTTTCTAACGCCATTTTATTGTTACGCATATGTATAACAATGTTAAATTCTCTGCTTCTTACTACATGATTTTAATTAATTACTGAAATATTAACTTGGCGAATTATTATTTTTTTAAAATATGAATCCATGAATACGTCAGGTCGATAATTCAATAAATCCACAACTCTTTTGACTGGGCTCCACCAGAGTATCTATATTTAATCTATACTTTCGAATCGGAAGCTCCGATATGTAATGTATGTAATTTAATTATAAAGCTCTGGTCACTATATTTAATTTAATTACAAAGCTCCGTCATGGAAAGGTTAAGGCTTAAAACGCATAGAGTAAGAAACAACAAAATAGCTCAAGCACAACTAGAACGAAAAGTATAGAGATGTTTAAGGCATTCCATTGAACAAAAATTAGGTCAATCGCAGTTAAAATGGTGGCGAATTTGGGACTCAGTAACATCAAATAATTCTACCGGATAGTTCACTTCTTGATAACATAATATTCGCTTGTGTATTTTTTTAGGAATCCGGTCTGCCGCTTTCGCTTTCTGTAAAAGTGCAAATCAATATGCATTTTAAGGACCTGCATAACTATCCGCAGGTATCAATGTTCAGTCATTTAACAGCACCTATGTTGTGGTTTGAAATCGTGAGTAACCTTTTTAAATAATAAGTAAAAATTATAAACTTTTTTCATATATATGTACATATGTTTATACATAGATGATGCCTAAACTGTCTGATGAGTTGGACACGCGTTTCAATTTTTATTTAAATCTGCTGCCATTAGTCAATCCTCTTGGTTTTTGGAGTGCCCTGCTGATAGGTGTCGCTCTACTAATGTATGCCATAACTCGTGCTACACTGCACATGTCTAGTTTTACGCGGCAGGCAACGAGCATCTCGGACGGAAAATATGCTCGCGCCAATCTTCTTACAATAAGCTCTGGTGGAGCTGACAAGCAGGTGTACAACCCCTGCGAAGTAAAGTTGATAGATGATGTGCATTCTAGACAAACGCATGTAATTATACGGGATGATAATGATAACAACGCTGACTGCCAAGAGCGCCGTGAGTCGCTTTTTCCTCTGGACTTGGAACCAGCCCTATCCGATGCGAGGAGTAGTGACGAAGGCAATGAGAGTGACACAGTGACCTTCAGTCATAAATCCACCACGTCCAGTTTTTGCCCGGAAGGAGAACATTGCGACGAATTTAGCAGTCATAACAGTAAGGATTATATCTACACAGATAGATTTTATGAACCCGATTTGGATCAAAGTGGATCGAAGCAACAGGTAAATATCGGCTTACTTCCGTCATTGACGATTTCTATAGATCAAGAACTATCACTAGTCGTTTCTTTAAAGTGGTTTTAAACTCACTCCAATTCATCCCCCTTTAGTCGATTCTCATATAGTTAGTCAGCCAATTTGGAAGATAAGATCTAATGTTGATGTTTTATAGAGCGTAGAGAAAGGAAATTAACTTCAAGCTGTCTAAAATTTCTGATGTGAGCGTGTGTTTAATTCATTTAGCTTAAGATCCAATTCAATAAAAACGACAAAGCAAACTTTTTGTGGCGAAAAGTAAGTTTTTAATGGCTTACGCATGCGTATTCTACAAACAAAATATCATCAAAATGCTGATTAATAAATTAATTTTCTTTATAATCAACATGGTTTTTTTCTGTTCCCCCTTACAGCAAGGTGATTTGGACAGCAACCGTTTTGCTTGACACTAGCGCTGAGTCCAAGCATCTGCAATAATTGGAAACTCCCCAATACTGAAAAATGCTTAAGAAATGGCGCAGTAAATCGTGTGAACCTTACACATGTGTTAACATAGGCTGTCGGTTTCTATTTAATTGTAGTGCTTACTTTTAGATCTGTACATAAACATTACCCTGTTCATATTAGCATGCTATTTTTCGGGCATTGGCGTTTCATATAATAAATAAAAACCAAGTGCTGCGTTGTTACTGTGATAGCTTTAAACCAACTTACAAATACATACATATCTATTGTATTTTGTTCTCTAAAACAAACAACAATATATGTATGTATCAAAAAATAAGTAGAAGTAATGCTCAATTTGAAAAGCAATAAAAACAAATATCCATTTTCTTAAGTTCATTGTAAGCCACCTCCATGAGGTAAAACAATATTACTAAATAAAACATTAAGAATTTATGTAAATACGAATGCGTAATAAGCAAATTATGATAAGAGTAATAGATGTTTTCACAACAATTGTAATTCAAGTTAGTAATCAAAGGTAAAAGTTACTGTGATCTTTGTATTCAAGTGGAATTTATCTTAATATTAATTTATAATAAATAATATATGTACATATACATAATGTAAAAGATTGTCCGGGGAGGGGGAAAGCGTCAACATGCGCTCAGTATGTATGCGCGTTGATTTACGATTGCAGATACATACATATGTACATATGTATTGGAGTTGAGTCGCAAAAACAAATTGCGTTTATTAAAAAAATAATCATATTTTTATAGTATCAAACATTTGTATAGCTTGAAAATAGCTAAATTTGTAATTGTTTTAAAACAACTAAAATCATCAATTTTAATTTTAAAAACTCGGAAAGCTACAGTCGGATTCAACCGACAGTAGGAGACCCTGTACTTTCCTTCGCACACACACATATCGTAACGTCGCACGCAAACACACATACGCTCGCGCTGCTTCCCCGTTACCTAGTACAGGGAATTGAATCTTGAATATCTCCGGTGTTTATTATCCGATTGGGCCACAATTCACAGCACAGATAAAGATTATCATAAGATTATAGTATGCCAAAACACAAGTTTGTATCTTTAAAATGTGGCAGTTTTTTGCGGTTTTTGGGGGAGGGGGGGGGAGGTATCAAAAATTTAAAACAAACTTGATCTGTTTGCACTATAGGGGCATCTAACTGCCAAATATGATGTCTCTAGCTCTTACAGTTTACGAGATCTAGGTGTTCATACAGACGGACAGACGGACAGACAGACAGACAGACGGACATGGCTAGATCGACTCAGCTCGTCGTACTGATCAAGAATATATATACTTTGTGGGGTCTGCCACGCCTCCTTCTGCCTGTTACATACATTTCGGGCTTGCACAATCTTAATAGACCCTTTTGTACTTTTTTAAAGTACAGGGTCTAAAAACTCGGAAAGCTACCGTCGGGGTCAACCGACAGAAGAAGACCCTGTACTCAGCATCTTAATATAATTTAATTTATACAAGGCAGAAATTAAAGAAAAAAACATAAAAAACAAGAACAAAGCTAAAAAAAAACAAAAATACAAATTAAAAAAAGAAAAACTGTCTGTCCATCTGTATTAACTTCTGCATTAACATTTCTGCATCTCAAACTTCCTACATATTTTGTCTGATTAATTTTACTCAGTTTTCATAAAACTATTGCAGTTTGCGTTCAGATTTGCGTGAAAACTACATAAAAAATCACTAACGTCTAAATTTAAGTTTGTAGATACATATATTAATTTAGCATATTATCAAATACAAAAAAATTCACAAATTCCGAAGAAAAGCCAAAAGCAACCCTTATTTTTAATGTGTCTGTTGCAGTCGCCTAACGGTATTACTCCTGAGCTAGACTTTCGTGCCCCCGCTGGACTAAGCTAAGCTTTTCAAAATATTTCTTAGACCTTAATTCATGATAAATAGGGTTCCTCTTATGGTTTTGGTTTATGGACAATAACAAAAGAAGTGAGGTTTTTTAATGTGTTAGAAACGTGACATTTTGCAACTAAATTAGTTTTGCATCCAGCAGATAAAAACATAAGAATTAACTAAAAAATCAAAAATTATCATGTGTAATTGAATATATTAAAAAGTAATTTCTTAATTAGAAATTATATACATTTTATACATACATACATATTGTGGGATTGGCAAATAGGCATACTCGTTAGTAGAGATGGGCACGGGCCTTAATTTTAAGGCCCGGCACGTCCTAAGCCCGCACCACAGTTTTAAGGCCCGGCCCGGCCCGGCACGGAATTTTATCAAAAAGGCCCGGCCCGGCCCGGCCCGACATACATATATGATTCCCAAAGAAAATATTAAATATGTGACATCAATTCATTTTTCACATTTTTTTTATATATAATTTATATATAATCTTATAATAATAAGTACATGTTTTTGTGCAAAAATATTAACATATCTAGGTTCTGACTTTCAATCTGGCTCTCGCTTGTTCCAGAGCTGAGAGGCATACAAAACATTTTAAAGTTTGCAAGTTGCTACTTCCTATAGGTATAAATTGACCGATAAATTTGTCAAGTTGCTACTTTACTTAGTTATGAAGCTGGCGACCTTTCTAATGTTAAAATTGGTGTTATAGCCAGCTCGAGGTCAAGATTTTTTAGAAATTAAAAAACAAAAATTGTGTCTTCTTTTTCTCCAATATATTTTGGCTGCTCCACGGCAACCGTCTTCAGGGCGAATTTGTTGACACGTCTGCACCAAAGGACGTGGAGTAATGTAAAAATCTTGACCTCGAGCCGGCTATAACACCAATTTTTGTTGCTACTTTACATTTATCGAAAAATATTTACTAAAAATTATCATCCATAATATAATGAAAGAAGTGTCTTTCCGAAAAAAAATTTAATTTATTTTGTGGTTTCAGGCCTACCGGGCCTGTCGGGCTTCACGGGCCTGTCGGGCTTTACGGGCCTATCGGGCTTGGCGGGCTTTAGTTCGTAGGCCCGGGCCCGCACGCTTAAAGCCCGTTTTTTAATTTTAGGCCCGCGGCCCGAATTTTTCGACCGAGGCCCGTGGGGCCCCAGGCCCGGCCCGGCCCGTGCCCATCTCTACTCGTTAGCTCCCATTAAAAAAGAATCAATAAAAATGCAAAAAAAAACCCTAATCATTTTTATATTTTGTTCTACTTTTTTGCTTGACCGTAGAGGGTCTGGTTTGAGGAGTTTTATAGTTGTTCAAGCACATCTTGACGGCTTATCTTATATCTTTCTACTGGAAGTGACCACAGTAATGGGTACAAAATCTATGCATATACACTAATATATATATATATACTCCATATATATATATATTCGCAATTAAGTTTTAAATACAAACATTTTTTTTTATTAAATATATGTGTATATAATAAAGAAAAATGTTTGTATTCAAAACTTAATTGCGAATGGGGACACAAATCCGATTATAAAGGTTGTAATAAAAATTAAATCTATAAACCTCTAACAGAATCTTTATTTACGCTTGGAGCACAAAGTGGCTATATTTACAATATTGATGCGCTCTTTGTGAGAAATGCACATTGACCGAATCTTTGTTTATGCTTAGATTTATGCTGCCTTGACTACTTCAAACTTATCGGGAAATATAAATCTGGCGGCAGCTATTTACAGTAAAATGAGCTAAAGCCAAAATGTAATTAGAGTTATGCTTATTTGCTAAAGCATTTTATGTACTGCGGGATAAAGTGCTGTGTTCAACAGTATACTGCTTTATTTAATAATAGGCAATGTTTTAATGTCCAGTTACATAAAAATGTTCGTTTATTGCTCAAAACTGAAGGCACTACAATTTAGACTTCGGCTGTTGGGGCTCATTATCCAAAACATTCTGCATTTCGAGAAACGAGACTTGCAATTCTTTAGCAAATTTATCAATATCGGTATCAAAATTAGTACTCCAAGCCGCGAGGCATACAATTATGTCGTTGTCACGTGGATTATAGCAACAAGCATAACCATCATCGGTATACGGGCCATAAGCCAAGAAGGCTTCGTGGATAGTAGCCACTTGCGACGTCGACAAACGGAAGTGCTGCGATTTGATGTAGCCCGGTGAAGAGTAGAAAGCGGGAATAGGCCAATTATTTTCTTCCGCCATTAGTTTCAGACCAAGCAGATGCCGATCTATGCCAAAACCCTGAAGCGCCAGCCTTGCAGTCGCTTGATGGCCACTGACTGCTGCACGCAACAGCTGGGCGCGCTCTACTGAAGAAATCTTCTCATTTAACATCGCTTTACAAAATGCTACGGATTCGTTTGAACACGAGCGTATGGTTTCCGTGCGTCCATTCTCGAATATACGTAAATGTGCCGTCTCGTACGTGGGTGCAGGTTTATTATGGATCCTAAAGTTGTTAATTGAAATTAATTTGATTTCTAAACAAACTATAGTATTTCTGATGGAGTATACATACTTGAAAAATGTCAATTGGAGTGCCATCTGCACATAGCTATCAGGTCCAAGTCGTTTCGATTTAATGTAATCCTTGCCATAGCATTTAAATTGTACAACTTTCATTTGTAGATCGTTAGCGAGCTTATCGACATTTCGCTTCGCATAGAAAAGCCACTGCTCAACGCATGGGTTCATAGAGAAATGGAGTTTTTTCGGTTCTTCACCAGTGCATTCGGAACCATTTTCACCATAATTTGGGTCTTCACTCCTATAAAAAAGAAACAATTTTGTAAAAATAATATGTAGAGTAATAACTTTGAAATCAATGCGCATTATTTGATAAATCATAAAGGCAGAATATGGTGTGGCAGATCCCACAAAGAATACATATTCTACATCGGGACGACGAGGTATGTCAAGATCAAGTCTATTTCAAACTCTAAATACCACGCCTCCTACCCTCATAAATCGATAAAAACTGTATAAGCACAATATATGTAGTGTTGGGACCAGTGTTTAAAAAACTGCAGCAAGTTTCATTTCATGTGATTTTGCTTCTGCTTCTGAAAAAAAACAGAAGTCGCAGTCGAAGCAAAAGCAGTAAACGATCGCCGACGAAAAGCGAATCAGCAGCAGCAGACGCCGTTTAAAAATTTTTGACTTTGCTTTGCTGCTGCTTTTGCTAAGCAACGCAAGTCGAAGCAGCAGCAACTGTTCGACTTCTGCAAGTCGCCAGCAGCAGCAATTATAGAATATTTGATTTTGCTTTGCTGCTACGACTTGCAGAAGTCGAACAGTTGCTGCTGCTTCGACTTGCGTTGCTTAGCAAAAGCAGCAGCAAAGCAAAGTCAAACATTTTTAAACGGCGTCTGCTGCTGCTGATTCGCTTTTCGTCGGCGATCGTTTTCTGCTTTTGCTTCGACTGCGACTTCTGTTTTTTTCAGAAGCAGAAGCAACTGTTCATTTTAAGAAGTCGCTCGCAGTCGAAGCAGTGAAAAGCAAAAATATTGCGACTTTTGCTACTTCGACTGCAGTTTTTTAAACACTGGTTTAATATACAAAATAACAAATAAAACTTACATTTTTCTTACCACGTAATCCATCATCATGCCAATAGGTTGGCCTTCAGCCGGTGAGTGTTCGTAAGTAAATCCAACGCATCCATTTGGATTAACCACTAGTTGAATAGTTTTGTCCATCCAACGATTGCCGCTGTTCACCTTGCTACCATTTCCATGGACAAGAGAAAGAATTAACTGATCATGCTCTTCGCCTTTTTTCAGGGGTACGTATTCATCTAGAGCAACTGTAAATAGCGACTCCTGTATAGTTGTAAGAGTCTTACAGTTTTCAGGTGTCTTTGCCAACTGCTCATATGCTTCAGCCCAGTTGTCACGGGTTTCTGAGGTGAGGACACCATAAGGAATACCAACTTCTTTCTCTGCATTGACGATGTGATTGAGTTGCTTGGCAAATACTGAAGCAGACAATAGTTTATTATCTTCATCGTATAAGGCCAGCTTGTACATCTATGGGATAAGAGTAATACTATGATAAAAACGAACAGAAATCAAATTTTATATAGAATATGTACTCACGTGGTTCTTGTACATAACTACAAAATAGGTGGAGGAAGGATTGTAGATGACTTCATCTGTAATGCGAACAGGTATGCGACAAGTACCAAATACCTTCCCAAACTGGCTGTTGTCCAGCTCATGCTTGCCCATTTTAGCTACTGGCATTAAGCCTGCTTCGACTTTAGCCTTGAATTCACCCAGTCCAAAAATAGCTTTAGAGGTAAATTCGATAACGGCTTGCATATCCTTGAAGTTTTGCAAAGGGAAAGTCATGCCAGGGCTAACAAAAACTGTCACTGGATTACGATATTTATAATATGCTGTCGTTTGCCAGCGGTTGGCCAACCAGTTTGTTTCCTCCTTGCCGACTTTTTCCAGCAGTTCCTGCAGCTTGCTACCTTCATTTTCTTTGAATTCATTGGTTATCTTTAACTGCTCAGCAAATTCCTTGGATGACAGCAGGGGCTGCACAGATAGCATAAATCGTTCCAGAGTGTCGTTCAACGGAATTACATGATATTTTAATAAATTTTGCTTTTTCGTTCCTTTCCTATCACCGTCGCCCCCATCAGATAGCTTGGTGGGGTTACTACTGCATCTGATGGGTACCACATTAGTAACAGCTGGACCGCGATTGTTGACTAACAGCTTGGTCTGAAACGATACCATTTAAAGAGACGTTTGAGTAGTAAAAAAAACACTTACCAGGTTCCATAAGACTTTTCTATTGGCCAATATTCCCATATTTGAGTAGGGATTGTTAACTTCTACCGCAAATTGTGAGCTATATTAAAAACACATACAATATGTAATTAAAATCCAAAGGTTGTCAATACAATAATTCACCTTTGATATGAGTGCATATCATTAGGGGTTGCGATAAGCAGGACGTTCAGATTAACACGGGCAGAGATAAAGAAAGCAAATGGAAGTAATGAATATAAGCTTGAACCTGTTCGTCAGTTGTCCACGTACACAAAAGTGCAGTCTCTACTGATGATAAAACTGAAAACACGACCGGTTATGGTTAAACCGACTTTCCAACTGTTGCTACAGTTCAATTGAGTGTCACAGCTGCTGTTAGGGTTACAAACGGGCAGCATCGAAAGTGACAACTCTGAGAGTCCAATGTCTATAAACGCAATAAGTGCTGAAATCTCTTGGACCCATGGCTAGCAACATTTCGTGCACTTATTATAATGCAGTATGTTGGACACACAATACTTACTTTTGGTTAGAAAAATCTTGGTGATAGTACTCCGTTTAGCATAAAATATTATCTTTGGCCACCATATAAAAATGTAAAAAAAAAAATTTGTTACCCAAATTTTTTTAGGTATTATGATTGAGTTCGTAGTCCCATTCTCATAAAGCAGGCTATAACACACGAATTTGTTTGGGGCCTGTTTTTAAAAAACGACTACTAGTGATAGTAAAGATAATTAATTCGTTCAAACAAACCGAATTGATAATTTAACGTAGTTTTGATCTCTTTTTTTTACAAGAAAATTAAAATAAATATAATACCATAACTTAACTGACCGCATCTACTTTAAAGACACGAGATCATGATGCAAGTGCTCACATCAAAATTTAAGAACACAAAATGTAAAGACATTCTGGTAAAACGAACAAGACGCAGAAAAGAAGAAGAGTCACATGTCTACAACAGTAACTTTTAGGCATTTGTAGGCACTTTCCGCCATACAAGCGTCTTTGTAATTCCCATAAGGGGAAAATGCGTTAGTTTTTTGACATTTATGAAATGTACCCAAAATGCTCTCGTTCACCGTGAAACATTTCAGTTTTGCTATCACGTGATGCTTATACTATGTACATAGATTAATTGGTGAATATCAACACCTTTTAATAATTTGTCTGCGGCTATTTATAGGAAATATAATGGAATCCATATTATATATCATATACATAATATACGTATGTATATATGATACACATGTATTTAGAATGGATTCCATAAGAAAATTATTGTTATACGTTTAAGCTTTATGTAAATAATGTTTTGTAAATGTACACAGTATTATATGATCTAGTTTGGGGTAAATGGCAAACAAGCTGATTTACAATTTTTGGTCGTTCTACGGGTTTATGTCTATGTCTAAAACGTCTATGAATTGCAGTCATAAAATTTAGTTATTAGTTATAGAAAAACCATACATATTGGCATAAATTGGCGAATTAAATATTATCCACACTTTTATCTTATTTACATACGGAGTGAAATATAAATGTGGGAAAATTCCTAAAAATTAACATCGTGGAATTTGGCTATGTTCAGTCGGTTTATTCGAACTAGAGATGGAGAATCATCGAAAGTCGCCGATAGTTTTTTTCCTTAAACCATCAAGAGTGGGTTAAATTATTAATATGCATTTAAAACTGCAATAATTAGGGGTTTTTTTTTATTAAAAAAGTAACAAAATTAACCGAAAGGCAAGATTTGTTTTATTCACATAACTTTTAAATATTAAGGTAGGCTGATACACACGATGGCCGAGCACACGAATGGAGTAAATGCAGTTGAATTGAGCGCGTAGGCAACTGTTCACAACAGGTGCACGCAGCCGAGTTGCTATAGAACTTGGCCATATTATTCAAGTGCCAGTCATTTGAGTTTGTGGCAGCAACACTCGTACCACCAAATCCAGAGATGGGCCCAGGCTAACGGCATTATTGGTACTTAGACTGTTTGTGCCTCCGCCGCCGTTGACAGTGGCAGTAGCATTTTCTTCTGATTCTCCAGCGTCATGTTGACAATAGCGAATTTCTATACACTTCATTGTTTCAGCGTTCTTTGTTGCTGCTGCTCAAGTCGTAACTGGGCTGTGGTAAGACGCTCAGCAGCTGTGATTCGTACCAGCGATTGAAGCCAAACGCTTGATGCTGCTGCTCCTCTTGGTGTTACTGCTGCTGTTAGTTGAACAACGAATTGGCAGCAACATAAGTTGCGCTGCATTTTGAAGAGTATACAAACAGATTTTTATGGAAATCCTCAAAACAGTTTTTACGAAATTCGCCTTACAGTGGAGGTGCTTCAGGTTCTTTATATTCGCTGTTAACAGTGCAACCTGTTGGGCACCGGAACCACTAATTCAAAAACCAGATTCAAGATTGTTAATTTACTGAATATTAAAATGTTTTAATGCAATAAAGTATATTTCTAATGAATATAAACAATGATCTATTATTTTTCAATTAAGTTATTAAATATGCATTTAGTGTCAAATTGTATTTACATGGTATTAGAACTGGTTCAATGGAACTATAGAACAGAATTATGATGTTGGTCAAGATATCCACGGCACTTTAACCACGAATCGGTACGGTGGAATTATGGAACGCGAGGCAATTTTTAAAATTGACTTATTTCCTTATTTCTGAATGAAAATGCATAAAATAAAAAACGAAATCTGTAGATAATTAATTGAACTTTTGTTTTTAATTATAAAAATTGTGATTTCTGGTTCGTAAGTATAAAAAACTCTTGGCAAAAAATTTACCTTTGACCTTTTGGGTCAGAGCTCAGCTCACAGGTTGTGTCGCCCTATGCACGGCATTTAAGGTGAAAGCTCGTATATTCAAGCATATTTCCTGAAAGATTCATTAAATTCGTCAGAACGGGTTTTGTGTAAATCGCTTATCAGTGCGTCAACCTGCCTAACAGCCCATACAAAATGTGTCAAAAATGCCACTTTGAACTTTAAGAGCATATATCGTTGCTTCTGAGTTGTGTCAAGACATGCACGATATGTCAAATGAAAGAGGGCATTTTCAAGAGTCTACAAACCAGATTCAAGGTTGTTAATTTAATGAAAATTAAAACGTTTTAAAGCAATAAAGTATATTGCTGATGAATATTAGCAATAATATATTATTTTTCAATTAAGTTATTAAACAAATATGCTTTTATTATCAAATTAAATTTAAATGGTTTTACAACTGGTTCAGTGGAACTATAGAACATAACATATGGATGGATAGCAAGAAAAGGTACCAAATTCGACGCTAAAGTTATTCTTTTGTGTCGCCCAATGCACGATATCTCATTCGATTTCTAAAATTTTCAGCATTCTGTTTCAAAAATATTTTTATCAATTTTATGGTCATATAAGAAAGAAAATTGCATTCAAAGTTTCGCAGATACAAGTAGGGTTAACAGCACGCAATCCCTTTTGCGCCCTCTACAATTCCAATTCGACGCTAAATTTTCCACATAATGCCAGGCAACGCACAATATCTCATTTTCTGACGTCATTACCTGAAATCATCTTAACTGACGAACTGGCAACTTCGTTACATATGCTTCTTGTTATAGGGGATTTCTGGCAACGCAGCGCTTAGCGAAATTTACAATCGTTGTGCTTATAGTACCCAATTCACACTGCGGTCTTACGACATTGTTTTGGGGCTACGACCCTTTAGGTGTTCACACTGAGCAAACGGTCGTAAGTCGCAAGTCGAAATCAGCTGTTTTTTGTTTACATTTAATTTGCTTCGTGACTTGCAGTATAAATTAAAAGTTTTTGATAATTGCTCAGTCCCAGATAATTGTGGACATAAGCGAAATGGAGTGTAGCGAAGAGGCACAGCGCCTGGAATATGCCCATACAAGCCATTTGGAACAAATGGCAAAAGTAGTTGCAGTTTTCAAAGCTGATTTAATGCCAGAGTTATATGGATGCATGTATGTAATAACAAATTGTGTCATTTATTTAAAATATTTATTGTCCACTGCAATAATATAAAATACAAACAAATCAATTATAATGATAAGAAAATTAAATATTAACAAATAAACTTACTTTTTACGAATTCTTTTCGTTTGTTTAATTTTTATTATCTGTAAACAGAGTTAAATTTCGATAAAATGCGGGTAAATTTCACAATGCTGCCACATTTTTGGGAGAAAATCGTTTTACAGCACTGTGGATTTTTTTGTCGCAACTCTTACGACTAGTCCCAGTCTCAAGCAAAAAGTCCCAATTTTGGTCTTCAAGTCCCAAATTTGGATTTCAAGTAATTGCGCAGTAATTATGTATTTTTATTTTTCAGTTTCTGTTAATAGACATATTGCGAAAGGTGTGTATCGTTTTGTTATTTTGCTGCTCCTCAGTCTCACATTTTAGTTGAAGAACAGTTTCAACCAGCTTTTTTTGTGAATTTTCCATTTTTATCAATATATAAATTAAGATTTTTAGACCCTGTACTTTAAAAAAGTACAAAAGGGTCTATTAAGTTTGTGCAAATGACATTTGTGTGTAACAGAAGGAGGCAGAAGGAGGCGTGGCAGACCCCATAAAGTACGAGCTGAGTCGACAGACCATGTCCGTCTGTCTGTCTGTCCGTCTGTTTGTCTGTATGAACACCGAGATCTATCTAGGAAACTATGAGAGCTAGAGACGTAATTGGTTTGGTTCGTGTATTATATAGGCAGGCCAAGTTTGTGTTTTAATTTGATATCTCATCCCCCTCCCCCTCAAATTTTGTTTCTTAGCATGTACAGTTTTAGAGTCACTGGATGCCTTTTTGCATGAATAAAGCTTTAGATGATTTGAATGGTTGGTGCGATTTGCAGCCCAATCGGATAATAAACCCCGGAGATATTGGACAAACAATTTTCTGTAGTAGGCATTTGGCTCGGTGAGGGGGAAGCCACAGTGTACGCGGGCACTGGCGTATGCGTGATTTTTTATTGTGAGTATGAATTTCTGTATGAGTATTGGTTACTGTTTGTATTTGAGCGTATATTTGTATGTATAAGTGTATGTGTGTATGTATAAGTGCATATGTATGTGTATGTGAGTATGTACATAATTGCTGCTGCTGTCATCGACTCCCAAGGCAAATCGAAAGTACAGGGTCTCCTACTGTCGGTTGCGTCCGACTGTAGCTTACCCTACTTTTTAGGTTGAGAGCTTTGGGTATCGTTGCATGATTTGCTGCATGAGCAGTTCTGCTTCCGACAAATATGAAGGTGCTGGCATTTATCTGGGGATAGTGATGCTCCTGAATGTTGCACCATTCTTGGATGTTAGAGAAGAGGTTGTCAAGGTTGTATGTTTGGTTTTTCTTTTGGTTGAGGGGGATAATCAGAAAAAAGTCGTCAACGTATGCGTTGAATTGTATTCTTTATGTAAACTTAATATGTTTGAAAGTCTGTTGTAGGCAATTAGGAAGAGAATGACAGTTATTGGTGATCCTTGGGGATACCGTTGTCGAGTGCATGTGGGCAGCATGTTGTGTGTTTTATTTTTATTCTTATTTTCCTGTTGGACATAAAGTTTTTGGTGTAGTTAGTGATTTTTGGTCCAACTTTTCAGCTTATTAGCTGGTCTATCATTACATACACATCGACTCTGTCGAATGCCTTTTAGAAGTCAAGGGCAATGACGGAGGTGTGCTTTTTGCTTCTCAACGACCTGGTTATCAGGTGGTCTGCAAGGAGTAGACCGTCTGAAACCGATTTGCCGTGCTTGAATCCTGATTGGTTGGGATGGATTAGTTTGCTTTGGGTTACAAACCACCAAAGGCTATCATTTTTTCCAGGGTTTTGAATAGGCAGCAGTTAAGTGAGATTGGCCTATAGCTAGTTATTGCAGTTTTGTTGGATTTGAGCTTTAGGATAGGGATGACTAGGCTGGTTTTGTTAGATTGTGGGATGATGTTGTTGAAGATTGTATTAAATAGGTTTTAACTGGGTGGGAGGTATTTTTTATCATGGGGTACGAAATTCTGTTGTGGCCAGGGGTTCTTCCTTTAAGTGAGTGTAATGCAGCTAGTAGTTCTATTTGTGTAATGTCTGATTCTATTGATTGTGCTGTCGGGCAGGGTGTGTAGGTAATTGTTTTGTCTGAGTATTTGTTAAGAGTGAAGTTGTGACTAAAGTTTTTGTCTTTGGACCAGAGTTAAGCAAAAAGATGAGCTATGTGGGTTGTATCTGTCGTGAGCAAGTTGTTGGTTGTATTTGTTATGCAGTGAACTGTTTTAGTTGGGTTGAGTCCGCAGAGACGTCGGATATTAGCCCAGATTCTGTCTGTGGGAGTATTAGGTGTATGTTATTTGTGGTTGAACTCCGTCACAGCTTTTGTTTTTGCTATTTTTACCTCTCTTCGGAAGAGTGCGTTAGAACGTTTGTATTTGAAAAGATTTTTAAAGCTCTGAATTTCTTTTCCCTAAATTCCGTCAGGGTCTTATTCCACCAGGGCGTGTTTTTACAATGGCGTGTTGGGGTTGTCTGTGGTATGGTGTAATGTGCGGCTTGTATAATTGTTTTGTTAATATTGGTGCTTTTGGGTACACATTTGTTTATGTCTTCAGTTAGTTTTTCAAATAGTGGCCAAGCAGCTTCTTTAGTTTTGAAGAAGGGGCGGGAAAAGTTTGTGGTTTGGGACTGTGGGAACATGGAGATTAGGATTGGAAAGTGATCGCTTCTATGTAGGTCATCGATTATTTTCCAGTTAGTAAAGGGGGTGATTCTGGGGGAGCACAAAGAAAGATCAACGTGGGTGAATGTGTTGTGGGTGGAGAAGTGCGATGGATTCTGCCTCTCCTGTTGGTTTGGGGTGATCCCCATCTGTGATGCCAGCTGTTAAAGTCTCCAAGAATAATTTGGTTGGTGTTGTGGAGTTGTGCGTTGCATAGTGGTCGTTTAGGCATTTAAGTGAAAAGGAATTGTTTGGATGCATGTTGTAAGGATTTAAATTTTTGTTTTTGAAAAGATTTCAATTTTGAGGGTTTCTAGCTGACTAGGTTGGTTTATTTGGGAATGTTGTAGGGATTTGTGGGCTAATATGGATACGCCACCAAATCGGATGGAGGCTGTGTTGCTATAGATTTTTGATTGGAATTGGGATGGGGATGTTTGTGTTGTAATAATGGGTTTCTTGGAGACATATGATTTGTGGTGAGTGTCTTTTTATTATGATTAATAGTGCGTTGTAGCTGTTAGTGTATCCTTTAATGTTCCATTGTATTATTTTAATCATTGTTGGAGTTTTAAGTTTTAGTGTTTTCAATTGGGTTTGTTTTAGATGGAGTCGCTGTCGTTGTTGTTCGTGTGTGGGTTCTTGTGTAGGGATTTGGTTGTTATTGTTGTTTTGGAGGGTTTAAATTGAGTGGATTTGATTTATTTTGATTTATCTTTAGGAAATATAATTTTGATAGGCTGTGATAAGTAGGATATGCTTTCCGTGTTGGAAAGGTTACCGTCTGTTTCCATGTCTTCTGTTGTGTTATGATGTTGCTGGTGTTATGATGTTGCTGGTGTTATGATGTTGCTGGTGTTCTTTTAATTACGTTGTTTCGGTTGATCGTGCAGTGGTTGATTGTGTGGTGGATGTGGCCGTAGATGTGGAGCTTGTGGGTTGCTGCGTGGCGCTGGTTTGTGTGTGTGTGTATTGGGTCTTGGATGGTGTTTGGGTTGGTGTGTGTGTTATTGTAGTTGATGTAGAGTGTGCAACTGTTATTGCAGAGCTCTCTTTCGCTTGTGTCGCTTTTCTTCTGAGCAGTTTTGGCACATTTCTGTACTCTTGCCCGAAGCGAAGGTAATTTTTGCATCTTAGTGGAAGGGGATATAAGGTCGTACTCGGACGATTTCGTATCCAATGCTGATTGATTCGGGTAGTTTGCGTGGTTTGTTCTTGATTAGTGTTGTGTGGTTGCCTTTTTAAAATTTTTCGTATTTCTATTACTTTTTCTTCTTGTAATTCTTGTAGGATTTTGTTTCGGGTATATTTCGTAGTACGTTGCAGTATATTACGCCTTTGGTAGAGTTTAGTGTTTTGTGTTCTGTTGCAGTGATGTGTATGCCTGCCATTTTGGTAAGTTTAAGTAATTTGTATGCTTGTAGTTTGGTTTTGGAGACAGCCGTTTCTTATCTTTTTACATGTGTCCACTTCTCATCCGCAGGCATAGTCTATTGTTTTTTTTTTTATAACAAACGGTGATAACTTTTCAAACGATTCGTTGTCATCTAGTTTTAATCTGTATATATAAAGTAGTTCGTTCTGACTGACTGACTGACTGATCATCATCCCACAGCCCAAACGGTAAGATATAGTGACCTAATTTTTTCGCAGAATGATTGCTTATGGCCCTTAGATGCACGTTAAGAGCTCAAATCTGCCAAACTCCTTCCCTTTCTTACCGCGAAGAGCAACTGTAGCCACAATTTTAAAGATAATCTTGCGGCTTAATATATATGTAAGAAGCTATTGGCTACCTAAGTCTATTCTGAAAATTTCAGCTTAATTGGACAATAAACGATGGAGTTATTCGAAATTCAATTAATTAGTATGGGGAAGGGGGGAAACCAAAACAATGCTCGCATGCCAGATGAACTGTGTATACGTGTAATATACGTTTGAGCTTCGATGTGCTGCCATATTCGTTTAAAATAGCGCGGGTACAGACGTACATTTAAGCACATACATACATATGTACATCAGTGCATACATACATATAACCATACATTCGAATATACATACATTTAAACATATGTATGTACGAATGTATGTTTGCATGTGTGTACATGTATATATGTACATGTTTAAATGTACATGCATACATTAGTACATACATATTTACGTACATACATTATACAGTCATTCATACATTCATTAATACATGTATGCATACATGTACATACATTCATGCGTACATATATACATTTAAATATATGTACATGAATAGATGCATACATACATATATTTAATACATACATAAACATTTTTACATATATGCATACATATGTACATCAGGACACTGCCGAAAATTTAAATAATAATTTCTATAAAACAAATATATCTTAATATTTTTATTGCATATCGGTGTTATATTATATATATATTCAAAGAACATATATGTATATAGTTTTTTCTTACCATTGTTTTTACACCCTGTACTATAAAAAAGTACAAAAGGGTCTATTAAGATTGTGCAAGTCCGAAATGTATGTAACAGGCAGAAGGAGGCGTGGCAGACCCCAAAGTATATATATTCTAGCCGTCCGTCCGTCTGTCCGTCCGTATGAACACCTAGATCTCGGAAACTGTAAGAGCTAGAGACATCATATTTGGCAGTTAGATGCCTCTATAGTGCAAGTTAGATTTTTGATACCTCCTCCCCCTCCCCCACAAACCACCACACCCACAATTCTAAAGATACAAACTTGTGTTTTGGCATACATATAATTTTATGATAATCCTTATCTGTGTTGTGAATTGTGGCCCAATCGGATAATAAACACCGGAGATATTCAAGATTCAATTCCCTGTACTAGGCAAGGGGGGAGCATCGCGAGCGTATGTGTGGTTGCGTGCGACTTTACGATATGTGTGCATGTGTGAGTGTTTGTTAGCGTGTGTGTATGTGCGAAGGAAAGTACAGGGTGTCCTACTGTCGATTGAGTCCGACTGTAGCTTTCCGAGTTTTTTTTTGTCTGAGATTCTTTGGCAAATAAAAAAGTGTAAGCAAAAGTGAAAGTGGCTAAAGTGAAGCTCGACTAAGTGCAAAAGTGTACACTTCGAGTGTAACTACAGTACGTTCATGACGTCACACATATGTACATGACGAGTACATACATGTGTGTGTGTGTTTCTACATATGTACGTGTACATATATATAGCTACATATACATATATTATATTTAAATGACTCTGACCGAGCCACAACACCGCCGCACAATCTTCCAGTCAATTTAATCTGTGTTTTGCGTGGCATTAAAACAAAAGCATTTCCACTACGAAACCTGTATGTATGTTTTTTCTAAATTTTGTTGCGACTACGGGTTGTTGCGGTTGTACTGCCCCGAATACGAATTTCGTGCCCACCGTTGGTTTAAATAGATGGAAGTATGAAGGAAATTATTATTCTAGATTAGATATAATCTAAATGGATATATGATGTTTTTCATTTAAATGCAACTTGCCACGCAAATTTAACTATTACAAAATAGTAACGGCCGTGTGTGCTCGTCATGCTTTTAGCAGCATGTATGTATGTATATATCAATCAGATATAATTATCGAACAAGATTGCATGTATTACAAAAAACATGTTCAGTGACATTTTTCATCTACATTCTTGTGTTCTATCAATTTCAGAGTTAATATACCGTATATATAATTTATATAATTGTGTAGGTTATGATAAAAATGACTTCAGTTTTTTCCCAATCGAATCACAACCTGTTCGTCTCTCTGGGAAAGAAGACATATATATTGATATAAAATGTCACGTTTTCGTTGTAAATGCTCCAAATCTGTTTACAATTTTTTACTGCTTTATTTTGATAATTGCTGTATTCATGGATTTGGGTACATTGTCCGGAAAATGTTGCTGTTTCTAGAAAGGTAATACTATTCTTCGGATCTTTACTAGTATTTAAATTATCAAAAATTTTAGATTATTGTGGCTTATTCTGCTGAGTATATCCATCTATTACTGCATTATATCATGTCTGGCTTCTGTAAATCGATTCAAATTTAAAAGCACTCACATTGGTATTGACCGCAATTGGTATTATCTGAATACATCATTACCCAGCATAACAGTGTAAGCATCGCTTTTATGATCAACACGGTACTCCGAACTCCATATACTCCATATATTCATTTCAGATGCCCAATGCAGCGTCTAAACGATAGTCTTTTTGGTGATTATTGCCGGTAAGAGATTCTTTCACTATAAATTCAACATTAACACTGTCTTAGAGCCCATATATTTTAGAGTTAACGGCATTGTCGGACAGGAAAAGTTCGAATTACGAGATTTCCTGGAAAACTTGGCTAACTCGACGTATACGAATTTTAACAACATTCCAGATTACAAGAGTGTTGACCGTACATTAAACCTTTTGAACATAGAGCCAGAAAACTTTATGGAATTGATATATAATCTATCCTCTGATGGTACTTTACAATCAGGAAATGATCGCGTACGATGTACAGACGGCAGTCAAGAGATTAAGGTCATGCAGATCCTTACGGAATTTGGATTGTGTTACGTGTGCAATACGTTTTTGGCTTATGAATATAGTTCACGCTATGTGATATTCGGCAAATATCCCCTTCGCATCGATCTGTTAAACCAGAGCACGGTAATGGATATTAAACAAGGGACATTTCATGACAAAGAGGTGCCTCTGTCCTTTCTTGGATTTCATACTGTAGCTATTGATGTAAACCACTTAGAACTTGGCTTTTCAGTACATAAAAGTGTTAAATTTTCTTTGCTTAGAGTTACCTGCACTCTCCTCACGAAGTCATGCGACTGGATAGTAACTTTGGGTATACAGAAGAAGGATCTGCATACGAACTTGAGATTGAACATATCACAGCTGAACTCAATTTTGAGACGTAAGTATTTAGTTTAATAAATTCCCATTATATAGTAGATTCCAGCCGACATTTTCGTATTGCAGGTCAACTTCGGTATCGCAGAGAAATTGTCGTTATTTTCATGAATCCAATTTGACGCATTATCCTTATTATACCAAGAACACTTGCATGCAGGAATGTCGTCTGAACTTGGCCTATAAAATCTGTAAATGCATTCCTCATTTTTATCCCAATCGAAGTAAGTCATCCTTTTGCAGATGTTTGCTAACGAAAATTAATAAACCTGTTTTAGTTTCAAATCCTAAACCTGTATGTTCTCACAAGACTTTAAAATCCTGCTTTACAAGGCATACAGGTAAATTGTATTTAAAGATAAAAATCTTCTAACGCAGTGATTTTTTAAGGTCTGTTTTTGAAGTTTTACGAGGATAAAAATGTACATGGTGAATTACCAATTTGCCATTGTGAACAAAATTGTCTTGACTCTGTGATCCGATTAACTAAGGCTGAGGTAAACTTTTTAAATTGTTCATGTTTATTCCGAATTAATATAAAAGGTATATAGGTAATGAGAGGTGCAATGAAGTTACTTGGAAGTGTAGGAAGTAACATTATTATTAAATTTTGGCCGAAAAAACTTTTCAAAAGACAAGTTATATTTTCGTTTACGGATCTCTTGGGTATGTATTTTGCAAAAATTAAAAGCTAAAATTTAAATTATTTTATTACAGTCTCAATTGGCGGAACAGCCGGCCTCTATCTGGGCTTTAGTGTCTTGGGCTTAGTAGAATTCATTTATTTTTTTACAATACGATTATTGTGGCACATATACGGATTTAAAATATAAGCCTTTCTTAATACATACATATATATAATAGAGCAGTGTCAATTCGTTGACAACAAGAACAAGTTTATTACTCACACGCACTAGTAATCGTTTACTACTCTCATTTCCTAACCATTCATTATACCCTGTTTACATTGAAGTTGTAAAGCCTAAATTGGGACTTTTTGCTTGACACTATGTGATTGAAAGTAAATTCTGTAAATATATTTGCATCCAATATTTTTAATTATGCAGTGAAGACAAGAGATAAATACAATTGATGCATTTGGGGTATTTTTAGACCCTGTACTTTAAAAAGTACAAAAGGGTCTATTAAGATTGTGCAACTCAGAAATATATGTAAAAGGCAGATGGAGGCTGTTTAGAGTACACAATTTGACGATTTGCTCGCTTGAAACAGGTGTCTAAAGTGAATTAAATGAAAATATTTGTCGCCTGCAGCATTATTTTAATTTAGTTAAATTTGCACACCTGTTTACTCAAATTGCAACTGTTTAGTATTCATTTTAGGATTCCGATTTATTAACACTAGAGAGATGCTTCTCTTTATCAAACCGGATATTCCAAACAAATATTCTTCAAAAAGTTAATTTCTATATTTCGTTGCACTATTTGCCTATTTGTCCTTTTTCCGGATAGATCTGTCCTTTTTTAAACTGGTATTGCCGGAAAAATTCTAAAACGTCCACTGTCCGGAAAAAAGTAGGGAAAGCTACAGTCGGACGCAATCGACAGGCGTCGATAATAGCACATTTACTTATACATACACACATACACTTATACATACATATATATTCTCAAATACAAACAGTAACCAATACTCATACAGATATTCTTACTCACAATAAAAAAAAACTTAATAGACCCTTTTGTACTTTTTTAAAGTACAGGGTCTAATTACGCATACGCCCTATAGCCCGCGTACACTGTGGCTTCCCCCTCCCCCAACCATATGCCTACTACAGAAAATTGATTGTCCAATATCTCCGGTGTTTATTATCCGATTAGGCTGCAAATCGCACCAAACATTCAAAGCATATAAAGCTTTATTCATGCAACGAAGGAAAACATTGTCTCTTAAACTGTACATGCTGGGAATATTTTTGCGAATTTGAGAGGGAAGAGGATGACTTTTCAAACATTTGACATAAACTTGAGCTGCCTATGTAATAAACGAACCTAACAAAATTAAGTCTCTAGCTCTTATAGTTTCCGAGATCTCGGTGTTCATACAGACAGACAGACGGAGAGATAGACAGACAAACAGATATCGACTCAGCTCGCCGTCCTGATCAAGAATCTATATACTTATGGGGTCTGCCACGCCTCCTTCTGCCTGTTACATATATTTCTGACTTGCATAAACTTAATAGACCCTTTTGTACTTTTTTAAAGTACAGGGTCTAAAAAATTAGCGTAACTGATTGATATACCATAATGCTGGAGGTTGATTTTAGCTTGGGTATTTTCTACAAATTTCAGCTCCCGCTCTTTGTAAACCAAAAATCTGTCCTGCCCGTTATGGCACTTAACAATAAATTGAAACGAATATACATACATATATACATATATGATAAAAATGTGTTTATCTCATCAATTTTTTAATATGACTTGAACCTATCTGATACACAATTCAAGTGGCCTGCGCATAGTATTTCTAAACTTGTACATATGTATATGTACATGTTTATGTATTTATGGGAGATGCGTTTGCTTAATCCTTTTTGCAGTGATAGCAACTGCAGGACACAGCACTGTTAAAGGTGATATTGCGAATACCTTCGATGCAGAGAACGCGACGTTGAATCTGTAATGAAAAACAAGTGTGATTTTAATTAACTTTGTAAAATGTATTTTATGGGGGATTCATATATTTTTCTGGGCCAAAAAAAAACAAGAAAGGCGAATTCATTCATTCATTCAAACAGCTGTTTATATAGATTTTCACAAAATATATGCCATACGTTCCTATATGCGAAAAAAAGAGTAAATCGGAGCACGCCATTTTTGAATTCACTATATTAACAAAAAAAAAACATGAAAATTCTTTTAAGGAATAAAATGCATTTAAGTTAAAATAAAAATTAATTATTAACAAAATAAACCAAAATAAATTCGAAACCACTACTTTTTCTATGCAATCGCGACATATTCTAAGTTAATTTAGTGTTGTCCATGAACAAGATAGAACGCATGTTGTAATAATACATATTTATTCTGGGAAAAGCTGGATATATCCTTAGTATATGTTCTATATATTTTGAGGACTACTGCGCTATAATAGCACTATCAACATATTCGCTTATTGGCCATATCAAATCCCGACTGACTCAACACTCAAACACGCTCTACAATCATTACTAGCAATCCGCATAATCTAATAATTTAATTATAGAAAGCTGGGTTATAACTCACCTCCTCGGAATGCATCATGTTGCAGCACTGGCCCACAGATACTACAGGCTTGGGAGGCCTAAATAGGCCAGTTAAAGTAGATGGTATGGATGGCACCGCATAAGATTCGCAGAAGCCACGGCAGGCATTAGTTGTAATCATAAACTCTACACAATCGGGTATCGAGATTTTTCTTGTATTGCCTACCTTGTGGCAGCCAGGACGGAGCCAGACATGTTTAGTTACCGAGCTGCTTTCCGCATACCAGCATAGGAGCAGCCATAGGACGAATGACAATAAAGAAACGGACTTCATCTCGACCAGGGTTCTACTCCGACTGATGCGGTGGAGCAGGTTGGTCTTTGATTTTATTCTGGCATAGGAAACTTAGGCGCCTGCGCAATGCTTGGTCAATGGGACGCAATTTATAGACGAAAGGATTTGAACTCTTAAAATATTCAAGCATAAAAATGAGTTTTGCATATTCTCATTTAAATGTCATCAGAGAAATAGGAAAGAATACAGAAAATGACTGTTGAATTAATTGCTTATATGCTAAATATAGATTCTAGAAATACAAATGGCACAATACGTAAGTGAATTAAAAATATTAAATTTTATTATATGGGCTATTAAAGTTTGGATTATCGTGATTAGACTAATTATCCCAAAAATTTCTTTGTTTCTACTGATTGCTTTATAGCTAAGGATACAATTTTTATTCAATTTTTCTTATATTTATGTTTGAAAAAATCTTGTTACGTTTCTACTATATTATATATGTACATACATATAACATTAAGGTAAGACACACTCATAATATAATGCATAACTCTAAAACTTTTGAATCAACCATTTTTTCACTCTCGCCCTCGAAACATTGAGACCGCTCTGTTGGACACATCTATAAACTTGCTAAGCAAGTGGCTGCGCTTGAACCGGGCCGCGGCTATAAATACTTCTAGTTGATATAGTAAAAAAATTTTTACGAAAAATATTTTAAATACATTTCACTGCTAAAATATCGTTTTAGACATCCGAGATATCTACTTATATATATTACATATTACTTATATTATATTCTGTAAATATTTTCTGTATTGCTGTATTTCTAAAGTTGGAAGTTCCTATGTATCCATCCTATGTCTTATCATCAATTAACCCAATTTGTTCATGAAATTCAATATATATATATGTTCTTTAAGCTTGTGTTTTACAGCTCTGATTGCTGCTCTTACTGATTGCCACATCTTAATTTCTAACTAGGGGGCTTAGTCCCCTCTCGCAAAGCAAGAACGTCAACCCCCATTGAAAAGGTCTGTGGTTGTGTTCTCGCTTCGCTCGGCCACCGTCACGACGCCATTACATGCATTTCTGAGATTCACAAACTTAATAGACCCTATTGTACCTTTTTAAAGTACAGAGACTAAAAAGATTTGAGTCTCTAACTCTTATAGTTTCCGAGATCTCGGTGTTTATGTCTCGGACAGATAGACGGACATGGCTATATCGACTCAGCTCGTCGTCCTGAGCAAGAATATATATACTTTGTGGGTTCTGTCACGCCTCCTTCTGCCTGTTAAATATATTTCGGACTTGTACAATCTTAATAGACCCTCGTTTTGTGCTTGTTTAAAAAACGATATATACATATGTTCTATGAATATATATACAATATAATATTGATATGCAATAAAAATATTAAGATATATATTAATAAAGATATAATTAAGATATAGAAAATAGTATTTAAATTTTCGACATTGTGCGTGATGGTAACAATATATGTATGAAATTCTTGCTGTTGTGGATTCTGCAGTGTCTGCAGAGGATGCAGGGGCAATCGCTGTACAGTTTTCACTGTACATATGTACTCGTACATGTACATACATACATAAGTACATGCATACACACTTATGTACATCAGTACATACATATGTACATCAGTAAATACATATGTACATCAGTGCATACATATGTACATATGAGTCGATATAGCCATACATTGTACATACATATGTACAAACATACATTCGTACACACACACATGTATGTGATGCAGACATGATTAGGATATCATCGATATAGCAGTAAACAAAATCTAATCCTCTAAAGATATTATCCATGAAGCGCTGGAAAGTCTGTGTTGCATTCTTCAGTCAAAAGGGCATGTAGAGGAATTCTATGAGGTGTGCATACTGCTGTTTTCGGTATATCCTGCTCTGCCGTTGGTATCTGATAATAAGCTCGTACTAAATCAATAGTGGAGAAAACCGTTTTTCTCTGCAAAATCGTGTATGTGATTGTGTTTGACTAGGAAGTCGGCGCGAATTATGGCGATCGGTACATAGGCCACTTTGAATGGCCAGCTGGAGGGGCGTAGGAGTCCCAGATCGAGCTGAAGTACGTGTGTGCCATAAGTGTGTATAACGGTTTGATTCGCAGCAAACAGTTGCAGGACATGTTGATCTGCCTTGTCAGGAGCCAACCTTCGTGGGACGACAGAGACTGCTGATCCGGAGTCGATGAGAAAACGGACTTTAGAGATTTGATCGATAATATGAAGACGAGACGGTGAGCATTTCGTCATGCTGCCAATTGATGGTGAATTGCTGGTCGATGTTGGGTTATCCTCAATTAGCAAAATTGACAAAAGCCGTTCTATTTTGGGTATTGCTATTTCGGGCAACCAGAACGACATTTGGGAGCATCGTTTCCGAACCGTTTGTGGAAGTAACAAAGTTAATTCTCTGCAGCGTTGTTACTAGCCTGTTGCTGGGACTTTTGTGAGCTCGAAAAACTTTTGAAACTGCTGAATTGAACATGAAGATTATTAACAGAATCAATTAGTTTTTTCCAAGTTTTTTCCATGTCAATTGAACGAGAGATCGCATCGACTGATGAACCAGCAGATGGCTGTGGTAGCAGCAGGGAATTGGGCATATGATCCATTTTGGTAGCATCAAGCATTTTACCAGCTACTTCGCCAATTTGTCCAGGTCGTCCTCTGGCCAGGCGGTCAGCAAAGGGCGAATTATTACAGGTCTCAAGTCGCATGGTCCCAGGCGTCTTAAGTGAGCAATCATCTCGGTTGGTTTCTTGATGTTCAGTTCGTTAGCTTGCAAGAGACGTTGTATCTTCTTTTCTGTTGTTTCTGCATACTTCTTTAATATACGTGCCTTTAGCGTTTCGTATCGGTTCCGTTGTGGAGGTGTTGCAACTAGATCTTCGATGTTGAGAATGAGATCCTCGTCTAAGCTAATAACAATTAGATCAAACTGGTCGGTGTCGTCTGATATGCTGTTGAGTCGAAACAAACGTTCCAGCTGTGCGAACCATTGTAAAATTTAGACGGTTGCACGCGGTGCAAGTTCGTACGTGGCTTGCTTGTTGAGTCTGGGCCAGATTTTGAGTTTGACCTTCTCTGTTCTCCAAATGGAGAACATGTTTCCGTTTCGGGAATCGAAAACTTTTCGTTGACACGATGTGGTTTGAACTTTTCGAGCTCACCAAATTTAAATATTGTCGCCAATCACTTTGTAGTTGTCCTTTTCATCAACTCATTTAACAATGGAAATAGTACGCTTAGCTTTAATAAGACTAATCAATATTGACAGTAGAAGAAGCGGTAGCGATTCCGATAGGTAGCGTAGTTAAACTGCCAAATGTAGTACTCCCGCTGTAAACGTTCTTAAGAAGCGATTGTAATGCAATATTTCTCTGGTACGTTTTAAGACGTTTAAAACGCCTTCAAATCCTTTTTGTACTACGTGCCTAAGCCAAGGAGGACTAAACAAAAAGAGCTATGCCATATGTTCAGAGAACAAATGAAAGACCAGCGAGGTTAGGAGTTTGATGATCAACTCACTGGCACGGGGCCAGTCTTCTTTATTTTATACCATTCCGGGCTATGTATAAGATCATGTACAATGTGGTACTTATCTATGCTTAGGTACAGCGTAACTATGTACTAACATTTCCTTCTTATGTGCATATAGTTTGTGTCTCTGTTATCAACATTCTAGTTTTACATATGTGTTCTGTTTACTTAGGTCAACAGACCCAAAGATTGTGGCCTGCCGCTGTTGATATATGATATGCAGCTAGTAATCTGCGTTATCGTCTTGTAGTTTTACATATTTCTTATACATATGTTTATTTCCTTATGTCCATACTTGAACATATTGTGACGGTTGCAATATATATCTTATATTCCATGTTCATGCTTGAACACCATATGTCTACAAAGCCATTCAACAACGGATGATAGGCTGTTGTATGAATATGAGTGCATCCAACCATTCGGGACAACTCTTTTAAATAGAACTGGCTCAAATTGTGTGCCCTGATCAGTTGTAATCTTCTTTAGACGTCTTTTAATTTGGAACAATATATTTTACTTTCATTTTAGGCACTGCTCAGCAATTTTGATGTTTGATACTTTTTAACTCTACATTTTTCGGCGTTGTCGCCTTTTGCATAAAAATAAAATAAAAAATATTAATTAAAGAATTGTTTAAGCTTTGCTTTAAGCTAAAGAATGAAATAACAACTCTTTAACAATAACTTTACCCGTTAGGATATACGAGTTTTGGCTCTGAAGGATCTTAAGGGTTATCTCGGATTAACCACCATTTCTAGCTCCATCAGCTTTCGATGTAGGAATGACATCTCCATTCTTCGCACCTCCTTTACATGCTTGTGTGACCTTTGTCGTCTTTCCAAGGTGGGGGGCCCATCATATCACTTTCGCATGAGCGTTGACGCTTCCACCCTGGTTCTTCCCAAGGCACTTCCTGCTGCTCTCATTCTGCTCTTTCCACTCCTCTTTCTTGCTCTCGCCGACCCGGAGGTGTAACCGCTGATGAACCGCGCCGAGAAGACCTCGTCGTGTTGAGGGTATATTTTACTTTTCCTGCCCGGGATTGACTTATCATGCCCTTCACTAGACACTCCGATGTCCCCGAGGATTCGTTTCCGGCCGGCACCCTCGTGGAGGATTCAGCTACAGGTTTTTTGCCATTTGACTTTTTAAAAAAAAGTGACGCTAAATCTACTTTTTCCTGTTTTCAGTCTTGCCATGTTTTTTTAAATTATATTTTATTTTCATTTGCCGTTTTCAGATTGTTGGGTTACACACATATGTATTTATGTTTGTGTATGTTTATCATACAGTACATTATGTTTTTTGCCGCAACAAATATTTTGTTAAATCAATTGCAATAATCGATTAAATAATTCAATGATTTAAGTGTCTAATCAATTAGTGCTCAATTTAATAAGAATTGACTTGTTACAACTTATTTTTCTATTCGTTAAAACTACAATCATCATACTAAAATCGGTAAAAGAAGAGGGGCATTACCAACGTATTGAAATGTTAAAGTACATATTCATAGTGAGGCTGCTTGCTTTGTTGTGGATTTTATGTATTGTTTTTGACTTTTTGACTTAGTAGTCACTTTTTGTGCGTAACGAGAACTGTCTCGTTGTTGTTGATTAATTATTGAACATTATTTCTGTTCCTATTGTTAAATACGGAGAGATCTCTCTCTTTAAAAACAGTCCACAAAAATAAAAATTACAACAAAACAAGTTTCCTTTGGTATGATTTCACTCTGAGAGTGGCAAGTGACATGCGATTGCAATATAATGATAATAATCTCGCCTTTCTGAATTATAGACAAGGACCAGGATTGGAGACCTAACCGCTGGCTTGCTAACGAAATGCATCGACAAAACGGGAATCATTTGCATGGCATGAATGAGGGCCAATTGGAGTTGGAGCTTGAGCTGGCCCCAGTAGAGATGATGGACGTAGATATGGATGGAAATTTTCAGATAAACGAACTCAACAGAGAAAGTCTTACTCAGAGACCGTCTTCCAAGTCTCTTTCGCCTATTGTTAGCGATCATGCTCTTAATGTTCTTAATGAATTGCGCGAGGCGAATCTCTTGTGTGATGCTCAGATTTCTGTGGGAGAACAGTCCTTCAATGTTCATCGTGCGATCATGTGTTCCTGCAGCTCCTACTTTCGGTAAGCCTTTCCCACATTGACAAGGGTGACGCTCAAATAAGGTGGCGTCCTCATTAGGACTTGCACCCGCATTTTCCGTTACTTTTGCGAAATGTACATTCGACTCCGTTGAAAATGGTCCTGCATTCTCGTGATTGTGATAGGTCGATATCCAAAAATATTTTTAGACCCTGTACTTTAAAAAAGTACAAAAGGGTCTATTAAGTTTGTGCAAATGACAGTTGTGTGTAACAGGCAGAAGGAGGCGTGGCAGACCCCATAAAGTATATATATTCTTGATCAGGACGATGAGCTGTCGATATAGCCATGTCCGTCTGTCTGTCTGTCTGTCCGTCTGTATGAACACCGAGATCTCGGAAACTATAAGAGCTAGAGACGTAATTTTTTTTTTGTTTTGGTTCGTGTATTACGTAGACAGGCCAAGTTTATGTTTTTAATTTGATATCTCATCCCCCTCCCCCTCAAATTTACAAAAATGTTCTTAGCTTTAGATGCTTTGAATGTTTGGTGCGATTTGCAGCTTCTAAAGCTTTATTCATGCAAAGAAGTGACCTAAGTGACTTTAAAACTGTACACGATAAGAACATTTTTGCAAATTTGAGGGGGAGGGGGATAAGATATCAAATTAAAAACATAAACTTGGCCTGCCTATGTAATACACGAACCAAAAAAAAAATGTTTCCAGCTCTTATAGTTTCCGAGATCTCTGTGTTCATACAGACAGAAGGTCAGACAGACAGACGGACATAGCTAGATCGAGTCAGCTCGCCGTCCTAATCCTTCTGCCTGTTACACACAAATGTCATTTGCACAAACTTAATAGACCCTTTTGTACAGGGTCTAAAAATCGGGTTCACATCGTAAAAATAAATTAGCTTTCAAATTAAAAGCGCAAAATGGCAGAAGGTAATAAAAAACTAAAGTTTTTTCAAATAAATATTTTCCATTACCTTTGATTATACATGAAATTATTTATAGAAAACGCATCTGATTGTAACAAATCTAGTCCATTTATTAATCTTAATAAAGTACTAATTATGCATGTACTTGTCCGAATAGATAGCTTTTTGGAGCAGCGTAAGTTCTCTTTCAATATCATTGGGCGCATTCAGTAGAAGAAGATGATCAGTGATCACTGACCGATTTTTACAAATAGTACTGCTGTGTGCCAGCGATCACTGATAATGATACCTTAGGTTATCATAATCGGTGATCACGTATCTCACAAAAAGTACGATACATTTTTAAGGCTGTCGATAAACAAATAAACGGCAACAAATAGGAGAAAGAACGTAAACAAAGGAGAATTCCACGGATTTAATAAAAAATTATTGCGCAAGAAATTGCAGAAGTGGATATGTTAACCTACCTGAAACGACCATAGATATTAAGTAATACTAAATTTTAATTTTTAATGCAAATTCAGTGCGGGCAGGTTTCAACATTCCTCCGATAACAATAACTTTTTCGACCATTCTTAGTGTAGTAAGAATTCCATATAACAAATATTCATTTTATTTCTCTTTACATCCGATTTCCATTTGATTTTTGTCAGCGCACAATTTACTGGGTTTAACAACCGTGTGGGAGCTGGGAGTGATGATAGCCGAGTTGTTCACATACCAGGTATTAGTGGATCAATTATGAAATCAGTTATCCAATATGCTTACCTACGCAATACAAATATTAACGAGGACAACGTTCATGAGCTTCTTATCTGCGCCGATTACGTGGGAATGGTGGGATTGGTCAAACAGTGCAAGGATTACCTCAGTCGCTCTCTGAGCCCCGAAAACTGTATCAGCATCATGGGTTTTGCTCGGTAAGTAGACTATACTACTTAATATCTTTATATGTCGTTCATGATAGATACATTTAATTAAGCGTAAGCAAAACTCATTGGTCAATGGGCTGTAAAATGGATTTAAAACATTTTGCAATATCACAAAAGAGCAGAAGGACTTCTGACAGACTTCATAAAGTATATTTGTATGTACAGTCGAGTCACGATAATTCGTAATGACACGAGGATTACATTTTTTACGGGGGATTTCGAATTACCGTGATTTCCATTTAACGAGCCTCAAAAAAGCAAAATTCAAATTAACGGGGTTTTTATATTTTATGTCATGTTTACGTATTTCTTTATTGGTGGACTCAACAAATCAAAATAAGTGCATTTATTTGTACATCTTATATGTTAAATGCAAATTAAAACGTAACATAAAATGAAAAAATCAGCAAACGAAAATGAGACACAACACAAAATTCAGCATGTATAGCGACATACAGACGGCAAAACTGTCTACAAAACCTTAACTTAACTTACTTAACCTTACTTAACTGCCATTGCATTACGAATTATAAGAGGTTACGAAACAAAATTATGATTTGTAAGAGGTTTAATATTCTTTGCGTTGCGAAAAATATTACGAATTAAAGAGGTGACCAAAATGTATATAATTTTAACGAATTATCGAATTTTTTTCAAGGGGACAGAAATTTATACGAATATCGGGATGCACCCTCCGTGCGATCTGCCGCAGCTATCCTCCAATCCTCAGTCTTGAGGCCCGGGTTGCAGACCTTGAAGATCCGGAGGATCTTACCCGAATGTCCTTCGGTTGATCTCTGGCGCTTGGTCTTAGCGCTTTTCGTTGTGTTGGGAACGTGGGGTTTAAAATGAGGGATAATGGACCTAGCCCATTTAAGCATGGTCTGGGACTCCGGAGAGGTCCCGGGCTTGGTCAAATTATTCTGATGTATAAAGGCCGCCCTTCTTTTGTCCAAATAGGACGGCTTCTTGGGGATATTGGGAGTTTTTGGATCCGAGGTTGAGGAAACGGTGTCGGGATTCGAGCAAGCCGCCTTCTGGCTCAACTTGCCAACTCCTCCCTTTCCCGAGTTCGCAACTCCTTCACCGCCCGTCACGGCCGGTTTGGCTGCCGTCGTGACGGAGTTTGAGGGGGGGGGCCGCTGGTTTCCCGGACTGACCCAAAACCAAAAGAGGCTACCAGGGCGAAAGGCCGATACAGGGCGACGCTCGGTATTCTAAAAAACTGGGTAGCCAGACGAATCCCACTCCTAAGGAGGTTAAAAGAATCACCTGGGCAAAAGAGCAGGTTGAGAGCAGCAGAAAGTACCTTGAAGGCAGTAACAAACTACACCTGAAGTTGCTAACAATTTAGAAGAAAGCGCTGCTACAAAGGCTAAGGTCATCCCCTCAGACAAGCGAGAGAGGTCAGATCTCTAGATCACTTGCAAAGGAGGTGGGCAAAGCCAAAATGCGAAGGATGGAGTTAGGAAGTGCAAGTGAGGTAGGAAACGGCATCTGACCGTAGCCCACATGGATCGTCAGGATCCTAACGGCCAGATGACACTCCCACAGTGGAAGCTGGTCGGGAAAAGTTGGTAAACTGTATGCTGCACAGGCTAGCGGACCCGAGCGCATCTATGGAGCAGGGTGGTTCAACAGGGAGACGGAAGATCTCCTTTATCCTAAGTTTGGGAAGATGGCATGGAGCTGCAGGGTGGTGGGCCTGAGACTCCAAAAACTCCACCCGAAAGACGCCAACACCAATACTTTGGAAGCGGGTGAGGTAAAAAAGGACCTAGGCCTAGAAGCCATGGTCGAATCTACTAAGAGCCTCAGCTTAATGACAACCGAGGTTGTCGCCATGGAGATGGACTGACCATCATGTAGCCATACAGCAAAAAGTAGTCCAATGTAACCTCCATAAGCCAAAGACAGTTTCAACGGAACTCCTTCTGCGCCTCGAGGAGAGAGCCAGCGATGCGGCCTTAGGGAGCCCTGGATAACGTCGGGAAATAAGGTGTTTGGGCTAAGGTTAGCAAACTATAACCTTTTCTACCCGACAACAGTAAGTAAAAGAAGAACAGCCATTCTGTGAAGGAAAGGCATCTGCACTTACTTACTCCCTCATTACAGTAAGGATGCCAAAGAAGGAGGGGAAAAGAGGAAGCTTCTTCTAGCTTCGTGTTACATGGCCCACGACAATCCTGCGCTACCGGAAGACTTGAGCGGATTACTCGAAGTATCTGACGAGAGGAAACTGGCACTAACGATCGGGACAGATACCAACGCACCACATGTGAAGACCTGATACAAACGACAGAGGTGTGAGTCTCTTCTATCATTTATATTACAAGCTTAGAAATTAAGAACACTGGAAGGAAATACACCTATGTATATATATTCAACTGAAAAGCTAAGCCACTCTCAGAATTGTCAACCCAAAGGAGAGAAAGCCTTCTGCTCTAACATTTAGAGAGCAACTGATACTGCCAGGCTAAGGAAGCTGATCTCAAAGCGGCCGACCACACAAAGCCTGCTGCGGTGGGCTACTAAAGGTGCATTTTCCAGACTACACACGGGCTACCGAACATCCGAAGCATCAGACACACACCGAAAAATATGTCCCCGAAGACATAGTAACGCAAGACAGTCGTAGAACTATGGATTGCCAATCTACTAGTCCAGTATATATTTTTTGTGCTCACTACAGCCATGTTCTTCATTGAACCATATACACTCCCTAAAAATTATTTCATTTATTTTTCTAATATGTGGATTTTTCTAAATTGTGAATGGAATATCAAATGGTATTTTTAGACCCTGTACTTTTAAAAAGTACAAAAGGGTCTATAAGGTTTGTGCAACTCAGAAATGTATGTAACAGGCAGAAGGAGGCGTGGCAGACCCCACAAAGTATATATATTCTTGATCAGGACGAATAGCCGAGTCGATATAGCCCTGTCTGTCTGTCTGTATGAACACCTAGATCTCGCAAACTATAAGAGCTAGAGACTTAATCATTTTTTGTTAGGTTCGTGTATTGCATAAGCAGGTGAAGTTTGTGTCTGATGACCAATAGCTCCTCCCCCTCCCCTCAAACTTGCAAAAATGTTTTTTAAACTCTTACAGCATTCACCGTTTTAAAGTCACTGGCTTACGATTTTGTATAAACAAATCTTAGAATGCTTAGAATGATTTTTGCGATAGTGACGCAAAATTTTCATCAACACGCTCGCCTTACTATTCTATAGCCAACTGCGTAGAGCATTGGTCTTGAAGTCGAATGGTTGCAGGTTCGACCCCGCGGTCAGACGGTCGTACAAAAATGTTTTTTTAATTTTTTTTTTTGCATTTTTAATTTATATTATGGCTTTTTTTTAAATTTTTAATCTTGTTTTTTGTGTTTTTTTAATATGTGCCTTGTTTAAATTAAATTATATTAAGATGCTAAGTACAGGGTCTCCTACTGTCGGTTGCATCCGACTGTAGCTTTTCGAGTTTTTTTAATTTGTTTTTTTTTTTCTTATTTTTATTCTTGTTTTTTGTTTTTTTAATTTGTGCCTTGTTTAAATTATAGATTACATATGTATATTGAAATGCTAAGTGCAAGGTTTCAAAGTCGGATGCGTCCGTCAATAGCTTTTCCGAATTTTTTGTTATCTCCTAAAATAATTCTGTCAGTATATGTCAATATAAAATTTCTGAATGAAGACCAGTAGCGAAAAAATAAATCCAGTTTAAAACCATGGGGATACTCGCAAATACAAACAATAACCAATAACGCACACATGCACACAGATTAGTTAAATTTGATATATGTATGTACATATATTGCCCTATATAAATATGTATGTTAACACAACTTACTTTTAGTACTTTAAATTTGTTGTCTGTGGTTCAGATTTTATTCCAAGTGCCCATATACAGATTTAATCATTTCATCATTACATCATTTTGTCATTTCAACATTCACGTTCTAGTCATATTCATATTTTGAATCGGCTACAACAAACATGTAAGAAAGCAGTGATGAAATCATGAACACGCATTTCGAAGAATGTGCATTTCCACACATCTGGAAAAATCAACAGCTTGTCTTGGTTTCAAAACCAGGCATGCCACAAACTGATTCATCATCCTATCGTCCAATTTGGTGGTAAAGCACGTCAGGAAAAGTGCTGGAAACACTTATTGGCATAAGACTAGAGGAGGCGATAGAGGAAGCTGGAGAATTTGCACCAACTCAATTTGTATTTCGCAAATCGACTTTGGAAGCTATTAAGTTAGTAGTCGAGTCAGCTGCAACAGCACAAGAGGGCTCCCGTTGGAAATATGGAGCGAAAAAATACTGCATCATTGTCTCGCTGGACACTAAAAAAACATTCAACACAGTGAGGTATTTCAGTATCTTTAAGGCCCTGTCGAATTTTAATGTTCCAGCATATTTGCTGAGAATGGTGGTGAACTACTTTATGATCAGGACTCTAGTCAGAGTACTACTCTGATGAAGGCACACGGAGCTACACCGTTACCACAGGGCTCTATACTGGGTCCGCTTTTAATGGAACGTAGCCTACAACGACATCCTAAAGATACCTCTCCCATCTGTGGCGATGTTAGTGGGATTCGCCGATGATATGGCACGGATCGCTGTGGCTGAGGAACTATCTGATGCGGAGCTTAAGTGCAACCAGACAGTGGCGGCAATTACACACTGACTCTCAACTGTCGGCCTGGAGTTGGATGCCCATAAATCTTAAGCTGTACTCGTCAGCAGCAGGAAAAAAGTAAAACAGGCCCACATACAAATAGGTAATAACATCATATGCTCTAAGCGGGCGATAAAATATCTGGGAGTCACGATTGACATTAGACTTTGCTATAGAGAGCACCTGGCGGTCACCCATAAAAAAGTAGGGGATGTGTCAAGGGCTCTGACTAGGATTAAGCTTAACACACATGACCCAAAACAGATGCGGAGGCTTTTGCTGTCGCGTGTCCTGCGAGCCACTATTCTATATGCAGCCCCTTTCTGGCATACCACCTTTAAAAGCACCAGGTACAGTAGAGGCATAGCAGCATCATACCGGTCGTGCGCACTACGTGTACGTTACGCATTTAAAACGGTATCCGACGATGATGCGTTGGTACTTGCAAACATGATCCCAATCGAGGAGCTGGTAGCGGAGGAAGCATCGTTAACCATCCCGACCGCACCCGCTCGAAAGAAGAAGAAGCGAGGGAGCGTACCATTCAGCGGTGGCAAGAACGCAATATCCCAAAACTGGACTGTGGCTTAAACGTCGTCACGGGGAAGTCAATCACCACGCCACGCAACATACACACGATATATGTACACATGCACAAAATAATACGCAACACGCTACCAAATTCCTCATTGAAGTACATTCACAGCCTTTTAAATTAGACTGCAATCGAGCCAACTTCTTGTTCGCTCAAATTACATACAAATAAGCGCGTCATACTTTTTTGTGCTCCGGTTTTCACTTCCACATATTTTATGTGAATTAAATTCACTGAACTTTTACTCAGTGTATTTAAAAGTAAATCGCAGTACTGCGAAACTATAAAACATCCTTGATATTTTTTATAATTTAAAATTAATTTGTCATACTTCGAATGAGAAAATTCATTGTATTTATTTTATAATTAAATATTTAATGAGCCTGACTCAAATTTCATCTGAGCTCGGCAACAACAAGAAGAGAATACGTGTGTGCGATAACTTCGGTATTTCGAACGATATTCCATATAATTGCAGTTGATGCCAACTCATCGCTAGGAACGTGGTATTTTATTGGAACACTTTTAAAATTGATTTTTATGAATTATAAAGTAAATGGCTTGATAGTGTAAAACATATTAAACAATTTAAAACAATGTATTGCTCTAAATGCATATAGGAGCGTAAGGAAATTGTGTCATTCTTAACAAGGTAGCAGAAAATTTGGCAGCTCTGTTAGAAAGAATCGACTGTTTCAGGGGCCGCCCACTTACAAATTACAAAAAGTTTTAGTATTTAAATTTAATATTTATGTAATTGCATATATGTATTTAAATTCATATATTTTTCTGGGCAAACACAGAACAAAGATACAAGGCGAATTTATTCATTCAATCAAACAGCTGTTTTTATCGATATTCACAATAGTATATTGTATGCCATACGTTTCATACGTATGACAAAAAACTCGGAAAGCTACAGTCGGGTGCAACCGACAGTAGGAGACCCTGTACTTTCCTTTGCAGCAGCTAAGGCTAACAATGCACACACGCACATGGCAAGGTCAGACACAACCACGCATACATGGGGCAGGTATCGAAAATCTAAAACAAACTTGATCTGCCTACACTATAGGGGCATCTAACTGCCAAATATGATGTCTCTAGCTCTTACAGTTTCCGAGATCTAGGTGTTCATACGGACGGACAGACGGACGGACGGACGGACGGACAGACAGACAGACGGACATGGCTAGATCGACTCAGCTCGTCGTCCTGATCAAGAATATATATACTTTGTAGGGTCTGCCACGCCTCCTTCTGCCTGTTACATACATTTCGGACTTGCACAAACTTAATAGACCCTTTGTACTTTTTTAAAGTACAGGGTCTAAAAATTGAAAACCGTAGCACGCATCTTTTAGAATTAAATTATATGCATGAATGCATATACCTAGTAAATATGATCTGAAAAAGAATGTTTGTCAAGAACTCTCCAGTTTGTTACTTTATCGTGGAGCAAGTCCGAGAGGATAATGTCAATGACTTCTCTTCTGTTTTTTGTAACACAAGCCCTACCTGTTGCTACCATCTTTATATATCAAAATCTTAGTGGTAAGGATGGAGTTAAAGATTGACTCAACCCGATCGTACGCATTAGAACTATTCCAATGATAGTGGTGGGCGTTGAGAGTCAATTAGAAGTTGGATGCCCTTAGCCTCGCTTTCCTTTACTAGCTTTTTAGGGACATCTGTGGTGGAGGACTTGGATGGTCGTGAGCCATGTAGCATTCTCGACGCCTTGCCCAAGGGTATAGAACTCGGTTAGCGAGTTCAGACATTTTGGAAGCGTAACCGTCTAGAAAGTCATCACATTCTGGAACGGTTTCCATATCTTTAGAGACCTCATATTGGCTTTCCATGAGCTCTTCGTCTGGAGAGGCCGTCATGGTGCTGGATAGGCCAGGACGGTAAACCGTTAAGACGACGCTTTTAAATCCTTACCTGGTTGCTCCTCAAGATTTAGTCAGCGCCTCTCATTAGTGACGTCATTGATCATTGCAGGCTGCCATAACACTCAAGCATGTAATGTTTACTACAACACGTAGAAATTAGGCAGCAGTGATCATAAAAGTTCGAAACATTTTAGTAAAGTACTACCACTAAGCATTCAATACATAGAGGTGTCAAACAGCCTAAAAAGTAGAGCTGGAAAAGATTCGATTGTTTCGGGTTTTGGATGAACATCGATTATTTTGGGCCTCATCGATTGTTTCCCTCTATTTTTTTCGCACACTATTTAATTTATTTGTAAAACATTTAAAAACATACAAATTGACTTTGCTTTTTTATTAAAGATCTTTTTTAAACCAATGAGCTGAGGAGTCTGGCCAGGTGGTGTCAGGTGGTAGCCTCCACGGCTTTTTCCGACACAAACTTCGTTGTAACTTTAGTTTCTTTTTCTGAAATTTTGAAAATATATCCACAAAAACTTTAGCAACTTAAAAAAATAAAAAAAAATAGAGTGAAACAATCGATGAGGCCCAAAATAATCAATGTTCATCCAAAACCCGAAAGAATCGATACAGTCGATAGTACCATCGATTCTTTTCCAGCTCTACCATAGACGCCCGAACGGAAAGCACGGTCCGTGTCGAGCTTGCCGATTTTTATGTGTACGGCTTATATACATATGCTGCTATGATGCCGACTTTCATGTTTCCCTAATTTGCCATTTCAGACTGGTGAGTCTCAGCGCAGAAATTTGTATACGCTCTGATTTCAAAAGTCGCAAAGCTGATGCTCTTTCTTATTTCTATATATTGTGGTCGCCGTCCTAATCAAGAATATATGTATGTACATATATACTTTATGGGGTCTGCCACGCGTCCTTCTGCCTGCGCCCATAAGTGATCGAGGAACATTTATTACGAATTATTAACGAATTAGTGGAATTCACTGAATTGAAATAAAATTTTATTACCCACGTACTACTGTTGACTCTAGTATGTTTTAGAAAGCTAAACAAAAATGTCTAAAACCAGAGCCGTCGTCTTAAACCAGAAATGTCGATTTTAATGCCAGCGCCGTTTTCTGCTCACTAAATTTTGCTTTGGTTTGGGCTTACATACTAGTTCTTGCGCAAATAAATTAATGGTCTTTTCTGCTGCTGAACGAACTCGTACGCCTATTGAAAATAAAATAATGGTTAACACGAACAGGCGGGGGCACTCAAAATAACGCTTTCTATGCCCATCCCTAGTTTGGGGAAATAAGAGGTTATTAAATTAATTACATAAGTTATTTTCATGACATTTTCTTTTTTAACTTATGTATTTGTAATATTCGTGTTAACAATTTTAAAGCATACAAGACTTTTTTAATCTTTTGATTATCTATTTTTAATTGACTATTTTGGATTATGCTTTTAGTTTTCGATTTCTCGAGGATTTGTACTTGAAGGCACGTAACTATACGCTTAGGTACTTCACGGATGTCGCAGCCCGGAACTCTGACATATTGGACTTGAGCGTCAAGGACTTTTATAGCATAATTAGCGACGATGAGTTGAACACAAGAGAAGAAGATTACGTATGGAAGCTGTGTGTGAAATGGATTGACAGAGAGCCAGATAATCGAAAGCAGCATGTGGCGCATCTTATGAAGGGCGTGCGACTTGGTCTCATGACCCCCAAGGTAGTATTGAAGGAAAATTCAATTTACGGCATGTATGTATGGAATTTATTTCTTCGATTGAAAGCCCTTTATAATTTTGTTTTTTACAATACGCGATGTTTCACGAGTTTTTGAAAAGTGACGTTGACTAGTACTTCTACCTGTTTTCAGTCTTGCCAGCCTGTTTGTTTTCATTATTCAACTCCCAATTAACGTTGCCTATTTGTTGGCTCACATTTCATATTATTCAGGGTATTCTTTCTTAAATTTAATTCATTATAAATAATGTAAGAAGTCTGGCATTACTAACAATTTTTTAAAGTTTTGAAACGTTTCCCTTAATCTCATTTTAATAGTGTTTCATGGAGGAGGTAAAAGAGCATCCTTATGTCATTCAATGCGATGCAGCTAAGCCACTAATAGTCGATACTTTTAAGTTTATGTACGACTTGGACTTTTTAAACCCACAAGCTGAGGAGGTAATTTAAACTTGGACTTCTTTAAAATGTTTCAATTAAAACCTTAATTTTACCCTTAGCTAACGACTCCGCCATTAGCTATGCCACGTTTGCCACACGAAGTAATCTTCGCAATTGGCGGTTGGAGCGGAGGGACCTCAAAAGGATGCATTGAGACTTATGATACGAGAGCCGATCGCTGGGTGAATATCAACGCCGAAGATCCAGCAGGACCACGAGCTTATCACGGCACAGCCGTGTTAGGATTTAAAATCTTCTCGATTGGAGGCTACGATGGCGTCGAGTACTTTAATACATGCCGGGTCTTCGATGCGGTAAAAAAAAAGTGGAATGAAATTGCCCCAATGCACTGTCGTCGCTGCTACGTTAGTGTTGCTGAACTAAATGGAATGATCTATGCAATTGGTGGATACGATGGTCACAACCGCTTGAACACCGTTGAACGATATAATCCAAAAACCAATCAATGGTCCATCATTCCGCCAATGAATATGCAACGTTCCGATGCAAGTGCCTGCACATTACTCGGTAGGATATATGCTACAGGCGGATTCAATGGACAGGAATGTCTGGACAGTGCTGAATACTATGATCCCTTAACGAATATTTGGACGCGTATACCGAACATGAATCATCGACGCTCTGGTGTTAGCTGTGTGGCATTTCGAGATCAGCTTTATGTTATTGGTGGATTTAATGGTACCTCTAGACTGTCCACTGGTGAAAGATTTGATCCAGAAACTCAGTCGTGGCATTTTATTAGACAGATGAATCATTCGAGGAGCAATTTTGGCCTTGAAATAATTGATGATATGATCTTTGCCATTGGTGGATTCAATGGTGTTTCTACTATATCCCACACGGAATGTTACGTGGCGGAAACGGATGAATGGATGGAGGCTACCGATATGAACATTGTTCGTTCTGCTCTATCGGCCAATAATGTAGCTGGATTACCAAATAAACGGGATTACATACATAAGGAACGGGATCGATTAATGGAGGAGCGTCGTCAGCGTCTAATGGCTACGGCAATGGCCCGTGAGGATGTCGGTAGCACAGCTCGCTCTCAATCTTTGTTGGATAACAATGACGCGGGCATGGAGGAAATGGATGAAGAGAGCCTCAATGAGGATGCGGATGGTGAGGAGCTGCAGTTGCCGCAGCAGGTAGCCCTACCATTACCTGCACCTGCTCCAGCTGCTGCCGCTGCTCTTGCTGCTATAGATGCAACTGCCGGCCTGCCAGCTGTGCACATTAATCGCCAGCTCGAGGATCGCGGTCAGGATAACAATCGGCGCTTTCGGGTGCAGCTGCGTAATCAGCGTTATGGTTCGCATCATGAGATACGTCGTCGTTCGTAGGCGACATTCGTGGTCTGAGATATAAAACTCAACTGTAACCCTTTCACCAGCAAAGACGAACATAATACCCTTTTCTGAGTCTCTATTGCCCAATACCCTCTTCCGAATCTTTATTCCCCAATACATTCTTACAAAAGCGTTAGAACGGCCCACGTCTATAGAAACAGTTTTTTATCCTTATTATTATCCGCTTTCGACTACGCACACCATTTCCAGGCAATTCCGTTCAAAATGTCTATTATGATAAGGCTCTAAGAATTTTATAGGTTCGGCAATATTATAAAAATAACCTAAATTTGATTTTCTAAATTTCTATGGTACAAAAAATTTCTGCAATATACACAATAAAATTACTGAATATTAATGCCAATATTGTCTCGATTCGGGTAGTCAATCGGCAAGTGCACAGGGTGTAAATGTCAGCAACATATACAAATCCCGATAGTAATATAAAAGAGTCTGAGGAAAGGTATTTACTTTGTATATCTTTCTCTCAATTGGGATCTAGTAGCTATACTAGTCACTGCTAGTAAATGACGAAACATATGCTAATTTTCCAGAAGATACGGCGGAGGCGCCACCTACCGAGGCCAAAGCCCTGGTAGACCACTGCAGGGGTGAGATCCTACCCTTACTGCTGGGGTGCCATGCCAACGCCCACAATATTGCGTGGGATAGTTCAGACTCGAACACGTGGGTTACTTGCTCGACTTTTTAATAGATTAGGACCTTACCCTCTTTAATATAGGAGCAGAACCTACCTTTGTCAGAAAGACAAGGTCGGAAGTGCTAGACATATCCTTTGGAAATGAGGGATTCTCCAGAATGGTCGACAACTGCAGGGTCTCCTCAGAGCCCTCAATGTCGGACCATAGAATAATTCTATTCAACATTACATGTAGAACGTCATTTGACAAGTGGGTTAGAAACCCTATTCAGATAGGGGCCAATCTTAGCCTAATAAATTTCACAAAGAGGTGCAGCTCCCCCCTAGATGTAGATTTCCTTGTGAAAGGGGTGAGTGAAACAGTCCTGGACGCCTTCCACGCAAGCCGTCAAGAGAAGTTAGTTAAATCCAGCAAAAAGTTAGCTCAGCTTAGGCTAGAAACTAGAAGACTGTTCAATTCAGCCAAGCTGAATAGTACGAACTGGGCCAGATACTCTGAAATGCTTACAGAGTACAACAAGGAGATCCGGAAGTGCAAGCGGGCCCACTTCCGAAACTTCTATACCGGTATAGAACAGATAACACCCGCCGTAAGTGTGATTAAAGCTATCAACAATGGCAGGACATTTCTGAGCTTTGCCTCAAAAAAGGAGATGGCTTCTTCACATCAAGTGAAAAGGAGAAGGCTGCACTCCTACAAAAAACTCACTTCTCCTTGTGCAAGAGAATCGATAAGCTACCAACATTAGATAATACAGCTCTATTGAAAATCATTAAGAATCCACACTGGAAATTAGCGTCTGAAATAGTCTCAGAAAATAGGTTCAAATGAGCCATCAGCACATTTGAGCTTTACAAATCACCCAGATGGTATAATTCCTATTTATCTGCAGGAAGGTCAGGAACACCTACTGTTTCTGATTATAATCTTCAGGAGTTGCATAGCTTTAGGGCATGTACCCTTAGCGTGAAGAACAGCGAAGGTGATGTTAATTCCGAAAGGATCCCTTCCTCCCAAAATCTTTCCGGCCTATTACTAAGAACAACTTCCGCTACACAGGAATCCGCACGTCTAGAGAACAACCTTCTCGACAGAGTCGGCGATGTTGAAATTAACCAACTCGCTAATAAATCCATAACTGCTACAGATGTAGCGCTCTGCGCATTCATGGATATTGAGGGTGCTTTCGATAACAACTTAAATGAGGTATTAAAGAGAGCATTAGATATCAGGATTGTTTACCAAGGCCAGGTAAAGTGGGTAGGGCAGCTACTAGACACTAAGACTGCCATGATTAAGATCAGCGGTACAGCAGTAAAAGCCCTGACTACCAGAGGCTGTCCGCAGGGTGGCGTCCTCTCACCACTTCTAGTAGTTAATGAGCTACTACACAAACTATCGGAAAGTGGTATTGAATGTCAAGGTTATGCCGTTGACATTACCGTCATCTGTAGAGACTAATTCTCGCATACCTTATGTGATATGGTCACTTTACGGCTGCGATTAAGTTTGCTATGGTGCAGAGATGTGGTCCTGAGCATTAACCCAGCTAAAACCACAATTGTAGCCTTCTCCAGACGATATAAACCACTAACCATGCGACCAATAACCACAAGGAATATAATAATACCAATTTCCACAGAAGTCAAGTACTTGGGTGTAATACTTGACAAACGACTATCATGGAAACGGCACCTAGCCAAAGCTACTTTAAAAAAGTACAAAAGGGTCTATTAAGTTTGTGCAATTCAGAAATATATATGTAACAGGCAGAAGGAGGCGTGGCAGAACCCACAAAGTATATATATTCTTGATCAGGACGACGAACTGAGTCGATATAGCCATGTAGAGACTCAATTCTTTTTAGACTATGTATTTTAAAAAAGTACAAAAGGGTCTATTAAGTTTGTGCAATTCAGAAATATATATGTAACAGGCAGAAGGAGGCGTGGCAGAACCCACAAAGTATATATATTCTTGATCAGGACGACGAACTGAGTCGATATAGCCATGTCCGACTGTCTGTCTGAGACTTGAACAACGAGATCTCGGAAACTATAAGAACTAGAGACTCAATTCTTTTAAGGCTCTGTACTTTAAAAAAGTACAAAAGGGCCTATTAAGTTTGTGCAACTCAGAAATATATTTAACAGGCAAAAGGAGGCGTGGGGAAGGAGGCGTTAGGGAACTCTGCCCCCCGTTTAATGGCGTCGTGAAGGTGGCCGAGCGAAGCGAGGACACAACCACGGGCCTTTTCATTGGGGGTTGGCGTTCTCGCGAAGCGAGAACGCAGGGGGCGAGGCCCCCTAGTATATATATTTTAGAGGGTCTTCCATTCCCCCTCTACCTGGTGCATAAATTTCTCAGTTGCACAAACTTAATAGACCCTTTTGTACTTTTCTTTTTAGTTAAGGGTCAAACAAGTTTAGATACGCGACAAAAAATTAAAAAATTTATTTTTATTAATTTGTTAGAAAACTTGACTTTTGTTTTTAAAATTATTTAAAAACCTGGCGTGCTACACCAGATTAAAGAAAATATTCGGATTTAGCAGACCCAAGACCATAAGATTTACATAACACACCCCAGTATTTTTACAATTTTTCTTTTTTTGTAGACACAGGGTATAGCTATGTTTTGGTTTATGTATTCAGTGGACAGGTTCATTAGGTTTCGAATAAATTTTTCACAGACATTAATTTTTGTTACTGCACCAAAATATGCATTTGTTCTTATTATTCCTTAAAGAAAGCGGATTATGAATATGTTACTTATGTCATAAATTATAAATGTAAAACATTATTAAATTGCGCTTGAAAAAAGAATGTGAAGGCGCAGACTCCGCTACCACTGCAACTATGACTATAAATACGAATCACATCTGAGATAGCCAGTAGAACTGCTCCCGATTGTTAAACGGTCAACAAAGAAGGCTACAAAATGAATGGTGTTCTGCAAGTGAAAATTCTTTAAGAGTATGATAGAAAAGTAAAAATAAAAATTATATTTACAGTATTCATTTGCTTACAATGGCTTTGCCGCATTTGTATGTAACAAGCGCTCAATTGGTAGGACTGCAGGCTATTTCTAGTGGACCTACTATCGCACCATTAGGCTGCCATCGTCGAATGTACACGTACAAAGTCACACAATCAGATTTCCTAGGTCGCGAATGCTGGGATAATGTAAGCGTATGGAGTTGCTGGGGTCGCTGCGATTCCAGCGAAATCTCCGACTGGAAATTTCCATACAAACGTTCCTTCCATCCGGTCTGTGTGCACGCACAGCGCCAGCCCTCAGTAGCTGTTCTCAAACACTGCCACCCTGAGGCAGACGACAGCATCCGTAAATATAATTACATGGAGGCCGTTAACTGTCATTGCCACACGTGCTCTACAGAAGATACTAGCTGTGAAGCCCCAGCAAACAATGGCTTGGACGAACGTAAAAATGTCAAAGTGCTAGCCTTAATTGGAGATGATTCACAGGATCTCGATTATTAGACCATAAAACAAATAATAATTTGTGTAGTGCAGTGTAAATTTATAATAAAGCGACCTTTTTCTGTTTGCAAGTTGCGGTAAAAGCATTCAATTTTATTTTTACTGCTTTGGTTATCGGATAATTGTTTAGCCGATTAACTTAAAAGAAGATTTTATAGTGTCCAAATAAATCTTAATAAAAGTATATATTCATATACATATTATATTTATAATATAAAACAAAACTATATATTTGATGGTTAAGCGCATCGAAAAGAACACTACACTTCCTGGGTTTATGTATAGTATATCTGTCTAATGTAGCAATGGTTTGACTCAATGTTTAGAAGCTTACTTCAGTGTCATTACCTACAGGAATTTAGGACTTGAGTTTGTGTTATTGCTTTCTTGCGCCAGCAGATATAGGCAATATAGCGATGATATGCCTAAACCAATAGCACCACCTAACGCACACTTTCGCAGACCAGCTAAAAATACGACATATTATTATCTGTATAGTACAAAGCACTGGAAAAGTAGCGTACCTGTGGATTTGTACAGCAAACCAGTAGCTGAACCAGCTATCACAGTATTTACATTATCATCTTGATCACGCACATACTGCAGCAACACTCCACACGCCGAATACAGCACAGCCAACGTACCTAGAGTGTTCGCTGTTCCAGAGCCTTGTTTCATTATGTGATTTAGTAACCTGCAATCAAAAGACAAAATATAAAGGGATGTGACCTAGCACACTAGAATGAAAAATGACAGATTTGAAATACCATACGACTTTGTTTCTCCTGTGTATATGTAATTTGTACTCAACTTACTGGGTGCGACGCAGCTTCCCCGTCTGATTGAGCGCATTAGTAACTTTAACGCCATTATAAACGCCTGCCAGGCCACCAATTCCGCCGCCAATCATTACAGATGTACCGATTTGGGAGAATGCCAACTCGAATCGTCCACGCTGTTTGTTGGCTCCTTCAGGGAATATGAACTCTGGCTGTGACTGGGGCAATAAGCGTGAATCATAGTTAAGGTATGGCGAGAACGGAGTACTGCTAAATGTACTAGTGGCCGGTGTGTAGCTTGTTGATGCTGTTGGCTGTGGATCGTCAACTACAAGTACAAAAATAAATAATTAATGTAACAGTATATCATATTGCGTAATGGGACACTTGATTGCTTACCGGTTGGTGCGGGCGCTAATGAAAATGGTTTTCTCAAGTAGTCGTCACTCATTTTGGAATTTAATAGCGTGCTTTGCCAAGAACTAAATTACGGTCAATCAGCTGCCAAATTGATATAAGTTCACAACACAAATGGGAAACAATTGTGTTTCCCGTGCTCTGCTTATGTTTCTATTTCAATTCTTTTTACTCCTGTCAGTGTGACATTTGTGGCCCACGTGTGTTGTTAAACACATAAAAAAAAAGTTTTCCAGCACTAAGCTGAGAGAGTCAACAGAGGTGTGACCAATTTAACCATTTTCCCACTAGATGTAGCGACTTTTAATTGCTAAATGCGGGGAAAAATCTGAATTAGCTGCCAATGGATATTATAACAATTTAAAATGTAATACCGGCTAGATTGGTTTTCGTACGTGATAGGCAATATCGTCGAATACGATATAATCAAAAAGGAATTAATAGCATTACATTGATTATTTTATGGAATACAATAATAACATGGGATCGCATGCATCGATAAGTGCTGTACACACAAATGGTGTTTTGGAGTTTCTGACTATGTATTCATTTTCATTCAGATAATATAAAGTTGAAAAAGCGGCATGAGCTTAAGAAGCTATAACAGCCAAACTTTTTATCAAATTTAACTAATACAACATTTCTATAGGTATACACATTTTTCTAGCTATTTTTAGCTTTTTTTTTTTTTACGAAAGCGAGCCCTCAACTTGGCAGCACCGGTCAACAGCTGCTTTTAAATCAGATGTTGCTTACAATTGCTTTGCCACTCTTTGCACTAATAATTATTCGTTATCGATATTTGAGTATATTTTGCAGCCCTGCTACAGCTATGGCTGTCATTTCGTGAGGTGTTTTGATAATTGGTATTTTGTAGTTGTATGTCTATGACATACAAAGAAAATTATTAATAATCAATTGAGAACAAAGAAGGGACAGCAACCTGAAGGAAAAATAGGCATAATACATTTGAACAGCAGTATTGCTGTGTGTCTGTTGTCGTTTATTGCTGAAGTAAGTGTCGGAGTTGGGGGAAACAAAGCGAACTGGAGTGAAGCAGTTGGAGAAAAGGTAGCCGGCGTTTGGCTCATTGAGGACTATTTGTTTTTACTTTGGCCGTGCCTGTACCTGTATTCGATACACCCTTGTCAGTCTGGACCTCAATCTCAATGTCGTCAACCGAGGTTAAATTGTCTCGTCTGTTGGGACTAGCGCAAAAGTTTAACAATTTCTACTTGACAGGTAAGTTAAGCTTTTGTTTTTTATGGTACGGTCAATAAATGGGTTTGGTCGCTGCTGTCCCTCCGTATGTATACACATACATACTTGCACACTAGTTATGCATGTTGTGCGTGGCCTAGGCGCAAATGTTATATGTACACAGGTGCACACTCATAGTTTACAGTAATGGCAATTGAGTAAAAAAGAGATACCAAACGAGAAACTGAATTATCGATTAGTATATTTACTCGTGTGTGTGTGTGTGTGTGTGCAGTGGCTATCGCTTGCATTGCTGACGTCGCTACCAACAATTATTGGCAATCCTTTTCATCTCGACATTGACATTGAAATATAGTTTCTTTAAATTTGCACAAAATTGTCCCCTAAAGTGATAATATTGATCTCCTTCTGTGCGAAATAACAGCCCATAAGTTTACCTGTTGCATTCTCTCGCCAATAATCCCGTAACACTTAACTGTTCGGCTCTTGATTTCGTATTCCTCAGCTTATACCACAATAAATACTTATTACTTTGAACTGCAACTGTACTACATATGTAAGGTACGACTGCAACATACATATGTACATATGTAAGGAAATTGTTGCATTTCAAATCGATAATCTTCGTACATTAGTTAGACTAAATACAAAATTTAGTCTTTTTTATACATAATCAATGTATTTTTAAGAACATTAATATATACATAATACAATAAAATATGTGAATATGTATGAATGTTTAATTAGGATCAAATTGTAATTTTTTGTTGTTAACCCTGTAACAAGATTTTTATCACATCACCTTGAGTTAAGGGCAATTTTTGGCATTTTCAAATGCAACATGCGACAACAGCTGAAATATTAAACACATATGTATGCACACGGGTATACAAATCTAATGTGTATAGACGTCTGAATGTTTATAATTAAGATATGTGTACATACATATGTATGTACATACATATGTATGTTCATACATATGTATGTTCATACACGCAGATGTTTATCGTTTAATTACCAGAAAATACATATGTATGTACATACATATGTACTGTTTTTTTTCGTAGATAATATAATTTGCCATTCTATGGCTCTCCACATACTGATAAGAGGCGAATCTTTCACGATTCACATACTTATATTTCATTTAATAATAATATAGTACATACTCCATTATTTTGTGTTTGATACACAAATCATTGTCTGTAACCAAAAGGATTCTGGCAGATTCCAACACCATCATACAGGCCAATTCTGAAATGTACGCAAATTAGCTCTTACATAGTATAGTACATCATACATAGGTTAAATAGAAAAATATACCGATCAGTCGGGCGCTCACGACAGTACAATAGTGTTGGGTTTACGTAAGTGAGTGAACAAAACAGAGCTGCTCACTAGTGTTGTGGGTTTTGGTTGAATATAAAGATTTAGTTTGTGCGTTCAATTCGCAGTGGATCAATCTTTCGAATCGTTCACTTGTCCTGCTCCCGAGTCCGCTCACCAGTCACGTTCAGTAGTCATTTTGATCTGAGTCCCAGGTTCTTTAGTTGTCGATCGTTTGAGTCCGTTGTTAGAATTTATTTATATAATTAAAATTTTATAAATAATTTGTTGAACAAAATTACCACTGAACGATAACTAGAAAACGATGAGTAGTGAACGAGACTATTTAACAAATCTAGGTAGCGAGACTAGAGAGCGATCAGCAGTAAACAAGAGCGGACTCGGGAGCGAGACTAGTGAACTATAATCAGAGATTTAGTTCGTTCGTTCAGTTAAGGGAATAGTTCAATTTAACTTGTTCTAAACAAATCGACACAACTGAACAAATGAACATGTTCTTCCGTAATTAAATTTGTTATTGTTTTTTTTTCTCCTTGCTCTTGTTATTGCTCAGTTGCTTACTTTCTCTTGCTCATTGCTTACTTGCTCTTACTCATTTACTTTACTTGCTTTTGCTCATTGTTCAAGTTGCTTCCGTTTTGCGCCAAATTTTTGTATTGGCGCAATGGTACTTGACACTATTTTTGCCAAATTCTTGAATTTATTTTTGTTGACGTAGCTGAGTGAAACTTGAATATAAAGCGAGTTAAAAACATAGAAAATAGCGCTATCTGGCTAACCAAGCTTTTCATATTTTTAGACCCTGTACTTTAAGTAAGTACAAATTTAACAGACTGAAGGAGGCGTGGCAGACCCCACAAAGTATATCCGTCTGTCTGTCCGTCTGTATGAACACATAGCTCTAGTAAACTGTACCCCCTCCCCCAAAAACCGTGAAAAATCACCACACCCACAATTTGAAAGGTACAAACATATGCTTTGGCATACGATAATCTTATAATAACCTTTATCTGTGCTGTGAATTGTGGCTCAATCAATAATAAACACCGAAAATATTCAAGATTCAATTCCCTGTACTATGTAAGGGGGGAGCAGCGCGAGCGTATGTGTGGTTGCGTGTGATTTTGCGCTATGTGTGCATGTGTGAGTGTTTTTTTTTTATTTTTATAACAGACGTTGACGTACCGCAGTACATTCAAGTGGTCCGTTGAAACCAGGCATTCGTTACTGTTACTTCTTTAGTTTAACGCATTTTCCCCGGGACTGCCGCTAGGTATTTCGTCAAAGAAAGGGTTTGGCCTTACTGGCCCTTTTCAGACTGGGCTGTGGCCCTGGCCCTTTCTTCCCGCCACAGCGTCTTCATAGTTGTGGCCGCCATTCTGCTCACGGCCTCCCATTTCTCCTCAGAGCTGATCATGTGGCCCACTATGGTGTCCGCCTCCAGCCTGTCGCCTAGGATGGCTTCCAGATCCTCCCGCTCTTTGGCAAATCGGGTGCAGTGCATAAATACATGCTCCGCATGCTCCTCAATTTGCGGGCCGCAGTAGCTGCACCATGGGTTTGGCGCATGTCCGAATCGGTGCAGATATGCGTTGAAGCATCCATGCCCACTAAGGAACTGCGTTAGGTAGAAATTCAGTTCCCCGTGGCCTCTGCCTAGCCAGCTGGACAGGTCTGGAATTAGCCGATGCGTCCATCGTCCGTTCGCCGCCGTATCTCATCTCTCCTGCCATGCCTGGAGTGTCCTCGCCGTCTCTCTTCCCGCTGCCCGCTCTTCTGCTGACAAGTCAAAAGGGGCCGTGCCTGCTAGCACAAGTATCGCGTCACCGGCTACCGTTCGGAAGGCCCGCTCTTCTGCTGACAAGTCAAAAGGGGCCGTGCCTGCTAGCACAAGTATCGCGTCACCGGATACCGTTCGGAAGGCACAACATATCCTAAGGGCACAAACCCTATACACTAAGTTCATCTGTCTCAGGTATGTGCTGTACCTGGTCGCGCCAACCCAGGTCCGAGCTGCGTAGAGGCTTATTGACCTAACTACGCTCATGAGTAGCAGTCTCTTCTTTTGCCTAGGTCCTCCGATGTTGGGCATGATGCGGGCGAGTGCAGTCGCCGCCACCGATGCTTTGCTCGCTACATGTGACAGGTAGGCTCTGAAGCTCAGCCTGTTGTCCATCCTCACCCCTAGGTAAGTCAGAAAGGCCTGGGATCTGATCGTCGTCGATCCAACTTTGACCTCTGCGAATTCTGCCTTCTTCCTAGATGTGATTAGGACTGCCTCAGTTTTGTGTTCCGCCAATCGGAGCCCTTCTCTCTCCAGCCACTCCCTGGCTGTTTTGATTGCCGAGTAATCTCCTCCAGCTCCTCCAGGTGCTTCGCGACCTCCACTATGGCGATGTCGTCCGCGAAACCCACGACTTTCTCTCCTGCCGGTACGTTGAGGCGTTGTCACCTTGTAGCTCTCGGGACCCTTGATGCTCGTGTACCCCAGCTTTCTGTCACTGAGGTAACTACCGACTATTCTGGCCAGGTATTCCGGTACATCAAAGCTCCGTAACGCGAGCATGATTCTGTCCCACCTGGCCGAATTGAAGGCGTTCTTTACGTCGAGAGCGGTAATGAGGCAGTACTCCTAAGTACCCCAAAGCCAGCGCTCTCCCGCCGATGCTGATTCCGCCGTGTCCCTGATAAGGTTGATGGCCTGCGTGGTAGAGCATCCTTTCCTGAACCCGAATTGGAGCGGTGATAGACCTCCAGCTTGGACAATTGCGGATCCCAGTCTTCCCCTTATTACCGACATCAAGGCTTTCCCTGCCGTGTCGAGCAGGCAAATTCGGGGGTAAGACGAAGGCTCCTCCGGGGGTCTACCTCCCTTTAAGGTTTAAGACTAGCGTCTGCTTCTTCCACCGGCGAGGGAACACGCCTTCCTCGAGACAAGTATTGAAAAGCTTCAGTATATCCTCTGGATGAAGCTCAATGGCCATCTTGATGGCTAATCCTGGGATCCTATCCGGACCAGGCGCTTTCCCTACTTTGCTACCGCGAGTAGTCCCTTCTTCGTTACCTCCGGGAAACCAAGCCGTTGGTTCTGCGGACACTTGCTGATCGTTGTGTCCTCGGCACTAGTCTATGTGGGGAAAAGTTCTCTCACAATTCTGCCAAGAAGGGTAGAGCAGGAGGGGCTCGGGGTCCTGAACGCCTTCAGCTTCTTCATAGTGAGCTTGTACGCATCTCCCCACGGATCCTGGTCTGCCTCATCAACCAGTTGCTGGAGGGAGGCTTTTTTGCTCTCCTTAATTAGGGAGGACAATGTTCGCCTTTTCTCCTTGAACTGACTCCGTAACACCTCAGAGTTAGTGCCTCGTTGACCTCGTTGGTACTTACGCCTGGCCCGGAGACACTCCTTCCTGGCCTCTGCGATTTCACTGCTCCACCAATGGACGGCCTCCTCTGCTTACGCTCCTTGTCATTGAGGCATTGCAGGCAGCCGTTAGGCGCGACATGTCTCCCTTGGCCAAGACCTCCGCTGTGCCGTTGAGTGGCGGACCTCTGATCATATAGTCGAACACATCTTTGTCGAATGTGTTCGTTTTATATTAAAAGCGGATTTCCGTGATGAGCGCTAGGTGATCACTATGTGTGTAGTTCTCACTAACTTCCCACGATGTCCTGCGTGACTACTGCTCACGAGCGTGATGTCGATAGTGGAGCCTGCGCTTCCCCTGCTAAAGGTATGGTGGCTCCCAGTATTTAGTAAAACTAAATCCAGGTTACCAAGCGCCTCCAGCAGGGTTTGACCCTTATCGTTGGTCCTCATACTACCCCATTCGACTGCCCATGCATTGAAATCTCCAGCAACGACGCATGGTGACCTCTCTCTCGCATCTTCCACAAGCTCGTCCAACAAAAAAAGAATTAAGTCTCTAGCTCTTATAGTTTGCGAGATCTAGGTGTTCATGCAGACAGGCCGACAAGGTTATATCGACTCAGCTCACCGTCCTGGTCAAGCCTGATCAAGAATATATATACTTTATAGGGTCGGAAACGCCTCCTTTTACCTGTAACACACAAATGTCAATTGCACAAACTTAATAGACCATTTTGTACTTTTTTAAAGTACAGGGTCAGCTTCTGAAATATAACGCCGAATCGGTTTTGTTATCAATATTTTGTGGAGTCTCAATACTGCGCCTGCAAATTTCTTGTGTTGCCTGAACTTTTTTCATGTTTTTGGCACAACTTGCATGAGGCAGTATTTCCGTCAATGTTAGAGAAGGAAACCCAACATGAGCTTTATTTTGAATTTATTCTGCGAATCAGACTTTATTATGAACCATTTTTGAATTCATTAATATTTATTTTGGCATGTTGAACTTTCGATTTTTAGTCAACCGGCGGTATTCGACGATATTTAAACAAATATAGAATTTTTTTATTTATTCTTACGCTTTGGCAGGGAAAATCGGAATGGAATATAACAGGTCTGATTATTATCAATCAATCAGGGATGCTCCGGTTTTCACTTAAATTTTGCGGATTACTTTTTGACGAAAATTAGAGAATTCAAAAGTTGCGATAAAAACAGCTGTTTGATTGTATGAATGAATTCGCCTTATTTCATTGTTTTATGTATATTTGTCTCAAAAAATATATGAATTAAAATACATTTATGCTCTTCTATAAATATTTAATTGAAATATTTAAAGTTTTGCAATAAGCGGCCGCTGAAACAGCCGATTGTTCTTGCAGAGCTGCCAACTTTTGTTGCTGCTTTGTTTTAGAATAACGAAGTCACAAATTCCTTATGCTTTTATATGCATTTATGCGCAATAAATTGCTTTTAATTGTTTAATACAATTTACATTATTATTTTAACAATTCATACACTTTTTTATTCATAAAAATCAATATAAAAAGTGCGCCAATAAGATATCACGTTTTTAGCGATGAGCTGGCATCCCCTGCAATTATATCGAAAATCGTTCCAAATACCGGTGTTATCGCACGCACGAATTCATCTTTTGTTGTTGCCCAGCTCATATGAAATATGAGACAGGTTCATTAAATGTTAAATTATAAAATAAATACAATGAATTTTCTCATTCGCGGTATGGCAAATTAATTTTAAAAGATTGAATTCACATAAAATAAGTGGAAGTGAAAACCGGAGCACCAAAATTGTGCGGATTGAAAAGTAAAGTGAAAGTGAAAAACGGAGCATGCCCGTAATTCGGACCCTTCCCGCAAAAAAGCGTACTCACATTTTTTGATTTTTTTTTTAGACCCTGTACTTTAAAAAAGTACAAAGGGTCTATAAGGTTTGTGCAAATGACATTTGTGTGTAACAGGCAGAAGGAGGCGTGGCAGACCCCATAAAGTATATATATTCTTGATCAGGACGACGAGCTGAGTCGATATAGCCATGTCCGTCTGTCCGTCTGTATGAACACCGAGATCTCGGAAACTATTAGAGCTAGGACTTAATTTTTTTTTTTTTTGGTTCGTGTATTACATAGGCAGGTCAAGTTTATGTTTTTAATTTGATATCTCATCCCCCTCCCCCTCAAATTTACAAAAATGTTCTTAGTATATACAGTTTTAGAGTCACTGGATTCATTTTTTGCTCGATTAAAGCTTTAGATGCTTTGCATGTTTGGTGCGAGAGATATTAGACAAACAATTTTCAGTACTAGGCATTTGGGTAGGGGAGGGGGGAAGCCATAGTGTACGCGGCTACTAGGGCGTATGCGTGATTTTTGATTGTGAGTTTGAATTTCTGTATGAGTATTGGTTATTGTTTGTATTTGCGTGTACATATATTTATATGTATAAGTGTATGTGTGTGTGTGTATAAGTGCATGTGTATGTGTATGTGAGTATGTTCATATATGCTGCTGCTATTATAGACTCCCAGGGCAAATCAAAGTACAGGGTCACCTACTGTCGGTTGCGTCCGACTGTAGCTTTCCGAGTTTTTTTAATTAAATTATGTACACAATAAACAAACGCATTTACACTAAAACTTTCGGAAACTAATTTTATGTATTTATTGAGATATCAGCCTTTCAATTAAGACGTAAGCGATATTAGCTGTGTCATTCCCGTATAAACGACATTAGAAGGAAACCGAAACAAACGAAATTAATGTGAATGAGACTGAAAACAAATGAATATTTAAATTTTTATTTGTTATTGATTGAAAACGAGTTTGAACTTGTAATATATAATAAAAAAATTACTAATACAAATCACAGCTAATCAATTTCTGTGGCGCAAGTGACACTATTTTCAGCTAAACAGCAGGCATCGCGAGAAACTGCGAAAAGGACGTAAGCGCCAAAATTTATTTATAATATTATAAAAGAAACCTTAATAGGATTATAGTTCATGCATAACACATTAAAGAAATAATATTTTAAGTTTCAAATAAATCCAAATAAATGCAATATTGACATAAAAAAATTTTTTTTTTTTTTTGGCGCTTTCGTCTTTTTTGCGGAAAGGGCTCGATATGTTCTTAAATTTCTTAACAATTCGTTTTCTTGTATGTGTGAAAACATTTAGGGTCTTCACGAAGTGTTGTATCGTTGCAAAAGTACAAGTTTGCAACTCACTCCAACAACAATTTGTATGGAATGTGACTTGCAACGTATTTGTATTTCGGGATATGAATGTATGTATGTATGAATATATGTATGTATGCTTATGGTTGTATATGTATGATTTTTAGTAGTTTGAAGTTAAAATAATAAATATGCAAATAATCTCTGAAAAGTTATTCAAAAACAAATTTTATAGAATTACGAAAATAAGATTAATTTAACAAAGCTTGCTTTTTTAACATATTTCATCGTTATTTAATACTGAATCATTCTATCTGAAATTAATATTTTTCTAAAATCTTAGGGTTTCAAAAGGGCGACATACGCCCGTTCCTAGTTGACGGACAACAAGTTGGTCTCATTAAATCGGATGTATTCAAGCAGTTGCTCAAGTATCCCGAAGTGTTTTGTATACGTGACTGTGAATACACCAAGCAGGTGAGAATCGATAATAACGTGTTTATTATACATATTTATAACTTTGTATACTTATAATCTCATATTTGACAGGGTCTCGTTGAATTGAATCCAGCGTTCCGTGATTACAATGAACGTACCGCTCATCTGGAGAAAGTATTACGGGATCTGCGTAGCGATGGATTGTTTTCGGCTTTGCAAGGTTGGCGGGATGAGTGCTTTGAGGTAAAGTCCGAGCACAAGGCCTTGCTGAAGATGGAACGTGCGGCGACTCCACTATTTGGTGTACGCAAATACGGCGTTGATATTAATGGATATGTGAGACATCCACAACACGGTCTATGTATTTGGTTGCAACAGCGATCCAATACCAAAGAAACATGGCCGGGAAAGTGGGATAATATGGTGGGTGGCGGCCTATCTGTCGGTTATGGCATCATGGAGACAGCAATAAAGGAAGCTGCCGAGGAGGCATCTATTCCCAGCGATCTTGTAAAGAATTTGGTTTCCACTGGATGTGTCTCGTTTTTTTTTGAGAGCGATCAAGGTCTTTTCCCAAACACTGAGTACGTGTTTGATCTAGAGCTGCCGGTTGATTTCGTACCACACAATGCGGACGGCGAGGTACAAGCGTTTGAACTTCTTCCAGCTAACGAGTGTGTGGAACGAGTGTTTACGCCCGAGTTCAAAACGACATCAGCACCAGTAGTTATTGATTTTTTGATACGACATGGCTATATAACAGCTGAAAATGGTAATAAAATGGTAGCTTATTTAACTTGTTTAATCTTCACAATCTCATATAATTGCAGAGCTAAATTTCACTCAAATTGTGGAGCTACTGCATGTGCCACTACAATCGTTGTACACATACAAAACTCGTCTAGAGCAGAAGCTGCAGAAAAAGCAGGCAACAACAACACTGCCCAATGAAGATAACAATTTTAATTGTGATAGTTTGCCAAAAAGACCACTGGAGAATGGACACAACAAAAGGGGAGCTACATAAGCAGCATAAAGTAATAGTAACCATTAAAACATAAATAAAACAGATGGACAACGAATGTAGCATTGATTAGTGTATTCAATAGCTGTGGACTAGTTTGAGAGACTGCGTTATGTAGTTGATTTTTAAAATCCTAAAAGAAATACATATATCTTTCTAAAATAATAATGGTGTCAAAGTGAAATTTTATTGATAAATTTACAATTTGACAAAAAACGACAACGTAAAGCGGAAAATTATAGCCTACTTGCATAAATTGGTAAATTTTTTAATACAAATTGAAGACAACACAACGTTTAATTTTATGTTTTACTGTAAAAGTCAAAGTGTATTTGCTGTTTTTGTATTTTGGTATAGACTACTTGCTTACTTATTTATAAAACTATTTACATTATTTATTATTATGATTCTATAAGCTAAAAATTAATAACAATACATAAATGCATACATGCATACATACATACATATATAAATGCATGGTATGTATGCATGTATACATATAATATTTATATATATAATATATATATATATTTAATTTTGTGCTTTGAAAATCCAATGATATAAAAACTGCAAAAAAAAATTACGCCTAATTCTCAGACTTTTAGTGAAGCTACTAGTGAAAACAAAAACAGACAAGTTTATATACATAAAAATCTATAACATAAATAATTATTAGTTAAAATATAAATTATCAGGCATGCTCCGGTTTTCACTTATTTTAAGTGCTTTACTTTTTGACGAAAATACGTGAATTCAAAAGTTGCGTGCTCCGGTTTTCACTTTTTTTTTCATATCGGAACGTATGGCATACGATATACTTTAGTGAATATCGATAAAAACAGCTGTTTAATTGCATTAATGAATTCGACTGGGTTTTTTGTTTTATGTTTGTTCCAAAAAATATATTAATTAACATACATTTATGCTCTTCTATAAATATTTAATTTTTATACTAAAAGTTTTGTAATAAGCGGCCGCTGAAACAGCCAATTGTTCTAGCAGAGCTGCCAACTTTGCTGCCTGGTTTTTTTTTGAATAACGAAGTCACAAATTCCTTATCCTGTTATATGCATTTATGCGCAATACATTGATTTTAATTGTTTGATACGTTTTGCATTATTATTTAAACAATCCATATACTTTTTCATTCATAAAAATCAATATAAAAAGTGTTCCAATAAGATACCACGTTCCTAGCGATGAGCTGGCAGCCCCTGCAATTATATCGAATATCGTTCCAAATACCGATGTTATCGCACGCACGAATTCACTTTTTGTTGTTGCCCAGCCCAGATGAAAAATGAGGCAGGTTCACTAAATATTAAATTATAAAATAAATACAATGAATTTTATTATAGGGAGTATGGCAAATTAATTTTAAAAGATGTATAAATATATAAAAAATATCGTCGATATTTTTTTGTTTAATATTCACGCCTGTACTGCGATTTACTTTTCAATTCACTGACTAAAAGTTCAGTGAATTCAAAGCACATAAAATATGTGGAAGTGAAAACCGGAGCACCAAAATTTTGCGGATTGAAAAGTAAAGCACTTAAAATATGTGAAAGTGAAAACCGGAGCATGGCTGTATATAACGAGATATTTAAATGACATTTACTATTATATGTGTGTACCCAAAGTGCTCAAACTTAAGCAAAAATGTAATAGTAATTAATTTTCTGTTGAATTTGTAAACTTTTTTAACTTAATAAAATACCTAATAAAATGGGCGCATCATATACAATTTCAAAATAGTTTTCGACTTATACGAATTCACACTGCGGTCTTCGACTTTTTTTGCGGCTACGACCTTTTAGGTGTTCACACTGAGCAAACGGTCGTAAGTCGAAATCAGCTGTTTTTTGTTTACATTTAATTTGATTCGTGGCTTAGAGTATAAATTTTAAGTTTTTTGATAATAAAATACAGAAAATAATTATTGATTTAATTGCTCTGTCCTAGATTATGGTGGACATAAGCGAAATGGAGTGTAGGAAGAGGCACAGCGCATGGAATATGCCCCTAAAAGCCATTTGGAACAAATGGCAAATGTTGCAGTTTTCAAAACTGATTTAATGCCAAGAGCTGTGTGGATGCATGTAATAACAAATTGTGTCATTCATTTAAAATATTTAATAATCAATGGTATATTTAGAAAATTAAATATTAACAAATAAATTTTCTTACGAATTCTTTCCATTTGTTTACTTTTTTTTTAATTTCGATAAAACACGGGTAAATTTCACAATGCTGCCACATTTTTGGCAGAAAATCGTTTTACAACACTGTGGATTTTTTGGTCGCAGCTCTCACGACTAGTCCCAAATTCAAACCCAACTGACAAGATTTTGTATGGGCTTGAGACCAGTCTCAGGCAAAAAGTCTTAATTTTGGTCTTAAGACCTCAGTGTGAACACGGTGTTATCGTATTTCAAAAGAAAGAAATGCGCCGTTTTTATCGGAAATACGACCCTCTGCCAGGGCTACAAAGCATACACATCGCTGCCCTGTCATAAGAAAAAATAGATATGGCAACTTCAATATGGTGGCCATCTTTCTTTCTTTCCCAAAATTCACGACCGCGTGGACGTCAATAAGTAAAAGGTTCGTAAAATTGTATATAATTTACAATAAATTTCAATAACATGTAGTGAAAAAGTTACGCAAAAAGTGAGTTGTGTAATATATGATTAAATGTTTGTTATTATTTTAGGGAACCACTGGCAACAAAATGACCAACTCAAAAGGCTATCGTCGCGGCACCAGAGACATGTTCTCTCGTCCCTTCCGCAAGCATGGTGTTATTCCATTATCCACATATATGCGTGTTTTCAAGCACGGCGACATAGTTGACATTAAGGGGCATGGTGCCGTTCAGAAGGGTATGCCTTATAAGGCTTACCATGGTAAGACCGGACGCGTCTTCAACGTCACCCAGCATGCTGTTGGAGTGATTGTCAACAAACGTGTGCGCGGCAAGGTTCTAGCTAAGCGCATCAATGTTCGCATTGAGCATGTTCATCACTCCAAGTGCCGCGAAGATTTCTTACGCCGTGTGAAGGAGAACGAGCGCCTTCTTAAGGACGCCAAAGAGAAGGGTAAATGGGTGAACCTGAAGCGCCAGCCCGAGCAGCCAAAAAAGGCGCATTTCGTCAAGAAACTGGAGGAACCCATAGCCCTGGCGCCAATCCCATACGAATTCGTCGCCTAAATGCGGATTAACTGGAGGATGGTGTTTGCTTACAATTTATAACTGTGTAGATTGCTTGATTCTAAATTAAGTTCCAAATAGAATTGATTTTCTATGCGATTGTTGTAAACAATTTTTTCTCTAGTTTATTATTTAAATTGGGTTCGGTTTCGTATTTCGATGGAAAATGACAATCTACCCTACATTAGGCTGATGGCGGGTTTCCACTACAGTTGTTAAAGATATCGGCGATCTCTGACTAGGTATAGTATGCGCTGCCTGTGTTAACAGCTATAGCTGGATGAGAGCAGTGCAGTAGAGGGCATAAATTCAAATGATACACGGCAGAAAGAATAAATTTTGTATTGTTGTGTTCACTATGTGTCGCCCCACTGGGAAAACTATATGTAACTTCATACATGAATTTGAAGCACCTCATGACACACTTATTTGAAGCTCCTGCTAATTACCTAAAAACTTGCAGTCTGATCGAGAGTATGGAATAAAACCTTAATATTAACGTGAGAGTGTAAACAGCAGTTACAGGATTGCAATGGGATTAGCTAACAGCACACGACTAGGAAATTTAAAAATGCACGATACGTTTGCTTTTTAATATATTATAAATTCATTTTGATTTATAAATTAACGATTAAGTTATCCTCGTAAATTTTACTGAAGGTATGAATACGCTTTGTAGTACGACGTAATATAAAATGTGTCAGTCTGTGCTAGCTATTGGCAATAAGTTTAGCTGAAGCGGTGTAAAGGAATAAATCAAATCACACGATCAATACAAGCCATTGCTATATAGTATGTTGATAAATATAATTATATTAATGATTTTAACACTACCCCCCAGCCGCCCACAATATTTCACAATTCGTGTTATTGACTAAATCCCGGCGAAATACCATAATAAAACTGTTTGTCAAATTGCTGGCTCTTGGAACTGTCGGAAACCTTCTGCCGCTTGTCTGCGAGGATGAAGTCATCTTCCTCGACCATTTCAGAGTCTCCGCGTTTGCGACGCAAACTATCGGTTGCCACATATTCCGCTGCCTCGTCCAGTGCATGCACCTTGTAGACTAGATATATGGGTTCGATATATTTATTTGAGCTGCAACAACAAGAGAAATTATTAACATCTATGTAGCATTGCTATTTTATAGACTTACAGAGGCAATATATATGGATCAAACGGGAAAAAAGTATCGAGACTCTCATCTGACATAAATTTGTCATTCCCATAAATGGTGGCCAGTTTGCGTCGAGCATTGCGTTCTAGCACTGTATGACAATACGCTAACTGATATGTACGGGTGACGCCCGCAAAAGCGGTAGCAACAGGAGGCAGACAATGGCGAAGGGGATTAAAATGGCACATGGCTAGCCGCGATAATTGAAGAGAATTTAGTATCATTAAATCTAAAAAGATAAATATTGGTTAATATATATAAATGCATTATATTCAATGACTTACTTTTTTGATTGGTGGTCAAATCGCGCGCACGGAACGCGATCAAATAGAATATGGCCTGACACACTGAAAAGAATACCATGTTGGCTTTGAGTGAACAGTTCTTGCTGCTAAATTCATCCGAATCGTTGATATATGTATTTGCCCACTTGCTGAGCTCTTTAAGATAGTAGGTAATGGTGCTGCAATAGAATCTTAAGTTGTGCATCAAATATAAAAATACCGAAGACACTACTTACCCTAAGGGTACAAACTTTGCTCGAGCTAGAAAGCTGGCCATGTAGCTCACAGCAACGTGCCGAATAATTGAAGATATATTTGGGTTTTGCACTTTATGCCAAAGTGAACTGAGAAAAGCTTCCGCGTATGATGAGCGTATACTGCACAAATGAAATATGATGAACTGTACATGATGGATATTATGGCTTGGTAAAAGAACCTCATCAAATATGTGAACAAGCGTCTTGAAAAAGTAACTTTGCTTTATGCGCTGCTCCTCATTAGAGGTGGTTAATGGACGACATTTTTCATCAATGAAATTGAAAAGTTTCAATAGACATATATCCAGCATTTGACCAATAGGGTGATCCAATGGTTGCGGTTGTGTAGGATTTTGGGGGGCTTTGAAATCATCCATGTGAAATATTTCTTCAGACATTTCAGTATCAGTTTCATCCTTCATTGCTTCGATTTCATCTCGTGGCGCATTTACGTCTAGCACAAGTAATCTGTAAATGATGATTTCAAATAATTTAACTACATAGTTGATATGTAAATTTACAAATAACACTTACTTTTGCACAATTAGCTTTAGTAACAACTCCTCAAATACCGGTTTCGACTCCATTAACCATAGCGTGTTATGTATATAGCCGGCAGTGACATGGGTCGGTTTTTTAAAATAGGGAAACTTGGAAGAAATTGTATCGACGACTATATCAAAAGCCATTGGAACAGCAGTCAGTATACGATTGAGTAGCCCGTGGACAACTTCCAGATCAGCCCGCACTTGCTCGGAAGGACGCCCATCAATCCACTCTGCTGCATCTTGATCACTTGGTATCCAGTTGAGGATCAAGCGGGTAATTCCACCGTATATATACGTATTGTGCGCAATCATAACATCAACACTGAATTCTATGTAAGCCTGCACGACAACCACATTCCGTTTTTTCCAGTTGATAGACAGCAAAGCCTCTACAAATTCAACAAAATCCGGAGTGAGACTATGAACTATTTTCCGTGCATCGTTCATTATTTGCAACAGTTCTTCATCCTGTGAATTTGAAGAATTTAATACATAGACTGAATTGAATTATTTCCTAAACTTACGCTAATGTCAGCTTCGCGCAGAAAGTGTGTAAACTCTTTGATAAAATGGAAATTATGTTCCTCTGTAGCCACACGCACTGACTCAATAACACCTTTCTCTTTAGGCGTTTGAAAGCGAACTTTGTTCAACGCCGCTGTCTTTGCACGTTCACGATCTGCATTGGAGAATGACTTCAAGATCGACTTAACTCCGGATTTGCTACTGTAGATGGACATTTCCGAGTTTATTTTATAAAAGAGAATTGCCGTTTAATTAAACCCTGTATTCTACTGGAACGTAGCTATAATGTTGCGTATAAATACGATTTTTGAAAACAACAATAATAATAGTTCTTTATAAGCGAAAATCAGCATTATTTCTGTTAATTTAACGTATGTTTCCTAAGTCTCGTCTACTTCATTGAATGAAACCAAACACGTGTTCTAAGTCAATGTGACCGCAATCGTGAAATTCAAAAATACCTAGCAAGATAGCTGGAACGGTGGGTACGTGAACAATAAGTCTGTTTTATGTACGTCCGTCAAGATAGGGCCATTTTCAATTAAATATTACTGATTTCTTCATTTGTTTCATGCTTTTTCCTCATAAAGTGTAGTACCCAGTAGAGCTGAATCGATGGTAAATTCGAAAGTTTTCAGAAATTAAAAAATTAAATTTCACATAATAATTATGTCTAATTGTCTAAATTGAAGCATAACCTTTCAACTTTTTCAACTAAGCGTAAAATATGTTCGATGTTCCCTCCATTTTTGCAACACAAGTACGCAGAAAGATGAAGACTGCTTGTTAGCAACATATTCAATTATTTCGCTTCGGACTTTAAAACAGCACTGTGACTACAAAAATGTAAGGAAAGGACATTAAATATGGGTGCGGTGTTTACAAATTAATAAAAATTAAAAATTTCAAATGGAAAAATAATGAAATGTGAAATGTAGTGATATATGCGAATATCTTAAATTTGAACATTTTTATGTATTATGCTCATTATAACATTAGGATGAGGAATGAAAATAAACGGCCAAGCTAAAAAAAATTCTCCAACAACAGCGTCGCTAGCAAATCGTCTGTGTCTATTGATGCAAATGGTGACCATTTGCGAGGGAAAAATGCAAGTAAAAATTAAACTTTGACCTTTTTTCCTGACTACACTAAGCTTTTCTGCTTATTCGGAGTTATGCCGCTATAACAGATATTTACCCAATATATGATTATAATTATTTTTCATTGCTATCTTATTATTTTTACAGTAATTTTATTTTTTACAATTTTCATAATATTTTATCTCGAAAATCGCCCTTTCTGAACATTTTGCTCTGAACATTTGTCCTCCATCGTGGCACTAGCGTATAGCCTTGCAAACAGGTAGAGCGTTCTTTTTGTTCGCTTACTTAAATAAAGAAAACCCCTAGTTTTTAAAAGTTGCCACCGTGTTCCAATTTCCATCGTTTCTTTTCCTCGCTAAAGTAGTGTTGCTATCTTGAACTCATTTTTAAGCCACTTTTTGATCATTTCGATACTGACATTTTCCAGCACTAGCTTTTGTAGAGCAGCAATCATATACCCACGCGTTAAACATTTTCATATTTTGTTATACAAATCCATACGTGAAAATGAGTTTGTTCTTTAAGCTGGACACTGCCGGTGACCCGCAACTTTTCTCAGATAATGACGCAGATAAATCCATTGCATTATATTCTAGTGGTACAAATAAGGGATATCTGAAAGAAAAAAGTGACGACGAGGAAACCGTTGAAGTAAAGTTATTTGGAGTTAAGCTGAACAGCAAGAATATTAACAAAGGCATTACTGATTCCACAAACAAAGCGAATAACCAAAAATCTATTACGAACATACAACTGCTCGAGATCAAGCACAAGGTTAACGAGGCAATACAAATTGCGGGTACAAGTGCACCTGAGAACCGCAAACGTATTAGAGAATTAAACCACCTTAACCCAGGAGAAATTTTAGATATGCGCAAAACAAATATTGTGCAAAATATGCAACAACTGAAGCAGAATACCGAGAAGCTAAATGCCATGCCTAAGGTGTCGAGACGAAAGCAGACAATTTTGAATAGAGTAAGTTTCTACATGATATTGTTTTGTTAGCATTCAGCTGTGATGATATATTCGACATCCGAAAACGCGCCGAGGGCGTTGTCAGTGCACTCGCTTACCGTTTGAGGTGATTACTGTGAAAGAGACTCACCATAGACAACAATAGCACACAGTTTCCCTCGTTGTAATCTTAGCATCTGCCGCGGAGTATGTGACATATGCTGTAAGGCCAACGAAACAGTAAAAGCCATTGTTCACTAGACTGTTATCTGTCCATTAGTTAAGCCAGGTAATTTAGGCGTTGGCTTACAATTCATTTAATAATGAAACATCTAGTGCTATTGTTATCCAAGACACAGTAGTTGCCGAGGTAGCCGTTGCCAAATTGTTGACATCTTTAGTAATCTGAAAATTAAACACATTTGATTTTCATTTATGAATAATTAATCCGCTTAAATACATTTTCTTCTTGTATTTTTAGGCTGAGCGTCAGAAGACGAAGGGCAGCGGCTGGTTTGATTTACCAGCCACAGAAGTTACTGATGAAATGCGTAATGAACTGAAGGTCATACAAATGCGTTCCGTTTTGGATCCCAAACATTTCTATAAAAAGAACGATCTTAAAGTACTGCCCAAGTACTTTCAAATTGGCACAGTCCAGCACTCACCTCTCGATAACTATAACGAGCGACATTCGCGAAAGACTAAAAAATCACTCGTCGATGAACTATTGCAAGATGACGCTTTTCAAAAGTTCAACAAACGAAAGTATAATGAGGTTATTCAGCGAACTGATAAATATGCGCACAGAAAAGCAATGAAAAAGATGAAAAAACTTAAAAAACACAAATAAAGAAATTATTAAAACAAAATATTTAAAAACTATAATTAAAAATCATTGATTACTAAAGTTTTTTAATTTTTACTAGCTTACAAGAAGACTTGCCGCGCGCCAGAAAACGTTACGCCGAGAGTGCTATGGAGGACGAGGTTAACTCGAATCCGTAAATGTATATTCGTCATATACTGTACATACATAAACATATATAGTAGTATTTATTGCATCAGCTGAGTTGCAGTTGGACGACGTCGATTGTTCACTCTTACATCTATGTGTCTACAACGCCTGATTAAAATAATATGCATCTAGCTATACCAGAACCACTAGAAGGTCTTTGCTGCAAAACATATCCCTTCACAAGCTCCCGCGACGATATTTCCCGTCTGTTTGGCAAAAATCAACATAGTACAATGCGCAGAAAATAATTTGTTAACATCAATTTCCTGATACGCTTCTGCGATATCAAAGCAGTATGCTCAGCGGCCGTTGATGGAGCTATGGAGCCACTATAAATCAAGAACATGTAGTGCTTTTATTGTGATTTAGGTGTCACTTTATTCTTTCGTTCTGTTAAGACTCTCCAAATATTTTGAGCAAGCTCATTAAATAATGTTGCGTATTCAGAAGCGGGATACTTAACAACTACGGGTATTCCAGATTCGCCGCATTCGGCTATCTTTGAATTCAGCGGTAATGAAATAATTTTATTTGGCAACAGGTCATTTTCAATTTGATGCTTGAAGAATTCTAGTCGTTCCTTGCAATTGTTACAAATGGCATAGCGCATATTCTCGACTAATCCAAGGATAGGTACTTTCAGTTTGCGGTACATTTCGGCACCGCGTATTGTAACATCTACTGCCGACTTGTGCGGAGTAGTAACTAGTAAGACGCCTGTTATGGGGGCATTTTGCGAAAGGGAGAGGTGAACATCACCGGTACCAGGCGGTGTATCAATGACCAACACATCTAGGTGGCTCCAATCGGCTCCTTTCAGCAAACGTTGTATGGCGGACATAACCAACGGACCTCGCCACACAATGGCGGTATTCTGTGGCGTTAACATGCCCATTGACAGGCACTTGACATTGTAGTTCTGTGGTGGTATCATTAGATTTTCTTTATTTAACAATGGTTCACTGTGCACGTTCATTAGGAGAGGAATACTTGGACCAAAGATATCACCATCCAGCAATCCAACGCGTACTCCTAACTTGGCCAAGCTGCACGCAAAATTCGCTAAAATAAATATGCTTTTGGCTAGTAAAAATAGGTAAATAAAATGTAGATGTGATTACCTGCCACGGTACTTTTGCCGACGCCTCCCTTCCCAGAGGCTACAACAATTATGTCTTGGACTCCTGGGATTGACGCCCGTTTTGGCAAACCGCGCGCTGCCAATGCTGCCTGGTGCTCTGCCAGTTTAATTGCGTAAGTGCGTCGGGATAGATGAAATATTAACGCCATTAAAATTGTTTTACTGTTAGCGTTAAAAATCTAAAATAATATTTAAATTATATAAAATTTAGAAAGTCGTTTCGCACGAATTTTTGCAAAAGAAATATATACGCATAAGAAAGTTTATTAAAAGATAAAATTTATAAATATATTAAAAAAGGAACTGTTCCAAAAAATACAAATACACTGTATATGTGTTTAGATTAATTGACACGATTGATTATTTGACAAATAATCGGAAAAAAATTCACATTGTGCAAGCCAATCAGCTGTTTGTGAGATGCAAGTTTGGGTAAATTGTAGGGATGTAAAAAAACGAGCATCTGTCATCGACACTGATTTTAGCTCGATGTATGTTTTCCGATGTTTTTTTAGCTTTCGATGTATTGTCGATATTTCGATGTTATCAAACGAAGTCAATTCTTTGCAAACTCGCCTTTTTTTTCTTAAATCTTTTTAAAATAACGATAAAATGTCTTTCTAAAAGTCGAATAAACATGTTATTTATGCAAATCATTGGGCACATTCCACAGAACAACACGATCAGTGATCCCGACAAATTTTCATGATACGTGATACGTATATCGGAGGTATAGACAAGCAAAGAAACAGAAAAATAATAAAATAATAAGAAAAATAAGAACATAAACAAGAGAAAACTTGTTAAGCTATGGATATAACAAAAACATTTATTGTGCAAGAAATTGCTGATGCGGATCAGTGGCGTCAATTTTTTCTGAGCAAAAAACAGCTGGATCAACGAAAGAAAGAGATAGGGCGAAAAAAAAAGACTACTTCCGACTTTTATAAAATAATGTGTTTTTTGTTAAACACATAATTTCATTCTTAACATTAAATGGAAGTAACTTATTATATACATTAATGTAAACAAATTAAAAATTGTGGTATATGTAATATATCGCCAACGTTTTGTGCATCATCGCTCGGATGAACAGTACTTATTGTGTCGGCGCAGTCCATACCTTAAATTCTGACTAAATACATTTCTAATTTAAAAATAAATTAAATATGTACCTTATACTTAATGTATAATTTATTTCAATGTATAATTTATTTTGACCTTTTGTTTTTACTAAATCCTTCGGCATTCCACCAAGCCAGGGACAGCAATTGCAGAGCAACTCAAACCAATTCATAAAAAAAACTACAGTTTCCGCCAAAATCCCGGCATTTCCGAACATCATTCCAGAACTTTATAGTGTCATCGACATTTTCCCACTGTACTAGGGTAATTTAATTTTGTCAATGTTTTGAGTATCAAAATATTCCAGGATTGGAGTGATGCTATTTTTTTAATTTTTAAAATTTGTTCAATATCGATTTTCTTTCGATAGAAATATATTTTTAACATTTTAACCTTTAAGCTCAATAAAAACAACTCTCAAAATTGAGTAAAAGTAAAATAAAAAAAAGCTGCTTAAATTTGCTAAAAAAAAATCTATAGTTCCCGCTGGTGCTGTTTTCAATTCCGCAATCATACGTCAAAAAACCAATCTGACGCAAAAAAAAAAGCGAAAATAACCACACTGATGCGGATATGGGAAATGACTTAATGCATCCTATTGGCAAGTACACCACAAATAAAGACACAGTTTTCGCAGTAATACCGTGCTTACATTGTGGTCGTAAGACCAAAATTGGAACTTAACAAAATTATGTCAGTTGGGTTTGAAATTGTAATTGGTTGTGAAAGCTACGACCAAAAAATCCATAGTCTTGTAAACGTTTATTTATTTATTTTTTTTCAAAAATGTGGCAGCCTTGTGTTATTTGACCAATGATTGTCGAAATCGCAGTAATAATAATTTAAATAAATGGAAATGGAAAAGGATTTGCATCCAATATTTGTAAATTTTGTTTGTTTTAAGCAGTGGAGACAAGAAATAATTAAAATTGATTCTTTTATACATATGTACTCAAATTGGAAGAGCAAATCATGTTATGTCGATTTATTATTAATTGAATATTACCTAATGTAATTCTAAGTATTGTTGTTATTCTAAGTACATAGATATGTACATATATGGCTTTTAGGAGTAGTAAGGAGTAGTTTCTTTTTATTAGACAAGATTTCGATTCAATTAACAATCATCCGCATATTAAACCATATAAAAATAGGTTTACCTATTTTCTTGATAAAAGAACTGCAATCTGTAAGCACATATTCAAACTTAGCGCCAAACACCGTTACATGCATATGTACAATACATACATTCGTACATACACATGTTTAAATGTAAGATTCGTTCGATCACTATGAATTGAACGACTGAACTAAATCCTTGAATTGAACTACAAAGTACACATTTGCATTTTAAGTTCGAATCTCGCAAGCAGATGAAGTCAGTCTAGGTGGTATTTTGATTGTGGTCTAGTGTTGGGTAAATACTGCTCACTTCGGTGAACATGTTCACTTGTTCTTTTTTTCGAGGTGAGCCGACTCGCTCACTTCGCTCACTTGCTCAGTTGAAAATTTTTTTTTTGCAATTTTTCCTAGTCTCTTGTGCTTGCTGACCTTTTTTTTTTTTTGTACTATTATTCCCTCCTTGATACTCAAAGCCGTACATATATTTGTAATAAAAAAATATTTATTTGTAACGTATACAATCTCCATTACATCTTCAGTGTCATACTCTAAGTATAAGCTATATAATAATACATTATTTACTTCTTTTTATTCACCTGGCCAGTTTGCATAGTTACCACACTTCGCGGTTTTTTTTTTAAACAATTGGTGCAGCTCACTTCTCTTTCTCACTTTGTTTGCTACTAAAATATTCCTTATTACTCTCTACTTACTGCTCGCATTTTACGCCAAATTTGCCACGCAATGTCTTGCCGCAACTCATCAACTGAGCAATGAGCAAGAGCAGCTCAGCAACTGAGCATGAGTAAGAGCAGGTGAGCAGCTGAGCAATGAACAAGAGCTGTTCAGTAGGTGAGCAACTGAGCAGTGAGCAAGAGCTGTTCAGTAGGTGAGCAACTGAGCAGTGAGCAAGAGCTGTTCAGTAACTGAGCAAAAGTGAACAATTAGTGAAGAACATGTTCACTTGTTCAGTTTAGTGAGCAGCTCAGTTTTGTTCACTCACTCATGAGCAACCCAACACTATTGTGGTCTAATGGTCACACTTAAATAAATCATATGATTGCTGTGCATAATTTTTGAAACAGTTACTCGAAATATGTTAAATATAAATAAATTAATTGGCGGAATAATAAATGAAGAAATGGACGATGTCGTTTGGTCAATTGAAGATGATACGTTCTTCCAACCATGTGGTCTAATTAGCCATTCGTCTTCCAGCAACAACAAAACTAAGTTCGTTTTTGTCACCTGGAATGAATATTATTTGATAAATTATCGATTCAAGAAACTAATAAAAAGTAACAAAATGGAAATGGCCAAAGTACGGATTCCTCTACCTTACAACTGCCACATACGGAGCATTCACATGCTGGAGTACAACACCCTATTGCAGATGTCGGATGGACGGGTCCATTGCTTCTCCTCGATCAAATCGCTGGACAGCATATCGTGGTTGAAAGATGTGCGGGCTTTTGCTCATAGCTCTGGTGGCTTTAGTGTAATACTGTATAACGAGAATACACAAAAGCTTCTACTGCAGGTATACATGGATCTGCTTAGCTTGGGCATGAGAGAAAGTACCTTACAAAGTAGTTACGATATTACCTACGACGAAGTCAACATTTTTCAATGTGATTGGCGTAACGATTCTTACACTCTCCTAACTATTACTGTTGCAAAAGACCAAGAAAAGTTTACGCAATGCTTATTTGGATCTGAAGCAGTCGGAGATAAAGAGCTGCATATCTTTAGCATTGCAGGCCACGTTTTTGCGCTAACTCCACAGGAAAAAGAAGGGCCTCAAGACTCCAGGTTGGAACATCCATTTAATTTAGAACTTTTATGTGTATACGCATCATCTGTTGACTTTATACGACTACTCCCAGGAAAAAATCTTTGCTTGGTCTTTCTCCACTGCGGCAGCATCGATATATGGTATATGTCCCAGTTACTGGGAATTAAGCAACGCCAAACGTACCACACTGGTGCAGAATGGTTAGACTGTGATGCCAGCAGTGACAATGGCGACTTTTACTATACAGATGGGGAACAGCTGGTACGTCTAAGTTTTCAGTACGATTCTCAATTGGATGATTGCTTGGTGGAGCGTTGTGTTAAGTCTATCCCCGGTATGGAGGCCTGCACGTGGATGCCAGATAATGAACAGTTAGTCTGTCTAAGCAATAATAACATATTTTATCGAATTTCCTTCAGTTCGGAGAAATCCAAAGACTTCGAATGGGATGCTGGCGTGTTAGGCGACGTGACTTCAACAGCTGTTGAACGATTGTATCGTAATATTCAAGTTCTGGAGCAATACAAGTGCCAGCCTTCCGAGCTGTTAACATCAATTCAGAGTGAGCATGAGATGCAACAGCTAGTGTCAGTTAGCCGTACTGAAGCTTGCCTAGAGAGTGGCTTAGAAGCTATTTTGGAGTTCCGACGTAAGCTACCCATGTGTGAACAGGATGCATTGTGTCTAAATACATCAAGGCATGTGGAACTGGACAGTAACATATGTGCTATTTTACGGATAAATCTCGAACATAAGCAGCAATTACTGCACTGTTGCAGCCATTGGCAATTGATACTTTACCATGAGCGAGAGGCCCATGTGCATCGTGTGTCAGTTGAACTCTTGAGCCGGACGTGTCTGATCATAGTTCCGATGAGAAAAGGATTTTATGAGCGTCTACCTGAGTTTACGTTAATAGTAGGAGTATTTTTTGGTCAACGCAACCAAACGAATGCTGTTCTATTTCCTGTTAATGTACTTGAGAATGACCATACCTACCAATCTATATTTAGTAGCGGGCTGTACACCCCGAATCTTTACAATAGAAAACAATCAATTATATCCGAGAGGAGTTCAATGAAGCAAGGCAGGAAAATGCAACAAAGGTTCAACGCGTTTGGTTGGCATTGTTTAGAGGAAGTAGCAGATGTGTGCAATGCCGCTGGAATGAATACAAATAATGTCTTAGAGTTAAACTTTTTGGATCAAAAGCTGAGCATCGAATACTCTAATGATAACAATAAACAAATTTTTACATTACGAGGCGACAATGTTTCTTGTTTTTACCATTTAAAACAACATTTGTTTTTAAATGAGCATCAAGGGGAGAATCACGAACAGACGGATGATGCTTTAAAAATACCACTAATGGTAATTTTCAAAACTGCTTAGATAAAATATTTTATTAATGGTTATTTTATTCACAGAAACTACAACATGACATTGTTCGCTTTTATGGCTCTGAATTTGAACGGGAGCATAAGGAAGTAAATTCCCAACTACACTTAGAATCCCTATATTTAAAGTACGAAACACTGCGAAAACATTTAATTTAAATTGAATTGAATTTTAATAAATATATATTAAAGCTTATCCTAACGCGTTAAATGCAAAATGCAGGATATACGGCGGTTGGTTTTGGTTTTTTTTTTTAAATCTCTATCATTGTAGAGGTTTGCTCAATTTCAGCAATATAATAAAACGTCATTAAATTTCCAATATATTTGAATAGACATACATATTTTAAAATTATAAATGTTTTCATTCATAATCTTTAACATTACAAAATCTCTATTAAATTTGGAGTGCAATATGCCATTCGATGTTAACGTGCAAAACCGTCTCGAACACTAGAGCTGCCACTTAGTTTTAGAATAATTTACAATTATTACCTAAAATACTGGCGTGGGGGCGATTCTTTCAATGGGGCAACGCATGTGCAAACTGATGAAAAGATAGCTGGCAGCGACATAAATACTAAATTATCAAAATTAATAAAAAATAAATGAAATAAACAGTAATTATTTATTATTAGTTAATAACGCCGCTGTAGGCTATTTGCAATTTCGGCGCGAATTCTTGTTTTGCTGTGTACTGTTTCTAGCAAAATGCTCCTGTTTTCTTCAGCCAACTTTTCTCTCCGCAATTGGTCAATGGCCAGCAATTTTGCAAGAGGCATAATTAATTTTTATTTTGCAACTTCAGCACTTTTCAAATGTAACATACAACATAAGTTGACAGTTCTGAAACAATTGTGTGTTTCAGTAGCCACTTATTTTCAAATTACAAAAAATTTTAGTCTTTAAATTAAATATTTATATAATTGAATATATATAAGTGGGATTCCAGAACCTGATTTTGAGTTGCTTTGAATTTGATTTTGATTATGTATCTGACAATTGTCAAATCAGTGCGCGAAAAAGGTCGTTCCGTCAACTGATTTTGATTATCTAAAAGTAAATCAAAAGCAAATCAAAATCAGTTTCAGGAATCTCTATATATATTTTAGATTATATATTTTTCGGGGAAAGCATAAAACAGGCCATCCACGTTCGGCGAACATGTTGTCGAACATGAATTTCATTTGCCACAAACTAGTGCGAACATTTTTCTCGAACATCATTTGTACAGTCAACATGCCAGTGGACACCGAGACTGTAATTGCCTTAATGGCCAAACTGTTTTTTTTTTTTTTTTTTTTTGAGAAAAAATAAAAAAGAACAAGCGGAAAAAAGAAAGCACAGTATGTGGATGAAAGAGTGGTTCGCAAAGCGGCAAAAATTCACCCATACAAATCTTTTAAAGGAGCACAAGGAAAGCGCGCGCACGTCTTTGCGCAAGAAAATTTGTTTAAAAATGATGTTCGCGCCAACATTGCCATCCACTGTCGAACATGGCGAAGATAGAATAATTTCTATATATGTCGAACAAAACGTCGAACACGAAATGTGGACCCGAACACTTCCACCAACGAAGATAACGAAAACTTTCGTCAAAAAGTGATCAGCGAAATTTAAGTGGAAACCGGAGCATGCCTGACTGTCCATATCTTCTTGCCTATTTAAATCTGCGACATCGACCATTAAACCTGTCGCATTTATAGGATTTTCCACCTTATCAAAAATTATACAATAAAAAAAATTAAATTGACGAATTTATATTACATATGGGCATTTCCACGGCAATAAAGCAATAACTTTACTATTGGAAATGACTTCATGTAGCTTTCTATTGAGCCTATTCCCACTAAAATATCCCCATTTATTTCATTTTTAATTGAATTAAGTACGGGTCACGAACGTACGATTTTTCCATGTTGCTTTTATGAATAACTAAATGCCTTTAAAAGTAGCTAAAAGTGAAGAAATTACATTTATCGATAATAAATGAGCTGCGACTTTGAAATACTTAATGAAGCAAAAACATAGTCGTGAAAATGGGACTAGATTTCCGAAAACGCTTAAAACGTTTCATGAAAATATTGTGTAAATGCGGACTGAATCTTTTAATTGATCTAAAAAGAACAACTCCAATTTTTACACTCGCTTCAATTTAAAATTGTTTTACTATCAGCCATGCTCCGGTTTTCACTTTCACATATTTTAAGTGCTTTACTTTTCAATCCGCAAAATTTTGGTGCTCCGGTTTTCACTTCCACATATTTTATGTGCTTTGAATTCACTGAACTTTTAGTCAGTGAATTGAAAAGTAAATCGCAGTACAGGCGTGAATAATTAAACAAAAAAATATCGACGATATTTTTTATATATTTATACATCTTTTAAAATTAATTTGCCATACTCCCTATAATAAAATTCATTGTATTTATTTTATAATTTAATATTTAGTGAACCTGCCTCATTTTTCATCTGGGCTGGGCAATAACAAAAAGTGAATTCGTGCGTGCGATAACATCGGTATTTGGAACGATATTCGATATAATTGCAGGGGCTGCCAGCTCATCGCTAGGAACGTGGTATCTTATTGGAACACTTTTTATATTGATTTTTATGAATGAAAAAGTATATGGATTGTATTGCGATAAATGCATATAACAGGATAAGGAATTTGTGACTTCGTTATTAAAAAAAAAAACCAGCAGCAAAGTTGGCAGCTCTGCTAGAACAATTGGCTGTTTCAGCGGCCGCTTATTACAAAACTTTTAGTATAAAAATTAAATATTTATAGAAGAGCATAAATGTATGTATGTTAATTAATATATTTTTTGCGACAAACATAAAACCCAGTCGAATTCATTAATGCAATTAAACAGCTGTTTTTATCGATATTCACTAAAGTATATCGTATGCCATACGTTCTGTTATGAAAAAAAAAGTGAAAACCGGAGCACGCAACTTTTGAATTCACGTATTTTCGTCAAAAAGTAAAGCACTTAATATAAGTGAAAACCGGAGCATGCCTGTATGAACACCATTTATTCTATTATTAGATGTTTTATAAGAAAAATGTCGGATTTAATTATAGGTCCAATATTATACATAAAATAATCCAGTTATTCATACAAATTACATGAAATTCATTTGATTAACAATATTTCAATAGAATCCGATCTAATTCTACGGTGAATTAATTTGCATATATTCAAAGCCATATTTAAGTTTTACTTTTTAGTTCAATTCAACTTGCAGTGAATGAACGAATCTTTCTAATCGTTCACTAATCCCGCTTCCAAGTCCGCTCCCTAGTCACATTCAGTAGTTTTTATCATTTTGTCCAATGAGCCCCAGTTTCTTTTGTTTTGTTCGATCGTTTAAGTCCGTTATTAGTATTAATGATATATAATTTAAATTAAATAAATAATTTATACGACGAGCGAACAAAGTGACTGAATGACCACTGAACGATAAATTAAAAACTTTGAGTAGTGAACGAGATTAGGAAGCGAGATTAGTGAGTGATGAGTAGTGATCAAGAGCGGACCCGGGAGCGGACTTGGGAGCGATCTTGGGAGTGAGACTAGTGAACAATAATCTGAAATTTAATTAGATCGTTCAGTAAAAGGAACAGTTCTATTGAATTTGTTCTGAACGAATCGACACAACTCTAGTGGATATGTATTTTGAATAAACTTTTTCGGAGTTGCCACCTTTTAAATCAAAGGTGTTTTTTTTTGTCGGAAGTGGTTCCTTTTACATTAATTTTTAGTACATTTTTAAATTTTCAATATGGCAACTTTGGCGGCATGTTAGCTTCTTCCTTTTTCTTTTTCACCTACGTGTGAAGGCATCGCGTATATTGCGTCGGTGTTTTAAATTCATAAAAAGTGGAAAATGGTGAGCAAAATCAGTAAAATCATTAAACGAACGACTCATTTAAGTTGTTTATAATTAAATTGTTACAAAAATGTGGGAAAACATCTTATGATGCAGTCAAAATAAAGCGATTTAATCTTTGTAGCTGTTTTAATTTTTTTTCTTTGTGTATCTTTACAGGGTTTCGTCAAGGTAGTTAAGAACAAGCAGTACTTTAAGCGCTACCAGGTTAAGTTTCGCAGGCGTCGCGAAGGCAAGACCGATTACTATGCCAGAAAGCGTCTGACTTTCCAGGACAAGAACAAGTACAACACCCCCAAGTACCGCTTGATTGTGCGCTTATCCAACAAGGATATCACCGCCCAAATCGCCTACGCTCGTATTGAGGGTGACCGTGTCGTTTGCTCTGCCTACTCGCACGAGCTGCCCAATTATGGCATCCAGGTAAGTTAATCCACATTTTTATAAACAATATTTAACAACCGGGAATCTAATTTAGGTCGGTTTAACCAACTACGCTGCTGCCTACTGCACTGGGCTGCTTGTCGCTCGCCGTCTGCTGAACAAGTTGGGCTTGGACTCGTTGTATGCCGGTTGCACTGAGGTTACCGGGGAGGAATTTAACGTGGAGCCAGTAGATGATGGTCCAGGTGCTTTCCGTTGTTACTTGGATGTTGGTTTGGCCCGTACCACTACCGGTGCTCGTGTATTTGGCGCCATGAAGGGAGCAGTTGATGGTGGTTTGAACATCCCTCATTCTGTGAAGCGTTTCCCTGGGTACTCTGCTGAAGCCAAGAGTTTCAATGCTGATGTACATCGTGCCCACATTTTCGGCCAACATGTTGCTGACTACATGCGCACTTTGGAGGAAGAGGACGAGGAGGCTTTTAAGCGTCAGTTCAGCCGCTATATCAAGCTGGGAATCCGTGCTGATGATGTTAGTATCTCATATCATCTAATTTTGACGTCCATTTACAAAATTACAGCTGCGTTTTGCAACCCTCAACGCTGGCTGTGCCATAAGTGGACCACAGTAAATTTTTAGCAACCTGTGTTCGTGGTTCTTTTCTTACATGAGTCGAACTTCCTGTTTAGTGGTTGCACATTGCTAATGTTTTTGATAGCATTGTTATAAATCATACTGAATTCTTGCTTTTAGATTGAGGAGTTGTACAAAAAAGCTCACCAGTCCATTCGCAAGGATCCCACTCCAAAGGCGGCTCCCAAAAAAGCAACTGGCACCAAGAAGAGGTGGAACGCCAAGAAGCTCACAAATGAAGAACGTAAGGTCAAGGTTGCTGCCCACAAGGCTGCCTATGTGGCTAAGCTTCAGTCTGAGACTGAGGCATAACTGCATTCATCCGACTACAATTTATGGCTTGTTCTATTGGAGATGACAATTAAAACAAATAAATACGCAAACATTTGTAATTGGAAACAATTGCCAATATGTCATGCCTACATTTAGTAAGTTTCTATTAAACAAGAGCACGGGTTTTTATTTAGTTGATAAAAAGTTAGTTTCGATATGGTTTAGTACTGGCTGTGCGTGTTAGCAATGAATTTGATAGTTCCAAATAATATAACATGCAAAACAATGTTGTGGAGGGCATTGCTCAGATTTTTAAACAACGTCACCCTTACTGCCATTGTTTAATTTCTTATTGATGTGTTCGTTTCTGTTTCTCAATTTAATCGCGACGAATGGTATAACTTTTCAGTAAATTTAAGGATTCAGCAACCAATGAGAACATAAATGATCAGAATGGAAACTAAATGTGTGCATTCATGGTGAAAATAATAAGTATACCAAAAAAGTTTTTCTTTACTTTAAAGTTTTCGTTTACTTCGCCCACATTTATTTATATTTTTAGAATTTAACCCTCTAAGCCCCAAACCTTTAAAGAATGCCTAAATTTTATTTGAACAACTATATCTAGGGTATACTGGGGCCACTGAGCTCAAAAATGACCTCAGAAATGGTATAGCAGCTTTCGTTTACCTGGCAGGTGAGATAATTGAAAAAGTATCTCAAGGTATTTATAGGCCTTTGAATAAGAAAAAACCCCTTCCGATTGGTTTATATCAGAATTTAATTATTTTTAAAGCTAACAAGTAAAAATTAGAATGTCAATACCTTTTGCTCCAATTTTTTTAAACATCGCAGAAAATCAATTCATGCAAAAAATTCAATTTCAAACGTGAAAAACAGATGCCCTGTGCAAATCAAAATAAAAATACGGTAAAAGGTTCGAAAAACTTCCAAATCTTTTGCAAATACAAAAGCTATAATATTAGAGAACCCACAAAAAATATTAGAATAATAAAAAAGCTAACCGTTTTTTTTATAATTGCAAAAATGTAATAAGTGCCTTGAGGCACTCTTGGGTATTAGAGGGTTAAATAAAAAAGTACAAAAGGGTCTATTAAGTTTGTGCAACTCTGAAATGTATGTAACAGGTAGGAGGAGGCGTGATAGACTCCAAAAAGTACATTATATTCTTGATCAAGACGACGAGCTGCGTCGATATAGCCATGTTCGTTTGTCCGTCTGCCCGTTCGTATGAACACCTACATAGATCTCGAAAAGAACTAGAGACATCATATTTGGCAGTTAGATGCCCCTATAGTGCAAGTGCCCCTACCATACTTGTGTTTTATTTTTGATACCTCCCACCTGTATGCTTTAGCATACAAAGATCTTATCAATCGGAGAATAGACACTGGAGATATTCGAAATTTTCCATACTAGGCAAGGGGGAGCAGCGAGCATGCACTTAATGTATGTACATAAATGTGTATGCGTGATTGCTTCTGACTTTGCGATATGTGTGAATGTGTGTACCGTTAGCTGCTGCAAAGTACAGGGTCTCCTACTGTCGGTTGCATCCGACTGTAGCTTTCTGGGCTTTTTGATTGTTGCAAAGTACGAAAATTTCAAGCCAAAAATTGTTCTTGATACTTTAAATACAATGGTACACATGAAAGTGTACTCAAAGTATGGTTTTTGCTACATATATCTCCAGTGTCTATTCTCCGATTGATAAGATCTCTGTTTTCCCCAATTATCATGTATCCATCTAAATTTTATTTGTCAAAGCAATAGTTTGGCTATTTGTGCAGGTAGATTGAGATATGGTACTAGTCTGCTTTAAACCATTTGCAATATTTATATTCAATATCAGCAGTAGAGATGGGCGCGTGTCGATATAGCTGTCTGTCTCTCTGTAAGAACACCTAGTAGTATATCTTTCAAGCAATAAGAGCTATAGCACAATTCCATAAAAAATGAAACTTTCACGATTTTGCATGACTAAACTAAGCTTTTTCGCAATATAATTCTTTCATCATAGTTCATGTTTTTTTTTTTAACGGAGTTACTTTGCTTTAACAGATATTTATCAAAAACAGGAGTACTCTGCCGAAAACTATACTTTGTGTAAATTTTCAAGTGTACCATCGTATTAAAGGAATATTCCAGAATCATTTAGTTTATGTAATTTTAATTGAAGAATTATAATTTTGGTGTCCGTAATATTTGTCCATGAGTGTATATATGACACGATTAATTGATGCAATCAGTTAGAAATTCTTTCCAGTTTACACCATTGAATTATTAGTTCTTTATGGAATTGTTTGATTATATTTGGTATACTGCTGCTATAAATGAAGTCAGTAAGTCATTACGCTTTAAGTATACTTCTCAATAAATAAGTAAACAAATAAAATAATATAGAAGCGAAGTTTAAAACTTATAAAGTTTTAGATATTTTATGAAATTACATTTTCCTTCAGCTCGATCGAATAAAAATCAATTCCTTGAAATGCTATCCCAGTCCATGCATTCGCCGCAACGATCATCGCTTGTGCAAATATCGTGATATATGTGTCCACAGTTATGTATAATGATTCCACTGTGCGGCAGGGTGTCATTTGTAATCAGCATACGGTTGCACTGCGGGCACACCTGGTCATTGGAGACAAGTCGACCGCGTTTTTGCATTGTGACCACCTCGGCATGGGTGCCAAAGTAGTCAGTCAATTGAATTTGATGTGCTAGGTCCAGGACTTCCTCCTGAAGATTATAGTGCCACAACAATTTGGCGAGAGACTCCTGCAGGTAGGGAATCGTCTGACCCAACTTAATCTTGCTAACAACTAGCTCGGGATTTACGTAGTCTGTAATAGATAAAAACACAATTGACTAAAGGAAATTATTTAATATTTAGCAAAACACACCAACAATGCCATCCAAAAGTTTTGTAACGATTTCTGGTCGTTTGGTTGACTCATTAATGATTATATTCCATAAATCATCATCGTTGTGCTCCTTGCAAAACTCTATTGCCATTTCAATGTCCCTAATCTGGTGTTCAAGTATTTAGTTGAAGATCGTTTATGTAAAGTATGTATACCTACACTGTGTATTATTATATTTAATGCCTCCTCAACATTTCCCATTTTTCCTAGCAAATATACCATTTCGGGATGAAAATTTTCCCTTTTACAAATAGCCAGAGCATCCTGCATTACATAATCATTTGATCGGCGCAAGAACGGCAATAGTTTTGGGCGGTCATATTTAGCATATAGCACAACTAACTTTTGGTGATACGCCCCATGACTAACATTCTTTTCCAAGGCATCCAAATACTAGAAGAAACTGAATTTTTACTAAATGAAAGTCGATAGACAAGCTTCAATTTACCCAATAGAGATATTCCTGATTTTGCTCCAACTGTCGGACTACTACTTCGGGCTTTACTTTTGTTTTATCCAAGAATATTTGAAAGGCACGTTCGCGGTCCAGTTGAATGAGTGGAACAATTAGCTTAGAAATGACATCATATAGGTCAAATCGTCTTATTAGCTCAAAGACGTCCTTGCTCTGCAATCTGGCAAAAATATTTACAATAATTATTTTAATTGAGGGTTTCTATCAGCCACTAACTTCAAGTACATGCGCAGGGCGCTCTCATAGTCGCCCTGGTAGGAGTATAGCAAAGCTAACGACTCAAGAAGCTCGTTGCCATTCTGTTTTCGAAAGTGATCGTGTATTGCGTTGATTACAGCCAAGGCATCGTACAGTTGGGGAGGCCATTCTTTAATCAAGTTTAGAAATCCCTTAACGTCAAACTTTAGGAACTCGTAAAGGACCATTTCATAGACATGAGGATCCAATTTACAATCCTCCGTGGTGGGCAAATAAGCACTAACGCAACGCAATTGCTGGCATTTGACAAACTTAAAGACTTCCTCCTCCCAAAGAGTTTTGTTGTTTCCAAGCACTCGGAGACACAATTTCGCAGCATCTTCGTATTGTTTAAGGGTCAGTAAATAGTTTATGTACAACCTGCAAATAATATGATATGTATTTACATATATATCTGAATGTACACATATAAAATCCAATTTGCACATAGTTTACCTTGCTACGGAAATTAAGGGCAAGTTTCCTCCATGCGTAGATATTTCAAGAGCCTCCTCGAACTTGCTGAAAATGTATATAAATTTATTGACAAAACTGACTTAATTCCTGGAATACTTCAAGCCACAGCAGAGATAAATGCTTTTTAATGCAGGGCTTATGCATTTACTACTATATGTATTTACATTATTTAACATGTTATTTAACTTATGGACATTTCCACGGGTCGCGAACGTACGCTCGTACGCGTTTAATGCAAAAAGAAAATGGAAAACAAACGTTTTCTGAAAATTTTCTTTTGCTTTTCTATAGCATTTAGTTAGCTCTGTGTTTAGTGTTTATCCAGTTTTCATTTTAAAAATATTGGCAAAAAACATGCGGTCGCGAACGTACGCAAAATAGAAGACGACTTTGGCTTAATCTAGTAAAATGCAAAAATCAGCGAATTGGGATGGAATATTCTAAGCAACGCCGAGCCCGCTAAACTTAATTTTAAATAGCAATGTGACGTCACAACCTTACAATAACAGTAGCTGTCATTGTAAAAACCCCATTAGAAAATAACGAAGGCACACGTAAAAAACCAAAACATTCGACTGATCACAACAGTGTGATTGGTCACAGGGAACTGCATATTCAACACGTGAATACCGTTAGAGTATCAAATCGAATTTGCATTACAGTTCCAACAAGCTTTAACGTTCTATAAATAGAATTAGAGGGGTCTGAAACTTGAATATTAAGCTAGTGTTACAACCTTGACTTAGAATTAGCAAATTACTCCGTTGATGTCGCTGACAGTTAGCCAACGAAGGGACTATGGACGGGCATAGCTTCATTGTAAGGCATTCGCCGCACAATCCGAGGGTTCTGTGTTCGAATCCCACTGTAGACTAACGCACATGTACAGACAGTTTGACAATAACAATTCTAAAAAGGTCACTGATGAGGATGTTTGGCAACATCCGAAATAGCGCTATCTGGCCAGCCAAGCCTTTTCATTTTTCAATTAAGAACTCCCAATAAAGCTTTGGACGCCGAGCCCGCTAAACTTAATTTTAAAGCAATAACTTTACTATTAAAATGAATTCATGTAGCTTTCTATTGAGCCTATTCCCACGAAAATATCTCCATATGTTTTTTTTTTAAATGATTTAAGTACCGGTCGCGAACGGTCGATTTTTCCATGTTGTTTTAGATTTGGTAGAAAAAAAGTGCAAACATATCATGTTTTTCTTGCGAAATAATTAAACATAAAAATGCCTTTAAAAGTAGCTAAAAGTGAAGAAATTACATTTTTTCAGTTTTAGGCCATAAAACAACTGAGATATGGTATGGATTCATTGTAGTTTGAAAATTTTGACATTTCTTAATGATATTTGATATTTCTTTCTTTACAAAAAAATACGATGATTATGAAGGTTTTTTTTTCCGGTCCTGGTTGATCATTTGGCGGATATGCCCATATACATATGAATGTGTGAGTATTGGTTAGTGTTTGTAAATACAAAATACGTAAATACGCGTATATGTGTATATATAATGTATTGTGTATATGTACATATGTTGCTTTCCGGACTATTTGGAGTATATCTAAGTGTTCAGAACATCTACATACATAGAAATCAGTTGAAAACGTCCATACACCATTTTTGTGGTAAACCGCCGAGAGTTAGTCAATATTAAAAGGATAGAAAGTGAATCTTTTGATCACCAATCCAATAATGACGGTTTTTGCAATCAAATAATTCCTTACAGTGATTGCATTATATTGTAGGATATTAGTGTTTTAAATTTTAGTTTAATTGGTTTTTATTATCACAATTTATAAAAACTTTCGCTCTGCAGCAGAGCTGTGTGGTAAAAAGATTAACTTAAATACTCCTGTTCAATTCTAACAGATTATTTTTATTTTCAATTTTTAGCTAAAATTTTGAAGTAGGTCTTTTCCGTGATTTAAGAAAAATCACAGTTGATGCAATTGAAATTGATTGAGATATATATAACATCAGAATGTTAGTAAATGTTATGATATTTTGTCATATTATAGCGTAAGCTAAAAAGAAAAAAATTAAATACTAGACTAGTCTTTTGTTAAAAATGTAGAAATTTAAAAAAAAGGACCAGGTTTGGTTCAAATGTACCAAAAATGGCAACCGTGGTGATGACTGGCATAAACGATAACAATAACATTTTCAACAAATATATCGATATCAAGTTTCGATATTCGTATTTCGTCAGCTGTATATTCATATGTATTTGTATCTACATATATGTAAGTACAGAGTCTCGTTTTGATAATTCAAATCGTAATAAACTTAAAAACAAAGTTCGAAAAAGGAAAATAATCTACAATGCGTCGGATGAATAACCTGGTTACACTCTTCACAGCAATAACAGCATTTTTCTTTGGTAGTTTTATAACACGTATTCTTAGCTGGGTGGATAAGTGCCCGCAGGCTGTACAGCGAAATGGAGTTGCGAAATTGGAACCGCATCCCGATTTATTTTTGCTGGTACTTGTGTTTAGTGCACCAGGAAACCGGAACCAACGTGATGCGATGCGAGAAACATGGCTACGCCTAGGCCAACCACTAGAGCAAACATACTTTCCCGAAGAGCACATATACCTGCCCAGTTATAGTGGATCGACCGGTGGCCACTTGGAAATGGAAACCGTTTCATCCCAAGCAAATCGTCTTAAGCATTACATGAACTGGCAACAGCAAGTGCAGGAACCGCAGAAGCAGCGCAAAATTCAATTAAAACATTTATTTGCCATTGGCACAAAGCAAATGGGAGCTACACTGCGTGCTGAACTGGAGCAGGAGGGAAGTTATAACAACGATTTATTGCTCTTGTCACGGCTACATGATGACTACATGAATCTAACAGAAAAACTGCTTCAATCTATTGAATCCCTGACGCAACAATTCGAATTCTCGTATTTGCTTAAAGTGGATGACGACACGTACGTTAAATTGGACAATTTACTGAATGTGCTCATTTCTTATGATCGCAAGCTGCTTCGTCGCCGGGCAGACTATGGACACAATCCACTACCAGAACTCTATTGGGGTTACTTCAATGGACGTGCCACTGTTAAGAGCAAAGGTCATTGGCGCGAGTCCAACTACTATTTAAGCAAAAACTACATTAACTATGCTTTAGGCGGTGGTTATGTACTATCCCGGGTCCTGTGCGAACATATAGCTACTAACTCGCATTTACTGTCTAGATATGTATCTGAAGATGCTTCGCTTGGCACCTGGCTAGCGCCACTGCGTCATGTCTATCGTTGGCACGATGTGCGGTTCGACACCGCTTACATGCCTACCAAGTGCCGTTCCTATCATTTGGTGCTTCACAAACGGAGTCCGCAACTAATGAAAGATCTTTACGCTGGCAGTTTATGCACTCACGAGCATCCCGGTCAGAAGGCACTCGTTGGGTACTATTACGACTGGACAAAGCCTGCAGATAAATGCTGTGACAGCATTGTTGTCTAGTTTCTAGAAATTGAATTTGATTGACATGTGTCACTATTATGAACCAAAGATATAACCTGCTCCTGTGGTAGCAATTTTATTTAGGTAGTGCAGTGCGAGTATGTATTTTGTTGTAGCTATAAATCAGCTAGGATTGTCTCTGCATTAGCATTAAAATATATAAAAATCATATTGATATAAAAACTTAATTTTTGTTCGTGTGTATGATATTGTCAGACTCATAAAACTGAAACCCAAAAAGTCTCTTAATAAAGTTGATTAAGCACTAATTTAAATACGTATTCCACTTACTTGTGATTTATTAACCATTCGACACGGTCGTCCGTTTCGATGAGACTGGCTACGACAATATCCTTTGGAGCTATAATATAGTAGCGATTCTCTTCCATGATGCAACCCAGACTGTAATCGTTAACCGTGTAGTTCTCAAATCCTCGCAAAGTCAGGCTATCCGTACAGATTTCCTCGCAAACGTTCATTTTGTACTCGAAAACACAAAGAACCGGGCGCAAAGCTTTGTAGTTGGCGCTACGTTCCTTGCGATGTCCAAGCACTACCAACTGGTTGGATGACAAAGGTGCCAACCCGCAAATATTGAATGTAGTTTGAAAAGTTGAAACTTGAAAAAAATTAAGATTGTTCTTTGAGTGTTATTCTATAATGATAGCTACTTACTGGGATCCACAACGAAACCGGACAAATTATCATTGCGTTTTTGAATCACACAAATACGTATGGTATCCACCCAACCTATGAGAAGCGTGTTGGCGTTCGACCAGCGTAAATGACAGCGAAAGTTTTCAAGACGCGCCTGATCTGGCACTTCCCACTTCATCAGTCCCAGTGAAATTTTCTCACACAAATCGTACACGCGCACACCCAAGTGGCTAGCCCAGGCAACGAAATTACCCTGCCAGCTGATGGCTAAAACGCTGCCCTCTACTGAGCATAATTCTGTAGGCTTCAACCTCTGCAGTAGATTGCGCTCATATAATGTCAGTTTATCATCGCCTTCATGTGAAAACACCATTTCTTTTTACTGTTATTGAATTAAGATAATTTTGCGAAATTAAACTAACCCACAATAAAGCGCCGCACACCACCTTTAATCTCAGGATCTAGAACTACTGTCTTTATAGACTTCCCATAACTGAGATTCTGATTGTTCTCAGAGCTGAACAAGCTCGTTATATTGACCTGTAAATTTGATCATGATTAATAAGTTACCCGTATACATACAAATCTCACGCCAATTTTCCAATTTTAGAACATTTACTCACACGTCCGTCATCTGAACAGGTGGCTACATATTCCCCCTTTGGATCTACATCAATGTGGTTAACAGCTACCGAGTGTGTGTGGCGGTTTCCTTTAGACAAGTTTGATTCCACAGAGTTTCCCTGGTGATCCAGCAAATAGACTCGTCCCCGGAAAGTACCAAATATAAGGAACTATCAAATAATTACTAAAAGAAATTTCATATTGGGGCTTAATTTAAGATTTTACCTTTGAGTGGATAGCACTGCAGGTGACCACGTCGCTGTTGAGTATGTTTCTTAGGTCATTGCCTATACGTTGATACTTGAATTTTGGTTCCACCTCTTCCTCTTCTTCGGTGCCAGAGTCCTGAATCAGTGATTGTTTTCAAAATACCAATTTGTTGTTACTTTTGGCATAACAGTACTTACGCTGTTTATTGGTAAAGTCTCAGCCATTTTTCAATTGTACTCTTGCATTTGCACTTTTATCAAAACATCTTTCCAATGTGACCGCATTTTGTACTACAGCTGTTTAATGTTTTACCACCCTTTGCGTTTTTATGCTACATTTTGCGCTTTATTACGTGTTAGCAATTCTTATATTTTATAGTTTTGAATTTTACAGGCACTTGCTTTTCTGGCCACTTGTAAAAATTATTTAGTTAGTTTTTAGCTATGTTTAAAATTAATAGAAATACATTTTTTACATAATTTAAAGCTGTACATCCTTTCGTAGAAGTCATAATCTATACAATGAAGCATTTGCGTCATGAATCAATTGTTTTCGTTTCAAATAATTTTCGGAAATTTGGTCGCATTCACACAATGAAGTATGCTTTATAAAGCATTTCATTCCATTTATTTTCAATATACATATTTATTATTTTGTAATCAACTCTTTTATTAGCGAACAAGATTTGTGTGCTTTAATTTCAATAGGAAAAGGAATGGAAAGGACCTCGTTGGATAATCTTATAACTGCGACAATCGATTATGCGATAGTCTTATAACCGCTTTTTTCCGTCAAATCTAGCTTTTTTGGAAGACCATGAGCTCGAAATCTTTGGGAATTGCGGGAAGTGGGAATTCTGGATTTCTTTGAAATGTATTTGGCTTTTTTCTGCTTTTTTTAATGTTGCTATCAATTCCATAAAAAAAATAGGAGCGTGGCTGCCACTTGCAAAAAAAATGAGTAGGAAATTTAACAGTTTGTATAAAAATATATTTAGCTATCAATAAATACTACGTTGAATTATGTCTAATATATGTTTATTATATCTAATTAACAATGTAATATGGATTGAGAACAATAAAGATTTTCCTGTTGATGTTGTGTGTCGTTCGATGATGAAATACCAATTGATCGGCAATTTTCCGCCGGCAAATCAAGCGTCGCCCGCCAAATATCGATAAGTCTCTCGATACTATCGAGCACCTATAGGAAAAACACCAAACTTTAATGTAACATACCACAAATTTTAACAGAGCGCGCCACTGTTTATTTAACAGCTGCTGAAGTCAACTGATTATGATCGATAAGCATGTGCCGCTAAAAATTCTAAAATATGAGCTAATTTAAAACGCTTATATAATTTAAAAATACGCAATTTTATAAACAAAATTTAATTGGTATCTTAAAATAGTGGATTGTACTAAGTGTTTGTGCCTGTAATTGATTAAATGTAATTGTGCTGTGTTTATAATTGTTTGTCTTTGTTAACCATCTAACATGTAGAATATGGTCATTAGAACTAATCTTAGAGAAGGCCAACAAAATGAGTCCACTAAAGTCCATCCATTATTAGGTATTGCAAAGATATTAATTCTTGTTAGGTGCAAGTGGTCTTAATATCCACTTATTCCGATTCTCTCTGCAATTAAATTTTTTAGGTAACCACATCGTAGTCGAGAATGCGGGTTTGCTTGCGAAGTGGCAACGCTGCGGCACCAAAAACAAAAAAATTGTAGTTTCCAGTACGATTAGCAAATTGCATCTTTAACAGTTTAAAATTGTGCTTTAAATAAGGTATTGCATTAAATTTTGTTGATCTGAACAATTCGGCATCCGTAATTCAAGTTATACGTATTTTCCAAACAGTATTAAGCTACTAGCATACTATATTTATTTCACATAAAAACAGTCACAAATATAGTATAAGAAAATGCTCCTTAAATAATGATGTGGTACACTCACTTTTTCAATGTAAGTTCTATTAGACCAATTTAAAAACCGAATTAAAAAAATGATGTTACGTTCTTGAGTTATTAATTTATGCCGCTAAAAGTGGTAATTTTTCCTATAGTGCATGCAACCACGCATACGCGCGCCACGTGCCCCCCCTTGCCAATTACAGGAAACTGAATCTTGAATATATGGGCATTTCCAGGGGTCGCGAACGTACGTTCGTACGCGTTTAATGCAAAATTAAAATAGAAAACAAACGTTTTCTGAAAATTTTCTTTTGCTTTTTTATAGCATTTTGGTAGCTCTTTGTTTAGTGTAAATGATGGGGTTTATCGAGTTTTCATTTTTTAAATATTGGCAATAACTTTACTATTAAAATGAATTAATGTAGCTTTCTATTGAGCCTATTCCCAAGAAAATATCTCCATTTTTTTTTTAAATTGAATTAAGTACCGGTCGCGAACGTACGGGTCGCGAACGTACGATATTTCCATGCTACTTTATGTGATTTTTTTTTTTTGTTTACATCTACTTCCTTTATGAATAACTTCATATTTCCTTCATATTAGATTACGGTAAAGAGATTTGGTAGAAAAAGTGCTAACATATCATATGTTTTCATTGCGAAATAATTAAATATAAAAATGCCTTTGAAAGTAGCTAAAAGTGAAGAAATTACAGTTTTTTCAGTTTTTAGGCCAATTTCCTCATAGATATGGTATGGATTCATTGTATTATGAAAATTTTGACCTTTCTTTATGATATTTAATATTTGATATTACTTTCTTTACACAAAAATACGATGATTATGAAAATTTCATTTTCGGTCCTGGTTGACCATTTGGCGGATATGACCATATGTACTTTGTGTGGTCTGCCACGCCTCCTTCTGCCCGTTACTTATATTTCTGAGTTGCACAAAAATAATAGACCCTTTTGTACTTTTTTAAAGTCGGACGGAACTGACAGTAGAAGACCCTGTACTTTGATTTATCCTGGGCGTCGATAATAGCAGCAGCATATATGTACATACTCACATACACATACACAATCATATGTACACATGTGTGTTTACATACACACATACACTTATACATACAAGTATACGAGCAATTGCAAACAATAACCAATACTCATATAGAAATTCAAACTTACAATAAAAAATCACGTATACGCCCTAGTGGCCGCCTACACAGAGGCTTCCTCCTTCACAAGCCAAATGCCTACTACAGAAAATTGTGTGTCCAAAGCTATATTCATGCAAAGAAGGAATTCAATGATTCTAAAACTGTACATGATAAGAACATATTTGAAAATTTGAGGGGGAGGCCGATGAGATAGCAAATTGAAAACATAAATTTGGCCTGCCTATGTGATACACGGTGTACTCTCGGTCAATATTGAATGTGGCGCATCTTTCAATTGCATTTATCTCCGCCTGGAAAATACTGACATATTTTCCAAGAGATTCATGGAATTTGCATCTAGGCCCGCAGACTCCCAGCCTGCTCCTTCACCTGTTAATGAGCCGTCCGTATACCACCTGATAGCATGGGGTTTCACGCTATAGGTTTTGGATAGGCCCTTCCACTCGTTTTTGACGCTCATTTTGACTTTGAAATGTTTTTTAAAGCTATACCTAGTGATTCCCTCATCCTGTGGGAATTGTGTTAGCTACTGAGATAGTAGCCGTAGCTGCTGATTTTGATACTGTTTTCCCTGTCAGCCTTACATGCGCTTTCGTCGCAGTCTGTTTAATGTAGATGTGTAGAGGCGTTAGCTCCAACAGAATGTCTAGCGTAGCTGAAGGACAGGTACGCATTGCCCGTGTGATGCATGAACAGGCGAGCCTCTGCAACTTGGCCAGTTGCTTCCTGGTGCACTCCAGGTTAGTACGTTCTGCGCAGACAATTGCCCCATAACAGACTATTGGTTTGATCATAGTCTCATACATCCACATCAATATCTTTGGAGATATCCCTCAATTTTTCCAGCGAGCCCTCTGCAGCTCATCAACTCAAGTGTGGCTTTACTAGTGGGTTGGTCTACGTGCCGTTTCCACGATAGTTGTTTGTCAAGATCTAACCCCAAGTACTTGACTTTTGTGGAAATTGATATTGTTATCTCGCATTGTTATAAGTTTATACCGTCTGGTGAAAGCTACAATCGTGGCTTTAGCTGGGTTAATGCTAAGGCCCACATCTCTGCACCATGACGAACTTAATCGCAGCATTAAAGTGACCAAGTCACATAAAGTATGCAAGAATTTGCCTCTACAGATGATGGTAATGTCAACGGTATAACCTTGACATTCAATACCACTTTCCGATAGTTTGTGTAGTAGCTTTTCAACTACCAGACTCCACAGGAGTGGTGAGAGGACGCCACCCTGCGGACATCCTCTGCTAGTCAGGGCTATTACTTCTGTGCCGCTGATCTTAATCATAGAAATCCTAGTATCTAGTAGCTGCCCTAACCACTTTATCAGGTAAACAATCCTGATATCTAATGCTTTTTAGACCCTGTACTTTAGAAAAGTACAAAAGGGTCTATTAAGTTTGTGCAAATGACATTTGTGTTTAACAGGCAGAAGGAGGTGTGGCAGGCCCCTCAATGTATATATATTCTTGATCAGGACGACGAGCTGAGTCGATATAGCCCTGTCTGTCTGTCCGTCTGTCTATATGAACATCTAGATCTCGGAAACTATAAGAGCTAAAGACTTAATTCTTTTTTTGTTAGGTTCGTGTATTACATAGGCAGGTCAAGTTTATGTCAAATGTTTGAAAAGTCATTCCCCGCCACCTTAAATTTGAAAAATGTTTTTAGCATGTAGAGTTTTAGAGCCATTGGATTACTTTTTTGCATGATGAAAGCTTTAGATGGCTGTATGAGTATTGGTCATTGTTTGTAATTGTATAATTGTATGTATAAGTGTTTGTGTGTACTTTATGTGTGTATGTATAAGTGCATGTGTATGTGTACGTGAGTATGTTCATATATGCTGCTGCTGTTATCGACTCCCAAGGCAAATCGAAGTACAGGGTCTCCTACTGTCGGTTGCGTCCGACTGTAGCTTTCCCTACTTTTTTTTACTACCTCATGTGAGGTGTTATTGAAACCCTTAAGTTGTTTAATTTCAACAGCGCCGACTCCGTCGAGAAGGCTGTTCTGTAGGCGTGCTGATTCCTGTGTAGCGGAAGTTTTTCTTAGTAATTTGATAGGCCGGAAAAATTTTGGGAGGAAGGGATCCTTTCGGAATTAAGATCACCTTCGCTGTTCTTCACGCTAAGGGTACATGCCCTAAAGCTATGCAACTCCTGAAGATTATAATCAGAAACAGGAGGTGTGCCTGACCTTCCTGCAGATGAATAGGAATTATACCATCCGGGTGATTTGTAAAGCTCAAATGTGCTGATGGCTCATTTGAACCTATTTTCTGAGACTATTTCAGATGCTAATTTCCAGTGTGGATTCTTGATGATTTTCAATAGAGCTGTATTATCTAATATTGTTAGCTTATTGATGCTCTTGCACAAGGGGAAGTGTGTTTCTAGTAGGAGTGCAGCCTTCTCCTTTTCGCTCGATGTGAAAGAGTCATCTTCTATTTTGAGGCAAAGCTCAAGGGTTATCCCTGCTGGATTTAACAAACTTCTCTGGACAACTTGCGTGGAAGGCGTCCAGGACTGTTTCGCTCACCCCTTTCCTAAGGAGATCCACATCTAGGAGGGAGCTGCACCTCTTTGTGTCATTTATTAGGCTTAGATTGGCCCCTAAGATGTGTCTGAATAGTGGCCAATCTGTCCTTCTAGGATTACTAACGCTCTTGTCAAATGACGTTCTACATGTGATGTCGAATATAATTATTCTATGGTTCGACATTGAGGGCTCTGAGGAGACCTTCCAGTTGTCGACCATTCTGGAGAATCCATCATTCCCAAAGGTTATGTCTAGCACTTCCGACCTTGTCTTTGTGACAAAGGTAGGTTCTGCTCCTATATTAAAGAGGGTAAGGTCCTAATCTATTAAAAAGTCGAGTAAGTCACTCCACGTGTTCATGTCTGAACTACCCCACGCAATATTGTGGGCGTTGGCATCGCACCTTAGCAGTAGCCTCTCACTCCTGCAGTCGTCCACCAGGGTTTTGACCTCGGTAGGTGGCGCCTTCGCCATCTCTTCTTCGAAATAAGCAGATGTTTCGTCATTCACTAGCAGTGACTAGTATAGCTACTAGATCCCTGCATAGAAATTGAGAAAAACATACAAAGTAAATACCTTCCCTCAGCAAGATGCAGGCTCTTGATGATGCCTCTCTGCTGTCTGCAATTTCCTGCATTCGCCGCTTAGGCCACAGACTCTTCCTCTGTAGACCCACGGCTCCTGAGCCAATACCATTCCCAAGTCTGACCTGGCAAATAACCTGCCGATGACTGCAGGAGCAGCGCATGGTGCAGGTTGACTTGTGCTACGCTGGTGCCCTCCATCTTTTAGAGCTTTGGCTCCTCCTCAGAGCACACGCCTTCAGTTTTTGGTTTTGCCCCGACCGTGGTGCTCTTCTCCTCCGACGGGCCTGCCTCCATGGAGAGTGCGTCTAGGTCCAGCCCGCTGATCGACACTCGGTCAACTTCTGCTCAGAGCAGCAATCGCCTCCACTTCCACGTCGACTCCAATCGGTGCCTCAATCGGTCCCGATGCCTCTTCCACGCTTATGGACGCCTCTTCCACTGTCTTGGCCTTGTGCAGTCTGCAGTGGAGCTTGCCAAAGCGGAAGCTCACCCGCATGCCTTTCTCCTGGAGTAGCTTCAACGCTTCCTCCCCAATGCCCAGCACCATGAGCTTGCCTTCCTTGGGGTCACTCACTTTCAGTGGGGTCCACGAAAGTGAGGATAGGCCGCGGTTCTGCGTCTGCAACAGACTGAAGGCGCTGTCCGCCGTCCCTTCTGTCGTCCTCGGTAAGTATACCGAGACTGTGGCCACTGCCGAGATCTCGTGCGATAGACAGGTGTGCAGCTTCACCCCCTCGACAATAGTCAGCAATGGCGCCGTGGCCACCAACCACTCCTTGGCCTCTACGTCCTCCCAGGATATGATGAGCAATCGTGGCCTGAAGCGGATTCCTTCGAAGTTCAGGCTTCCGCACTTACCTTGATAGGGGAGGGGGTGTGGGGACGTGTGCTGCAGTTGCCACTTGCGACCACTGACTGCCTTGTGTTCCAATGCTCTCCTCTGAGCTGCCTCAGGTCGGAAGCCTCGTTTCAGGTACCGGATGTGCCACTTGCGGCACACTCAACCCTTGTTTATTTTAAAATTTGAATTCTTAGCTATGTGAATCCCACGAGTGTGGGGGAAGAAATGTCCGCTGTGCCATAGCGCTCGTTAGCACTGTATGTCCTTTATACACACTGATGCGGACAGGGATCAGTGAGGCTCCGTATAAATACAATCGGTTACCCCTGATTGCAAACACAGGCAATGGGCACGGAAACGCTTAAACGCGGCTTAGGTGAGTGAGATAGCTCCATAGCCTAAGGACTTCACCACGGCCCTACCAACAACCATGCTCTCCTACACTAGACTATGCCGTATCATTAAGGGATAACACAGGTTCGTCGTATGACGGGCTTAGCCGGGTTCTTCCTGTGCACACAGAAAACTAGAGACTCGTTGCCTCTCCAACACCCTCGGAGAAATTCCGGTTGTTAATTTTGTCAGCCATGGTTTATCTATCTATATGTATAAAGTTCTTGCCCTGACGGATTAGTCAACAACGCACAGCCCAAACAGTAAGACATGAGACCTAATTACCAAGCGTCAATTACCAAGCGTGGAAAACTAGAATTTCAAAGATGCAAACAAGAGATATGTTGCCATGTAAAAAAACTCGAAAAGCTACAGTCGGGTCAACCGACAGTAGAAGACCCTGTACTTAGCATCTCAATATAATTTAATTTAAAAAAGGCACAAATTAAAAAAACATAAAAAACAAAAACAAAGAGTAAAAAAAAAAAACAATAATAAATATTACAAATATAAGATACGAACCCCGATCCCACCCGTTCTGATACAAACACTCAACACCCTACGCCATGAAGTCATCTTGTTCCAGCCCAACTTGCGAATAAAAGTAGAACGAGCAGAACATAAAATGTAAACAAAGCATGAAATAGAACGGGGGGACAATATAGCGCGTGCCAAAATAGAGTGCGACGACTATATGTCATATGGCTAAAGTATACATATATGTACACATTATTAAAATTCTAATTGGGAGATGCAAATTGAACTACTTAGCAGTTTCAATGTTTATTATAAGTTCGTGCTGCTAAATTATCCAAATTAAAACAAATTAAGAAATAAGAAAATATTTAGGAATTCATTTAAAAAAAAAATAAAAAATTAAATAAAAAGAATTAAAAATAAATTTTGCTGATTTGAACCATGACCCACTCGACTATGAAACCGACCGTCTAGATCCTAGGCTATAGCACTATTGATGTACATCCCGGTAAAATTCGAACACATTTACTACTCATTGAGTTTTCATACGAAGAGATTACTGAGTAAATAATATATGTATGTAAATAATATATAAAATTCTCTTTTCTGCTATAACTTCCTTATTTTTCCGATTGAGCTGAAAATCGCACCAAACACTCAAAGCACCTAAAGCTTTATTCATGCAAAAAAGGAAAACAGGGACTCTAAAACTGTATATACTAAGAACATTTTTGTAAATTTGAGGGGGAGGGGGATGACTTTTCAAACATTTGAAACAAACTTGACCTGCTTATGTAATACACAAACCTAACAAAAAAAAAAATCCAATAGTTTCCGAGATCTAGGTGTTCATACAGACGGACGGACAGACGGACAGACAGACAGGGCTATATCGACTCAGCTCGTCGTCCTGATCAAGAATATATATACTTTATGGGGTCTGCCACGCCTCCTTCTGCCTGTTACACACAAATGTCATTTGCACAAACTTAATAGACCCTTTTGTACTTTTTTAAAGTACAGGGTCTAAAAATTAAGTCTCTAGCTCTAATAGTTTCCGAGATCTAGGTGTTCATACAGACGGACGGACAGACGGACAGACAGACAGGGCTATATCGACTCAGCTCGTCGTCCTGATCAAGAATATATATACTTTATGGGGTCTGCCACGCCTCCTTCTGCCTGTTACACACAAATGTCATTTGCACAAACCTAATAGACCCTTTGTACTTTTTCAAAGTACAGGGTCTAAAAAAAATGTGCCAAATCCTCTACCTTTTTGGTGGTGTGGAAATGAGAAATTTATCAAATAACGAATATATTTATTTACATTTTTTACATTTTACTTTTAATTCAATCTAGAGGACTTCGCCGTTTGAACTGTTTTAAATTACTTAAAATTGCGCCATTCGCCCAGAAGTTTTGTAAGTCTTTCCTATCTAAAACGACATAATTATTGATTCATCATAAAATTCCCGCATGCTCCTCAATAATTGGGAGGGAAAATATTATTCAAATTATTGATATATGTGGTAACGCTGATAGAAAAAAGTAGGGAAAGCTACAGTCGGTCGCAACCAAAAGTAAGAGACCCTGTACACTTGGCCCTCGCTTAACACGGCCTCTTTTAGCACGACCTCGGTCTAACACGGTTTCAAATTTGCTCCCGTCCCTCTTTTAACACTCTAAAAACCTCGTTCTTACACGATTGCAAAGTATCGATATGACTGATTTTATTTTTATAAGGAGCCACCAAAAAAGATAATATAGGGATTCCTGAAACTGATTTTGATTTGATTTTGATTTGCTTTTAGATAATCAAAATCAGTTGACGGAATGACCTTTTTTGCGCACTGATTTGATTTTGATTTGCTTACGATTTTCAGAACATCTGGCAGCCTTGCCATGACACTGTTCCTCATTCTCTTCAATTTCTAAAACATATTTAAAACTTTAAATAATTCAGTAATTTATAATAAAGTTGCGGAATGCTTACAAAGTATTCCATTTTCAAAAAGCTCTAATAAACACCAAATGTTGCCACTAGTTTTCTACATAGTAAACGGTCACACAAGGGTGAACGGTCTCACAGCAAGATAATCAAAATCAAAATCAGCTTCGGAGCTGATTATGCTAAAACTTTTAGTGTGACCGTCATTTCCGTACTTTCTTTGGTCACACACAAAATTTTGTATGGAACAGCTGCGAACAGCTGATTGTCATAATCAAAATCAAATCAAAATCAAATCAAAATCAGTTTCAGGAATCCCTATAATATGTTGAAACAAACTGGCTTAAACTAAATATGCCACCAAATGCATTTCAAATTTGATATGAATAGAAACATATGATCTCCTTACTTTTTTACATTTTTAAGTTTCTATAAAGTTTAACCTGTTATTTAATTATATGATGCAACTTTTTTAATTTAATACTAACTTTTAAATTTGAAAATATGAATGTTATGCATTTATTAAAGGCATATACATAATAACTTTTGGATAATTTTGAACAAATGAATGAAACTTTAATAAAAACAGACCAAATTTGAACAATACAAATTTTTTTGGCAGCCAATTTTGAATTTTGAGAACGTAACCCCTTATTTTGTACTGAATCCATGTTTCGCTTAACACGATTTCGCCTAACACGAGGATTTCTAGGAATGTAACCCCCGTGTTAAGCGAGGGCCAAGTGTACTTTGATTTGCCCTGGGCGTGGATAATAGCAGCAGCATATATGTGCATACCCACATACACATACATATATACATGCCTACCACAGAAAATTGTATGTCCAATATCTCCGGTGTTTATTATTCGATTGGGCTGCAAATTCCACCAAACATTCACGCAAAGAAGGAATCCAGTGACTCTACATGCTAAGACAATTTTTGAAAATTAGAGGGGGAGGGGGATGAGATATTAAATTAAAAACATAAACTTGGCCTGCCTATGTAATACACGAACCAAACAAAAAACGTCTCTAGCTTTTATAGGTTCCGAGATCTCGGTGTTCATACAGACGGACTGACAGACGGACATGGCTAGATCGACTCAGCTCGTCGTCCTTATCAAGAATATATATATACATTATGGGGTCTGCCGCGCCTCCTTCTGCCTGTTACACACAAATGTCATTTGCACAAACTTAATAGACCCTTTTGTACTTTTTTAAAGTACAGGGTCTATAAAAATCTATCTCGTGGACCGCGCGGGCAGAAGCCGTATTGTTTGAATTATGAGAAGAAAAGGCTGCACCATTGATTCTATTAATAAGTATACAATAACATGCGCGACAAGTATGTTTAGATAATAAGGCTTGTTTTTCAGTCGGCGACGACAAACCCTGGGCTGAGTTGGAAGCCAGCGGTCGCTCCTTGATTTTTCTAGTAGCAGCATATTCTCTAAAGCTTCTCAGGTGCTACTCGGTCCTTTGAAGAGACACTACAGGTCATTGGCTGAATCGAGCAGTTCAGTATGTATGGATGTCGAGGGACCACCTGCGAAAAGACGTCGCAAACGATCCAGGAGAGAAATGACAGCAAACGAGGTAGCCAGTCTTGCGCCTTAAGAGAAAAGGACTATGGCAATCTGCAAACAAAATGAGGAAAGGGCTGAGAGGTTGAAGCCGGTTTTCATGTTTGTGGTAATAGTTTTTCTGATAGAGTCAGCATTATGCGCAAAATCATGGCTTTGAGAGACATGCTCTGGCTGCACACTTTTTACATATTTGCGTGTGGAAAAGCAAAAATTATTAAAAATTAAATCACAAAAAATTATAAAAAATTTCTTTCGTGGAATGGCTTATAAGAAAAAGGTTGCACTGCTTCAAGTGTCATAAAGCATTGTCAAGAAGTATACCCTCTACACCCCTTGCTTTCAATTCTTGATGATGTAAATGGATCATAGTGTGAGTATTATCCCTTACAAAATATCAGCACTAAAAAATAATACCAGCAACCCTGTTTTTGTGATCGATACAAGTCTAATATGTGTACTATCTCAAGCTTGTGATTTACTTTTTGGCAAAACGATATGGCCTAACTAATTTTCATCTATATATGTAAAGTAGTTCGTTCTGACTGACTGACTGACTGATCATCATCGTACAGCCCAAACGGTAAGATATAGCGACCTAATTTTTTAGCAGAATGATTGCTTATGACCCTTATACCCAGTGGAAACAGGGCTTAAGACCAAAATTGGGACTTTTTGCTTGAGACTGGTCTCAAGCCCATACAAAATCTTTTTGCGACCAAAAAATCCTCAGTGCTGTAAAACGATTTTCTGCCAAAAATGTGGCAGCATTGTGAAATTTACCCCCATTTTATCGAAATTTAACTCTGTTTACAATTAATAAAAAAGTAAACAACGAAAAAAATTCGTAGAAAGTATGTTAATTTGTTAATATTTAATTTTCTTATCATTATAATTGATTTGTTTGTATTTTATATTATTGCAGTGGACAATAAATATTTTAAATAAATGACACAATTTGTTATAACATGCATTCATATAGCTCTTGGCATTAATTCAGCTTTGAAAACTGCAACAATTTTCGCCATTTGTTCCAAATGGCTTTTATCGGCATATTCCATGCGCCGTGCCTCTTCGCTTCACTCCATTTCGCTTATGTCTGGGCGTTGACATACAAAACGAGAGTATGTTCAAGTGGTCCAGCGATACCAAGCACGGGCTTGTTACGCGCGAACCCAAGCCATACGTGGCCCACCAACCCGCCCAACCGACCGAGAGGCGCACCGCATAACGAGCGGGACGGTAGGTCGCGAAAACAAACTACTGACATGCAGAGGTTACAGGCTAGAAAGATGTTGAAGAAGTGCCACTTTCATTAGCGGAATGGAGTTAGCACTCGAGATTATAGAAAAGTGTGTATTATAAAGGATGCTTAGAATTCTAAAAGGGTTATGAAGAGAGTAATTAGTAAGGCAACGAGGAAGAGATAACGGTAGGAAATTTCTAGTATTCCTAACCGGAATCGAAAAACTAATGTAACTGGTTAGTTCAGGGGAGTCAACTTCGCCCCTGATTAGTTTATGTAGGAATACTATACTAAGCATAATTCTACGATTAGAAAGTGATGGTAGGTCAATAAGGAGAAGTCTACTACGATATGGGGGGAGGCGAGAGTTGGTGTCCCAATTAAGACTACGTAAAGCAAAGAGAAGAAATTGTTTTTGCACTGACTCGATTCTATCCTGGTGAATCTTGTATTGGGGGTACCAAATACAAGACCCATACTCCAAAATAGGGCGTACCAGTGCAATATATAAGGTTTTAGTAATGTAAGGATCGTTGAACTCCTTTGCCCACCGCTTTATGAATCCAAGGACCCCCATAGCTTTGCCCACAGCAGAACAAATATGTTTATTAAATTTAAGTTTTGGGTCGAAAAGAACGCCTAGATCATTAACTAATTCTATTCGCTCAAGAAGGTAATCATTAAGTTTATATGGATATAAAAGGGGAGAGCCCCTGAAAAACGACATTGCTTTACATTTGCCACAGTTCATGTTTAGCATATTGATGCTACACCATGAATGTAGTCTATTTAAGTCGGATTGAAGCCTGTGACTGGCTAGAGGATCATTAAAAGTCAGACAAATCTTTACGTCATCGGCATACATAAGTACCCGAGAGAAGGTAATAATGTTAGGCAAGTCATTGATAAATAATGTAAAAAGTAAGGGACCAAGGTGACTTCCTTGGGGAACGCCGGAAGTCACAAAGACTGGCTTGGATACAAAGCCCTTAAAATGCACTTTTTGAACTCTACCGTTAAGGTAGTTAAATATCCATAACAAAAGCTTATTTGGAAAACCAAGCAGGTCAAGCTTGCGAAGAAGTAAAGTATGATTAACTGAATCAAATGCTTTACTAAAATCGGTGAAAACTACATCCGTTTGCATTTTCTTTTCAAAGCCTTTTACGACCATCGAGGAAAATTCTAATAGGTTAGTGGTTGTCGATCTATTTTTCACGAAACCATGTTGAGTAGGTGAAATGATAGATTTACAAAAATGCTGAAGTTGAGAAGTGATTAGTTTCTCTAGCAACTTAGGAATAGCAGACAACTTGGATATACCTCTATAATTTACGGCTTGGGATCTGTTTCCCTTTTTATGAAGGGGAATTATAAACGACTCTTTCCAAATGGTAGGGAAAGAGCAAGACTCAACTGACAACAAAAACAGCTTGTATAATGGCTTACATAGATCTTGAGCACAGTGTCTAAGTACGCAACTAGGTACACCGTCAGGCCTAGGTGAAAATACAGGTTTAAGAGCCTGTAGTTCATCCAATAGTAAAGGTTCGGTTAATAAAGGATTTGAAATGCAACTAGAAGCGTTTAGCGGATACGGATAGGACTGCCCTAGCTGGTAGCTTCTTGAGGAATAGGTTGTTTGAAAGAAGTCAGCAAAAAGATCGGCAATGGCGCGATCATTAGAAGCCGTACTATCTTCAAAGACTATGGAAGCAGGAAATGTTGATGACTTTCGTTTCGAGTTTACGAAAGCATAAAAACGTTTCGGATCTCGGTGAAACTGAAGTCTACACCTTTTCAGGTATTTATGATATTTAAGGTTGTTTAAGGCAAGAAAATTTGAGCGAGCAATGACATAGCGAGAGAAGTCCAGAGAAGATCCCGACTCCTTAAACTTTTTATACAGTCTTGATTTTCTATTCTTTAAGCCCGACAATTCCCTAGTAAACCACGGGGGAGAATGGGATCTCCGTGGAACACCAGAAGGAACACAAGCATCGAACAATGAGTTCAGTTTAGAATAGAAAATTTTGACTGCATTCACCATGTCATTACATGCGAAAAGGCACGACCAATCAGTTTGAGATAGTAGCAGAGTTAGCTTAGCAAAATCGGTTTTCCGAAAGCAGCGAACACGCTCTCCTGACACAAGATTCAGGCCAGAAACTGGTACGGGCAAGTCAATCAACACCTCTAGCGTTGGGTGGTAATTGTCCTCAGGAACTGAAATGGGATCCGCGCGGGTCACAGAGAAATTAGAAATATCGGATACAAAAATCAGATCTAACAATCTACCTAGAGAATTCGAGATACCATTGATCTGCGACAATGATATATCGAGTAAGTTATATACGAATTCATGTGCCATTACCGGCGTTAAGGCAATAGACTGAACTGATGGGAGCCAGGATACAGTAGCGATATTGAAATCGCCACAAATGACAAGGAGATCACGATCCGAAAGTAAAGAATTTATAGAGTTAATTGCAGCAAAGTGGTTAGAATAAACAGAAGAATCCGATGAGGGAGGAATATAAGAGCAAGTTACATACACATTAATATTACTAACATGCAATTTAACAGCAACAAATTCAATGTCCGCGATAGAACATTCAATTTGTTGCACCGAAATACTGGCGTCAACAGCTATTAAAACACCACCACCGCGACGAGGCATGCGATCTCGTCTAAAAATACAAAAATTATTTTGAAAATTTTCGGAATTTAAAATATCAGGTCTTAACCAGGTTTCGGTAAAGACCATGATATTAAAAGTAAAGGATAGGCTATTGCGATAGAGAGTGGAAAGTTTACTACAAAGGCCTCTAACGTTCTGATAGCCAAGAAGGAGAGTAGAATTTAGTTTTTTGAGCCATCAGAGGCGCTAGAGGGAAGTTTAATAGGGGGCCGTTTCTTCTTCTTTTTCACTTCGAACTCTTTAATTAAAACATGTTCCGGCCAAAATTTCTTACTACATATTGTAGAAAAAATTTCAGGAGGAACGGTGATTTTAAATGACGTAATGTCCCGAGCATAACTCCCCAATTATCTGGGACTGAGCAATTAAATCAATAATTGTTTTCTCCATTTTATTATCAAAAACTTTTAATTTATACTGCAAATCCCGAATCGAATTATATGTAAACAAAAAACAGCTGATTTCGACTTGCGACTTACACCGTTTGCTCAGTGTGAACACCTAAAAGGTCGTAGCCCCAAAAAAAGTCGTAAGACCGCAATGGAAATTGGGTATTACGACCTCAATGTAAACACGGTGTTAGATGCACGTTAAGAACTCAAATCTGTAAAACTCCTCCCCTTTTCTAACCGCAAAGAACAACTGTAGCCACAAAAAAAGATAAAAACTTGCGCCTTAATTAACAAGTAGCTATTGACTACCTAAATTTTTCTGAAAATTTCAGCGCAATTGGACAATAAACAATGGAGTTATTCGATATCCAATTAATTAGTTTGGGAAAGGGGGGGCAAGCAAAATAAGGCTCACATGACAGCTGAGCTGTGTCTATGTACGTGTAATATACGTGTGAGTATCGATATGATGCCATATTCGAGTAAAATAGCGCGGGTATATGCATACATTTAATCACATATGTACATGCATATGTACATCAGTACATACATATGTATGTACATTTAAACATATAACTATACATTCGTATTAGACATCTGCATGATTCCACTCATAACATACGTCACATAGAATACATTCGAATGGAATTGAATTGAATGAGTGGAACGCACGAAATGAAACGACATTGTATGAGTGAGAGGTTCTCATTCCACTCATAACTTACTACCTGCAACGAAATGAACGTAAATGAATGAAGCGTAAAATGAAATGAAACATTTGGAAATGCCTAGAACATTCGAATGATTCGAGTTGTTGCGTGCGAATTCGGTCCATTCCTTTGCTTATTCTTGACAGCTGTACTTCAAAGACGCAATAATGGACGCATTATTTTCAAAAGAAATTATATTGTTAATTATATTGTTATTTTAGTAATAAGTTTAATATATAACCAAATTACATATATGCATACACAACTATAAAAACACATTTCATTTCTTTTTCATTGTTTTCAGTTGTCACTCGAATCATTCGAATGAAGCGTCTCAATTTACTGTGTTCTCATTCCATTCAAGTCATTTCCATCTGTTTCGTTGTTGTGCGACTGAGTCGTACGTAAATTCACTCACTCACTCATACCAGTTTGACTTTGCTTTCATTCTCATTCCATTCATTTTCGGCATTGTGCATTTGAATGTGCCTTTTTCGCCACTCATGCAGATGTCTAATTCGTATATACATATGTACATTTAAACACATATAAGTACGAATGTATGTTTGTATGTATGTACATACATATGTATGTAGATGTTTAAATGTTCATGGATACATCGGTACATACATATTAACGTACATACATCATACATTCATTTATCATTCATACATCCTTGCATACATGAATGTTCAATCATGCGTACATACATACATTTAAACATATGGACATACATAGATACATACATATATTTAATAAATACATAAACATTTTTACATATATAGATACATACATATATTTAATAAATTCATAAACATTTTTACATATATGCATACATATGAACACATTGAACAGGCTCTGTCAAGTCCGCAAAGCTCAGAGGAGCGTTTTGGACAGAGGACGGACCAGGTTTGGCGGGCTATGGCGCATGGTTGTCTGGGGTGCTGCCATCTGTTGATGGCTTCTCGGTAATAGTGGTGTTTTACATGGAGTTTAGAAATGGCCAAGGGTATCCCAATACCACTCCTATCCGGTAGGAGGGGGACCGTGGTACCTTGTCTGGGCAGTATGTCGGCTTTACAATTACCCTCAATGTCCCAATATCCTGGGACCCATATGAGGTGTATTTTGAACTGCTTAGCCATCTCGTGAAAAGATTTGCGGCAGATGTTCACTGATATCGAACTTGAGGATATCGCTTCAAGGGATTTGATAGCCGCCTGGCTATCAGAATAGATGTTAATGTGAAAGAAGTCATTCCGATCGGTGGGTATATTAAGAAGAGCTTCGTGAATAGCAGCGAATTCCGCTTGCAATACGCTGGAGTGATCTGGTAGTCTAAAGGACTTATTTAAGGATAGCTCGGGACAGAAAACTCCACCACCCACCTGGTTGTTAAGTTTCGAGCCATCAGTGTATATTTTTATGGAGTTTGAGGGCCCTGGCGGACCTGATATCCAATCATCTCTCAAGAGAATGATTGTTTGAAGCTTGCTAATTTTCGAGCTATAAATTTTGCGCAATGAACTTGATCGTTTTTCGTTTTTAAGAACAGATGATTTGAGGACTGCACGCATGCCTTTGTCGCAACAATCGATAACTTCTCTGACGTTAATGACGTGCTGGGAACTTTAAAACAGAGGCGTTAATTGAGAATTTTAGTTTCCGCACACACATTTAGATTAAGAATAAAACATTCGTATTAGGATCGTATGATCCTGAAGATCACGACTTTGTTATTATTAGTTTTAATAATATTTCATTATTTTTTTATCTTCTCAATTGTCCTCCATCTTGGCAATGTCGTGGCGAAATAAATGAATTTAAATAGTTTTCGGTTTCTTCACTCCTTCACTCAAACGGAAAATGAGGAAGTTCTTTGTTTTATTTATTCGCTAAAATTTTTGTAATACGGAGTTTTTCGATAGAAAACGGATACCGTTGTTGTCCGTCCGTACCCAGCTTTAATGAGCAAAACAGCAGCAAAAGTGCCGAATGAGCTGTCGTGAAAACATACTAATAATTGAATTGCGAAAAAACAGAAAATTTAAATAAATAGATGGAGTGAAAAAAAAATATAGTTAGCAGAGTAAACCGAGTACCAATTTTAGGAATCTCGTTTCATATTTCTTTCACTTGTGATCTACTTTTACTTTTACTAATTCGTTACCGCTTGCGAAATATTGTTTAAATTTTTCCAGATGATTGAGAGGCAGTCCGTTTGGTGAAAGCATTTGTATCACGTTCTTGAATTTTTGAAGCAGATGCGGGCAGTTATTTTATAGTATTTTAAGCAGCAAACCCAACACAATAAGACTTTATTAATATATATATATTTATTTATGTAAGTGTTTATACATATTTTCATGGTTTTAAAATATTGAAGTTTATATATGTAACTGCTCTTATTTATATGGTTGTAACTTGTTTATCGTTTCATTCAGATTACAAATGTTACAACGTCTGTAACATGTAAAGACGGTCTTTTTAATAATGGCTCTGGGTTTTACCCTAGCAGAATTAATACTCAAGAATTGTCTTAAAAATAATAGAATCAGAAACAAATCAAATCATTAGGTTTGAATATAATGAAAAAATTTGTAATGAACTTAATGAGTTCATAATGTAATTTCAATAATAATATAAATAGAAAAAAAAGGCTTTAAGTCCATATAGCTATTTATGTATATATGTAGCTCTAATCAAAATTTTCTGGCTATTTCTTGTTATTTTTTAAAGGAATGTTTCAAAACATTTCAAATAGTTGTAACTACTGATGAGGTAATTTTTTTTGGAAAAAGCTTAAATGACAGGTGTGGTATTTCACATGTACTGAGGAAACTATCCAAATAATAATATAAAATAACATATATGTAGATACACATTTACACGATTTAGTATTTTCATGAACGATTTCTGTTTCAGTTTCGAAACATCTTCAGAAAAATGGTCGCATTTATACGATGATTTTGTCCAAAGTCGCAGCTAATTTATTATCGATATACATACGTATTACATTTTTAGCTTACGAATGAAATTTTTTGAAATTAAATTTTATTTTGTAACACTGTAACAACTGTCATGAAGTATTGCCATGAAATATTACACCCTTTGGAAACAAATACCTCACGAAGCAAAATCTTCATCGTCTAAATGCGATCTATGTATGTATATATCAGACGATATCTGGAGGACTTCAGGAGAGGATCAAAGCGCAAAAATAATGTAATTAATTTAAACTGTAAGCCATCAATAACAAGATATGCAACCTTTATTTGTTTACGATTTAAAGTTCTTATACCCTGCACCTAGTGAAAGCACAATAACCGGGGTAAAATAATTTAATTAAATATATATGTATAGTACAACATGACAAATACAAATTTTTTCTTAAGAGAAAATATATTCTTTTATATGTATATGCTATTGCATATATGTGATATCTACTGTATATATGTATGTATATCAACCGTTTTTTGCAAAATTTTCGTATGTGCCAAAAAAGTTTTCAGGAGAGGGTTTTTTTCAAGCGTCTGCATGTGTTGCCTATATTATTTTTTAACTTATTTTCCTCGAAAATATCTGAAAATTGAACAGGGGATTAGTAGATTTTTTTTACAACTTAGCATCAAAAACTTGATTTCGTAAAAAAATGGCATACGAATATTTCGCAAATAGGGGTCGATATGTATGTATTATGGATAAAATAGAACACAAGGAAGCAATCAAGACAAGTTCTTAAAAATTGGAATTATGGAAATCCGTTAGAGAATACGAGCTGCATACCGTCAATTAAATTTCTGTTCCTGTTGGGTTGTATATGTATGTTTATATATATGTGCTATAGTATAAGTATAAATAATAAATTAAGGCTTATACAATAACGCTACATTGCATAATACAAAAACTACTAGACACGGGCTCATGAGTTTCAACAACTCAAATACCCTAAGCGGCCATGATTCATCTTGTCACTTGCAAATTTTCACTATCCGCATCGCCACCGTTATTTTCGTTGTCCATTGTCCAATAATGATCGAGTATATCCTCACTACTAAAGCGAACATCGGGATCCGATTGTAGCATATTCGCGATTAAATCGCGCACACCGTCTCCGATATCCGACCAGTAGGGATCGGGGAACTCGTAAACGCCTGAGATGATTGCATCAAATAGCGGTTCCTGTTGGTTATCCGGCGAAACAAAAGGCGGAAAGCCACAGAGGAGAATATACAAGATGATGCCGGCAGCCCAAACGTCAATCTAAAGGACAAATTAATGCATGCAGTAATGTTTTACACCTAAAGAAGCTTCTTTTGGTTTACCTTCAAGCCATAACCCACTTCCAGCAGTATTTCCGGCGCCACATAAGTGGGTGTACCGCATACAGCATATAGTGGCTCGGTTACCTCACAGGCCAGGCCAAAGTCAGCCAACTTCAATTCCAACACATTACCATGCTTGTCCAATTCCACCTGTGATAATGGAAACATAAATAATTATGCTTGATTCCTTACTTTATATTTACCAGTAGATTTTCCGGTTTAATGTCCCTGTGCACAATACCCATGGAATGTAAATAAGACATGGCGGAGCCAAGATGCTGCAGCATAATTCGGGACTGGTCCTCCGAGAAGCGCGTTACCTGCGTGATAGCATCGAACAGATCGCCACCTAAAATGTTAAATAGATTTACATCAAAGCCAGCCAGTAATCAGCTTCAACGAAAAGGTTACGCTTACCTCCCACAAACTCAAGCACCAGGAACATGCTAGTCGCTTGATCAATATCCATGATGAGGGATATAATATGGGGATGATGTAACTTTTTCATGACACGAACTTCAGCATCGATGTAGTGCTCTTTACCCTTGCATTTGCTTTTGTCGATAATTTTTAGAGCGTAGGGCACACCTGTCTGTCGATGGTTGATCTTCAAAACGATTGCAAAGTTGCCATCGCCAATCATTTTGCCCAGTGTATAGCTATGTAGCAGAGAGGTAGGTAATTCATTGATCTCTACGCCCGCGTTCTTAAGTAGTGTCGCCTGATCATCTTCATTCGTTGGGGCGGTTTCTTGGTCTTCACAGGCACTTGGAGAATCAACCGCATAGACCTTTTTGCTTTTTACAGGCATCTTCGGTTTTGGTCCATGACATGTGGTGCCCGCTGTACGAAGGGTTTTGCGTATGGCATAGATGGCCCTCTGCTCTTCAGCCTCCAGCTTAAAATCCTCCACTGCGTTCACACGCTCCGTACCATAGGTAAGGAATACATCTTCTTTTCCAAAGAAATCCGCCAATTGCCCAACGGAAACACCAGACATGGTGAACACCTTGCGTACATAGCCTGTATCCAACCGTACCACTTGCGTAATGGCCGTTAGCACGTGATCAAAGCTCGGACTGTTACGCTTATTCAGCAACAATCGCATTATCCGGCGTGGTTTCGTGCCACTCCGTATCAATGTCACAATTCGTGGATAGACCACGCTATCCCGTTCACTGAAACGTGAATTATTTAATGGACAGCCATTCGTGGAATTGCCACCTGCACCCACTCCTGTTACTCCACCTGATATGGCGCTATTGCTACTGCCGCTCACCACCGCACCATTCTTCAGCGGTGACGCGGGCCGCTGCAGCTTGGCAAGGCGCTGTGTTCGAGTGTTATTTGCCAGCGTCAGGTTGGTCAACGCCTGGGAGCTTGTGTTGTACTCGACCTTCTTGAAGATCTCGTTGTTGCAGGAGCAGACATAACTCTGACCATCCTCCAGCTCATCCAAAGAAACGATCTGCGAAATTGAGTCAAATGCATTACGTTAGTATCATTGCTTAATAATACAGTTTGGGCTCTTTCACCTTTTTGCCATACATATTGTATATGGCACGTACCGCTCCTGGAATTTTGACATTTTCCTCGAGCAGACGCGTCAAATCTTCATAGAGACTCTCAAAGGAACGATAGCGTTCATTAGATACAGGTATAGTGATTCCCGGATAAAATCGATCTCCATTGCGATAGAACTTAATACGGTGAGCCTTCCGCGTGGGCGTGCGACTACTCGAAATGCGTTTCTTAAGATAAGACGCTGCTACAGCCGCGGCTGTGCTAGTGCAAGTACCTCCAATTCCCGTGACAGCTCCACTAATATTGACCGCTGCGCCGACTGGCGAAGCCGAATGGTTCGAGTAGGTGCCGCCTAATGAACCATTGGATTTTCCAACGCTGTCACTGGCTGTGAGCGAACCATTCATGTATTGCATACCATTAAAATCTTTCTCCAGCTCAGAGTTTGAGCTGGCCGGACTATCACAGTCGCGACTCTTATTGACAACCAGCTCCTCCTTCTGTTCCGGCTGGTTATCAAACGGCTCCACTATTGCAGCTTCTGTAAGACATTGTTTGCCTGAACCTGCTGCAGTTTTCTTTGGCGTCGCATTCAGACTGTTGCCGCCTTGTAGAGATGATAGCAGGGCTGCGGTGCTGTGTAGGTTGTTAACCGTGTGAATCTCCATTCTGATGGGTAAAGAAAATTGAACAGTCATTATACATTTTTTTTATTTTATTGAATAAGGATACTTTATTCGGTGCTTACGCTTTTGGCCTGCTGTTTTACTGTTTCTATTGTACTTTACAAAACTTAATGCTATTATTTGTTGGGATCAGTTATTGGCTTTATTCTTATAAATTAACTTCTAACAAAAACAACTTTGGTTAGACGGTAAGCGACCTGAGTTTACAGCTGTAATTGCGCACATTTACAGGAGTTCTTTTGATACGGTGGTCGATACATCACACATCACATCTATAAATGGCCCCACTATTTTACGGATGAACACCGAGCTCTCGGAAACTATAAGAGCTAGAGACTCAATTCTTTTTTGTCAGGTTCGTACATTACATAAGCAGACTAGGTTTTGTTAATTTGATATTTCATCCTCCTCAAATTTGCAAAATTGTTTTTGAAACTGTACAGCGTTCACAGTTTTAAGGTCACTGGCTTACGATTTTGTATAAACAAAGCTTATAATGCTTAGAATGATTGGTGCGATTGGGAGCTAAATCGGACCATATGCAAAGATGATATGAAGGAAAGTAGTGACGCATAATGTTCATTAATACGCTCGCTCTACAATTCTGAAGCCTACTGCGTAGAGGGTTGGCCTTGACGTGGAATGGTTGCGGGTTCGATCCCGCGATCGGAAGGTCGTACAGAAATATTTTTTAAATTTTAGTTTTTGTTTCTTTAATTTATATTTTTGTTTGGGATAATTAATTACATAATTACTCCGAGAGAGATATACTCTGACAACGGCACGAGTTTCAAAGCTACTGAGAAGGCTGTACGAGACGAGCTCGTTAAAGTCAAGTACTGTCCTTAAAAGTATTTGTCCACGCTACTCCTTCAACGATGAAAGCCTGAGAAGTGCGCTGCTGGAAGCGCAGTTTATCATCAACTCACGCCCGCTCACTTTCGTGACCTGGATGCAATAAACGACATCGCACTGACACGAAACCATTTTCCACTGGGTTCATCAAATGAAATGCAGCGCCAAATATGCGTTTGAGGCAGCGTTGGCACCAAGTACAGCTCTTTGGTGATAGTTTTTGGCGATGATGGGTTAAGGAATACACACCAGTGCTGACCAGGCGCACTAAATGGTTCCAGAAATGCTCGCCAATAAAAGTTGAAAGCAAAATAATAGTAGTGGACGGACGACATTCTGCCCAGAATCCCTGACAGAAAGGGCGCGTCATCAGCACAATTAAGGCTAAGGAATGACAAGTTCGGCGTGTGCCCATTCAGACCCAATACGGCGTAATGGAACGGCCTGCAACGAAAGTAGCGGTACTGGATGTTGGCATAGAAGATTGTAACTGACACTTCAGATCAATTACAAGCGGGAGAACGTTGTCGACATAATTTGAAATTTGAATTTAACTAAATTAATATTGCCATCTTTGGTTTCATTTATCATTTATCGTTAAAAAATACTAATCGAGTAATGCACCATGAAAAGCTATCGATATGTATGCTCTTTCTCGAAACCTAAGTAGTTGTTCATCAGAAAGCGGGAGAAGCAGACGAATGTCACTCGCTCGTTGCTCACTCGCGCTCGTTAGCTTGAGTGAAATATCACAATTAAATGAACATTATAATTATACCGTTCCACAAGTTAGATTTATTTAAAAAGAGTTGAGCAGCTGCAGCTTTTCGGGCTATTTTAGTTTTAGTAATGTTAATTTGCCAGTCGACTTCTGCATTGAACCAGGGAAGAGATAGGATGCAATGCAAATCTGGCTCAAATGACCTGCTAGTGGTAATGCAGTATGTTTGGCAAATGTGTGTAGCAGGCAGAAGGAGGCGTGGCAGACCCCACAAAGTATATATATTTTTGATCAGGACGACAAGCTGAGTCGATCTAGCCATGTCCGTCTGTCTGTCTGTCCGTCCGTCCGTCTGTCCGTCCGTATGAACACCTAGATCTCGGAAACTGTAAGAGCTAGAGACATCATATTTGGCAGTTAGATGCCCCTATAGTGTAGGCAGATCAAGTTTGTTTTAGATTTTTGATACCTGCCCCCCCTTCCCCAAAAACCGCGAAAAACCACCAGGAAAGTACAGGGTCTTCTACTGTCGGTTGCACCCGACTGTAGCTTTCCGAATTTTTTTGATTGTGAGTATGAATGTCTGTATGAGTATTGGTTATTGTTTGTATTTGAGCGTATATTTGCATGTATGTGTAAGTCCATGCGAATGTGTAAGTGAGTATGTACATATTTGCTGCTGCTGTTATCGACTTCCAAGGAAAATCGAAGTACAGGGTCTCCTACTGTCGGTTGCATCCGACTGTAGCTTGTACTTTGCTTCTATTTTAAAGTGCAACATTCCTATATCAAAGCTGTAAGAACCTATATTTATTGGAATACCGCTAATGTGAGCGAAATTGAGTTGTCATAGCTTTTTCATAGCATTTACAAATGCCATCGTAGGGCTTCCAATTTGGTTTACACACAAGCATTTACATATATATGTACATATATATCACGCTCTGGAAAAGGTCAAATATTTGGTTGACGTTGTCTGAGTTACCTAACAACATACCAAATGTCGTGCCTATGGCACCACAACTATAACCACAGCAAGTGGGAACTGCTGCACGTGTTGACATACAGTTAGTGACGCACTTGGCAAAGTGCTGACAGAATTTTTGTCCGAAAAGTAGCTTAAAATGAGAAAAATGGCTAACAAAATATCTGCAAGTGGCTAACCTGTAATCACTTTTTATCTTCTTAAATATACGAGTATATTACTAGGTGGCTTCGCCAACCATCAGTGAAAAGACCCGTTGTTGTGTCCTCGCTTCGCTAGGCCACTGTCACGACATCATTAAACATGGGGCAGAGTTCCCTGAAATCTAAAATAAATGTATATAGGGTGCTTTGCCCCCTGCGTTGTCGCTATGCGAGAACGCCAAACCCCAATGAAAATAGGGCACAGAGTTCCCTGAAATCTAAAATACATATATATATATATTGTGGATTCTGCCACGCCTCCTTTTGCCTGTTACATACATTTCAGAGTTGCACAAACTTAATAGATCCTTGTGTACTTTTTTAACAATGGCACAAAAAATAAAACGGTATATGTATATATACATATGTTCCATGAATATATAAACAATATAACACCGATATGCAATACAAATATTAAGAAATACATATTTGTCTAATAGAAATTGGTAATTTAATTTTCGACATTGTGCATGATTGTGACAATATATGAAATTGTTGTTGTGGATTCTGCAGTGCCTGCAGGTTACATACATACGTATGTATGCATGTATGTAAGTGCACATGTTTAAGTGTATGTACGTAAATATGTTTCAATATACATATATAGGTACATATCAAGGCATGTACATTTGCATTCAATAGGCAAAACATTACATTTTCTGTTGTCAAGAAATAGCCTATTGGTAATGTTCTTCTTTATTTTTATTCAAAGTCGAAAATTAAAATAAAATTATAAAAACTCGAAAAACACTCGGCTGTATCCGACAGTAGGAGACCCTGTACTTTCCTTCGCCCACACACACGCTAACACACACTCACACATGCAGACATCAGCTCATATGCTTGCTGCTGCCCCCTTGCCTTAATTTCAATAATTTCGAATATCTCCGGTGTTTATTATCCGATTGAGCCTCAATTCACAGCCATGTTGCCAGGTGTTGAGCCAGGTGTTAAGCTAGATTCTGGACTATAGGCTAGAATAGGCAAACAATTAAATGAAAAACAAGCTATATCGAAATGGAAGAAAACATACAAGAAAAACTTAAGGTTTACTGATTTTAATTACAAAATTATTATATATGGTATTATGTTATATTGTTGCTTTGCAATAGCAGCAGTAAGCTTTCGTTGCGTCTGCTGGTAGTGTACGAAGCCACTCCTTAAATTCGCTATCTTGAAGCCAAGCATCGCGAAATAATTGTTTAAAAATAATTTTTGGCATTGTCAAAGCTTGATTATTTCACTACCTTTCACAATTGCAAACGATTGAAATTATCGGCGATAGCACATCTCATATGCTTCAACCAGCATATCGATAATATGCATTGATATGGGAGAAAACTCACGATTATATAAGATATCATGTTGTAGTCACGTATATGCTAAAATATGCCATATGGACTAAAAAAAATCGAACACAAACTTGATCTGCTTGCACTATAGGGGCATCTAACTCCAAATATGATGACTCGAGCATTTACAGTTTACGAGATCTAGGTGTTCATACGGACGGACAGACAGACGGATATGGCTATAGCGACTCAGCTCGTCGTCCTGATTAAGAATATATACACTTTGTGGGGTCTGCCACGCCTCCTTCTGCCTGTTACGTACATTTCGGACTTGCACAATCTTAATAGACCATTTTGTGCTTTTTTAAAGTACAAGGTCTAAATATCTATCTAATTCGCCAAATAGTTCTGGCTTAAGAACCGGACTCAAAAATATTTTTCTTGTGTTTTATCAAGTGCAAAGTTAAGACACCTACAAACTTAAACTAATACATTACTCATTCCTGATATAGTTTTCAATGAAAGTGCAATATCAATTGTATATATATTATATATATATATAAAATATATATATAAAATATGTATATATATATAATATAATATAATTTATATATATTATATATATATTATACTATTGCATATCCAACCTCTGAGAAAGAAGATATTGCACTTTGAGCGATATTTTGAGCGAAAAAATAACGCTCAAATAATAATCATTATTTTTTGATTTATTTTTTTTCGCTCAAAATAATAATAATTATTCTTTGAGCGATTAAATAAAACTCGAAGAGTAAACATTAAAAATGGATCAAAATGATAAAAATCAATACATAATCATTAATTGTTGATTTATATTATTTCACTTATAATTATTACGGTCCCTGGTTTTCATACTAATCTAAACCAAAGTTGCATGAAAATGGACTTAATTTTTTCAGACTGACAAATTTTCAATGTTTGAGAAGTTATAGCTTAGAAATTGTGGCAAAAACTAAATGGCTAAAAGTAGCCAAACAAAATGTAAAAAATCGCTAATTTTGTGGCTAATGGCATATAACCAAAAAGTGTCTAACCAGCTCTTAAAAGTGGCTAAATCCCACAAAATAGCCAATGTGGCTGTACTGCTTGGCAGGTTCCACTGGAAGTGAAAGAACTAATAAACTGCCCCATAACGCCAAGCACACTTTTTACCATAACAAAAAATGACTATAGCTTTATGCCAAATGTGCCAGAACCTTGAGTTTAAGGTGCGAGTCAAGTTGTTTAAGGGAGCGTTAATTAAGTTAATTACTTTAGGGCGCAGCCTAACCCAGACACGCTCTCTTTACGATATGGCGTCATGAAGCCTCACATATACACATTCACATTAGAGTTGTGACTTTATCCAATGTACAAAGTTGAGCAGGTAATCCGACCTGTTCTGCTCGCAGTTTACTCGGACTTCGGTGTTCTGACATTTCGAAAAAAAGTAGGGAAAGCTGCAGTCGGACGCAAAGCTACAGTCGGACGAAACCGTAGGAGACCCTGTACTTTGGTTTGCCCTGGGCGTCAATGACAGCAGCAGCATATATGAACATACTCACATACACTTACACATGCACTTATACATACACACATAAAGTACACTTATACATACAATTATTTGCTCAAATACAAACAATAGCCAATACTCATACAGACATTCATACTTACAATAAAAAAAAAATCACGCATACACCCTAGTGGCCGCGTAAACTGTGGCTTCCCCTCCCCCTGCCAAATGCCAAGTACAGACAATTGTTTGTCCAATATTTCCGGTGTTTATTATCCGATTGGGCTGCAAATCGCACCAAACATTCAAAGCATCTGAAGTATTATTCATGCAAAAAGGAATCCAGTAACTCGGAAACTGTACATGCTGGGAATATTTTTGCGAATTTGACGGGGAGGGGGATGAGATATCATCTCAAAAATATAAAGCTGGCCGCGTATGTAATACTCGAACCAAACAAAAAAAGACGTCTCTAGCTCCTATAGTTTCCGAGATCTCGGTGTTCATACAGACAGACGGACATGGCTAGATCGACTAAGCTCGTCGTGCTGGTCAAGAATGTATATGTATACTTTAAGGGGTCTGCCACACCTCCTTCTGCCTGTTACACACAAATATCATCTAAAAACTGTATGAAGAACTAAAAAACTTTAAACATGTTTAACTGCAGATATTTGGACGGACATAAATATGAAAAGCGTATGATGTATATACATGCACAGAAAGGTACATCAGTACATACATCCGTATGTGTGATAGGAATTACTTTGCACACCTAGTTCGACAACAAGCAGTGTACATCCCTTCAACTACGACCCCAGGAGTTACATTTGCCAATGCGTTAAGGTACAATAACGAGACGTACATGTCTGCCTCCAAACCAAATGCTGAACCAATAGCTGCATCAGTCAACAGAACAGGGGCCAATAACTGCTGCCCAATATACCCCTACAAATCAATCCCATTTGACTAGTGGTATTGAACAAATGCTGACCACTATAAAAAATACGATGGTAGCAATACAACAGGCAGGAACTTATGCGCAATCAGAACCTTCTCCTGGAGCTTTTAATGAAGCAGAAATCTCCCTAAATGGCTTCTCTAAACATATCATTCTGGAATGCGAGTGGCATTTTACAGCACAAATGCGAGCTCCTGCAATTCCTCGAACATCGAAATGTTGACGCCCTGCTCATATCAGAGACTCATCTAACAAGCAGAAACTACGGAAGGGCCCACATATTGGCCTCAGATCCAAAAACGCAACCTGATCCGCACACCCAGATTTGCGTGGAACACTTAACAGATTCATCATCGGATCTCTCGCCAGTTATGCTTCATCTCTGTGACCGCCCGCAGATCTCGGAACGCCCACGCCATCTTACTTCTAATAAAACAGACTGGTTGAAATACAAGAAGTATATAAGTTCCCATATCGTCTGCTGCCCAAATATCCATTCCATAGATGATATACATAGCTCAGTTGAATCACTGGTTACTGTAATGTCGCTAGGTGCAAAACACTCCACTCCACAAAGAACAGCTAACAAACCTCATTATAGAAGTCATGCCTCCAAACACATTGCAGAGTTGTTAAGCAACAAAAGATGACTCCGTCGTGGTGGCAAGTTCACAGATCACCTGCCTCGCAGGAAAGGCTAAAAAATGCTAATTACTTATTACGCATTGCTCTAGTGGAGGAGACAAACCGAGACCAAAAACATTATATGGAACAACTTTCCCCAAGTAGCAAACGGTTTCCATTATGGAATATGCGGAATATCTAGAAAACGTCTTCAAACCACATCCAGCAAGAAATAGCTTTGCTCTTCTATCGACTAGCAATTTAAAAGCCACTATGCCTATCGTCTTTCAAGCAGGAGATGTCTCAAGAGTCATAAAATAACAAGTCACAAATCAGAAAAAAAAACAGCGGGCCACGACCTCAGTTCCCCAAAGATGATCTTGGAATTGCCGACCAGTGCAGTTTATGTCCTTACCACAATATTCAACAGCATGATGGAATTGGGCCATTACTATTGGAACTATTGAACAAGTAAACACGATAACCTCCGAGATACGGAATGCATTTGAAAGACGGGAGTATTGCTCAGCTGTTTTTCTGGCTGGATGGATTACTTCACAAAGTCAAACTCGTTCTTCCAAAAAATATCTTTAAAATAATGGAGTCATACCTGGAACAAAGAAGTTTCGGAGTAAGATGCAAAGAGTATTGCCTAGTTCTGGCTGGTTTACCCCAGGGCAGCGTCCTTGGACCGACACTGTATATCATATACACAGCAGATATACCGACAAATAGTCTAACAACCATTTCAAGATTTGCTGACGATACAGCAGTCCTAAGTCGATCCAAGTGCCCAAAAATATCAACCGAGCATCTATCATCTCATCTGGAGGTCTTAGATAAGTGGCTAGCAGACTGGCGCATCAAAGTAAATGGGCAAAAATGTAAACACGTCACCTTCAACCTCAACCGGTAACTTGTCCTCCTTTGGCTCTCAACAACATCCATATTCCACAAACAACAGAAGTAACATACCTTGGGGTTCACCTGGATAGACGACTTACTTGGCGTAAACACATCGAAGCGAAGAGAACCCAACTGAAATTAAAGCTAGTAGTCCACATTGGCTTATAAACGACCGTTCTCCTCTAAAACTGGAGTACAAAGTATTGTTGTATCGAGCAGTTCTCAAACCGATTTAGACATATGGCTCCGAGCTATGGGGAAACGCTTGTAATAGTAACTTGGAAATAATTCAGAGAGCTCAATCGAAAATACTAAGAACTATTACTGGGGCACCATGGTACATACGGAATGAGAATAAAGACTTACTTGTAGAATTTATTGCTGATGTAATCGCCAAAATGAAAGCAAAGTATCAGGTCAAGCTTGAGGCCCATCCTAACAGACTTGCGCGGTCACCAATTATGCACACTAGCCATACACGACTCCGACGAAGAGACCTCCCCAACCAGCCATATAGTAAGGGCCGCTTATAATACAATTGATAGTAGTTTATTCGTAGTATCTTTATCTAAAAGATTTGCATGCTTTTTAGTCCCTGTACTTTAAAAAAGTACAAAAGGGTCTATTAAGTTTGTGCAAATGACATTTGTGTGTAACAGGCAGAAGGAGGCGCAAACGGAAGGAGTATATATATTCTTGATCAGGACGGCGAGCTGAGTCGATATAGCCCTGTCTGTCTGTCTGTCCGTCCGTCTGTCCGTCTGTATGAACACCGAGATCTCGGAAACTATAAGAGCTAGAGACGTAATTTTTTTTGTTTGGTTCGTGTATTACAGAGGCAGGCCAAGTTTATGTTTTTAATTTGATATCTCATCCCCCTCCCCTCAAATTTGCAAAAATGTCCTTAGTATATACAGTTTTAGAGTCACTGGATTCATTTTTTTCAGGATTAAAGCTTTAGATGCTTTGAATGTTTGGTGCGTTTTGCAGTCCAATCGGATAATAAACACCAGAGATATTGGACAAACAATTTTCTGTACTTGGCATTTGGCAGGGGGAGGGGGAAGCCAGTGTACACGGCCACTAGGGCGTATGCGTGATTTTTGATTGTGAGTATGAATGGCTGTATGAGTATTGGATATTGTTTGTATTTGCGCGTATATTTGTATTTATAAGTGTATGTGTGTATGTATAAGTGCATGTGTATGTGTATGTGAGTATGTTCATATATGCTGCGGCTGTTATCGACGCCCAGGGCAAACCAAAGTACAGGTCTCCTACTGTCGGTTGCGTCCGAGTGTAGCTTTCCCTACTTTTTGTTAGTCTCTAAGAGAGAAGATTCGACTAAATAAGTGGTGAGAAATATGCAACATTGAGACAGCTTATTTATTTAAGGTGGTTTTCAAGTCACCTATGGCAACCACGCTAAAGGCAGCTATTTTAAAGCAAAAGAGACAACAACCCAGCCCAAATCAGGACGAGCTTAGCCTATTTTTAAATGATCCAGTTATGGAACTAAAGGGAAACGTTGTTAAAAGATGAGAGCAGTATATCCTAAGCTATATATAATAGCTCAGCGCTATTGTTTCTTAGTAGGCTCTTCAGAGCCAGCGGTGCGACTCTTCTCGAAGGCAGATGAAACTGAAAAGAGGAGGAACCGATTGACAACCTCGCGGCTTTCAAAGTGGCTGCTCTTCAATTCGATTTTAAATAAATAAATAAACAAATATTAAACGCTTATAAATTACGACATATTTTATGTTTGTTTTACATATACATACACTAGTCGGCATAATTATTTTGACGAAACCTCTTTTTGACTATTGAACTTAGCGGTACTTGAAATCGCCAAATAACGGTGCGAAAATGAGGCGCAAAACAAAGAATATATTTTTATATATATACATGCCAAATTTTATTTCGTTTACATTTTGCATTCTCTTTGTGCTGATAAGAATGCATGCAGACAACGGTTTTTTGCGTGGCATAAGTATTTTGACAGCATCTGTATGGAAATATTTTCACATTTTTGTGTACGCGAGAATCAAACAACTTTTGTTTTTAACTTTAATCAATATTAAACGTTGTTATTAAAATAGAAGGTAATTAAAAATTATTGAATGACATGGGTAAAACGGCTGAGCTAAGTTTGGTTACCAGATCTTCAGATGGTAGCAAAGTTTAAAGCAGGAATGACAGTCAAAAACATTCCCAATGAGTTTTATGTGTCGCGTCAAACTGTGCACTACCAAATTAAAAAGTTTGAAAAGCATAATGATATGCGTAATTTAACACGATCAGGTGCTAAGCGCAAAACTGAGCCCAGTCACGACTGAGTCCTTGTACGGGAATTTAAAAAAATGTTATTCTGAAGCCTCAATCTGCTGCAGATCAATTTAATTTGACAACCAAGACCCCAATTAGTGAGCGCACAGTCCGTCGACGATTAAAAGAATGTAATTTTAAGACTTAAAGCCAAGGACTTCCATTTATAGTAAAAGCAAACAAGCTTAAAAGAGTGGCTTTCGCAAAGGAACATCTCCATAAGCCAAAGGAGTTTTGGAGAAGCGTTCTATGGACAGATGAAAGCTGCTTTAAGTACAATTCATCAAAAAATACATTTTTTGTAAGATTGCCAATGGTTCTATGCAAAAAAAAACCATGGTTGTGGCTCTGTGATGTTCTGGGGATGTGTGGCGTACAATGAACGGGGTGACTTCGTTCCTGTCAATGGTTTCATGAACCAAGGCCAATATTTATCGGTTTTAAATGATAATGCCTTTACTCCTGGAGGCAGGCTTATTGGACAATCCTTTATCCTTCAACAGTATAACGCCCCATGAATGTATATTTATGTTTGGTGTATTGCAGCATACATAGTTGAGCGCTGTGGAGAATAGGATCCTGCTTCGATCCTTTGCCTGGCACTGCTCTTTGATAAAATTTTAAACCATTTGGTTAATCGATTATATTCATTTTTCTTTATTATTTTAACCTCTCTAATTATATTAAGTCATTTCCATCTCCTTTGCTCATATTTTTCTGTTGGTTTCTTCACCGACAATTCAGCCATCGGTAAAATACACATTTCGGCCCATATTTAAATTATTACAAAGTGTGATTAAAACCTTAATTAAACTAAGAAGAAAAAATTGGTGTACTTATTTTTTTGACCAGCCGAAAACCAGAAATTTCTAGAACAATTTTGTTATTGTTAATAATACTACTGTATTATTGTAAGAATCAAAAATATAAATAAACGTGGCCAATATAGTGGGAAAACTTAGTGTAATTTCGATTGGAAGATGGGCTCCATGTACTTATTTTTTTACCATGAGTGTAAATACTTTATTTTAACTCCCACTTAAGAAACAAGTCAAAGAATAATTTTGTTATTTTATTACTTTTTACAGTTTTGTTCGGATTGAACAAGAGTTTAAGAATCTATATAACGCAGGTGTTACAAACGCTACAATTTTAATGGAATTTCAATAAACTGTCAAGTGAAAGTTTTTGCTTTTACTCAGCTTTTGTTTTCATGCACAAATGCATACGAATTCTTGTACTATGTATGAAGGCGAGGAACAGCAGTTTCAATGTGTTGGGTCTAATAAATGACTGAACCGTTATGAATCACATGCACACACACACATGCACACACACACATACACACAATAATAGAAAGCTTTCAAATTGTATACTAAGCAGAAAATTCATTAAGTTTTGTGTCTAATTAGAAGATACACGTAAGCAGTAATCGCGAAAGAAGTAGGAGCAGTAAGAGAAACTAGCGAATGAGGTACAGGAGAGACAGATGTGGGGAGACATCTTCGAGTGGTGCAGATATTGAACTGGCCAACCGATGTTAATCAAGTCGCTGTTGATTTCGACTTGAAGTATTATAGGCCGCTTTGTTTTTGGACATCAACAAATGTCTACCGATTAGTTCTCCAGATATGGGCGGATTTCTGAATCGATACCCCGATTAACGTTATCTAAGTTTAAATGAAAGATATAAGATGGTCTTACACTTTATTCATGCATTTTGAGGTGATTGAATGTAAAGTTACCTCAGTACAAGTGAATTCAATTCATTTGACAAAACCATTTAAAGATAGCGTTGTTAAGATAATTGGGTCAGATTTTACTGACCAATATTTGGAACCATTTTGCAAAAATACTAAAAAGCAAATGTCAGTTTTTTAGCTGAGCTTCCCAAATACACTAAGTAAGATATATTTCGAAATTAAAATTAGCTTAAGTTAAGAACTTAAATGTTCAACAGTGGGATTTGCAGGCAACATTAGACATCGACTGTTTTGGCCGCTTTAACCTAATCACAAAGAATGACGGCAACAGCAATACGCTATTTTGAATGAAGAATAGAGTTTGTCATGCCTAACCTTTTCGACGGTCAATCCGTTAAGCCAGCACTGCAGATTTTTGTTTCGTGTTGCTGTTATGCTCTTATTTTGGTTACTTATTCCACAACATCTGCAAGAGACAAAGGCACTCTCTTGGCGTTGTTGCAGCAGACCGTTGTTTTTATCTGTGTGGAAATCGGCACACTATTTACGCACACTCGTGCATAAAACAGAACGAACACATACACAAACACATGCAAACTTGCGATGTTGCTGTTGACTGGAGCTTTGGCTAGAAACACAAAAGAGTAAGAAGATGCTCTTTCCAGTAACAAAACTATTCATTTTACTCCAAGCTTATATTTGTATATCACTATTTTAATTCCGTCTTTTAATACACTTTACTTTGTCAGCGTTTCCGATGCCGCTGCCAATGCTAATCTGCGTCACGCCCACCTCATACAATCGCCGTAGAGATGAGCGAATTAGCTGGTGCACCTGTGAATTTGTACAAATCACTGTGTGAAAAATTTCAATCCATCCAAAAGCAAGAATAATTGACATAGTGATTCAAAAGAGGCACATTTTCGCTCATCTCTAGTTTACACCACATTTAACCGATTTGCTTTAAGGTAAGTAAATATTGCGACATTAAATGGCACCTTCAGTAAAAGTGGAATTACAACTCATATAATAAGTGAATACATTATAATACATGAATTATTGCCAAAGATAGACTTTAAAATACACCGCTAGTGCATCACAAACTGCAGACAAAGTTACACAGCCGGAAACCGATTGGCTATAAACTAATGTTCACTATTTCAGCATATATCAATGTTTTTGTTATTTTTCTGAAGCTAATTTTGGTATTCAATTACTTTTATTGGAATTAGACACAAGCAAAAAGTCTTTAAGCCCGAACAATTTTTTGTTGTTGTAGCTAGTGGTGGAAAAACAACGATATTAGTATTGACATTAGCGATGTTTCAAACATGGAGGAACTAACCATAAGAGGAGAAACGATGAACTAATTTAGCATTGCACCAATTAGTAGTGGTATTCCTAAAACTGATTTTGATTTGATTTTGATTATGCCAATCAGCTGTGCGCAGCTGATTCATACAACATTTTGTGTGTGACCACAGAAAGTACGGAAATGACGGTCACACTAAAAGTTTTAGCATAATCAGCTCCGACGCTGATTTTGAATATCTTGCTTTGACACCGTTCCTCCTTGTGTGACCGTTTACAGCGTAGAAAACTATGTTGCAACACTTGATGTTTATTACAGTTATTTTAAAATGGAATACTTTGTAAGCATTCTGCAATTTTATAATAAAATCAAATCAGTGCGCAAAAAAGGTTGTTCCGTCATCTGATTTTGATTTTCTAAAAGCAAATCAAAATCAGTTTCAGGAATCCCTATAGTATTTTTGCGATGCGTAAGCGCTAACACGAAAAAGCCCAGAAGCATTTCTACTATGTTTGCATTGTGGAAGCAATGCGAAGAGTCGAAGTAAGGAACTAGGCCGCTGGATTTTTTAGCGCGTTGCAAGTCGTCATATTGTACTTTCTCTATGGCCATGTCTGCATCCACGTTAACGTCACTGAAGCTAATACGCAAAATTTAAAAAAAAAATCGTTGTTTCGAGAATATAGATTATTTATTAGGCTTGGAGAAAGGGAACAGCGCTTGTTGACGACGACACGTCTCGCAGGGTTAGGACCCATGTTAAATATAAAATAAATTTCGCATAGTTTTCATTGTTTTTATTTTGTCAGCATCTATAACACCCCATATTGGTAAACTATTTAGGAAAACGGGGGAAGCGAATCACATAAGACGGCCCTTGGAACCGACTTCAAGGTGCAACATCAAAAAACAACACCTAAACTATTTTAAAAATTAATTAATATTACATTTCTATAGATTTGTAAATTTCACATTTATCAAAAAACAACACGAAAAATTTAATTTTTCACCGAAAACACAGCTAATGCCCTATGTAAAGTAAAAATTCACTATTTTGTAGGTGAATTGAAAATTTATGGGGATAAAAGTCAAGTTAACACTGAAATTGTTAACTTGACATGGAATCACTTCAATTTGAATTTGATAATGTATTTGTTCAATTCAAGAGTTTTCGTATTAAATTATCATAGTCAAATTGTATTGGGACGAGAGATTGCCGTTGCAGTGGATTCAGGAAAACCAAATAATAAGACGCGTGCTATATTATCGAACGTTTATTAGAGACTGTATACGTTGAGCTCTGTTAGTAATATAACATGAATTGTTAACATAGCTCTGTTAAGAAGAACAGCTGACATGCATGCATTGGTATTAAAAATGCCCATTTCGACACCCTTCCTCAATGCAAGCATGTTTACAAAAAATTATTTCAAATTTAACAATTTTGTAAACTCATTATTATGTTTCCTTTTTCGACAAATTTTTGGTTAGTATATCTGCGATCATATTATTCGTCGAAACGTACTGCAACATAACATGCCCTTCGCTTATGATTTGCCGCACGAAATGATACCGTATATCAATGTGCTTGCTGCTTGAATGATGTACAGGATTCTTTGCCAACTCCTGCGCACCCAGGTTGTCGCCATTCACTACCGTTGGAGTGCTCTCTCTACCGCAACCAACTTCAATGATGAGCCTGCGGATGACCAACGCTTCCTTGCACGCCGCTGATAATGCCATGTACTCAGCTTCCGTACTGCTAAGCGCCACGCTCCGTTGTTTCTCCGATTTCCAACAAACCGGACCGCCAGCTAAGAAAAACACATAGCCCGTGTAGGATTTACGGTCGACCTTGTCGCCGCCCCAATCTGCGTCAACAAAACCTTCAAATGGGTTTCCGCACTTCTGGTAGTGCAGCTTGTAGGTAGATGTTGATGCCAAGTAACGCAGAACGTGTTTCACGCCTGCCAAGTGCTCACTATGGGGATCCTTATTACGTTGAGCCAATTTTGCTGTAGAATGCAAAATATCCGGTCGTGTGGTAAGAGCTAGCCACATAAGCTCTCCAACCATCGACTGATATGATGTCACGTCGACCTTTGTGCATTGACCGTTAACACACACAACCTGATGACCTTCATCCAAAGGTGTAGCTGCTGGTCGGCAACTCTCCATCCCGTATTGTCTCAATAGACCCTTGATATACTAAGAACTGCCAAGAGTAATTGCTCCAGTCTCACCTTCACGTTGTATTTCCATGCCAAGAAATAGCTCTAACGACCCCTTATCGACGCATTCAAAAGCACTCGAAATGCTTTTCTTTATGTTGACCAGATCCACTTTTGATTGGCACGCTATAAGGAGATCATCAACATAAACAAGGATTAGCGATAAGTTACCATCTCCCTGTTGCTTATAAAGGCAAGGTTCATTGTCACATGGTACGAAACCAATTTGCCGTAACACGCTATCCAACTTGGAGTTCCACTCCCTTCCTGACTGCTTCAGTCTGTATATCGCTTTCTTAAGCAATAGAACCTTATTCAATTGTGTGCCGTCTGCATAGCCCTGCGGTTGCTTCATATACACAACATCCTTCAAATCGCTGTTGAGATACGCTGTGCATACGTCCATCTGATGTAGATACAACTGCAACTCCGCTGCCAATGCCAGTATGAAACGCATACTCTCCAATCGACAAACTGGCGAAAACGTATCCTTGTAGTTTACGCCGTATTATTGCGAACAACCTTTCGCAACTAAACGCGCTTTATAGCGTTGTATTTGCCTAAGCGCATCACGTTTTAGGCTAAACACCCACTTGCAGCCAATTGCTCGCTGGTTCGGTGGCAATTCTGTAAGCTGCCAAGTCCGATTCATAATCAAAGACTCATACTCCTTTGCCATCGCCTCACGCCAACTAGAAGCCTCTGGACTCTTCAACGCCTCCTCATAGGATGATGGTATAGTTACATCATCAGTGACCATTGCGCTGAGTATATTGTATTGCTTCCTTGGGCGACCAGGTCTGCCCGTTCTTAGCAATCGTGGCCTGCCTGCACCAATACGCTCTCCTTGCTGCTCGAGTTCCACCTTCTCTGATGCGCTAGCGTAGGATTCACTGTCACTACCTGTTTCTGTAGTCTCTGAATCAGACGTTTCCGCAACATCGCTAGATATGCTGTCATCCTGGTTCTCAGCTTGACACCCGTCGCCTGGCCATTCGTGCATTACTTTATCACCAACCGCCAGCTCTGAATTAAGCTCATCGAAAACCACGTCTCGTTTTTCGACCACTTGCCTGGACTCCACATCATATAAACGGTATCCTTTGGCCTGTACCGAATATCCAACCATGCGGTAATCTTTTCCCTTTGGTTTGAATTTGCCTCTGTGGTGACTTTTGTCCAACGCTACTGCGAATGAGCCAAAAACTTTTAAATGGCTGACAATAGGCTTTTTACCAGTCCATGCTTCCATTGGGGTCTTTCCGATCAGGGCCCTAGTAGGTGCTCGATTACGCAAATATACCGCTGTGTATATTGCCTCAGCCCATAACTCCTGTCCCAATCCAGACTGCGCCAACAAGCCTCTGGCCATTTCCACCAATGTCCGATTAGCTCGTTCTGCAACACCATTTTGTTGCGGAGTGTATGCCACAGTCAACTGCCTCGAAATACCGCTTTCCTTGAAGTATTCATCGAATTTCTTGTTGACATACTCGCGACCGTTGTCGCTGCGTAAACATTTCAGCTTCTTTCCTGTCTGCCGTTCCACCAGATTTTTGTACTCCATGAACTTGTCGAAAACCTCATCTTTGCCCTTCAGGAAATACACATATGTCCGCCAGGACATATCATCAATGAACGTCAGAAAATATCTGGATCCTCCAATTGATTTTGTATCGAACGGCCCACATACATCTGTATGTACCAATTCCACCACTTCTTGCGATCGACACTCGCTCGCTTGCGGAAATGGCTGCAAATGCACCTTACTTATCATGCACGTCTTGCATGACATATTTTGTGCAGTATCAATCTTATCCATTCCTCGTACTAATCCTTTATTGGCTAGATCCATCAGACTTGCATAATTGAGATGGCCATATCTCTTATGCCAAAGCACGGTATCTGCTTTAACAGCAGCATAACATCTGTTATGTTTACATTCTATTGTATATAAACCTCCAGCTCTGTTAACTTCTAATAAAAAAATGTTCCATTTTGCATAATCGTCGCGCTTTTTGGACCAAAATTAACAACGCATTTGTTTGCAACCGCACTGCTCACCGATATAAAGTTCCCCGTCAGTTTTGGAACGTATAAGACATTAAGCAGCTCCATGATAGATGTGTCAGTTTCCAGCTTTACATTGCCTATACCTTCTGCTTGCAGAAATCCGGCGTCCGCTAAACCAATCATCTCCGTATGCTTCTTAAAACTCGTGAACATTTGCCTTTCGCAACACATATGACTCGTTGCTCCACTGTCCAAAATCCAATTCTCTCTATGAAAACTGCTGCCATCCAATGCGCTTAACAAGCTGTACTGTTTTTTCTCTTCTTTTGCGTCTTCCCCTTTTGAATTCGCTTTCCGACAATTCGCCTTAATGTGTCCCTTTTCGCCGCACTTATAACAGACGATGCTTCGTTGCTTCTTCTTTGCCGCGACCTTCGCACATTTTTGCGTTGCTGAAAATGCCGTTGCATTTTCTGTATGCTGTTTCGTCGTATTCTCTCTTCTTTCGCCTTCTTCTTTCAACTTGATACATAGAATTTCGAACGATGGCAAGCTGTCGCGCGTCTCAATGGCGACAACGAAATTCTCGTACTCTTCTGGCAAGCTCGAGAGTAATACAATTGCCTGAAACTCGTCATTTAAGGCAATTCCAACTCCAGCTAGTTGATCCACAATTCCACCAAAAATGCTCAAGTATCCAGCCATGCTCTGACCTTCAGACACGCAAACTTAGCAATTTTTTGTACAGTGATACTTTTCTAACGGGGCCACTCGGCTGATGAATATTTCGTAGCTTAATCCACGCCTCATTCGCCGACATGCAGTTCTTTATGTATCCCAACTGCGATGTTTTAACGCTCAATGTGATCGTCGCCAATGCCTTACGATCAAGAGCATTCCAATCAACGCCCTCACCGGCATTTGATTGCTGTAAATCGCCCGACGCCACATTCCATAGCTCCGCATGCACCAAGACACTTCTCATCTGGATACTGATACAACGCGCTCATTTTGCTATTGTCCGCCACAATTTACACCGATCTCTAATTTCTTTATTTAATGTTCTTAGTCCGTGACTAAATTAAATAACACCGTTTCTCTGAAACCTTCGCCCTGGGCCCATAACCTATTGGGACGAGAGATTGCCGTTGCAGTGGATTCAGGAAAACCAAATATGTAATAAGACGCGTGCTATATTATCGAACGTTTATTAGAGACTGTATACGTTGAGCTCTGTTAGTAAAAATAAATACGATCCCCGTGCCATTACGAATTATCGAGACTCGACTGTATAACATGAATTGTTAACATAGCTATGTTAAGAAGAACAGCTGACATGCATGCATTGGTATTAAAAATGCCCATTTCGACAAATTGATTACGTCTCCTTTCAATTCAAATACGCACAACTTAGAAAAAAAAAAAAAATTAGATTAACCGCCTTATTACATATGATGCACCACATTTTTAGCTTTTTATAATTTTTTTTTTATAAATTTTTTTTTTTTTTTATAAATTTTTGTTTATTTTATAATTTTTTTACATTTATTAAATATGTTTATATTTTACTTTTACATACCAAATTTACTTGTCTGGCTTCGGTATCGAACTCACGACTCCTTGGTTGACCCGCAAACGCTGTTCAGTGTCGACTTTGACCCTTGCACCACAAAGTTTTAACAGCTTGAACACCCCAAATACCAAATACAATTCTTATGAGAAGATTGCAAGTATGCATAATGCGGACGACTCTGTTTCAAGTCCCAGCAGAGACCTCCGTTTTTTATTTTTTGGTTAATTTTATATTTAAAAAAAATAAAGTAATATTTTTCTGTCAGTACTAAATACTTACTACAAGAACGACAGAACAAACTAATAAAGTTCGGCATATTTATGTATGTATATCGCGCGAACATAACTGTTTCGATTTTTGTACAGCGTTAATGTTGTTCGTTGTTGATTTGAATATATGCATACATATGTAATTTCACATTTAAAATGTTTTTTGTCAAGTAATTTAGTAGTTGAATTGAAGTTGATTTTTATTATTCTGGGCGTTGACATACAAAACGAGAGTATGTTCAAGTGGTCCAGCGATACCAAGCACGGGCTTGTTACGCGCGAACCCAAGCCATACGTGGCCCACCAACCCGCCCAACCGACCGAGAGGCGCGCCGTATAACGAGCGGGAGACAGTAGGTCGCGAAAACAAACTACAGACATGCAGAGGTTACAGGCTAGAAAGATGTTGAAGAAGTGCCACTTTCATTAGCGGAATGGAGTTAGGACTAGAGATTATAGAAAAGTGTGTATTATAAAGGCTACAGAGAATTCTAAAAGGGTTATGAAGAGAGTAATTAGTAAGGCAACGAGGAAGAGATAACGGTAGAAAATTTCTAGTATTCCTAGCGGAAATCGAAAAACTAATGTAACTGGTTAGTTCAGGGGAGTCAACTTCGCCCCTGATTAGTTTGTAATATTGGATTGAACACTTTCAACTTTGATTTGACTAAATTCATAGTTATTTGCGAATTGAATATGATTTTAGTCAAATTAAGTACATTTGGGTTTATTTTTAGGTTTTTTCGGAATAGAAAAAAACTCGGAAAGCTACAGTCGGATTCAACCGACAGTAGAAGACCCTGTACTTTGATTTACCCTGGGCGTCGATAATACCAGCTGCATATATGTACATATATACTCACATACACATACACATACATATAAATATATGTATGTATACATACACACATACACTTTTACATACAAATATACACGCAAATACAAACAATAACCAATACTCATACAGAAATTCATACTCACAATCAAAAATCACGTATACGCCCTAGTGGCCGCATACGCTGCGGCTTCCCCCTTCCCTAGCCAAATGCCTAGTACTGAAAATTGTTTGTCCAATATCTCCGGTGTTTATTATCCGATTGGGCTGCAACTCGCACCAAACATGCAAAGCATCTAAAACTTTAATCCTACAAAAAATCCAGTGACTCTAAAACTGTATATACTAAGGATATTTTTCAAATTTGAGAGGGAGGGGGATGAGATATCAAATTAAAAACATAAACTTGGCCTGCCTATGTAATACACGAACCAAACAAAAAAACTCGGAAAGCTACAGTCGGACGCAACCGACAGTAGGTGACCCTGTACTTTGATTTGCCCTGGGCGTCGATAATACCAGCTGCATATATGTATATACTCACATACACATGCACATACTTATAAACATATGTGTGTATACATACACACATACACTTATACATACAAATATACACGCAAATGATAACAATAACCAATACTCATACAGAAATTCATGCTCACAATCAAAAATCACGCATACGCCCTAGTGGCTGCATACGCTGTGGCTTCCCCCCTCCACAAGCCACCTGACTAGTACTGAAAATTCTTTGTCCAATATCTCCGGTGTTTATTATCCGATTGGGCTGCAACTCGCACCAAACATGCAAAGCACCTAAAGCTTTAATCCTGCAAAAAATGAATCCAGTGACTCTAAAACTGTATATACTAAGGACATTTTTGCAAATTTGAGGGGGAGGGGGATGAGATATCAAATTAAAAACATAAACTTGCCCTGCCTATGTAATACACAAACCAAACAAAAAAAAAATTACGTCTCTAGCTCTTATAGTTTCCGAGATCTCGGTGTTCATACAGACGGACAGACAGACGGACAGACGGACAGACGGACAGACAGACAGACGGACATGGCTAGATCGACTCAGCTCGTCGTCCTGATCAAGAATATATATACTTTATGGGGTCTGCCACGCCTCCTTCTGCCTGTTACACACAAATGTCATTTGCACAAACTTAATAGACCCTTTTGTACTTTTTTAAAGTACAGGGTCTAAAAAAAATTACGTCCCTAGCTCTTATAGTTTTCGATATCTCGGTGTTCATACAGACGGACGGACAGACGGACAGACAGACAGACGGACAGACGGACATGGCTAGATCGACTCAGCTCGTCGTCCTGATCAAGAATATATATACTTTATGGGGTCTGCCACGCCTCCTTCTGCCTGTTACACACAAATGTCATTTGCACAAACTTAATAGACCCTTTTGTACTTTTTTAAAGTACAGGGTCTAAAAATTTAACTACGACCATAGTCATTTTTCTCAGGGTTTTTTTCTCTGAGTGTAGTATTGCTTTTTGTGATTTGTTTTGCATTAATAATTCTGCGACGTCGTCGCTGTATTTTGATAGACCCTGTACTTTAAAAAAATACAAAAGGTAAGTAAGGTATATATATTCTTGATCAGGACGACGAGCTGAGTCGATATAGTCTGTCTATATGAACACCTAGATCTCGGAAACTGTAAGAGCTAGAGACTTAATTTTTGTTCGGTTCGTATGTAATACACGACAGCTCAAGTTTATGTCTAATGTTCGATATGTCATCCCCCTACCCCTCAAATTGGCAAAAAATTTGTCAGCAAGTACAGTTTTAGAGTCACTGTCTTCCTTATTATCTTGAATAAAGTTTAAAATGCTTTAAATGTATGGTGCGATTTGCAGTATTGGTTATAGTTTGCATTTACTCGTATATTTGTATCAAAAAGTGTTTTTTAGACCCTGTACTTTAAAAAAGTACAAAAGGGTCTATTAAGATTGTGCAAGCCCGAAATGTATGTAACAGGCAGAAGGAGGCGTGGCAGACCCCACAAAGTATATATATTCTTGATCAGTACGACGAGCTGAGTCGATCTAGCCATGTCCGTCTGTCTGTCTGTCTGTCCGTCTGTCCGTCTGTATGAACACCTAGATCTCGTAAACTGTAAGAGCTAGAGACATCATATTTGGCAGTTAGATGCCCCTATAGTGCAAGCAGATCAAGTTTGTTTTAAATTTTTGATACCTCCCCCCCCTCCCCCAAAAACCTGCCACGCCCACAAATTTAAAGATACAAACTTGTGTTTTGGCATACTATAATCTTATGATAATCTTTATCTGTGCTGTGAATTGTGGCCCAATCGGATAATAAACACCGGAGATATTCAAGATTCAATTCCCTGTACTAGGTAACGGGGAAGCAGCGCGAGCGTATGTGTGTTTGCGTGCGACGTCACGATATGTGTGCATGTGTGCGTGTTTGTTAGCGTGTGTGTGTGCGAAGGAAAGTACAGGGTCTCCTACTGTCGGTTGAATCCGACTGTAGCTTTCCGAGTTTTTTTTTTTATGGGGATGCCATAAAGGATGTAAATCTTTGAATAGATACAGGTAGCCCGTACCACCAAGTATGTCCGATTCACCGACAAACAGTCTACGTGCCTACGGACTAAACACACCCCTTACAACACACACCACGCCCCCCCGGGTCAACCGCAAAGTATTGCTCGGGGGGATGGGTTGCCTTACTTAGGCAATCTCCGTCTCTCTACGCTCTTTCTCGCTCACACACACTTCTCCAGTGATCCTCCGTTTGAGACATCCACTCTACCAGACTTTCTGGTGGGGCGACAGAGCAATCTTCCTGCAATGATATATGACGTGCTCCGGGTCCTCGACAGCTCCTGGGCAGGTTGGGCAGTCCGGGCAGACCTTCTATATCCACCGTGTGCGGTAAGGAACTGCGTCAATTGGAAGTTTACCTCCCCCTTATCGCTTTCCACCCACTTCACAAGGTTTGGGATTAAGCAGTGCGTCCACCTTCCCTTTGTCGCCTGCTCCCATCTAGATTGCCACCTTGCTAGAGGCGCTTGCCGCTCCGACCGTGTGATATCAGCACTGCGTGCTGTGGTGCGCTCTCTGGTAGCATAAATTTCATGAATCTCCGCTGCGAGTATGTCTACCGGAATCATTCTGGCGATGACTAGCGCTGCGTCTTCGGATACAGTCATGAAGCCCGAGATGACTCGGAGAGCCGCTAGCCTGTATGGAGTAGCTAGCCTCCGTCTGAGGCTTAGGTTGCCAACGACCGTTGGGGCCCATATTGGCGCTGCATACAACAGGATAGAGGATACCACTCGTGAGAGGAGCAGTCTTCTCCCTGTCTTTGGTCTACCAAAGTGCCAGTGCTCCCTGCATCCTTGATGCTTTTTGGCTGACGTAATCCACGTGCGCGCGGAAATTCAGGCGGTTGTCGATCATCACACCGAGGTATTTGATCGCCTCCTTCGACCTTATCGTGGAGTCTCTTATTTGTACGCTTACATATTTCACCTTCTTCCTGCTCGTAATGAGCACCGCCTTCGATTTGTGGCCTGCCAGGTAGAGGCCAGCGTCCTGCATCCAGCTTGCTATGACTTCTATAGCGGAGTTTGCGGTTGCCTCCACTGCCGACAGCTCCTTCGCTAGCACCACTAGAGCCAGATCAGCAGCGAAACCGATTAGTTTACAGCCGCTTGGTAGTCTGACTCTAAGAACACCGTCGTACATGATATTCCACAAGAGAGGTCCTAGGACCGACCCCTGGGGAACACCCGCTGTGACCTCATATTGCCTCGGACCGTCCTCCGTCTCGTACTCTAGGGTTCTGTCCGATAGGTAACTGGAGATGATATGCAACAGGTAACCTGGCACTTCGCTTTCCAAAAGGGCCTGTCGGATTCTCGCCCAGCTTGCAGAGTTGAACGCGTTCTTGATGTCAATTGTCACCACCGCGCAATACTGCTTGGTGCCGCATCGCCATCGGGTTCCTTCAATCGCGCTCGAGGCGATATCCATCACGGCTTTGATCGCGTCCACCGTCGTTTCGTGCCTTTCTGAAACCGAACTGGGACTCCGACAGTGCCTCCTTTTCTTCCACCACTATCTGAAGACGCTTGCAGATTATCTTCTCCAGCACCTTTCCGACAGTATCGAGAACGCATATAGGTCGATAACCTGAAGAATCCTCAACAGGCTTGCTCCCCTTTGGTAGGAGGATGAGCCGCTGCAGTTTCCATCTTCTTGGGAAAATTCCTGACACGAGGCAGGTGTTAAAGGTTTCCATGAAGACATCAGACCTAGCATCCACTGCTAGCTTTAGTGCCTTGTTAGGAATGCCATCCGGTCCGGGGGCTTTGCTGTCTCCAAATTCCTTAACCGCCTCTCTTACCTCTTTTGCGGAGATTCGACGCTACGGCAAAGTATCCTCTGGGATGCAGGTATCCTCTCTCTGCGAGTGCTGTAGGAATAGCGTCTCCGCAATGTTTCGCAGCAGCACCGGGCATGTCACCGGGATAGATTCCTGTCCTCGGATTACCTTGGTAACGACCTTGTACGCCGTTCCCCACGGATTTACATCAGCCTCATCCAGTATTGTCTGAAAACTCTCCGCTTTGCTAGCCTTGATCGCTATTTAAGAGCTCTCCTGGCTGCTCGGAAACCTTCCAGATTTTCCTCGAATTGTAGGCTACCATGGGACCTCTGGCACCGTCTCTCTCGCCCTTTAGAGTCCTCCGCAATGGATAACAGCATAGTCTGGAAACGGGAAAGTTCCCAGCTAGGTAGAGCGTAGCAGCTATAGAATGTCACTCCTCTGATGTTTGCTCGAACAAACCCCTCTCCTGGATATACCTCCTAGGGTAAGATGCCCCGTGACCATATTATAGCTTTCTTGCATCTGCTGGATACCCATCCGCTTCCTGGAATTGCCTTGAAGGGCTCACAGAGGATGGTGATATCCGCTGTTCTCTCTCGCATCAATTGCTGTGTGTATGTGTATGTGTGCATGTATATGCGTATGTATGTATGTGTATGATGCTGTTGTTGTCGACACCCAAGGGAAAACAAGGTACAGGGTCTCCTACTATCGGTTGCGCCCGACATAATGATTTTTTCATTTTAAAGTTTTGTGAAAACGTATTCCTATCCGACAGAAGCATGAATGAAACTTATAGAAACGTAATATTAATTAATTTGGACGAACAGTTTGAACAGTTTACAGCTTTTTAATCTTTATAAATTATTCAGTTTGAAAAAATTAGGTCAATTTTCATGCAACTTTTACAACTTTCGCTTAGATCAGCATGAAAACTATATCAGAAATATATAATGTTTTGGTTTAAATTTGTAGATTTATTTATTTTGCACATTAACCAATTTTGAAAGTGGTAACAAAATCCCACTTTGAACGCGTATACCGCAGCTAATAGAAATCGCAGCATTATAGAATATGAATATTATGAGAATATGGATATTTTTCTTATAAACGTATTTTGTTTTATTCAAATATCTCTATTCGTTCAAAAGTTATGATTTTTGCACCGTGAATTAGCCGAATACGCAACTGTACGACGCACAGTAGAATAATCGGTAAATTTACGGTGCCAAAAATGATTTTTTCATATAATTTGTGATAAACGATAATGAGAAAGATGTCCAAGCTAGCGTTAATAGAAAATAAAAATTATAAGAAATTCAAGAATATTAACACCTGCAAGGTTCAGCAGGAGCAAGTTTACCTGATAAGGGAAGTTTTTTTTTTTTTTCTAGATACGAACTCTTTAATTAAAACATGCTCTGTCACGAGAGTAACTGAAGTTAGGTTATTGTACTGTGATGTCAACGCCCACCTTAGTCTGTATATAGGCTATGACATTATCGTCTCAGAGGCAAGCCTAGAAAAAAATATTTGTTACTTAGTTGGAACACTTGGATGGGCTTATGAACAACTGTAGCAGAGATAACATTCGCACCAGCTGATAGCTCACCAAAATTGTCATGCGGAGCAGCAGGTAGAATTTCTTCAACTTCACTAGCCCCTGCTGAAACCGTACAAGGCTAAGCTGAAAGCTCATCAGGTTGAATCACATAAACAATACTAGCCCTTGCCGAAAGTGCGGAAAGCAAAAAGTTCTTGATCCGTACATACGACATCCCTGGGGGATAAAATGACAATTTCGCAGTTAAGGGCAGATTTTTTTTTTAACTTTGTTTTATTTTTCGATTCTTCTCTCTTAGAGACTAACAACAAGCATGCAAATCTTTATCTAAATACTACAAATAAACTACTATCAATTATCAATTGTATTATAAGCGGCCCTAACTATATTGCTGGTTGGGGAGGTCTCTTCGTCGAAGTCGTGTATGGCTAGTGAAAATGTAGCAAATGTCGGGGTCAATCCAAAGATCCAAAGGGGTTCCACAGATGAAGACACACGCGTTATTTAATGTTAATTTAAACTTAGCTTTATGTCACAAAGTATGTATTTACTTCACAAGAAATAAATGGAAATATGTATGAAAATTATAACTTCACAGTATGGCGCGTAAATTATAAGTGAGCGAGGTGAAAGTTCTAGAAGCTTTAGAGAGTCTATGGAGAGAGAGAGCCGGTGTTCATGTTATACAGTATCGCCAGTGCCAACTCACGATAGTTGGTTCTCATGGTTATGCGACAGTTACATGACGCATTGGCACTAGCGATCTAAACATTCCGGCCCCCTTGCAATATAATTTCAAATAAAATGGATAAGAATAGACTATTGTAGACAGGTGCCGGACAGGATCCAACCGAACTCCGTTTTCTGAGCCATTGTAGACATCCGCGTTGACAGCTCGGAGTGGTGTCCGGCATCTCAGGTCTGGAACTGCCTGAAGGATGATTTCCAGGTCCAGATCCGATTGCTTCGACCGGATGTTTGCTGTGCATACAAGGTCATCACCAATGCGGGTGACGGAAAGCCCGAAGGCCGTTGCCATGGATGCGTTGATGCGACTTGTAACACAGCAAGGGTCGATCAACGCCAGCGTCTCAAAGGATTTGACGCCTGTGTCAAGTAACACATGTGATACATCAGGGTGACCAGCATCGTCGGAATGGCTCTCTTGTCTTGAGGTGGCGATGGAACGCGGCGACTTGCCGGTGCTGAACGCTCCTCGTTAGGAGATGTCGTTTTGGAGATGATCCCTGGCTATCCGTTTCCATCGGCGATGGCAATTGCTGCCGAGACTCTGGTCGGACTTGTCTGGTAGGCGGCGTCTGTGCTCGGTGATTGACTGATCGGAGGTGTAAGAGTGTGTGGTGGGCCCTTCCACAGACACGGCACCTCGCTTCACTGCGACAGGAGCGACGAGAATGCTGGTGCGCCAAGCAGTTCCGGCATCGAAAAGCTCTAGCTCTGGTTGCTGGGATGTTCCGTTGAGGTGCCATGATGATGGATGAAATGAGTACTACGAGAAAGACAAAAAGAACAAGTGGATTAGAAAGACGTAGAGGTACATATACGTAGTAACATTGAAGTGGACGACATTGTCTTAAGCAGAAGGTGTCGGAAGGTCAGTCTCTAAAGAAAGGAGGACGAGCTTAGCGGTTGGTATTCTGATGATGCCCTTTGTCGTGAGCACATCGACCACCTGCACCAGTTGATCAGCGCCAGGATGCACCGAGTGGACGCGGCCAAGGCGCAACTCGTTGGTTGGAAAATTGTCTTCTTTTATGATAACCATATCATTGACTTGGATGTTCCTCGTCGGAGACTGCCAAATGTTACGTTTGTGTAACTCCTTCAAGTATTCTTCCTTCCATCGGAAACAGAATTGTTAATGGATTGCCTTCAGACGCTGCCAGCGGTTGATAATGGAGTCCGCTGCTTCTCGGATCTCTGGTTCAGAAGTAGACAAGAGCGGCCCACCGACCAAAAAATGTCCCGGAGCTAATATACATATCTGTAGGATCTTCTGACATTGGGGAAATGGGCTTAGAGTTAAGACACGCTTCAATTTTTGCTAAGAGTGTGGATAACTCTTCAAATGTGTATTTAGTGGTGGAAGTACACTTGTAGAATAGAGTATTGAAAATTTTAACCCCGGCTTCCCATAGTCCACACATGTGTGGAACACTAGGTGGATTGAAGACCCAGGACAACTCTAAGTGACTGAACTTAGAGGATACGAGATCCTTTGTTGCTTGTAGAAAGTCTCGGGATAATATAGTAGAAGCTCCGACGAAATTTTTTCCATTGTCAGAGTACATTATTCTTGAACAGCCACGTCGTGCCGCAAACCGGGTGGAGGCAACGAAAAATTTTTCGCTCGTCAGATCGGATGTCACCTTTAAATGGATTGCCTTTGTCCTGAAGCATACGAAGACACAAACGTAGCCCTTGGTAATGAGGCAAGCTCGCCCTGTGTAGTTTTTTACGTCGAAAGGACCAGCAAAATCAACACCGGTATGTGTGAAGGGCCTGGAGAACGTGGACCTTTCGGTTGGCAATACGCCCATCAGTTGGGTTTGAAGCTGTTTACGATGCAGTAGGCATGGCTTGCATGAACTGATAGTCGCCTTGACAAGAGTTTTAAGCTTCGGTTCATGTAACCATTCAGGTCCATGCCACGATAGACTGTTGGACATCAAGTCTTGTGGGGAGACTCCTCGACTTGCGAGGTCTGCTGGATTGCGCTCAGATCTCACATGAGACCACCTCTTAATATCCACGGATTGAGTGATCTTATTGACTCGGTTTGCGACGAAACAAGTCCAATTACAAGGTGGCTTGCTGAGCCATGCTAAGACAATTGTAGAGTCTGTCCAGAAGTATAACTCCCACGAATCAACAGGACACTGAGTGATTTCCACAACTCAGCACGGAGCACTGCACCACACAATTCAAGACGCGGTAAAGATAAACTTTTTACAGGAGCTACTCGCGTCTTCGCTGTGTGTAGATGAGTGGTGATGCTCTGCATGTCCTTGATTCTTACATAAATGTCAGCACCATAAGCCTTTTGCGAAGCATCACAGAAGCCATGGTACTGCAACTGTACTCCTGGATGAAAGGATATCCACCGTGGAATGCGAATATCCTGAATTGCTGGACAGCTGATGAGGAATTCTTCCCATTTCTTTATCAGGTCGGTTGGGAGGGGATCGTCCCAGCCTATGTTGCTGAGACAAATCTCTTGCGTAAAGATCTTGGCTCGTACGACGACAGGGGCTAGCCATCCTGCAGGATCAAACAGCTTGGCTATTTGCGACAGGACTTCTCGCTTAGTAGAAGACATCTTGGATTTTAGATCGGTTGGAATGAAGAAGAACTCGTCTGAGTTAGCCTGCCAGCGGATGCCTAGAGTTTTTGCGGTGCTCGCATCCTCTATCTCCAGGAAATTTTCGTGGAGGAGATGGTCTTTTGGTATATCCTTGAGCACCTCGACGTCCATTTGCGTAGGGGGAAGCCGGCACTGTCGAGAGCCTTGCGGAGCTCACTGATGGCTGAAATAGCTGACTGCTGATCATGGGTGCCAGCCAGGATGTCGTCTACATACATTGACGTGGAAATGATGTGATTTGCTACTAGTAAATGCAGTTTCACATCTTGCGCTAGTTGTTGCAATACTCTGATTGCTAGGAAAGGAGCACACATTACCCCGAACGTAACCGTATCAAGCTCGTAGTCACAGAGCTCTTCATTCGCGTCTCGAAAGATAATTCGTTGAAATGGAGTGTGTTCGGGGCAAACTTGAATCTGACGATACATTTTTGTAATGTCTGCATTGAAAACGTAACGGTAAAATCGCCATCTCAAGATTTGCAATGCCAAGTCGGATTGGAGATCCGGTCCTGAATGAAGGATATCATTCAAACTCTTTCCATTAGAGGTTGGACAGGACGCGTTGAAGACTACACGGACCTTTGTAGTACTGTCAGGCTTAAAGACAGCACGGTGGGGCAATAGAAACTTCTGAATTTGTCATGCGAAGGAACTGGATGCATGTGACCCATATCCAGGTATTCCTTAATGACCGAGTAGTACTGCTGTAATATGTATCGATATCCTATCGATATATTATTGTTGGTGGCTATCGAGGTAGTATCGTCACTCAAGTATGAACAAGAAACAGAAAGAGACGCGTTAAAATAAAGCCTAAGAAAACTGATTATAATCTTTGTAATCATACATCTTACAACTGCTCTTTGAGCTGGTTGTTTCGTTTAAGACGAGCGTCATTATTGCTTTTAGAAAATCAAAATCAGTTGATGGAATGACCTTTTTTGCGCACTGATTTGATTTTGATTTTCTTCTGATTTTCAAAACATCTGACAGCCTTGTCAAACAGTGGCTCCGTCCACTTCAAGACACTGGTCCTCTTTCTCTTCAAATTCTAAAACATATTTACAACTTTAAATAATTCAGTAATTTATTATAAAATTGCAGAATGTTTACAAAGTATTCCATTTTCAAATATGTAGCTGTAATAAACACCAAGTGTTGCCACTAGTTTTCTACGTAGTAAACGGTTACACAAGGGTGAACGGTCATACAACAAGATAATCAAAAAATCAGCTTCGGAGCTGATTATGCTAAAACTTTTAGTGTGACCGGCATTTCCGTACTTTCTGTGGTCACACACAAAATTTTGTATGGAGCAGCTGCGAACAGCTGATTGTCATAATCAAAATCAAATCAAAACCAGTTTCAGGAATCCCACTATTGTGCGTGCTCCCGAAGTCAGTTAAGCTTTGCGGTTCATACGTTTCTTCACCAAACCTCGAAATACTGCGTGTGTTATTCTAATGGACCGTTTTAAGAACCGTTCTTCTTCTTCTTCTTGAGTAATGGGCTTTCTCCACAGAGCAACATTCAGCACATTCAACGCCATTTTCTACATTCGAGCCGAATGTTACATGCCTGTACAAATCCCCACAAAGCCCGAACGTCATTTAAACGTCATTCAGCAGCATGTACTTTTCGAATGTCATTCGCCTCGAATTTCTTCAGAATTTTTGTTATCGAACACGCGATGTATATCGATGATTTTGCTATCACCTCTATATCCAGCATTTAACCAATGAAAATGAAGCATAGATTGCGCACAAAATAAAATATTTGAAAGAAATATTTAAAAAAAATATGTTTAAATGAGTAAACAATGAAAATTATGTAATTTGTTTTTTGCATTTCTGTTTAATGGTTCTCCATTTTTATTAGTTTTAATTAACTTATAAAATAACTAACTAACTAATGTGAATGACCTTTTCGTGTGGAAACACCATCATTCGACGAATGTGAATGTACAGAATGATACTGCCTGTGGAAAAAGCCTATTACACTCAATAACAATGACAATCGGGTATGCTCCGGTTTTCACTTTCACTTATTTTAAGTGCTTTACTTTTCAATCCGCAAAAGTTGGGTGCTCCGGTTTTCACTTCCACTTATTTTAAGTGCTTTGAATTCACTGAAGTTTTAGGCAGTGAATTGAAAAGTAAATAGCAGTTCATGCGTGAGTATTAAACAAATAAACATCGACGATATTTTTTATATATTTATTCATCTTTTAAAATTAATTTGGCATACTCCCTATAATAAAATTCATTGTATTTATTTTATAATTTAATATTTATTGATTAATTATGCAAATAACAGCATAAGGAATTTGTGACTTCGTTATTAAAAAAAACCGCAGCAAAAGTTGGCAGCTCTGCAAGAACAATCGGCTCTTTCAGCGGCCGCTTATTACAAAACTTCTAGTATTTAAATTTAATATTTATAAAAGAGCATAAATGTATTTTAATTAATATATTTTTTGAGTCAAACATAAAACAAAGAAACAAAGCGAATTCATTAATACAATCAAACAGCTGTTTTTATCGATATTCACTAAAATATATCGTATGCCATACGTTCCGATATGAGAAAAAAAGTGAAAACCGGAGCACGCAACTTTTGAATTCACTTATTTTCGTCAAAAAGTAAAGCACTTAAAATAAGTCAAAACGGGAACATGCCCGAATGAAAAAAAAACTGCTGCTCCAATAAGCAATCTGTTTGGACATACAGTGCAGCAGCAGGATACATACATGTTTATCGCTTCTTAGCTTTTATTCCTGTAAAATCTTTAAAAATGCATCCATCATTGTGATTTCTTTTGTTTTATTCATAAGTATTATAGTAAAATATAAACTGTATTTAGTTAAAAAAAAAATTAACATACCAAAAAACTCAAAGTATCCACTTTTGCTCGTTTGCGATTTTCTTATTTGAAATTTTTTAAAAAATATTTTGTAATAAGGACCTTTTTTTTGTAATGAAATCAGACATCCCAACCAAATTGTCTTCGTGTGAAATCTTAGACCACTCCGTCTCTACGTAGTTCCATAGCTCACCCAAAGATTCATATGTACATATAATATTTTTTTTTAACACAAAAGCCCACAATTTTTCGATTGGGTTCAGATCTGGACTAAGAGTAGTAGACTACAAAAGGTAAAAATTTTTAGCTTGATGCTAATTTTTAACGATTCAGGCCAAATCTTCAGATTCATGTCGTGTTTTCGGGTGTTGTCCGGGATGGTGTGGACACAATCTGAAAAATTGGTCTCCAAAACATGAAAGTGTACTTCTTCCTTCATTATCTCATCGATTTTCACCAATGGGGCGATGATCCACCAAGTGATTGAACCCCCAGGCCGAAACCGCTCGCCCCACCATGCATTCATTGATTTTGTGATTTCTTACCTGAAATTTATATTCTTCCTGCAAGATTATATTGGGATGAGAAAAAGTGTCATACGTGCTGCATTCGCGCCACATGCTCCCGCATTTCGTGAGAATTCCCTATTTGGTTAATAGAAACATCAGCTTATTTGCAATATTCAAGCCGTACAAGTCGAGTCAGAAAATATTACTAGCTTCTTTTTGTTTTGCATAGTTTTAGAGTTTTTACTTTGTTGAGTACTAACCTTCAGATGTTACGAGTAAATAATAAAATTATAATAAAAAATAAGAATTGTAAATTATTTTCTTATTTTCGAATTTGTTCATAATTTTTGTTATAAATAATTAAATTGATTACAAATTGTGTACATATTTATTTTGGGTCTTATTAAATATTGCTTCCCGGTTTAACCAAATCAACCACTGTGCGTTGCTGGAATACTTATGTATACATTTGTGTATATATATACATAAATATACAAATATACATAAATCAGAAAAAGAAATAATTCAAATAAGTTTATATTTTAATTTGTATCTAATTTGCCACAATAGATTATAATCCATTTATTTTTATTATATATTGTAATTGCTTTTACGGATTATTTAATCGCTGTGGGGTTTTTATTTGTTTCGCATAATTTCGAAAAAACAAAAAATACGTCTTCTCACACACATGCAAATGAACTAAATTATAGTAAAACAACATTTATCATAATTAAATATAGTTTTGCAAAACAGCTGGTAATGGTTAATAATTGCAACATAATACGACGATAGCCTAGTGATTCTCAGCTCTCCTGGATTCATACAAAAGTCTTCATACGTAGATCATCGCATTATCAATATACATACACCACCTTCTCAAAAGAAAATGAATAAATTAAATATAATTAACTAACCTTTTTTTTCGTTTTGCTTTTGTTAGTTTTAAATCAATTAAGACTATAAATTTTGCGCTCGAAAAATGTACAGATGTCGGAATAGAACAAATTATTGGATATTAATTAGCAGGTAAAGCCCTAAAGCTCGCGATTATAAAGGTATATAAGTAAAGTTTATATCATGTATAGAGTAGGTATAAATATGTAACTGATCGATTTGCAAAATTTTGCTTTATACACCAATCCACGCGCCTGTATTTGCCCCTACCATCTCCTCATTCCATACCACAGGTGTGTTTTATGTTGTAATTGGGTTTCATTGAATCTCCTTCATTAGGTACGTACGTCGTTTGCTTTTGCTTTGTAATTCTGAGCGAATGAATGTATGTGTGTGTCTATATGGTGTGTAGCAGTGTGTTAGAGTGTTAGATACGTGTGGATAGAAAGTATATAATCGCCGCTAACACTACACAGCCCAATGGCAGGACGCGTTGAAGAAGTCTTTGATTGTTATAGGCCAAGGGCTCCTTAAGTTGCAACTGAGAGATTTCATTACGTAGCTGTATATTGCATTTTTCGGATTCCTCCAAGCGCTCTTTGTACACGATAAGCTCTTCCTCGCGTTCATCATTTATTGTGTTCAGCTCCTCACGCCAGCTCGATAGCTCAGCGTCATCTTTATCCACATTTTTTGAAACTGCCCTTACTTCTTGGTCTTTCTGGTTTGCAGTTGAGGAATCTTGAAATGTTCCCTGTGACAGTAGCTGTTGCCTCATCTCATTGATTTGAATTTCCATAGTGCATATATTGGCAGTCAAGATATCTGTTTTTTGTTTATAAAACCTGCATTCGTCTTGTAGCATGTCAATGGCATAATCTGACGATAAATTAACAACTCCATCAAGGCGAACCATTGATTCTTGGCTTTCCAGTTTGCGAGCAGAGTCCTCTTCTCCTGCCTCCTCAATGCCATTCAGTTTTAGCAACTTAGTGTGCTTCGGCGATTTGTGTATAAACTCTTCACAGGCCAATGTATCAACCTGCTCTTCCTGGCTTTGTAAATTAGCTTCAGTAGCCAACTTTGGCTGATGTTCACGGATGTTCTGTTCTTCATCATGCTCTTCATCGCCGGAGTCATCGGCATTATTAAATATGGCCTTTAACACATCGCCGCCGTCTACACCCTTGTCGAGATCTGAATCTTTTAGCCACTTCATTACGGTAGATTTGCGCACCACCTTACGCTTCAAATCATACTCTTCTGTCAGAATGTCGCTATTCTTTTTTTCCTGTAAATAGCGAAACGGTATTTATTATTCGAAGATGTGTTATAGGTTAATTAATATGATTACCATCTTTTCACCGGAATTAATAATTTCTTCCTTGTTATCCACTCCTATCGCTACATTGTCGCCATCCTCATCCTCATCCTCGTTATCATCGTCATCATAATCGTGTCCAATAGCAGCAGTCAGTTGCTCCAGCGCCTGTTGCTCCTGCAGCGCCTCATCGCTGTCATGCACAGCTTTAGTTTGCTGCAGTCGCATCAGTTGTTGGTGCAGCTGCTCCATTTCTTTCTCCTTGCTGCTTAGCTGTTCCTTCAGTTGCCAAAGTCGTTGCTCCTCCTGTTCCTTAGCCTCTTCCTGCAGACGCATTGATTCCTGCTTATAATCCGTGTACTCCTGTTGTAGCTGTTCCAGCTTGCCATTAAAATCTTGCAACGTCTGTTTCGAGCTCAGTATTTGCGCACGAAGTATGCTGCATTCATTATCAGATGTCGTGTAAGCCATCTCCATTTTCGATAGCATTTGCATGGCATCGCAGCGATCCTGGTAAACCTTGCGTAATGCCTCTTTGGCCGTTAGCTGATACGAGGTCTTATCTTCCAGTAGTTTTACTATCTGTTAATGAAAAAAAAATTTTAAAAAACATAAAACAAGAACAAAAATAACAAAAGAAAATAAAAAACATAAATTAAAAAAGCTCGGAAAGCTACAGTCGGCTTTAACCGACAGTAGGAGACCCTGAACTTTCCTTCGCACACACACACGCTAACAAACACTCACATATGCAGACATCCCTTCAATCACATAGTCGCATACACACGCATGCACGCCTATACATTTGAGTATGTGTATCATCTAACTGATCTAACTGCCAAATATGATATTTCTAGCTCTTACAGTTTACGAGATCTAGGTGTTCATACAGACGTACCGACGGACGGATACAACTAGATCGACTCAGCTCGTCGTCCTGATTAAGAATATATATACTTTGTGGGGTCTGCTACACCTCTTTCTGTCTGTTACATACATTTCGGACTTGCACAATTTTAATAGACCCTTTTGCATTTTTTTAATGTACTCAAAATTTACTATTTTTAATTTAAATATGCAGCAATATTAATGGAATAATGATTTACATTGTGGCAAAATGGTATCATTCATTTATAAAACTAATTGAAATGGAATTTTTTCATAGGAGCGAAATCTTCGCCCTTCTGTAACGTACATTTAGCTAAAGTTATTGAACGCAGTATTAACAATTTTCAATGGTTGCATAGTATAACCATTGACATAAATCTAGAGTCGAGACACAGTACTATGTTTTCTTCTACCCGTCGCACAGTAGGATAGATTTAGCCAAAAATCAATTAGTCTTGTTAAAATTTTGTGACAAAAGTATACCTATCCGACAGAAGAATGTCAGAAACGTATAAAAACCATAGCTCGTAAATAACTGTTGACCGATTCGTGCGGTCTCAAAATAAGTGCTCTTCACTCAGACTTTGAGTAAAAAGTCTGAAAGCAACCGATTGAATTGCTCGCGCTCAACCGAAGAACAGATTTTTCTGTTCTTGTTTGGTCTGCTCATTCTCGGACCGTTTGCCCACAATCGACGATTGAAAAAGTCTTTTGCCCGTGTTTGCGCGTATGTGAAGTTTCGTTGGTCCTACGCGTCACTTGGCTTTGTGAATTTCGCTTGTGAACAGTGATCAAATTTATTAGAAAAATGGGACGTAAATCTAATAAAAAACTGCATCAATTATTTATATTTAATTCAATTGACAATAAATCAGTGCACTTTATTTTAAGCGAACGACGGAGTTCAATAAGTTCAAAAAACTTAAATTCTTTATTAGTTGTTTGAATATATCAAAATAAATTAATTCAAAAGAAAACTATTCATTTTTTAATTAAAATTAGTTTATAATATAAAAAATTCATATTAAAAATTTCTAGAAGTTTTTTTTGTGAAAACTGAATGTTACAATAGTACACAACGTTCCACTGTGCAGCAGAAAGAAGAATTATTGAAGACTTTTTGTGTTGACTTTATCAGTCAATCGGCCTTTTTATAAGTCTCTCTGCGCAAGCGTCACTCGTATCTCTATCTCTGATTGTGCGATGTTCGGTAAACAAGCGTTTCACGATCAGCTCATCATCAGCTCGCGAGCAGAGCGTAAGAAAAAAAACGGCTAACAGTTATTTGCAAGCTGTGATAAAAACGTATTAGCAAATTTGGATAAATAGTTAGGGTGTTATATGGCCGTTGAAAATACTGTAACTGAACCCTTCACGAGGGTGCCAGCTAGGCAACGGGCACTTCGGTGTCTCGCACGTATCCTCAGGGGCACCGTTGTGTCAGCCACTGGTGGAGCCAAGAGATCAGTACCATGGCCGCAGGCATTAACGGCTAAGAGTTGATCGCCCCGACAAAAAAGGTATCACATACCCTTACATGGACAAACAGAAGGAAAAAAATTTGTGTCGGGATATCGAACCAAACGTCGGAGGAATGCATGATTGCTACGATCGGCGACCCGACGTGGTTTCCTCCGGTATTCCGCGAAAAATTCTAAAAAGTTTCCTATCCGGAAAAAATGTCTCTTTTATAATATTCTATCCTTTTTTAACCCTTGTTTATTTTTGTAAATTACTTACACAATTTATCATTTGCAACTAAGTGGCATCGCTTTCATATTAACCAAACGTTCAAAAGAGGCATTCAATGCGAAAAGCATATAGGCCGCGCTGGACATCCTCAATAGGCTAGGGGATAAACCAATTCCCACACCTAAAGAGGAAGAAGGTATCAGGTGGACAAAGGAGCAAGTTTAACTAAGCAGGAAATACCTTGCCAGCGAGGAATCTCTGAAGCCCAACACTCCCAAAGCTGTCAAAAAGGTGGAAGAGAGCGTTGTAAAGCGCAAATGCTCATCTTAGAGGGCAAGGGTGGCACCCCCTCGGATAAGCGCCAGCGGTCAAACTCGAGGAGGCATGTGATGGAGGTGGGCAAAGCCAAGGTGCGGAAGATTGAGACGGCAAGTGCGAGTGAGATAGCTAAACGGCATTTGACCGTAGCTGTCATAGATCGTCCATTACTCTAACCGCCAGATTGCTTTATTGGAATGGAAACTGGTGGACTCGATGGTAGCGCGGATGATAAACCCGAGCCAATCCACGCCCTCTATTTATGAAGCAGGGGGATCAATGGGGTAAAGCTTCTGCGCTGCATGGATGACCCAACGCTGGAGTGGATCAAGGAAACAGTTCCGAAGATCCAAGGTCTGTGAAAAGGGGCTATACTGGAGGTAGTAGAAGGCCAAAGTCTTTATTCCAAGGGTTATGCAACCCGGGATAGCGCTACAACTCCTCAGGAGGTAGAATCCGGCCGTGCCTACAGACAAATGGCAGGTGCTGCACGTGGTCCAGCCGTCGTCAGGGAATGATGGAAGCAGTACATTCTACAGATTACAGAGGCCTAAAGAACGCCACCCGAATGGATGCCAGCACTAACACTCTGGAGACAGGAGAGGTAGAAAAAGACCTGGGCCTTAAGGCCATCGTAGAGTCTGCCGAAAACCTAAGCATAACGAAAGTCGACTCTATGAAGGTTGACAGGGATGAGACATCTTGTAGACATGCAGCTCAAGGTAGTACAGGTCAACCTACGTAAGGCATCGGCACGCTCCTTCTACGCCTTGGATAAGGAGCCGTAATGTGGCTTTAATCCAGGAGCCTGCCATATGGCAAACGATAAACCCGCAGCCCTAGAGGAGCTGAGAAATCTTTTCGAAGCTTCTGGTGAGACGAATCTGGCGCTGACGATTGGGACTGATGCCAATGCACACCATGCAGTTGCTGCTGAAGGCGCATTTCCCAGACTGTATACCGGTCACAGATGATCTAAGAGATCAAATATATATCGTGAAACAAGGCCCAGACGCAAAAGACCCGGTGTGCTATTGCATCCTTCGAAGCATACAAATCCCAGTTATGCTAGAAAGATGCACAGAGAGGATCTTACCATGGTTATAGGAGATATACATGAGATATATATGTCTTTAATGGAGCTATGTGTCAGCAGCATGGAGGACAGCAAGGGCGATATTCCTGGCCAAAGCAGATAAGAACAGCCATACTTATCCAAAGGACTACAGGCCAATAAGTCCTACAAAAGATCCTGGGTCTCCACATACGGACGACTAACAACTGTCCCATTGTGGAGCCCAACCAGCTTTTAGGAGGGGAAATCCACAGAAACAGCGGCACACGGACTTGTAGCCAAACCTTCTCTATGCCTAGTACAGAAAAATTATCTTAGATGCCTGATGTTTATTATCCGATGCTGTCAGAAATCAGTCACTCTAAAACTGAGGCTGCTATTTCCGCGATTTGCTCGGGAAGGAAGGGAGTAATTGAAGATCAGAAATAAACTTGCGGTGCTCTGAGCACGAGATAAAGGTGTTCATACGGACAGACGGACATGGCTATATCGACTCAGCTCGTCGTTCTGATCAAGAAAATATATACTTTGTAGGATCTGTCACCCCTTCTTCTGCTTGTTCCATGCTTTTCTGAGTTGCACAAACTTGATAGACCCTTTTGTACTTTTTTAAAGTACAAGAACTAAAAACAGATTTAATTTTAGTTTGCGTAATTTAGGTTGTCTTACAGACAGATAGACGGACAGACAGACGTACAAACAGAAAGACATGGCTATATCGACAAAGTTTGCCAGCCTGATAAAGAATATACATATATGTACACTTTATGGGGTCTACCATAAAGCTACAGTCGGACCCAACCGACAGTAGGAGACCCTGTACTTTGCTTTGCCTTGAGCGTCGATAGCAACAGCATACACATACACACATAATATATCCATACTCGCACATACAGTCATACCCGCAATCAAAAATCACGCATACGCCCGAGTCGCCCAATGTTTAGTGCAGTCAATTGATTTTGATTCGCACCAAACATTCTATGCATATTAAGATTTATTCACCCAAAGAAGGAAGACAGTGAGTCTGAAAATATTTTAGCGAATTCTACCTACTTATAAACACACGAACCTAACAAAAAAAAACTCGGAAAGCTACAGTCGGATTCAACCGACGGTAGGAGACCCTGTACTTCGATTTGCCTTGGGAGTCGATAACAGCAGCAACATATATGAACATACTCACATACACATATACTTCCACTTATACATACACACATACACACAAACACTTATAAATTCAATTATTCGTTCAAATACAAACAATAACCAATACTCATACATACATTCATACTCACAATCAAAAATCACGTATACGCCTTAGTGGCCGCATACGCTGCGGCTTCCCCCCTCCCCTAGCCAAATGCCTAGTACTGAAAATTGTTTGTCCAATATCTCAGGTGTTTATTAACCGATTGGACTGCAACTCGCATCAAACATGCAAAGCATCTAAAGCTTTAATCGTGACTCTAAAACTGTATATACTAAGGACATTTTTGCAAATTTGAGGGGGAGGGGGATGAGATATCAAATTAAAAATATAAACTTGGCCTGCCTATGTAATGCACGAACCAAACAAAAAAAAAATTACGTCTCTAGCTCTTATAGTTTCCGAGATCTCGGTGTTCATACAGACGGACGGACAGACAGACAGACGGACAGACAGACAGACGGACATCGACTCAGCTCGTCGTCCTGATCAAGAATATATATACTTTATGGGGTCTGCCACGCCTCCTTCTGCCTGTTACACACAAATGTCATTTGCACAAACTTAATAGACCCTTTTGTACTTTTTTAAAGTACAGGGTCTAAAAATTATGTCTCTAGCCTTTATAGTTTGCGAGATCTCGGTGTTTATACAAACAGACGGACAGACGGACAGACAGACAGTGCTATATAGACTCAGCTTGTCGTCCTGATCAAGAATATATATACTTTGCGGGGCCTGCCACGTCTCCTTCTGCACACACAAATGTATTTTGCACAAACTTAATAGACCCTTTCGTACTTTTTAAAAGTACAGGGTCTTAAAATATAAATTTATCATGAAACTCACTTCGTTGCGCAAGGCGTTCTCGGGCACATTCTTTTCCATCATTTGAAGTTTCTTTTCAAGTAAATTAATTTTGTGCAGTAACTGATCCTCGGTAATCATGCTCTGCCAGCACATAGCCGAGTTCTTCCGGGTCGAGTCGAGGATACCCTGTAAATTACTGAGTTTTGCCTTTAGCATCTTTTCGCGCTGTGCTGCCTCCTGCAAAAATGCATTGAGTCGTTGAATTTCATCGTAACTAATTCGATTAGGTCCAGCCAGTTGAATTTGTTCTGAATCTATTGAGATGGCCTCCCTACCATCTGGTAAAAACAGTGAGACGCGGGCAATGATACAGCCATGCACTTCCTGGCGAGAGTTCTCAATGACCTCAACGCCAAATTTGACAGTATCTCCGTAATGCAACTCAGCTGGCTCATTGCCCAACTTATTGTCATTGATGAAAGTGCCATTACTAGACTTGGTATCCTTCACCCAGAAGTGCCCATCAGGTGTGTACCACAGCATCGCATGGTTGCGTGACAACACTTTACAATCGAATATGGCATTCCCTTCGCTCGCTTTGCTCTTCGCTATCAGCCGGCCAACTTTACACTCTTGGTTTGGCGCCAGCAAAATGGTTCGAGTTTCAAACTTGTGTGATTTACCCTCGCACTGTAGAACAATTTTTGCCTCAGCCGCACCCATATCCTGCAGACCGGCTCCTGTCCCGGATACCGGTCCCATTCCCGTCTCGTTCGGCAAATGTAAGGCACCCATCGAGCTGAACAGATTATTGGTTGTTATCGCCGTCGTCGCTGCTGTTATGACTGTAGTTGACGCATTGTTCGCATTTATCACTGAGTTGATCGCCATCTGCATCTGAGCTTGCTGCTGCGCAATCTGCCCCTGTAAATATTATATCTTTAGTATCAGTATACGTGTAATATGTAAGAGATTTCCATCTTCCCAGTATACAAGTATAGAAATTGCAGAAATTTATCTGATCTGATTTTGTGGGAAATCAAAGTAATAGCATTCTTCACCAAAGACTTGCTATTCACACATACCACTCACAGAATAATACTTTGTGATGATTTACACACCTGCAATGTATTCGTATTAGAATCACAGATCTCGGTCGCTGTCGTATTGTTGTTCTCCTGGTTATCCAGGTTGTCGTTGGCATCGTTGCTGTTGATATTGCTGTTAATATTGCTAATACTATGGATGTTACTGTTCGTGTTTATGTTGCTGTTGAGGTGAATGCACTCCGTTTCTGGCAATGACTCGCATGTTTCGGTCTCGTGCTTTTCGCGCAGCAGCAACTGCTCCTTATCGGCTTTTTTGTCCATTTTCTTTTTATTATAGGTATTAAGCTGTCGTTTCTGTATGTCTGCAACACTGGATATAATCCCTGGCCTTGCTGTTAAATCCTGCTCAGCTGATCCCGTTACGGTTGCAATTCCAATATTTACAGCTGCTTCTGTTTCATTTGTCGTTGCAGTTGCGGTTGCGGTTGTTGCGGCGTTGGGACTCTGCTCTTCATCCTTATTACTTTGCCATTCGTCGCTGACCAAGACCATAACTGTAAGGAAAGCGCACGACACAGAGCGGGAGTTGGAGTTAGTTAAAAAGTTATTCTATTAAATGTAATTCGGAGACAATTTGATTTGAATGTTAGAAAATTTGTGTGCTATATGTGCACTGAACGAAACGACCGAAAATACTGTACGATTATCGAAGTGTAAATCAAGGGACATCAGATATCGCAAATAGAGTAGTAAGTATCAATGAATTAAAACACAGTTTCTTTTCGATGCAATTTACGAGTGATTAGATTTATCTTATGTAAAAGTTGAATAAATGTAAACAATGAGTGCGACTCAGATACCAAGCAGATACAATAATCAACTGAATTCTTTGTTTATGCAGTCGGAAATAACATTGTTTTTACAATTTCCAGTAAGTGTAAGTGTATTGTGTATTATGGTATGTACGAAAATAGATTTTAAGAAGAATAAAATTTGTATCTGTCTATAGAAGGGAAAATGGTTAATTTCGTTTTCTGTGATCGGGCGTGCCAGCTCTATTTTCGTGCCCGTCTTGAAAAATGCAAATGTCAATGTGTTTAAACACAAACTTATGTACATATGTATGTATGTGCTTACTTATATTAATGCGTGCCATGTGAACATACAGATGTGTCACGTGCAGGGAGCAATTGTAGTTACCCTGCAAAACCAGCGCCCAGATAAAGCGAAGAAAGCAACACCATCATCTCAACGATAACAGGAATAATAACTACTTGCACATAAGGACCGTTAATGCAGTTGTTGACGTTGGGTGGCGTTGCGTTGGTTTGGAGAGCAATGAACAAAATGTACAACTTCTGCTTTCATAGGTTAAAGTTCAGTAGCATTAACAACAAATCGCAGCAACTTGTAATGCCGTCCGTCATCCGTCTATGTAAGTATAGTTTAAGTTCGTGGGCAGTCACGAATTCAACGGGGTGGAGTGAAGGAGGGATTCCTGCGTCTCGAATTTTAATTTGATTACATGCTTTGTATTTCACTCAATATGAAATTTGATATGAAAAAAAAACACTATTCAGTTTAATTAAACTTAATTACTATTGCATGTGTCGTTGACATTTGGAAAATTAACTGTTCATTTTGATAGTCTCTGTTCGATTGCAATGGCTTATATATTCGCGCAATGAAAAAAAGCAACAAAATTCTATATATAAATATGTATATATACACTTTTTAGTCTTGTTTTTGAATTTCTAATACACAGCAAATGGACATATTTCATTAAACTGAAGCATCGCGGACAACTCACCTTGGTTTATACGTTCTTTCAGTTAATTAATTTATCAAGCGCAGCAAAAGCGAATATTTGCAACAATAGTATTTAGTTCTCAAACCAAACCTCATCAGTATCCACAAATGTGTGCTATACACGATACGACAACTTATTGTGAGCTGTCACTTAAACATGTCACACGCTTGCTTGAATAATATATAGTAATTTAAGTTTTAAATTATATCGAAAAAAGTTCATTTGCTCAATGTAGTTACAACTATTAGAAATTTAAACATAAAATGCATTAAAATCTGTTATTAATTGCGCACGAAGTACCATGACTCGATCCTAACGTGTAGGTATCACTTGTACTCACGGCTGCCTCACTTAGCGTTTTTGCACTAAAATTGGCGTTTTTTTGTGAATTGGCGGAATGAAATTTTTTTTAAGTTGACCCAACTTTGGGTCGATTAATTGGATTAAGTAAAAAAGCGTCTTTAGTTAAAATCAATTTCTAGCAATATATATGTGCGTGCATCTAATATAATTAATGACATTTTCTTCAGCTTTACATGTGCAGTCTTATTTGGTTCATCAGTTTCGAGCTTGCCATCCAAACATTTTGTGCTCCCCTACGCTCTTTGTTAACCTTTTTTGCGTGACTACATCTATTGCACTTCCTGAGTTTTTATCATCGATTTTATGCAATTCAGAAGGAAAATAGTGGGTGATGAACGGGACAGCTGCGTACTGCGGAACTTGTCGATTCCTACGATATTCGATGGCAACTGGTCTGCGCCAGAAAATGTAAATCAAAGCAAGTTGCATTGAACAAGAACAAGTTTAATTAAATTTTCTAAACAAAAAAAATTTTATTATGTTTTTTTGTTGGTTTGCCGCATTAGCATAGCTGTTCTGCGGCCGTTTAAAAAAAATCTAAATTTTCAAAATTTCCGAAAATTGAATTGTAGAGATTTTTTAGCATATTTTCATTTTTTTTTGGTTCCGAATAGAGGAGGAAAGCTTCGGTGGCATTATCGTTGACGGGATATCGTTTTTTTTACTTCCCTTGTGCGTCGATCAGCACTAAAATGAGCGCATTTAGAAATTTGGGTTTAATTCAGTGATCCCTGCAAAAACTTGGAAAAATTCCAGCCAAGAGTCGACATTCGTCGAGTAAAGTCGTGTCGGTTCGTTCAGAACAAGTTCAATGAACTTGACTAAACGAATGAACGAAATCTGACTTTAGTTCACTAGTCTCTCTTCCAAGCAGTGTTGCCAACTCAGCTTTTTTTCCCGTCAGATCTGGCAAAGTCACATTGCAGTGTAAAATGAAGAACAGCGGAGACAAACTAGCTTTAACTTTATTGTGATTAGCTTCTTTAAGCTTTTTTTAAAATGCCTGCTTTTTAAACATTTTTCGATAAATAAGGCTTTTTGAAAAAATAAGGTTATTTGCACAAAATTCCAAAGGAAACATAAATAAAAAGATTTAATCGCTGTTGGTGACATAGTACATACATATGTTGAAGTTGTGTCTGCAAATAGTGACCAATTTGCAAGAAATACATTTTTTTTATTATATTTTGCTTTATTTATTGGCGCTTTTCTTTATGTAACTAACAATAACTTAAATATCTTATTAGAATACATTAACTAATAGTTTAATTTAAACTATACCGTACCTATTAATTTATCGTTGGAGTGGAAAACCATAAGAGCGAAGGTGAGAATTACTGCTAACTTGCGCTAGAGCAAGGTTTTAGGAGCTACCTCATCTCTCACTGGAGGTATGTTCAGGCACTAAGCATTCATTGTAAAGTTAGGAAGAGTAACGTAATTGAACTCGCAGTAAAATTTGCTGCATTTTGAATATAATATGTCTATACTAATTGTTAATATTAATAAAAAGGAACAAATACTCATAATAAATAAAAGCTATAGCGATCGAGCAAGCTGCAAAACACCCAGAACAACAACAATCGACCGCATACAGGCACAGGCCACGAAAAACAACAAAATTCTGCAAACAACATACATATAGAGATTCAACCGCAGGCAAAGCCGAAAGAACAAATTGTTACAGATACAAGGAGATGCTCTTTCCTATTATTTCTTATTTTTCTCTGCTACCACAATATATGGAAATAAGAAAGAGCATCAGCTTTGCGACTTTTGAAATCAGAGCGTATACAAATTTCTGCGCTGAGACTCACCAGTCTGAAATGGCAAAATAGGGAAACATGAAAGTTGGCATCATAGCAGCATACATAAGCATATGTGACCTTACACATGTATACAAATACATAGAACGTAAAGAATAGGCAAACTCGACACAGACCGTGCTTTTCGTTCGGGCGTCTATGCAAGACTTAGGGCTGCAAAAACATCGATGTCAACATCGATTACATCGATGTTTTAAAAATTTCCGATGTATCGATGTTTTTTTTTAAACATCAATGCATCGAATCATTCCATGGTGAAAATATACAGCACGAGTACATTTTAATAAAATAGTTTATTTTGTTAAATTATATCAATACTTTTTATAGTTTCATTTAGATTTGGTTGGCGGTTACTAAATGAACAAGTTTTTAAATATGTCATGTAAGTAAGAGTCAAAGCGGTTTTAGCGTAATGCTGGTGAGCCGCCTTGTTATTTAACTTTTTCAATTTTTTTATTTTTATTTACTTTCATAATAATTAAATGATAAGAAAATGTTTAGTTAATTTTAAGACCTGAAAAGAAGACCTAAAATAAATTAATTTTTGTTATTTAGTTCTTTAATTTTTTTGTTTGTTTACTTAAAAGACTTGAAAAGAAGGCTTGAAATGAATTTATTTATTTTATTTAATTTTTTTTGTGATTTTTTTACTATTTCTTTAAAATACATTTAAAAATCCCAATACTAACTATTTATTTTGTAATTAAAACATTAAAAGTAGTACATTTTGTACCAATTTCTGGGTGATTTCAAGTATTTTAAAATTGTTTGATGTTTTCAACATCGATGTTTCAAAACATCGAAGATTAAAACATCGATGTTTCAAAACATCGAAGATGAAAACATAGAGGTATCCAACATCGATGTTTTTGCAGCTCTAGCATGACTGACAACACAAGTTTTGATGTTGGTCCAACTCAACAGAAACCAGTTTCTCATGCGCTGGCTGCTCAGTCGTATGTTCGATCGCATATGTTGTAGGCTGGACCTAATCGTCGCAAAATTCATGGGACCGCTTTTTAGGCTGTTTGACACTTCTATGTATTGAATGCTTAGTGGTCATATCCTTAATAAATATTATCTTCCGCATGTTCTTCACTAGTAAAGCCACACTTGCGCTGATGAGCTGCAGAGGGCTCGCTGGAAAAAATTGGGTGTTATCTCCAAAGATATTGATGTGGATGTATGAGACTATGATCAAACCGATTGTTTGTTATGGGGCAGTTGTCTGGGCAGAACGAACTAACCTGGAGTGCACAAGCAACTGGCCAAGTTACAGAGGCTCGCCTGTTCATGCTTCACAGGGGCAATGCGTACCTGTCCTTCAGCTGCGCTAGACAGTCTGTGAGGCCTAACTCCTCTACACATCTACATTAAACAGACTACGACGAAAGCGCATGTAAGGCTAACAGGGAAAACAGTATCAAAATTAGCAGCCAAGGCTACTGAGATACTAACACTATTCCCACAGGATGAGGGAATCATTAGGTATAGCTTTGAAAGACATTTCAAAGTCGAAATGAGCGTCAAAAACGAGTGGAAGGGCCTGTCCAACACCTACAACGTTAAACCTAACGCCATCAGGTGGTATACGGACGGCTCACCAACAGGTGAAGGAGCAGGCTCGGGAGTCTGCGGGCCCAGATGCAAATTCCACGAATCTCTGGGGAAATATGTCAGTATTTTCCAGGCGGAGGTAAATGAATTGATAGATGCGCCACCTTCAACATTGACCGAGAGTACACCGGTAAAGAGATAGCCATCTTCTCAGACAGTCAAGCTGCTATCATCAAAGCACCATGCAACGAAGTTGCGGATAATTAAGCTAGGAAAGGGGCTAGCAAGCCTCTTCTCGGACCAGAACCCTCCTTAAAAAAGTCACCGGCACTTACTTACAGGACATTGTAGGCTACGCAAGCATCTCAACAAGCTTAAAATTGTTGACGATTCACTCTATAGACTCTGTCTCGAAGAAGACAAAAAGTCAGAGCACATACTAGGAACATGCCCGGCAGTCAGTAGGTTAAGGCTAGGTCACTTAGGTAACTACTTCCTAGACAGTCTGGAGATAAGAGCTCTTCAACCAGGGAAAATCATCGCATTTCTGCGCTCGATTGAACTTGCGGAAGAGCTGTAACTTAATTGGGCAGAGAGCACAATAGATCTTTGAGGTCGCAGTGTTAAAATAAATCCCTGACAAATAATAATAATAATAATGTTCTTCAAAGTCTTCAATATCCAATATATTGATATCTTTGATTGGCGGAATAACTTATTTTTTTTTTTCGAAGTAATACCAAACATCAAATCGTTAAGCAATTCTGTGGCGTTTGTGTTATTGCCTTGAAAGTACTTATTAATTTTTGCTTATCCGACAGAATTGGTCTCAAAAATGTTAAGTATAAGTGATCAATTTTATCACTATATAATTCATTACGAATTTTTGACTTAAAGCATTTTTTCTTTGTTGAGGCCAAACCAAAATGCAATTTAAGCTTATCCCATTGGTCTAATATGCGTGACACTACTGACTCAATGGAAGGGCATCCAGTGTCGCTCACTTTTGGAATTTTTAATGGGGCCTTGAGGAATATCGGAAAATTGTTATATTAAAATAATAATAGATAAAAATATTCATTAATTAAATACATACATACATTTGATCACTGTGGAACACAACGACGAGACGAGAAACAACAAACACAATAATAATAGAACATAATAAAAACAAATGTTATATATGTTAATAATTCGAATAAACACGGGCACTTGAAAAATTATATTCTCACACTTTAGTACATACATACGTATGTTAAAACATAAATTCAAAAACATATACTGGGTTACTACGGAAACTGCACACATACTATCATTATACCATTATTAATACAATTATAAATTTTATTATATTCCATTTGCCGAGATGAACTTTTGCAAAACCAATTATAGGTTTCTAAATTACACCGTGCTTACATTGAGGTCGTAAGACCAACATTGGGACTTTTTGCTTGCGACTGGTCTCAAGCCCAAACAAAAAATTGCCAGTTAAGTTTGAAATTGAGACTAGACCAAAAAATTCACAGTGCTGTAAAACGATTCTCTGCCAAAAATGTGGCGGCATTGTACATTTAGTAAATTTGTTATTACATGCATCCATATAGCTCTTGGCATTCAATCAGCTTTGAAAACTGCAAGAACATTCGCCGTTTGTTCCAAATGGCTTTTATGGGCATATTCCATGCTCTGTGCCTCTTCGCTACACTACATTTCGCTTTTGTCCACCATTATCTGCGACTGAGCAATTAAATCAATTATTATTTTCTCCATTTTAATATCAAAAACTTTTAATTTATACTGTTAGCCACGAATCAAATTAAATGTAAACAAAAAACAGCTTTTTTCGACTTGCGACCGTTTGCTTAGTGTGAGCACCGGGGTCGTAGCCCTAAAAAAGTCGTAAGACCGCAGCGTGAATTCGGTATTACAGACTTGGCTAACGGCAAGTTACTCGGAATGGCAAACGCATTTCACCAAAATAAGCTGTGGAGCCTCGTTCTTCAATTAGGTTTTTTACGTCTAATTTGAAGGTCAATAATGAATTTTTGAACACCTCACAATACAAGTTGCAACACCAAATTCCAATGGTACAAGACTTAAAAATGTGGAGACGAATGCACCACAACGGATGGAAAAAAAATTAATTACCACACCTTAATATACAGACACATTAAATATATTAATTTGACATACATTGAATTAAATAAAAGTATTATAATATTTATAAAGATAAATACCCAAAAGGTTTGTGACGCTAATATCCGATGACTCATCCAGAAGAAGACTAAATTTGGAGTCTCCAATATCGATGCACAAATCCTCATAAAAATGACGCGCCAAAAAATGTTTAACGATGTTGGTGCATTTAGTGCGATGAAGCTTTAAACGCCTGGCTGTTGCACCATCAAAATACTTGCTGCGTAAGTTGCCCAAATGGTCAATTTGTGCCATAGTTGTGTGCTCAGCAATTTTTTCTGGGCGTTGACATACAATGCGAGAGTATGTTCAAGTGGTCCAGCGATACCAAGCACGGGCTTGTTACGCGCGAACCCAAGTCATACGTGGCCCACCAACCCGCCCAAGCGACCGAGAGGCGCGCCGCATAACAAGCGGGAGACGGTAGGTCGCGAAAACAAACTACTGACATGCAGAGGTTACAGGCTAGAAAGATGTCTAGCACTAGAGATTATAGAAAAGTGTGTATTATAAAGGCTACAGAGAATTCTAAAAGGGTTATGAAGAGAGTAATTAGTAAGGCAACGAGGAAGAGATAACGGTAGGAAATTTATAGTATTCCTAACCGGAATCGAAAAACTAATGTAACTGGTTAGTTCAGGGGAGTCAACTTCGCCCCTGATTAGTTTTTGTAGGAATATTATACTAAGCATAATTGTACGGTTAGAAAGTGATGGTAGGTTAATAAGGAGAAGTCTAGAAGTCTGGGGGGAGGCGAGAGTTGGTGTCCCAATTAAGACTACGTAAAGCAAAGAGAAGAAATTGTTTTTGCACTGACTCGATCCTATCCTGGTGAATCTTGTATTGGGGGTACCAAATACTCCAAAATAGGGCGTACCAGTGCAATATATAAGGTTTTAGTGATATAGGGATCGTTGAACTCCTTTGCCCAACGCTTTATGAATCCAAGTACCCCCATAGCTTTGCCAACAGCAGAGCAAATATGTTTATTAAATTTAAGTTTTGGGTCGAAAAGAACGCCTAGATCATTCAGTAATTCTATTCGCTCAAGAAGGTAATCATTAAGTTTATATGGATATAAAAAAATAAACAAGCACAGCGCTGCTTCCTGCTCTATTTTTTTAGGCAATGTACCAAAATCTATTTTATTTTTCTGCTGAAAGCCGCCTATTGCGCTCGTGTGCTTTTTAGACCCTGTACTTTAAAAAAGTACAAAAGGGTCTATTAAGTTTGTGCAAATGACATTTGTGTGTAACAGGCAGAAGGAGGCGTGGCAGACCCCATAAAGTATATATATTCTTGATCAGTACGACGAGCTGAGTCGATCTGGCCATGTCCGTCTGTCTGTCTGTCTGTCTGTCCGTCTGTCTGTCTGTCTGTCCGTCTGTATGAACACCGAGATCTCGGAAACTATAAGAGCTAGAGACGTAATTTTTTTTTTGTTTGGTTCGTGTATTACATAGGCAGGCCAAGTTTATGTTTTTCATTTGATATCTCATCCCCCTCCCCCTCAAATTTGCAAAAATGTCCTTAGTATATACAGTTTTAGAGTCACTGAATTCATTTTTTGCAGGAAAGCTTTAGGTGCTTTGCATGTTTGGTGCGAGTTGCAGCCCAATCGGATAATAAACACCGGAGATATTGGACAAACAATTATTAGTGCTAGGCAGTTAGCTGGGGAGGGGGGAAGCCGCAGCGTATGCGGCCACTAGGGCGTATGCGTGATTTTTGATTGTGAGCATGAATTTCTGTATGAGTATTGGTTATTGTTTGTATTTGCGTGTATATTTGTATGTATAAGTGTATGTGTATGTGTATATGTATACACACATATGTTTATATGTATGTGTATGTGTATGCGAGTATATACATATATGCAGTTGCTATTATCAACGCCCAGGGCAAATCAAAGTACAGGGTCACCTACTGTCGGTTGCGTCCGACTGTAGCTTTCCGAGTTTTTTAATTTGCATTTTTTGTGTTGTTTTACTTTATGTTTTTTTTTAAGTTTCTTTTCTTTTTGCCTTGTTATATTGAGATGCTAAGTTGAATCCGACTGTAGCTTTCCGAGTTTTTTTTTCATTGCACACGATGCAATAATCTTCTCAATTTCTTGTCGTTGTGGATCATGAGTATGCATTATGTTTTCTTCTTTAGCCCTGGAACGTCATCCTTATTTTTTGTACATTAACGTCATCCTTCGTCAATATGACTACGACCTATTTTATGTGAGTCTAAAATATATATATGTGTGAGCAAAATTAAATACCAAAATATATTTTTTAATTATATTTAAACATATTTCTTTCAATATTGTTTATCATTTTTGTAATTTGTTTTTAATCTTTAACTTAATAAATCATTTTACAGCTTGCCTTTTTTTGGCAAATAGCTCGTTTTCAACAAAAAACTACGTCATTTACATACATACAAAATATGACGACTTCTTTCGTAAAAATCAAAATATCAAATACTTAGGATGTGTCTAGTGCATTATCCTACTTTGACTACCAACTATTAAGTTCCTGGCAAGTACTATACGAAAAGGGGGACTAAAATAAACAGTATAAATAGGTTTTAATTCAAAAATAAAATCGCGCGTAGTCATTTTGACGAAGGATGACGGTGCAGGGTTAGAATATACACGAGTATGATCAGAGCTCATGTATACTTTGGCTTTATAGCCTTTAGTACGACAAACATATGTAGTTTTACCAAGTTTTAATGATTTATTTTTCACATAAATTTGCTGTTCAGTTATTGTAAACAATAATTGAAAGCACGTTTACCCTTATGTAGTTTAAATTGTAAATCTCTGTTAGTTATTTTAAGAACCAAACGTCTGCACTTAATTAGAAACACGAGCCAAATGAATATCGCTTCACCAAAGCAAAATTAAAGCAAAAGAGGACACAAAATATAATTTGCTTTTTTCGCGAATTCGTTTATATTTGGCACTAACAATTATTGTGCACAGAAAAAAATAGATATACAGATTAAAAGAGAGGACCAATATTTAAAAGTGGCACAAGGTGAATTTAGCGACAATGTGACGTACTTACCACAACAGCTCTTTTTCGAAGGAAGAGTGAAGAACGTTTGCTATGATAGTAATGCTTCCTATCCTTAGTCCCTATTTACACGATGATGTTTTTGCGTCATGAAGCATAGATTTTGTAGGCAAAGGGTGCAGAGGGGTAAGGCGTGAGGTATTACCTCTCTACATCTCTTGTCAACGAACCAATGCTTCATGACGCAAAAACATCATCGTGTAAATAGGGACTTAGACTCGACCAGTTAGGTGAAAATGTTTGGTCAGTTTCTTATGTTATTATGTACATTGTACATTTAAAGCGTCATATCTCCGCCGCAAATTAAACGACTTATCTCCGCGCGGAGATATGACGCTTTGAAACGACATTACTCCGCGCGGAGATATTATTACTATTACTATAATCAGAGAATTAGTTCGTTCGTTCAGTTGACCAATAGTTTAATGGAACTTGTCCTGAACGAACCGACACAGCTCTAGTATAAATGATGCACCGTTTTGTGTTGAGCACAAAATGTGTGTATTAATGTCATGTGAACTGATCAGATCACAGCAGTGGCTTAGCGAAATACGGAAAATAACAGACGGTATTTTCTTGATAGTTAAGGAATTCCTTTTATTTTATATTTCATTTTTATTTTAAATAAATTGAGAATTGCCCTTCATTAAGATAAGCAACTGAGCAGATGAGCCAAAAAGATCAATTAGGGAGAACATGCTCATTTGCTCAGCTTAAAGCAAATGAGCAGCTCATTTTTGTTCGCTCGCTCATGAATGACCCTATACTATGACGGCTGTGAATGAACGCATCATACTTATTTCGAAATACCAATTTTTATTATTTCAACCTAGCTTAATTGAAAACTCTTAAATTTATCAAAATTATAAAAGCCAGCTCGCACCTGCCGGCCTCCAAAGAATCGCCCATTCAAGTCAACAACAGCTGGAAATTGCAATATTGAATTAAATTAAACTGTTAAATGGAAACGTAATGGTTACTAAATCACCTTTAATGGCGCTTTCGATTCGCTTAAATTCTACGAAAATTTTGACTGCATCCTCCGGCACCGTTCCGAATGACTCGTGGATAATGACACTGTTTACTTCTCCATACTTTGTATTGCATTCATCCTTTACTTCTGGCTCCAACTCCTCATCTACATCTCCAGGCCCGACCATGTTACGAAGAAGAACTACTTTACTTGGTGCTTTCATGATTTCGGTTATGTTTGTCTCGTCGCTGACTGTAGAAGCTGCTCCTGGTGGACCCAAATTTGTTGGTGTACCAACGGTTGGCGATGCTGGTGGTGGCATTGTCGCAGCTAATGCAACGGGACTTGTTATTGAATCCATGACTATGGGAGGCGAGGATGGGGCGGTTTGTGGAGCTAAAAACACATCCTTCTCATGAATTATGCGACCACCCCGTTTTGATGTCTTTTCGACTTGCAATGCCACCGACATGCCCTGTTCTGATTTACCCAATCCCTGTCCATCCTTAAACCCATACTTTGCCATAATCTTTGCAGCCACTGAGCTGGCTGAATAGGGTATAGTAACATTTGAACTGCCATCGCCGTTATCGATGGAAAGGGAAGGCGGTGGTGCGATAGCCGCCCCACCACCTTGTTTAGTCACTGATCCTGGAGCAGGGGGACTGTACCTGTCCTCATCACTTTGGCGTTGACTAAAGCCACTGAATTTCATTGCTGTAGAGGAATTGTCAATTTGTTGATGAATATCGCGTCGCCCATTCCGATTGCGTTTCCTATCTCGATCACGCTCCTTATTTTCCCGTTCCCTATCGTCCCGCTCCTTGCGTGGCTTTTCAATGCCCTTCGTTTTGTCCTTTAGTTTTTCATACTCGTTAGGCCACTGTGGATCGTATTCGTCGACAAAATCCCAATCATCTGTCTTGATTCCATCTAGTACAGGTGTGGTTGCTGACAGCGCAGAGCTGCTTATGTTGGGCTTTGATACGACTGTCACAGAAACAAAATTTTCAGCTGCGCCTGCAGTACGCTTAGCCCGGAGGTTAACTACTGGCGTCATTAACTGAATACACAGAACCATATATTAATATTTAATCCGCTTTCTTATGGAAACAGCCTTCACTCACCGGTTTCTTAATTTGATCCCGTGTTTTGGGTTTGGGCAACTGCGCCTTTTTTACAGCTAACTGGGTTTGCAGCATTTTTATGCCTGAAGACCATCCATCCACTTGGCTAGTACGCGGTTTGGCATCTATATCATCGTATAAATCCATTATAATATATTCAGCAATAAACCAGCTAAATAAAAACTTCTTATTTCATTTCTGGGAACCAATAATTAATCGTTATCGGCATTAGTTTTACGGCACGTTTACCAACACTTTTGATAAAATGTTCAAGTTCATTTAAAACGTTCCGCACTTGGCGTTTTGGCGTAAAAATTGGCGCAATGTTAATTTTTTTCTTTGAATTGACTTTATACGTCGTAGATAATTTTTTATTTCTTATTCAATCATTTTGTTCGCTCTGCGATTGAGGCAATATGGTCAAACCGTATCTCTTAACCGGGTCCCATCAATCCAGTTAGAATTAAAATTAAAAAATAGATTTCTTGTGCTGTTGTTGATTTAGTGCACGCGTTTAAATTTTTGATTTTGGTTTGCTTTTAATTTAGAAAATTTAAATCAGTTGACGGGGCGACCGAGTTTTGCGCACTAATTTGCTTTTGATTAAGAACCTCTGGAAACCCTGCCAAACATATAATAATTAAATAATAATTCAGTTATTTTACCTAAAATTGAAGAATTTGCAATTTGGATTGCTCCAAATCAAGCAATCTTTAATTTAAAAATAACTAAACAATCAGACCTGTTCTGAATACCGAGTCATTTTGAAAGGGGAGAATGATTTGATTTCGACTGTACTTGTTCCAGTTTTCGATCGACTTACATATACTCGTTTTCATAATGATTCGATTACAAATATATATCGTAGAATACAGCTGTATGACATTTGTGCTTGCAACAAAGAAAATGTATAAAATGTCTGCACTCATCAAACATAACCAAAAACAAAATAGAGGAATTATTTAAATTACTTACATAGTTGCAGTTGCAGTCAGCTGTATGTAAGCTTCCTTGTCGACATAATTTTTATTATCGATAAGATGCCAATTATCGAATGAAACGATTACTTACACTCGCAAATAATTTTTTTTTAATTACTGTGTTCGTCCAATATACAATTATATTTTAAGCAAAACCTATTTATTTTTACATTTTTTTTACTCAAGTTGGCATCTCTGCCAAGCGACCCCTCACAAAACGAGTCGAAATGTCAGACGTTGTCGTTTTGGTTGTACTAGGCAAAATTAGAAGCATATTTTGTAAATTAAAGTTTACATGAAAATTCCATGAAAACCATTGAAACAAAACAATTTTATAAGCCCCAAAATTCTGAAATTTCATAGAAAAATTAGAACAGGGCGGAAAACAACCACATACATGTTAAATTTGCCAAATCGTTTTCATTCCGATTGCTCAAAGGCACTCGTTTTCAAAACGAGCATTTTTGCTCGGAATCGAAATGTCAGAACAGCAAAACGCTCGGAATCAAAACGAAATTCAGAACACCAAGTGTTGTCATTTAATTGTCGTTTTCCATAAAGTGATCGATCGAACAAAAGTGAACGGTCTCATAGAAATAAAATCAAATTCAGCTTCGGAGCAGTTTTTGCTTAAACATTCAGTGTGATCGTCATTTCCTTTCTTTCTCTGACTGCCTATCAAGATCCACTTATTTCATCATGATTTTAATTTTTTTTAAATAATCACAATTCAAAAGAAAATTAATATTAGAAAATTATGGTTATAAAGGAAACTTTGTCAACAGAAAGTACAGTATGTGTGGATTGTATGAGTGTCAAGTATGTAACTGTTTTTATCCAGTGTGCACTTGCATTTGGGCATTTGATTAATTGGAATTGGATTAATTGGCTAAAACAGCGATAGTGGAAACATCGAACTTTTTTTACGCTTAAAGCCTCGTATGCACTATCCCAAAAATTTCGTACGGAAAAATAACAATATATTCCGTGTGGGTGGATTGTATTAGTTTGACATAACTGTTTTTATCCAGTGTGCACAAAGGCATTTGATTAATTGGTAACACTTTTTTTTATCAACTGTTGCACCAAAGTGAAAATATATTCGAATTAAAATGAGGGACGAAGTTTTTTCTTAATAAAAAATGAAGAAGATATGTTAAAAAGAGGAGGCAGCGTTCGAAATATTGAAATAAGTCCCCATATTGAAAAGAACGAGCAAATAAATAAATAAGTAATGCATATTATTATATGTATGCACAAGTCTGAATATTTGTATTTCACTATTTCTAACGTCCCAAATACAGGTCTGATTTTTAACTACATTTATTAATGCAAATTTTGTTTCGCATCTAAATAATATAGGCATTATTTGAATTGCCCTCCATTTTTCCGTACGGAATAATTGTTCTGATTTATTTCGTGCGAAATGTCAGTTGCTCAATAGCATCCAACACGACCCACACGATGACAATACCTATGAACTTATCGATATTTCGCTCGTGTTTTTTGTTCAGTGCTGCATACCAAACATTTCAATTCGGTACGGAAAAAATCCATGCCTACCCTTTTTGTACGGGAAATGTAAAATTTCGGGATGGTGCATACAGGGCTTTAACATGAATTTTTTCGCTGCAAATTTGAATTTATTTTGCACAAAAACTTATCCTGTATACAGACGAACCGCTACTTATATTATTGCTATAAGAAACTAATAAAACTAATTTATTTATTTACATCAATATAACATCGATACTATCGAATTTACCATCGATGTTTTTGCAGCTCTAGTGCAAAAGCCATATTCCCAAAATTTTAAACATGGATAAAAATCAAAATCGCCATAAAAGAAATGCAAATAAAAGTGCCTGTCATTATTTTTGCATTTTAATAGTGTGACTAAGACCATTTTGTCAAACCAAATTTGATACAAGGGTCACACTGATAATAAGTGGATTCAGTCATAATAATGAGCACTTACCGATTCAATTAATTTATCTCATCTGGGAAGAGTTCTTTAGAAGAGCAGAGGAACAACTATCGGTAACCATCTGTGACTATCGATGATAATGATAGTGCCCGGTCATCGATAGTGCCATCGATAGTTCTCAACCTCTACTGTGCAGAAAGAAAAAAATAAATGAACTGTTGGCATAGGTTGTTTTGTTTCATTATTATTGAATCGAAAGTTGAATTGAAAGTTAAAATAATGTTAATAATAATAATAAAAAAAAAACCGGTATATAAATGCTATTGAGGTTTTTTACCCGAACCTCGAGGTACTCAATCATCGATTAGCCGTCGGCCAGTATTACTACATATTATCGATGTTACCGTCTCTAAAAATCGTTTTGGTTTTTCGGCTATCTATTTATTTTTTATTTTATCTTATTAATGCAATAATATTACAGCAGAAGAGATAGGTTTGAAAAAGCATTTTAACATTCTTTACCGAAAACAATGTAAAATAACCATCTGTTTTTCCAGTCAGTCGCTGTTGTCAGTTTACAGGTCCACCAAAATGTTAACTCACATTTCCAAAACATGAAATAATATTTTTTAAAATGGGCAACGAAGGTAGCAAATTGAAAGGTTTAATAATTGACAAAAGTGCAATAGAAGTAAATGATTTTTGGGCACTATATAATGCCGAGTCGCCTACGACGTGCAATGAGGAGGGTAACGTTGGGCAGCTACTGTCTATCTTTAAGGGAGAGGTGCTTGTGAAGGGTCAACTTTGGGCCACCCAACGGCCAATGGAGCGAGCCATCAAAGTAAAAATAAAAAATATCTAGAATTATTAGACATAACCATTAAAAGATTTCTTTTTATTTCTACAGAATCTTATGATTTATCGGCATCCGTATATACTGAAATACATGTCGACGTGGGATCAGTCAGGACAGCAGCATTTGGCTACGGAGCGCGTCAGGCCACTTGAAGATGTGCTTATGCTGCAAAGTGATATGCAGATGTGCCTGGGATTACGTACTATTCTGTGTAGTCTTATTTTCTTGATTGAGAAGGCCCTCGCTCGACATCTTAACGTTTGTACTCAGTCCATTTATGTGACTGATAAGGGAAGTTGGCGGTTGGCTGGATTTGAGTACGTATGGAAAGCGAAAGAGTTGAATAAACAATTGCTGGAGCTCGCGCACACCTTTCGTAAGCCTGAATCGATGGATCCAATAAATAGTGTACAGGCTCTGGAACAATTTGCTTTTGCCACACTTTGTGAACAAGTCTTAGCGAAATCCAAGGGTATCACACCTTATGTACATGAGTTTCAAGAGTACTGCAGCACACACCTAAAACATCAACAGCTAAACCTTCGACCTAGGTTATCCGCAGTACTACTGCATCCATACTTTAATCATGATTTTGTCTTAATTCACTCCTTTTTATTTGAGCTGCCGCTAAAGCCTGTCCAGGAGCGACAGAAATTCTTTAGCAATCTTATTGAACGCCTGCGCTGTTTTGATGAGCAAGTGGTTGCTTCTCAACTGGCGTGTGACCTGCTCTCTCGCATGGTACTGCTCGATGTCACCGCACAGCATTGTGTGACACCCTTTGTAATGCGTACCAAGGCGGAAAATGTTTCTACAGCACCTCTATTCTCTCCACAAACCTATATAGAGTATCTGCTGCCACATATTCTAAAGATGTTCCGCCTGCGGGATGCACAGATTCGCCTTATTTTACTGGATTATTTTATGGAATATGTGCGTCTCCTAAGTGATGAACAATTGCTTGTCGAAATCTTGCCCCATTTGCAGTTGGGAATGAGCGATACCAATGATTTATTGGTGGCCAAGACGTTACGTTGTATGTCCGATCTTGTGCCCATTTTAGGTGGAGCAATAGTGCTCGGCGGAGATCGTAAGCGCTGCTTCTCAGATGGTCGTCCCCATGCTGCAGTATATTCAGATAGTGGAGCACAATGGACAGAGCCGCGATCTATAACACCGCTGATGAATGAAAGTGATGCAGATGCTGTGGATTACATGGTCTCTGGCAGTCCGCTGCATGTCGACAGGAATGTTGCATCTATGCCATTACGTCTCAGTCCCGATGGTGGCGAAGACGACAAAAGCATAACAAACCTAAGCGAAATGCTAACCGAAAACAACTCTGACAGCTCGACAAACAACACCACTCACGAGCAAACTGTGGTTAACGAGCAAGAAGAGGCCTGGTCGGATTGGGATAACAATGACGAATTGCAACGTCTAAATGTGACACAGGATGCTTTAAATGTGGTCAATATGGAAACAAAAACTAATAGCTCTGGTCAGGCCACACAGCAATCGCCAGTCGATTCGTTTCGCACCGCTGGCACACCCGTATCTATTGCATCCAATGCAAAGCAACTTCCCCCGCCGCATCCGTCATCAATCATTGATGATCTCAGCGCTTTGGACATAAAAGTTCAGTTAGCCACACCTGGGAAGAAAGCCGAGCTGATGGAATTTGACTATTTTAAGGACATGGAGCCGATCATCGTTGCAACAAAGCCTACGATTGCGAGTAGTTCATTAGATGTCATTCAGATTGATGCCAGCCGCTTTGCCCCTGCATCATCTAGCTGTAATGACCTGGATACAAATACAGAAGTGGGTCAGGGTTGGGGTCACGATGATGCAGATGAAGATGATGTTATTGCAGGCAACAATCCAATACTAACCACCGTTTCGTAAAAAATATCTATGCTAGCCTATTTACCACAAAATTCCATACCTAAAGCTCTGTTTCTTGTTACATATTTAAAGTGTGTGTATTATCAAGTTTTTTTCTAAGTGCATTTGTAACACATTATACAATAAATTTGAATATACAAATCCCTGTTTATTAGATATAAATAGGAATATCTTTGCATGACTTTTAAAAACAAATTTACGATATTTCCCTTATCAGATTTTCCTTTCAATTATTTTCAATCGTGCAAAGGAAATGAATCGGTTAATAAATTGGTCGAATATGAGAAATATTGAGTGGTTGAAATCTTACTACATATGTGATGAACAAAGAGAGATCCCTTAAGCCTTTTGCGGGTTTCTGGAGACACTGTTCTGAATCACTGAAGGACAAGAATTGTAATATTTAACTATGATGATGCCTTAACTGATATAGTATATTTAATGAGTATATATATACATGTATATATATTTAATGAGTGATTTTGATTACGCTATCAAGGGGATCCAATTTGGGATTGACGACACTGTAATAGCTGACTTATAGCGTATGTGTATGAATGTACATGCTTATCTAATCTATTTTAAATGTTTTAAATTGATTTTCTATCTGTAGTTGGTGCCTTCATTAGAGAAAAAAAGGTGATAGACAGCGGGTGATTGCCCAAGAATATCATAGTTTGTATGAATGTATATTTGGATGCAGTTTGCAATAATTATTTTTAAAATGTTTTTTTTTTTTTGTTTGCAAGAGTTTTACGTTTGTAGGTTTTACGTTTTAAAACTATTCTTAAAATTGTTAAATCATTTATTTTTCGTTTTGCAAAAATGCTATACTATATTCACGCAAAAACATTCTAAAATGTGTTTGTGTCTGTGATTACATTTATTTCATTTTACTATATGACATATGTAAGTGTTAACATTTAAACGAGCAACGGTAAAAGTGGAACCGAACGATAAACAATGAGCGAAAGCAGTGAAACTATAGGGCTAATGGAAATGCAAATATTTGAAATGAAAGAAAAATACATCTATATATGGAGAATAAATTAAATAAAAAGACTTAACAAGTTTTTCCATTGTTTACTCACGTATTTGTTTTTATTTTGCTTACATTTAAAAAAGGTATTTTATGCATTAATTTGTTGTTTGCTTTGCAGCATTATCATCATCATAAACATTATCATTATCATGCTCTCAACTTAAACAATGATCTTAGTAATCGTAATTACATTATTAAATTTAAATAAGATCAGCTGAAGTTTTTTTTATTATTGTATTGTTACGAGTTTTTTTCTCCCTTTGTTTAACGTTTCTACGTTAACGCAATAAAAAATCGGTGCGCGAAATGTTTACAATTAAAAATATAATTACTGCGCTCTTTATACATGATGCCAAGTGCGTGGCGGGATTCGCGAATAGCGAGACGTACTCAACCAAAATGAAAGTGGAATTTGTGTCTACGCTAACCGATACGACATAGTATTTATATAGACAGAAGCTTGTGTCTCTTGGGATGGAACACATGGGAGGAGTGGGAAGCCGTTGCCACACAATTCAATAATTTCGACACACATACGCATTATTTTTGTTTCCGTTTTCAGTTGTTGGATATTAAATATAAAAAAAATAATAATAAACAATAAAACATTTATATAAAAAAGCAAAGTTTTTACAGGCAATTTCCGAACAAGTATCATTTTCTTATACTGCATTTTTCTCCTTTTGTCTTACGCTTATACCGCTTGCTCTTTCGCTTCTCATTTAGTATGATATCTCGTGATACTGTTATTTTATTCTTTATGAATTTCCTTATGTGTGTTTTGAGTATGAATATACATACATATATATGTATATATATACATATGTGTATATATATACATATATATGTTCCTTTTCCTCCTGAATGCATTTCATTCTTTGTAAGTATGTATGGTATTGATTCCTTCTTTATTATCTATTGTTGAAATTATAGAATTGGCTTCGTTTAGTTAATGCACGCAGTCGCATCACAACAATAACGCAGTTTTTAATTTAGCTCCTTGTCTTCTAAGTACTTGTATTCAAATGTGAAGCCCTCCTTCTTGCGTTGACTCCATTTCTCATAATCAAAGTAGATGTATGTACCCTGGAAACGAGTAAGAAATAACATATTATGTATTGAAATGTCTGAAATATCTTGAGTATCACAGGTAAAGAATACATTAAAGACTCAACAGCAGCAGTAATATGAAACCTAGGAAGGTCCATAGCAGTCTTGCTAGTGTATTATGCTTTAGTTTAAACACTATAATTAGTGTTTTATACCCTGTACTACTAAGTTTGTGCAACTGAGAAATGTATATAACAGGCAGTACATACATTCTTGATCGGGACGACGAGCTGAGTCGATATAGCCCTGCCTGTATGTTCGTAAAAACACTTTGAGCTAAGCAATTCAAGATTATATTTTATTTCTGATACCTCCCCCTCCTAATCACTTACCACGAAAAACCACAGATGTCGCAGATTTATAGACAAAAACTTTCGATTCCAGGTACCTATGGCAACCTTCATCTATGCGGCCCAATCAAAGGTTAAACACCGGAAGTTTTAGATAATTTACTAGATTGAAACAGAAGCGCTGCGACGTCGTGTTACCTGCTGCTGCTATCAACGTTCGAGGCAAAGCAAACTACAGGGTTTACTACTGACGATTAAGTTAGACTGTAGCTTTCCAGACTAATTAGATCGAGTCCAACAAAAAAAAAAACTCGGAAAGCTACAGTTGGATTCAATTGACAGTAGGAGACCCTGTACTTTCCTTTGCACACACACACTCGTTAGGTGTGTGCTCTAGGTGTTTGTACAGATCGACATGGCTATATCGACTCAGCTTGTCGTCCTGATCAAGAACATATACTTTATGGGGTCTGCCATACGTACTTGTTTGTTACCTCTTTGTTCACTTTTAAAATTACAGGGTCCAAAACAATTATCTTACAAATTGCATTGATAATGAAAAATATGTACTCTTTTCCTTTATTAAGTTAGTTAGTTTGTCGGTAGGGATCGTGTCCCACACATAGACCTGTTGGTCCTTAGTGACACCGGTTGTGAAATAACCCTCGTGTTGGGTCTACGTTTGGAGCTTAGCTTAGCGGTAGACCCGCCACCTCCTGAAGTGAGGCGAACGCTGGTTTTCCTAGGTATCTTATGCGGGATCTGGTTAGTGCTGGGCACCTGCACAGAATGTGCTCCAGTGACTCCGGCAGTCGTCATTGACTGCTAGGCCCATAAGTTTAGCATGGGTTCCCACCATGCAATGTCCAGTTAGTAGGCATGTGGCCAGTCTACACTCCTTTCTCGGGAGTGACAGCAGGTAGGCGATGACTCGGGTTTTCACACATGATCTTCGCCACTCTGCAGCCTTACGTGGATTTCCATCTGTTGTGCACCTCAGATGCTACTTGATCCTCCATACTTTTCTATATAGTGACCTCAATGGAATGTGCACATCCTCAATGAGATTGTTAGCCAGTTTGGTGCCACCCTTGGCTCTCGTATCCGCAATCTCGTTGCCCTCAATGCATTGATCGGTACCCAGTAGATGCGCACTTTCTTGGAAGCGCCGAACGCATCTAGTGCTACCCTGCTCACCATTGCATTTCTGCTAGAGGTGGTGTCCGATAGCATGGCCTTTATCGCTGCTTGCCTGTCCACGTATATGTTGATCCTCTGGAATCGTTTGCTCCTTGCGAATGCCTCCGCTTGGAATATGCTGCACAGGTCCGGCAGTCTAAAAGAGAGTCTCAGATTGAGCTCTGCACTATAGACTCCAGCACTTTCCCTTATTAAAATTGCTTTAAAACTAAAAACTGAGCTCAAATGAAAATGATTCCTTAAAATTATGTTAACCTTGAATTAGTTCATTCATCTCTAATTAGATTTACTTCGTTTTCGCATTTATGTGGAAATAGGAGAGAGAGAGGATAGGCCTGATTATTTTATATTACCCCTAATACATATATGTTAGAGGATTTCTGTTGCATAGATTTATATGCCACAGTCGATAGCCGACGATAGTCGACTTTAATTTATTAATTTTATATTTATTTTATTATTAACTGAGGGTGGCCGTCAGTAAAAAATTGTGAAGTAAATTCATAACTCACTTGTTCGTAATCGTCGTTGATTATCTTGGGCTCCTCATGACGCTGAAACCACATCATGTACTTTGTGTGGAAGCGCCAGCTTTGCTTTTTAAGAGCTTTGGCTGCCAGATACTGCGCCTTGGATCCCTCCATGTAGTAAAACACAAAGAAAAGCGTTTCTGTAGACAGTCGCTGATAGAATTCAACGGTGTCGTAGATGGGCAGCTGTGCCTAGGGACACACACGAACAATGATAGGATTAGAACGGCAATTGCACAACTGAGTTCAGTACTCTACCTGAGGATAGTGCGCTGGCGTTTGCACGGGTGAGCGATGGAAATACGTTTGCAATTTCTCCGTATCAATTGGTTGTGGCAGGTGATAAAATGCGGCTTCCATCATCTGGAATTGCAACTGATGCTCCTTCTGCAATGGCGTCGGACCCAATGGCGTTACCCCAAGCAGAGGTGGTATATGTGCTTCTGTCGTTGCCATTTGCTGCTGCTGCTGCTGTGGTTGCTGCGGTGTATGTTGTTGTGTCTTGGTATTGCCCGAGACAACTACGCCGCCGCTAGCAACACTGGTCGCCTGCCCGACAGAATTTGTCAGATTCATGGGTCCACTGCCAGCGGTAGGGCCATTGTTCGCAGTACCAACAATTGTTCCAATTCCTGCAACAGCTGCAGCTGTCGCTGTCGCATTTTGTTGTTGTTGTTGATGTGCAGCTGCTGTCGCTTGTTGTTGCTGGAGCGGCTGCTGTTGTTGGTTGGCAGTTGTTTCGGTATTGAAATGCTGTTGTAGCAGAGATTGTTGCTGTTGCTGCTGCTGTCTCGTATCTATATTACATGTCTGCTGCTGATTTAGGGAATTGGGTTCGATTACAGATCGATTAATGGCTTCTTGTGCCATTGATTTTAATGAAATCGCATCGACAGTATTGCAATTGTTGTTACTGCTGCTACTGGTGTGGCTGCTGCTGCTGCTTTGTGAGACAGGCATACCTGCGTAAGAATCACAAATGGAGCCAGATTACTAGAATTATATACAACTTCAAAATAACAATAGTCTCGTACCATTTTGTATGTGTGAGGAATTCGTTTGAAGATTGGTTAACTGCGTCGCCTGTTGTTGTTGTTGTTGCTGAGCTTGTGCCGAACTAGCACTCACAATTGCAGCCACTGTAGGTATTGTTACCTGTTGCTGCTGCAGAACAGGTCCATTTTCCAGTAGTGCTAATTGAAAATTTAATAATTACTCAACGTTCAAAGCGTTAGAGCTAAGGCAGGAGTCTTACATGTGTTGTGTTTAGCCACCGCTGCAAATGCAATTGTAGGTGTTGTTTGAATCACAGATTGGCCTTGAATGTTGTTGCTGCCGCTACTGCTGCTGCTGTTCATAGCTGTCGACGCTGCGGTTGCTGCTGCTGCTAAGCTACCGGTAGCAGTTGCAGGCGTTGGGGCATGGGGCTGCACGGCAGGATTGTGACCACTGGCAGCAACAATGCTGCTGCTACTGCTGCAACTGTTGTTATGGTTGATGTTCTGTGTCCCGCTAGATGCCAAAACGGACGCGGCCGTTACAAGCTGTTGGTTTTTGCTGGGCGTCGAACTGATAATCTTATTGATTTGAGCTGCTAAAAATTGTAATTGTTTTATCATTGCCCTGGTATACACATTTCATCTACTCACAGTCACCCGCGGGTGCTTTTGCTGTGGCACGCACTGGTGTCGGCTTAATCGGCTGCTGAGGTTGCTGTAATATTATGTAGGGGCATTATACAAAAAATATGAGTGAATGTCCCAAATTAATATAGGAAGTGTTTTTAGTGAGAAATAATACCTTGGCTTTGATGTTGTTTGCATTGCTTTCGCTGCTTTTGTTGCGCTTATCGCCTCCGCTATTTGTTGCCTCCGTGGACGTAGTCGCTGAGGATGAGGCTGCGCTTGTATCGCTCGCATAGCCTAGGTTGTTGCCATTGGATTGATGCTGTGCCTGCGCCGCAGCGGCTGCTGCTTGCAAGTGCTGGAATTGGGCAGCGCTTGCTGCACTAGTACTGCTGTTACTGCCAATGGTTATCTGCTGCTGTGTGGTTGAGGTGGACGGCAGCACTTGCTGGACAGTGACCGGCGATTGTGATGGACTACCACCTGAAGTGACACTGCTGGGCGATCCACTCGTTTCGTTGCTGTTGTTGCTATCCGTTGTGGCCGTGCCGCTTAGTTCTACTTCATCAAGACCGATAATGTCATCATAGATAAACTCGTTTTCCTCGAAGTCGGGTTCATGCGATGAATCAATATAGTATTCAACATCGTCCTTAATTTTGTGCACTTGATCCGCCTCAACGCCATCATTATCCAGCAGCCGAAGCACCGTCTCCAGCTTAGTTATATGGAATTTATGTCGATCGAGTTTGCTGCGCAAGCCGTCCATGCGTTCCTGTTTATCTCGATCCAAACGTTTTTTTTTCCCCGCCAGTAGTGACTCTATTTCACTCTCATGCTGATCTATCTGGATTTGAAGTGTACTAATTGAACCGGTTAACCAATTACGCGCATGATCTTTGATTCTTTGCGCTGGGTCCATTTTTTGTGCGGCGCCCAACCCCTCCTTAGAATACGCTTTTGTTTTTGTCTCGCGTTCCACCACCTTAAAGCGTTCCATTTGCTATAAACGAAATATAAATAATTAGAATTATTATTGATGTGTATTATCTCCTGCTTTATTAACTAAGTGTTATTCCCAAACGATACAACTTCCAGTCAAAGTCTCCACATCAAAGACTTACCGTTTCAATGAGCCTTCGATTCTCGAGCAGAGCACTTTTATCTTTGATCTCGGCAGATGCAATCCACGATTTGATTTGATCACGTAACCGTTGCAGCTTTTTAATTTCTTTCTTAAGATCTGCCTCATATTTCTCTTGCAGATGCTTTTGCTGAAATGAAAATAAAAACATTAAAATACAATCCAGAAATGATTATACTAAAGAGAATCAATCAGATAATTACCTTCTGATTAGTATTTGTTGCATTGTGTACCTTTTTCCAAATATCTTCAAACGTCTCCACACCTTCAGCTACTTTTTTTAAACATCGATCGATTTCGCCTATCGATAATGAATAAGAATAATAATTAAATAAACATATATATCAGAATATAAACACACACAACACAGAACCTCACTGAGATGTATAGAAAATAGCGGAGAAATGTGCTTACCTTGCAATTTTCTCGTCGCAGCCATGGCTATGTGTACTTTTGTAGTTTCTGCTGGCGCAAATATTTAGACATAGTCTGGTGTGAACTGTGGCGAGTATATTATATCACCTGTGCCAGGCCAGAAGACAGTAACGGCCTCTGCAAAATAAAATAAAATGGATTAATGTTAAAAACATATACAGTCAAACATCGTCATAAAACGCGCGCACGAACTGTTCAATTTTCCTGCGGCAGTGGATTGTCCGGATTTGGCCAACTGGCGCAGTGTTTCCCCATAGCTCTTTAATTTACCTTTAGATTCAAGTAGCTGAATGCAAATGGTGGAGATACTCTCCGCCTGTCGCTATACTTCGGCTGCTTCTTGCTTGCTGCTGCACCAAAATGTGGCTTAAGTGTGTGTGTGAGTGTGTGTTTGTGTGATACCTTCGGGCCGTCGGAGGTTTCGATTTTTTTGGTTTAACCTTTTTGGGCAAACGCTACGCGGCAGCTGTGCTGTGGTTTCATTTATGTAGTTGTGGATAGCCTTAAATATATGTGCTTGGACTTATAGAATATATAGATATATGCAATTTATACATTTAAATAAATACGCTTAAAGATTTTTCGCTTGCTTTTTGTTCGCTTCTTCTTCTTCGTACATTCCAAGATGGCGACTGCCTAAGAGCTATCGAATGTAAACGATTGCGCCATTTAAAATTTTCGATAACTGCACATAGCCCTGGATAGTTACATAGCAAGCTGCTATTGCAACGTATAATTGCAGTCAAGATAAAATATATAAATTCTGGCTGTTTATACAACGGTTGTTTAAATTTTATTATATGTATGTATATATAGCACTTTCTGCATTTTTGTAAGACGAAAAATATAAGATAGTTTGTTTAAATTGAGTAACTCCTAAATTCGTTTCTACAATAAAGCAGCAGCGATCACTAGCATTTATATTTTCGATTTTCGATTTTACTTTTTACCTTTAAAATTTCTTCATATGCTTTTCAAACATGTTGCAAGAATAGTTTTTGTTATTAGGTTTAAGTATTACTATAGTAATATCTTCCGTGTTAGTTAAAGAGTAGTTGTGCTTCCTATCACATGCGATTGATGCTTGTATTGCCCTAAAATAAGCAAAATAGATTCTAATCATATTTTAAAATTCCAATTGTCTGCTGCAGTTGTTGGTCTGTGGGCACAGAGTCTCTGACATCACCGATGACTTGATAAGCAGGCAGAGTCATACAGTTGCGGATGAAACTACAGACAGACTGTACATACTGGGCCGGATACTTAGTATAGATCTTTACATGCTCCGCATCCTCAAAACACACTGAAGACACATTAATGCCCTGATCTCGTCGCAATCGTATAAACTTTTCCACATCTCTATAAGGTATGACAACATCACCTTTCGAATAGAGAAATAATTGAGGGTATTTGTTTGTTTCATTCTTCAGCTCACTAAATGGACTGGCATGAACAGCTGTTGAAGCAACGAATAAACTCTTGAAAGCCACAAAAGTTTCCTATAGGAACAGAGGGAAATACAATAATATTTTAGCTGAATAAAAGTTTACAGAGTGCTGATCCATCATACCTCAACAAACCACATTATGCTAAGGGCTAATGTTATAGCTAGCGCAGTAAGGCAATTACATCGCTTCTCCCGGCCATAAATGGCCGTAATGGCACGATATAAACCGAGCATACGACGTTCGCCAGGTGCTGAGTCAAAAATGACACCTCGCACCTGAAGCGGAGATTTATGCTTTTTTACGGCTAGATTGATGTGCTGATATAGATAGGCGCCACCATTAGAGAATATGTGGAATATCAACGGATGTGCATCGAAATTCATGTCCTGGATCAGTTTGAGGATTTTCTCACCAATTGGTATCATTTCGCTGCGCCTCCAAAACAGCGTATCCACTGGCGCAGTATAGCGTACAGTAATGAGGCTGAAAATAAACGTAAGCATAGAAACTTGTTGTTTTTCAATAGTTACTAAAAATTCAGTCCCCGCTTACCCTTGTTCCTCGTATATCTTGGAATATTTCATCAGATAACGATCCTGACACCCTGCCCAGCCTAGCAGCATTACAATGGGCACGTTGTTATGGTTTTCATTTCCACTGACTAGCACAAAATCATTCTCAGCTGTCGGCTTCGGGAATTTAATAAAATATTCAAGTGCATCCTCACGCTCCCGTAGATCATTCCTATGCTGCTGTCTAGATTGTTGCTGCTGCCTTTCATAGTAATGATCAATATCAGATATGGAACCGCTAGCCACCATTCCGGACGATTCGCCATACGGCTGAGCTAGCTCATTCACTGTTAGGCCATGTGGATGTCCTACCGCTGATGATGACGACGACATTTTACCATTTACCAAATTTTTTGTTGCACCAATGTCACTTGTTATTTTTGACTGTTGAATAATTTGTTAACCGAACACTTTTGTGTAGTTACGCAAAAGCCTACTAAAAAGGATATGTGCCTCAGCGTTGTTGTCGCTGTTAGTGTACTCGCTGTATTGATTTTACGGCCAAACCGTTGGATAATTAAAAACTTCAACACTTTAACTTTCTGTGTTTTTGTTGAACATTTTACCACCTCATTGATTTTTTCTTCGGCTAACGCCTAGCTGTAAACGCTTGACCTTCTGGTCCTCTCAGCCGATAGGCACACAAGCCATATTTTAAAAAGTCTTTTAGTGAATTAACATGCCGCATTCCAATACGTTACTTTAGCTTCCAGCCGCTGCTGTTGACGGTAATGGGCCATATTTGGTCATGCGCGGTGTCGAGAAGAAAATTCGTAGTCACTATTAGAAAAAGTTGATTAATGTGATCTTAAACATTAAAATAAAATACAAATTTGCTCATATTCTTATATGAATTCCTGAAACTGTTTTTGATTTGCTCTACAAAACTGAATCCTTTCATATACTATACTATATACAAATATATATATAATAGTATTTTATTTTCAAGTGCACTTTTTCAAATTTCGCGCGAAATTACCAGCAAAAGTGGTGTTTTTTCTTATTAGCTCAATTTACTTAATGTAGGTAATATTTTTAAAGTGCGGCGAAGTGAAGTGCGGTTTGAAGTGAACTTCCGTTTGCAAAGGCACTTCTTTCGTCAAAAAAGCCTTTTACGGCGATAATGTTGCCTTAAACTTGAGATTAAATCCATTTTTACTACTATGTATATGAGCATTTCCATATTAACGCACGGGACATCAGAACGCATTTACAATAAAAAGACTCGGAAAGCTACAGTCGGATGCAACCGACAGTAGGAGATCCTGTACTTTCCTTGGAGCAGCTAATGCTAACAATACACACATACACACATATCACAACGTCAGACGCAACCACGCATACACACTTATGTACATACATTAAGTGCATGCTCGCTGCTCCTCCTTGGCTAATACGTAAACTTTCTCGAATTTCTCCGGTATTTGTTATCCGATTGGGCCAAAATTAACAGCACTGATGAGGGTTACCAAAAAAAATCGTTGTATGCTAAAGCACAAGTTTGTATCTTTAAAATGACTGTGGTGGTTTTTCGCGGTTTTGGGGAGGGGGGTGGTATCAAAAATCTAACACAAACTCGATCTGCTTGCACTATATGGGCTTCTATAAAATAATATGATGTCTCTAGCTATTACAGTTTACGAGATCTAGGTATTTATACGGACGGATAGACGCCATGGCTATATCGACTAAGCTTGTCGTCCTGATCACGAATATATGTATATACTTTGTGTGGTCTGCCACGCCTCCTGCTGTCTGTTACATACATTTCTGACTTGCACAAACTTAATAGACCCTTTTGCATTTTTTTAAAGTAAAGGGTCTAAAAAAACGGTTATAACTAGGTAGTTTTTTCCCAAAAAAAAGTTATATATATACCATTTTGTTAGTCCTTTAATTAGTGCAAAGATTGATATTGGATAAATTTTAATTTTTAAGATAATTGCAAAATTTAAATGATTTGCACGGGAAAAAAATGCGAGCGTACCATGGTACACCGCTGAAGGTTCTAAGCATCTTTGACTGTGCTCTTTGTATTATCTCAATACAGCTGTTACTGGCATTAACTAGTTTAAGAAGGCATATATAGAGCAAGACCTTGTGGTTCAGACTGTCAGGTTGTTAATTTATTCACTTAGCTTATTCATAATAAGAACATGTATTAATATACTTTAAATTCTGTTTCCCGCTCTGTCCACACGTTCGCTCTCGTTTCGTTCTCTCACGAGACTTCCGATAAGTGTCCTATCAATATTTTTGACATTCGACCTCTCCTGACACTCCGTCATCATCATTATAATTAGACGTATATGATGTCCAAGTTTGGAATTACACACATTGGCCTCATATGGTCACAGGATAATACATTGCATCGTTGGGTTATGGTAATCTGGCAGATATTCTACAATATAGTGGTCATTGTCCAAATCTTTCGTGCCCACATACGGCCCTTTGTACATGGGATCTAGTTTGTATTTCGTCGGTTGCGTATGTTGGGGTCAAATAGAAGTTTCCATTTCTTCTGCTCATCTGTTATATTTGTTGTAGCCTGTTGTCGTTTGTTCACTATATTCGCTTCTTGGATCGAATTTTTGAGAGAGCCTGTGTCAATCTGTTGTTCGTCACTTCTCGTGGGTTGAAATTAAATACTAAATCGTTTGGGAAAAATATTGTTCCGTTTACTTGCGTATTTTCTTTTTTTATACTTTGCTTCATTTGTTGGATTTTCTCTTAAATTCAGACCAACAATAAGTTATCAAATCTTATGATTAAACATTCACTAATAGTTCAAATGGACTCTTGTGGGACTGCACATCCCAAGATTCTATCAATGAAGACGGAGGCGGCTGCACAGCCTTGTTAGCCCTCGCGCGAGGGGGTTATAGTGCGAGGAAAGCTTGCTGTAGTATTTCTCCATATTGTCCATTATTATATCTCTGACTGGTTGAATGTACCACGGTGCCCCGGTACACTCAGAGAAAAAAGCCATGTGAAAAATGAACATGGTCGTAGTTAAATTTATTTTATTCCGAAAAAACCTAAAAATAAACATATATGTACTTAATTTGACTAAAATCATATTCAATTCGCAAATAAATATGAATTTTGTCAAATCAAAGTTGAAAGTGTTCAATTCAATATTAAATAAACTTGAATTCAATTTGACTAAAAACATATTAAATGTGAAAAGAAATATGCATCTATTCAAATCAACAACGAACAACATTATCGCTGTACAAAAATCGTAATGCGTAATTCGTAATGCGCGATATACATATGTACATACAAAAATATGCCGAACTTTATTAGTTTGTTCTGTCGTTCTTGCAGTAAATATTTAGTACTGACAGAAAAATATTACTTTTTTTTTTAAATTTTAAATTAAACAAAAAATAAAAAAACGTAGTTCACTGCCTGGACTTGAACCCGAGTCGTCCGCATTCTGCATTCTTGCAATCTGTTCATAAGAATTTTATTTGGTATTTGGGATGCGCAAACAGTTAAAGCTTTGTGGCGCAAGGGTCTAAGTCGACAGTGAACAGTGTACTCCTAGATACGTCACATCGATAGTTTGCGGGAGCGCAGAAAAGTTTACTCTGAGCGGTGAGCAATTTTGCCTGTTTATGGTAAACGTAACATGCTTGCATTTTTGTTCCTTTACTTTTATTCGCCAGTCAGATTGTAATTTTACCACTTCGACTAGATGAAGGGCCAATTTCACTGATGCTTGCGTAGGGCACCTGGAACGGTTGAGAATAGCTGTATCGTCAGCGAAGGTAAATGTTCTTAGTCGTCTGCTTGTTGGGATGTCTGCTGTGTAGAGGACATATAGTGTTGGCCCAAGTACGCTTGGGGGATTCGAGCTCCAATCGTGTAATCGTCAGACATAGCAGAATAACATCTCACTGCGAATTTCCTGTCGTATAGGCAAGACTCTAATAGTTTGTGTGTATAATTAGGACGCGTTGCTCTGATCTTATGCATTAGACCTTCTGTTTAATCTTATAAATTTAAGACACATTTAACTCCTGCAGAGAGCATAGATCCCACACGGACAGTATATTTAACATCTAAAATATATTCACACGCTATTTAGAAATCTGTTTAACATAATAATAACATAATTTCCCGCGGCATGTAGTAGAACACTGGCAATAAGCATAACACATTAAAAAAGTAACGAACAATTGCGGAGTCCTCGCATCAATTGAATATGTCAAGTGGCCGACTCCATGGGCAGAGTCATAATTTACTCATGTTATTTGTTTTAGGCCTCTGTGAATCTAGGCGTGCATAGAAAATAGGTACTATTTTAAGAATTGGATTTTACTTTAACTAAACGGGCCGAGCCGCACGGCCTTCAGTCTGAAACCGATCTCCAACGTCTGTGCTTCTATCCGTAGTTTACTTCACAACGAATTCTACCTTCTAACCAAACTCTCGCTGTGCAATATTCTCGATTTTCGAATGCGCTTAATATTTCAGAAGTTAAGCGCTTGACCTACTCAATAGTTCCGTGTTTTTCACGAAACCCAAATTTATGTAAGGGAATTTTGTTATATGTTCTTAGTAATGGATTTATTCGAGTCAACATGCATGTTTCGAAGAGTTTTGATAAACATGATAATAAGCTTATGGGTCTGTATGACGAGGGAATTGTGGGATCTTTGCTTGGCTTCGTTATCATTATTACTATTGACTTTTTCCATCGCTCTGGGGGTTGACCAAGCTTGGTAACGGCATTGAATGGCTGGGTGATAGTGCAAACTGCACAGTAAGGGAGCTCAATAATAATTTTTGGCGTTATTTGCCCAAATTCTGATGATTTTTTCGGGTTCAAACGATTTTTGATAATATCAGAGATTTCGTATTTGCTTCTTGTTGCTTTTATCCTTTGGTGAGTTTGCAGGAAGCGTCTTTTAACCTTCGTCGTGCAAATAAGACCTTTGAGACTGCCATTCTCGTCGTAGGCGTCGCTTTACGAGTACGAGCTGCTCGATTTGTTGCTCATCTTTTGCATAAATGGCGGTTGTGCAGTTTGAGAAGTTGAAATGCGAGCTGCGGTGACAGAGGCGGACTCCGTTGTGTTGACAAGGTTGTCGATGTCGGACGGAGTAGATTAATCAAATCAGGTGAGTGGTCAGAGAGAGATCCGTAAGACTTTCGGCGCTAATCAGGCTTCTGGTAATATTTTTAGTAATTGCGAAGTCAATTAAATCGGGGTCTGTTGGCCAGTATGTTGGTCTACCAGGGGAGAAGTGGTCGAGATTGTTGCTGCCTTTCTTAATTACATTATTAAGTTGCTTTCCTTTTGGGGCCACGAGGCGAGATCCCCAGTGTGGGTGCTTGGCATTGTAATCTCCTGCTGCTATGAAGTGCTCTCCTAGTGAGTTAAAGAACTGCATGAACTCACCTTCAGATATAGTAAAGCGAGGTGGCCGTGTGCTTTACCGTCGGGATGGTTTGTTGCGTAGAAGGAGTATCCTAAGATGTGTTTCTAAGAGCAGTATTACGTCAATATGTTTGAGGCGCAGGAATTGAAATAACTCAAGCTTGTGCTGTGAAAAGCCATTTGCATTCCAAGTGGATATACGTAGGGAAGCCATTGATTATTTGGACTGATGTGATACCAACATTTGTATCAGAGGGTTTTTATTACGCAGTAGTTCTTGCATAGTTGGTCGCAAGAAAGACATGATCTCCATAAGGCTTTGCTGTAGTTTAGAAAACATTGCCTCAAGATTGTTTTGTTGCTGCTCCATTGGCTGATAATGTTTTGTCGAGTTTGTCTCTTATGAAGGTGCGTTTAAGTCCAATGTATTTAAGGTAGGGGCTTCACACCTGATTTTAAAGCGCTGGCGAATGTAAAATTTTTCCTTATTCAGGATTCGGAGTAAAAAGACGATCTACCTGCGGTCGAAAAGAAGACGTCTGCTGTTGATTTAGATGGTGTAAGTAAGCAGAGCGCGACGTAATCACTCGCTGATGGCTTCGATTTTTTAACTCCTTATGTATTGGGCAACCTCTATAATGAACGGTGTGATTACCACCGCAGTTGCTGCACGATTTAGTTCTAGAATCTTCATTGCTCGGAGACATGGATCTCTCCACAAGCTACACACACCGGGCGCAGTGTACAGTATGACCGTGTATGGCCATATTCTTGCCAATTCATACATTGTACAGGGCCGCTGCGTTTGTGCGGTTCTTCTACAGTGATTCTACGATGCAATATAAATTGCAGTTTGTAGATAGAGTGCACGTTTTTCTTGTTTAAGATGTTGAAGACAGATTTAGGGTTAAATCCTTTATCTCGAAGCGCCTTAGTTTTGTGTAGTATTTTCTCTATGCCCTTTAGAACTACTTGTAAACCCTTGCTGCTTTTTAGTTGCTACGTGTAAAAGTTCATTTTATTGTCGTTTAGGTGCTTCGATAATACTTTTACGGAAGATAACTTTCCGACTTAATTTAAACTTTTGTTTCATGGATATTACCCCACACAAGGGGAATTATATGAAAGTTAACGCCTTCCCTTGGGCTTTGATAAAGACACCTCGATGCCCATCCTCGTCGTCTTGCATCTGCCAACAATAGATAGATCTTCGGCAAAACAATCTGCATACTGTTTAAGCAACTAGCTCACCTGTAATTTTTTTTTACAGCGCGTGATGTGCTGCTACGGACACAAGCACACTGTTTGATAGTATGAGTTTGGGCACCACTGTTCTAGGCTCATCTTTATTCAGTTTCGTTTCCTATAAATTCGTTGAAGTCGTTTTTTTTTCGCCCGTTACGTTAGCGCCAAACTGTTGCTGCCTTACGTTGTAGCTTCTTCCTCTTCGTCGCAGAGACTCACTTTTCTTGCTATCTGAAAATTTACCGTTGTGCTTTAACCTGTCGTTTTGTCTTGTTCCTCCTCGCGATAAACCGTTTTACGTTTTTTGATCTTCTTTGTTGCTCTTTGAGACTTCGTTCCTTTTCTCGACCGTTTTGGTAATACGAGCCGTTTTGTCGAGCTCTTTGATGCTTTAGACATGGTTTCGTATCCCACTTCTGAAATTGTCAGGCTCTTAATTTATTCATTTAGTTTATTTATAATATTACGAGTAAATATATCAATGTACTTTAAATTAAATTCTGTTTCCCGCTTCTCTCCACACGTCCGCTCAGGTTCCGTTTTCTAGCGAGATTCCCCGAGGTTCTCTGCCTATCGATATTTTTGACAAGACTAAACTGTTTGGCGCTAAGTTTGAATCGGGGCTTACAGAATGCAGTTCTTTTAATAAGAAAATAAGAATAGGAAAAGGAAATAGAAAACCTATTTTTATATGGTTTAATATGCGAATGATTGTTAATTGAATCGCAATCTTGTCTACTTAAATAAATACTTATTACAGTCGAGTCTCGATAATTCGTAATGACACGGGGATCGTATTTTTTACGAATTACGCGGGACTTCGACTTACCGAGATTTCCATTTAACGAGGCTCAACAAAAAAAAATTCAAATTAACGGGACTTTTATTCATTGTACATCTTAAGTATTAAAAGAAAATTATACAGTAGCATGAAATTTTAATAACAAAACCTAAGTTAATTAATAAGAAACAAAAAACTATAATCAGCAAATTAACCGATAACAATGGGAGACACAACACACAAACTTAGCATGTACTATAACGACATAAAGGCGGCATAGACAGTTCTACAAATCCTAACGGCGCCTTAACTGCCAAAAATTTCGCATTGCACTACGATTTATAAGAGGTTACAAAATAAAATTACGATTTATAAGAGGTTTAATATTCTTTGCTTTGTGAAAAATATTACGAATTAACAAGGGGACCAAAATGTATGAAATTTTTACGAACTATCGGGTTTTCTTCAAGGGGACAGATAATTTTACGAATTATTGAGAATTTTGATTTAGCGGGGTGCGTATTATCGCGACTCGACTGTACTACTCCGATGCCATATATGTACATGGAATGACATCAATGCAAAAGATATGGAAACTGGGCCAATTTCATGAGCGTTGTTGGCCAGTGCATCACTAAAAGCTCTTTAACAATTACAAAAGAGTAAATCTATAAAAATACTCTCAAAGGCTTCAATTTTATTTATCTTTTGTCTGCATTGCATAAAGCAATAAAAATTTACAAATATTGGATACTCATATAGTTATAGAATTTACTTTCAAGTACATGTTTTAATTTACTTAAATTATTATTACTGCGAACAGAGTCGTATTTCGAAAAACATCGGAAAAAACAAATAATACAAGGCTGCCACATTTTTGCCAGTGAATCGTTTTACAACACAATGGATTTTTTGGTCGTAGCTCTCACGACCAGTCCCTATTTCAAACCCAACTGACAAGATTTTGTATGGGCTTGAGACCAGCCTCAAGCAAAAAGTTCCAATTTCGGTCTTGAGACCTCCGTGTAAACACGGTGTAACACCGTATTATACCAATTCACACTCAGGTCTTACGACTTTTTTTGGGGCTACGACCTTTTAGGTGTTCACACTGAGCAGACGATCATAAGTCGCAAGTCGCAAGTACATTTAAGGAGTGAGGATTTAAGAAGGAAGGTTAGTTGACTAAGTTAGTTAGTTAGAACGAAGATAATTAAGGAGTGAGGATTTAAGCAGGGGAAGAGAGAGTTCCACTGATACAAGGTGATAAAGAATGTTATAATTATAACATAAAACCCTAAAACCATTGTGCATATCGCAATCTGTTCTACAAATAGAAAGGGACAGAGGTGAGAAATGTCTAGAAGGTCTGAGCGGGACAGAAAATTTCAGACGCTCAAGCAGGGCAGGAGAATCAACTATACCAATAATTAATTTGTGGAGAAAGGTAACTCCAAGAACGGTTCTACGAGTAGAGAGGGAAGAAGATTAATAAGAAGCAATCTGGCCGTATATGGCGGTAAGTTGAGATTTGAATCCCACTGTAAGCCTCGAAGAGCAAATAAAAGGTTTTGCTTCTGAATAGACTCAATCCTATCCTGATGCAATTTATATTGGGGTGACCAATCACAGGAACAATATTCAAGAATAGGCCGAACTAAGGAGGTGTAAAGCCACTTATACAAACAAATCAATTATAATGATAAGAAAATTCAATATTGACAAATAAACTTACTTTTTACGAATTCTTTTCGTTTGTTTACTTTTTTTATTAACTGTGAACAGAGTTAAATTTCGAGGAAATGCGGGTAAATTTCACAATGCTGCCACATTTTTGGCAGAAAATCGTTTAACAACACTGCGGATTTTTTAGTCGCAGCTCTCACGACTAGTCCCAAATTCAAACGCAACTGACAAGATTTTGTATGGGCTTTGAGACCAGTCCCAATTTTGGTCTTACGACCTCAGTGTGAACAGCGTGTCAAGCAAAAAGTCCCAATTTTGGTCGTACGACCTCAGTGTGAACAGGTGTAAATTGCATGAAAAAACATGGTTTGATTATTTTTCAATATATCGATATTTGTTTTCGACTATCGGTGTGCCGGTGTGCTTTTTATTTATTTTTTTAAATTCTTTATTTTTAAGTGTTATAGGGTAGTTACACCAACCGCATCTGCTTGAAAGATTCGAAACTGTGATGCGAGGTGTTTACACCAAACTCGCATCACACGATCAGCTGTTCGCCCTGCAAAAGTAAACAAACATAAGGAGGAAGAAGAAGAGTTTCAAAGCAAAAACGAAATTAAAAAGAAAAATGAGCGGAAATTTAACTTATAATGCGGCACTTGGTGCAATTAAACATTATATGGCTGGCTCTAAATTATTAATAGAGCATGTGATAGCGGAGAAGAGTGTTTTGCTAAAACACATTCTCGCTTCCATGACACAACAGCATGGAAGTGCCACCAATTCCAATTTTGAAGATGAGTTTGGACGTAGCCAAAGAACTGTGTGGACCGTAGTAAGTATTTTTATTTATATTTATTAAATCCGTAATATTAAATAACTGAATAATTGAATTATTTAGGACAGATTTGGCCAGTTTTGGGAGTTGGACGTTCCTTCAAACAATGACGTGTTCTTCAAAGACATTTCAGAATGAGTCCTGTTTTTCGCCCCACAGGTCTATTAAAACATTTTCCTCCGCATCGGTCCATTTTCTTTTCTTCTGCTTTTGAGCCATGTTGAATAATTAATTGTTTTGAATTTATTTGAAAGAAGCGTTAAAAATCAGCTGTTTTCTATCAAAATCGCACTTTTTTCGTTAGCAAGCACTGATTTCTATCGATATATTAGTCAAGATACAGCCACACTTTTCGCATCATACTCGAATCTTTAATGATTCGACTCTTCTTCTACCCACAGGCCGCTTATGGCAAACACGGCCGAAGGTTCCATTCTAACGGGAAAACTCGAATGTTCGGCCAGTCTAAACAGCCTATTAATTTTCATGTGGTATAAATTCTGGGAAAAAATCTAATGGTTTTTTTAATTTGGTATTTTTTGTATTTCAGTTTACGTTCATATTTTATTTTTATATACATAATAATTTATTTTCTTATACAAAAATAAAAATATAACTAAAAGAAAAAAGATGCTAGCAGCGAAGTCCATCGACAATATTCTTAATAAATTATCATTTTTTACCGAGATGGTCTGTGCGTTAAAGTTCTTCGTGTGTTGCCGCCTCTTCGAGATCTATATATGCACTTGAATCGTTGTCCGCTTTCAACGATACTGTAAACAAATTATAAAAATCAAGAGTCCATTTAATTTACAAAATTCAAATACTGCTGATTAATATGATTTGTACGAATTATTCACAGAATAAAATTAATTCTTTTTGTGTCTTCTTTGACATAAGCTTATAATGACTTCATAATTAGGTCCTCAAGCTGCTTTGTGTCTATCTCGGGCTTCTGTGCGCCTAGCGTGCTTGAATTTAACCAGTACTCGGAGGCTGCAATGTAGATAGCCACAGCTCCACCAATAATATATGCTATATTAGTGGAGCTTTGGAAGATGACGCATGTGGCCACGCACATGCCAAAGTAGGTGAGAAATCTTGTGATGTTTACATACGAATCACGTTGTTGCGACGATTGATCTTTGCATATTGTGAACAGATAGATAATTCATTTAATCGCAGTATGGATCATATTCAATGATAATCACACTTACCCTCACATTTTCCATCCTTAAGTTTAAAGTTACTGGCGCATCTCTTGCACATATCTGGACCGTCGCCATCACAGCCATCGCAAGAGCGGTCACACTCGAGGCAAGTGAAAGAGCCTTCATTATTAACACAGAATTGTTGCGGCTTGCATGTTCTGGACTTATCGAAACACTCGTTTATATCTACACAGCCATTTTCCGTTTCCATGATCCATCCATCCTTGCACTTACGACAACTCTTCGGTCCCGCACCATTACAGCCGCCATTACCACAAGCCGTATGACAAGGTGTACACAGCAGCTTTGTTTCATCACGGAAGGATTCATAGTGCTGTTCATCGCATTCATTGCAGTTAGTGCCAACATAGCCTACATCGCACAGGCACTGGCCATTCCCTTTACGTGTTCCATTTCCTTTGCATTTGCCTACGTATTTCATATTCAATTAAAGAGTTGACACCACAAAATATATCTGAGATCTACTACTCACCATTGCTGTTGCAGTGGGTGCATGGCGTGCAAGTAGGCCCATATGTGTTCACAGGGCAGCATACAGCAAGTTGTTTTATGCACAGCCAAGAATGCAGATCGGGTTCCTCGTCTTGCTTATGTGTAAACCAGTCTTCAATTAGCAATTCATGTTCATTGCTTAACGTATGGCAGTGATCCTGGCCCCGCTTAACCTCTGTGCATAACTGCTCCTGGATTTCAACAAATCTGATTTCACTATTTTTATAGGCACGTAATTTCTCCTGTTCCCATGCTGCATCACCACCGGCATGCTTGCCCCGTTTTGTATTTTCAAAGCCTAAATTAAACGATTCCACCAGCACAGTGCAAGCTTTGCAAGGTGGCAACCTTGTTGACTTGTCTTTACTTAGCTGGGGTTTATCAATTGCTACCGCAATTGTTATAATCGAGAGCACAGAACATATATTCAAAAGCATATTTTGATTCTGACCCTTATGGTAAACGCTTACGTGTAATTCATTTAGGGGTGTTAGTAGTATTGAGTAGTATTTATCGATAAATGGATGATTTTACGTTTTCAATTCAAACTTATCGATAGTAGAAACAGTTTAAATTCCAACCCTGAGTTAGTCCCTATTTACACGATGATGTTTTTGCGTCATGAAGCATTGGTTCGTAGGCAAGAGATGTAGAGAGGTAATACCTCACGCCTTACCCCTCTACACCCTTTGCCAACAAAATCTATGCTTCATGACGCAAAAACATCATCGTGTAAATAGGGACTTAGAGTTGTTACTTTTGCGTTTCAAACACTTATTTAATTTACTAATTCAGGTGGACCTTATTAGGTTTTGCTGAATGGAGCGTTATGAATAAGTTTTTGGTGAAAACTATAGAGGGTCTGTATTTGGCTACTGGCTAGTAGTACATGTGCAGTTGGTCAGTTCGACAGTAAAAATACCACTCAAACACGGAGGACTATTGTTTGTAATTTTCTTGTAAGTCAGATTTTGGTCTAATTGTTAAGTGTAGCTATACTAAGTATTCTCAAAACTTGTGGAAACAGCAATTATCTTCTCTTGATCATATGTGAAGGTAGTAATTCGTAAATTTATGATCTCAACATCACATATCTGCATGTAAAAAAATGAAACTGACGACTTTACCACACTAAACTAAGCTTTTCCGCATGATAATTATTTCACCATAATTCATGATAAATCGAGCCCTATTATTTTTTTTAAAATTTTTTGTTTTGTTTTTAAAGCGGAGTTACGTTGCTACAACAGATATTTACCATCAATTACACGATCTTAATAGACCCTTTTGTGGGTCTAAAAAAACAAAGAGCAAATTGTAAAAGTATTAAGTTTGAACCAAGAAAACACGAGGTCTTGTGTGAATCATATATATACATAGATGTAATTGTTCGAATTTAAGTTAATACACATGAGAATGTTTTGGAGCAAATTAATAGTATGTTAACATATTTGTAGAAGTTGGTAGTGTACTGTATGTAGCCTAATATGTTTGTATAAACTTTATTTTAACCCTGCTTTGTTTGCAGTATTAACAATCAGTTGCAGGTTCTCGTGCAACGTTTTAATTTGGTTAAGGGTGTCCGAATCGATATTCTCTAGCAAGTCAGACTTCACCTCCGCTAGCTTCTTGGGCCGCAAGGACAATACGCCATTGCGGATTGGTATGTTGACGTTCGCAAATTTATCGGGCATGCTGTAAAATTATAATTTTCATGATAATCGAAAAGAATTGACCTGATATTGATAATACTACTAACACTTGAGCCACAATTGGACTTCCGAATTTGGAGAGCGCCACTTCGCCAGGTTTGGGCCATCGTAGGAACGCCATTGGTGGTGTCCCGGGAGATGTAGTGCGTACTTGGCGTGGAGTTCGGTCTGCACTGAAAGCTTTCGGACGTGATGCCATAGGTGTGCGCATTTTGCTACGCGAGTTTCGCTGCAAGTTTGAGCTGTTGTTCCCGTTTGCTGCGAGCTGAAGAAGCTTAGATCCTCCACCCGTAGATCGACTGCGTCGTTCACGACGTGCACGTGCTGAATAAAGCGGTCCAGGCGTACGATGGTTCCTCGCTGAGCGCTGCATACTGCCAGTGTATGCATACATTGACCCGGCAGTGTTGCTGCTGATGACACTACCCATGCTGCTATCCTCTGTAAGGTAGCCTTAATAAAGTGACCATGCCATACCAAACCAATGAATTGTGTAATGTGATTTTATGCATGAGTACGTAGATGGAATTGTTAGAATTTTGAAAATAAAGTAAAAGATAGTTAAAAGAGAGCTCACCACCATATAAAAATAAGTACTAAGTAAATCAAATAATGTATACCTTCATCGTTGCGAGTGCTTGTTCCTGTGATGGCATTGCTGTTGTTGCCTACGCCGCCGACTACTGTGTTGATGCAAATTGATTGCTGCGTCTGATCGCTAGCCTTGTAATCACCAAAATGTTCTAATTTGGGCAAAAGGTCTAAAAAGGTAGCCATTTTCATATGCCGCAACTCTGTCTGAAGCCGTGACTCGATCAACTGGATTGCTGCGTCTGTCTGTGCCTTATATCGCATTCCTATCTCATCGATCGCTGTGCAAACAGAATCAACTTTTAATTCATAAATTCGTAATTTATCTTCGCGACTGGCCGCCTCTCGATTCCGTTTTGAATTTTTTGGTATCTTCGTTCGCGGCATTTTTCAATATTTTTTCTTTTTGGCTATTATATGTTAGCGTCGAAAGGCGCAAAAGTTGAGCTGCTGTTGTAGATGATGGAAAAGCGTCGATGACATGACATCGATGTTTTAAAAATTTTTGATGTATCGATGTTTTTTTCAACATCGATGAATCGATTCACTGTATGGTGAAAAGCCAAAGCACGAGTAAGTCCCTATTTACATGATGAAGTTTCTTCATGATGTTTTTTTCGATTCCGTTTTGAAACATCTTCGAAAATCACGTCGCATTTACACGGTGAAGTTTCCTCATGAAGTTTATCTTTTGCTTACATATGTTTCGCAGTATATTTATTATCGATATACATATATTTAATATTTATATTTATATTTATAATAATATTAAATATTATTTATTATAATATTTATATTTATATTTGTCCACAACATTGCCACTTTTCTTATTTCCATACAAATTTGTTTACCGCAAAATTTTACTACTCCGATATGTGCTTATCGATAGCTAATTTGCTTACATGCAACCCTGTGCTAATGCGTGTGCAACTCTGTGTTTGCAAACAATCGGAATAGCGCAAAGCAAAATAGACGAAAAGTCGTGCAGCTTGATGGGTCATGAAGTTTTGTCATGAAGTCGAACCCCTCTACACCCCTTGCCAACAAACAGAAACGTCATGAAGAAACATCATGAAGAAACTTCATCGTGTAAATAGGGACTAAGTGTATTTAAATAAAAAGTTCATATTGTTATTATATCAATTAGGTTTTACCGTAATATCTTTAAAATTGTATTGCGTTTTAGGAAAAAACAATACTGATTATTCTACTGCGGGTTCTTCTTTTTCGTCTGCTGTTGAGTCGCCTTGAAACAACAATATCAATAAATTATTTGCCAAATGTCGCTTTTGTGAGGACTATAAAACGTCCGAAACCACAACAAACTTAAAAAGTGAAACGAATATCCTATTATTATTAATTTTTAATTTTTTTCATGAATTTTTAGACCCTGTACTTTAAAAAAGTCTGTCTGTATGAACATAGATCTCGGAAACTATAAGAGCTAGAGACTTAATTTTTTTTTGTTAGGTTCGTGTATTACATAGGCAGGTCAAGTTTATTTCAAATGTTTGAAAAGTCATCCCCCTCCTCTCAAATTCGCAAAAATATGCCCAGCATGTTTTAGAGTCACTGTTTTCCCTTTTTTTAGCTTTAGGTGCTTTGAATGTTTGGTGCGATTTGCAGCCCAATCGGATAATAAACACCAGAGATATTGGACAAACAATTTTCTGTACTGAGCATTTGGGTGGGGGAGGGGGAAGCCACAGTGTAATGCGTAATGCTTGATTTTTGATTGTGAGTATGAATATCTGTATGAGTATTGGATATTGTTTGTATTTGCGCGTATATTTGTATGTATAAGTGTATGTGTGTATGTATAAGTGAATGTGTATGTGTATCTGAGTATGTTCATATACATATGCTGCTGCTGTTTGCCCAGGGCAAACCAAAGTACAGGGTCTCCTACTGTCGGTTGCGTCCGACTGTAGCTTTTCCTCCTTTTTTATTTTATATGATATTATAAATATTATTATTGTTTTATAAATTTTTTGATAATCATATTTATTGAAATTTTTATTACTATTTCATTATTTTCCTTTCATTATCCTCGCGACCCAAAAAGCGTTCTTTCTCTACACTTTGTTTTAAACATTTGTACTTCACTTTAGCAATGTCCTGTCGGAATATATGACTTAAGATATTCGCTTACGAAATGCATCAGCTGTTTATTTTTTTGTCCTGACAACTCCAAACTTATTTCGATAAGCGAATTCGTATCAACCAAACGAAAAACGAGCAAGTTCTTATTCTTATTATTTGGGTTACGCTTTGCATTTTTTTTACATTTGTCCTCAATCTTGGCAATAGCCTGTCGTGTATATATTTACATTTGATGTAATTCGATTACAAAATCGATCCACTTTCTGGCAAAGATAATTTTAGTACGCTGGACAAATCCGCTTTGTTGCGTACACCGTTGCAAGCAGTTTGTTTTCAACCCTTTTTTTATTTGGAATTTTTTACATACAATCAACTTTATTTTTCTGCGTACTATACTTTAACACATATTATTTTAAAAACCCAGCAATACAAATCAGTGTGAATATTTACCTCTGTTTTTTTCGCCAAAATATATGGCTTTTCCTTCACATAAGTTCACACTGCTGTTTTAAAGGCAAGCAAAACTATTGACAATTTCGTTTACAAACAAATTCAGTCTTCTGCGTACTACATGGTTAAAAAAAAAGAAACCATCGAACATCAGAAATATATATATTTATTTGTTTTTTTTTTTTTTTTTTGACATCATCGGTAAATCGGTGTTACGCAGTGTGCTAGCAACGAGTAGAAAAATGAGAAATATGCAATTAAAAACAGCAACACATTGTTCTAAGTAATATTTGAACAAAAAGCATTGATATAGAAAATGACAAATTACTCAAATAAAGAAGAAGAAAAAAGTCCCGCGCCTTACGATTGCAACAAACAAACAAAAAGTAAACAACGCAAGTTGCAACATAAACAGATTACAAACAGAAACTTTGAATTGACGCGCGAAACTGACTCATTATTGCAAGTATATACATAGTATATATATATATATATATATACAAGTATATGAGTCGATATACCCAAATAAATGGCAAATAAATCTGCTTGTGAGCTCAACAGGAGAAATTATTTTATATAATTTATATAATGAAATTGATTTAACACAAATTTAGCGCTATTTCAGCAATGTAATGAGTCAATTTAAGAAAAAAGCGCCATTGCGTCAACACATAAAATAGTGTCAAAATTGCAAAAACGCCAAGTGTGGCAACCGTGGTTCCAGCACTATGCTGTTTTCAAACAAACTGCTTGCAAGACAGACAGACGTCATAGGCATTATAATCAAGTAGCATTTAAAAAAAAAACAAAAAAAGAGAATAGTTATTAAATAATGCCGCGTACGAAGATACCAAAAAACTCGAAACGGAATCGAGAGGCGGCCAGTCGCGAAGATAAATTACGAATTTATGAATTAAAAGTTGATTCTGTTTGCACAGCGATCGATGAGATAGGAATGCGATATAAGGCACAGACAGACGCAGCAATCCAGTTGATCGAGTCACGGCTTCAGACAGAGTTGCGGCATATGAAAATGGCTACCTTTTTAGACCTTTTGCCCAAATTAGAACATTTTGGTGATTACAAGGCTAGCGATCAGACGCAGCAATCAATTTGCATCAACACAGTAGTCGGCGGCGTAGGCAACAACAGCAATGCCATCACAGGAACAAGCACTCGCAACGATGAAGGTATACATTATTTGATTTACTTAGTACATATTTTTTTATGGTGGTGAGCTCTCTTTTAACTATCTTTTACTTTATTTTCAAAATTCTAACAATTCCATCTACGTACTCATGCATAAAATCACATTACACAATTCATTGGTTTGGTATGGCATGGTCACTTTATTAAGGCTACCTTACAGAGGATAGCAGCATGGGTAGTGTCATCAGCAGCAACACTGCCGGGTCAATGTATGCATACACTGGCAGTATGCAGCGCTCAGCGAGGAACCATCGTACGCCTGGACCGCTTTATTCAGCACGTGCACGTCGTGAACGACGCAGTCGATCTACGGGTGGAGGATCTAAGCTTCTTCAGCTCGCAGCAAACGGGAACAACAGCTCAAACTTGCAGCGAAACTCGCGTAGCAAAATGCGCACACCTATGGCATCACGTCCGAAAGCTTTTAGTGCAGACCGAACTCCACGCCAAGTACGCACTACATCTCCCGGAACACCACCAATGGCGTTCCTACGATGGCCCAAACCTGGCGAAGTGGCGCTCTCCAAATTCGGAAGTCCAATTGTGGCTCAAGTGTTAGTAGTATTATCAATATCAGGTCAATTCTTTTCGATTATCATGAAAATTATAATTTTACAGCATGCCCGATAAATTTGCGAACGTCAACATACCAATCCGCAATGGCGTATTGTCCTTGCGGCCCAAGAAGCTAGCGGAGGTAAAGTCTGACTTGCTAGAGAATATCGATTCGGACACCCTTAACCAAATTAAAACGTTGCACGAGAACCTGCAACTGATTGTTAATACTGCAAACAAAGCAGGGTTAAAATAAAGTTTATACAAACATATTAGGCTACATACAGTACACTACCAACTTCTACAAATATGTTAACATACTATTAATTTGCCCTAAAACATTCACATTTCAATCTAAATAAAATGATATACTGCTCGTTTAATGTAAAGCTGATATACACCCTACACCCTCTGCCAATAACGGAAATTTCTTGAATAATTTAAATTTCGCCAGGTATTCTATATAATTTTCCTTATACAGGTAGATTTATGTTTTTGGTGGTTATTTGAAGTTTGTTCCGTGTGTGGACGTTCAAAATAAAAATGTTCATAAAGTTTGCTCTGTTAGGGTACTCCGTAAGTCTTGCAAGTAGTGTAGGCATGCATGCACATGTGCACTGTCAAATTTAAAAAATCTCTGTGAACAAACAAATCATTCGAATCGCTTACTAGTCCCGCTTCCAAGTCTGCTTCGAAGTCATAGTCACGTTTAGTAGTTTTTATGTTACCATTTTGGTGTGAGTCCCAGTTTCTTTTGTTTCGCTCGATCGATTGAGTCCATTATTAGTATTAATGATATATACTTTTAACTTAAAAAATCATTAATAAAATGAACGAACAAATTGACTAAATAAAATGACAACTGAACAACAAAACGAAGAGTAGTGAACAAGACTTGGGAGCAAGAGTAGAGAGCGATGGGTAGTGAACAAGAGCGGACTCGGGAGCAAGACTAGTGAACTATAATTTGAAATTTAGTTCGTTCGTTCAGTTAAGTTCCATTAAACTTGTTCTGAAGGAACAATGCAATTTTCAGAAGAGATTAATATGGTAAATGTCTCTTATAACTCCGTAACCCCATTTTTTTAAAACTATAAATAGAGCTTGTTTATCATGTGATTTTTGGTGCTTTGATATGGACAGTTATATCTTGACGAATTTGATGTTTTAGTAGTAAAACGTTTAAACAATTTTTCATCTGTTTAGTTAAATTTAAATTCGAAGATTTACCAACCACCAGTAAGTGAATCACTTTCTATGTTTTTGGTAGAATAAACTAATATTGTATATTGCTTTGAAAGCGAAACAAGATCGCAAACGGAAAAGAGAATACAAGCTAAAGTGGATAAAGGTTGCAGTAAATGGAGAAAGTGCTACTATAAGAAAAAGAAAAGATACAAAAGGCCAAGTACTATACGTTTTGCTTTAGAAACCAAGGGGGTCACACTAGCAGGGTTGACTTGATTCAAATATTGTGGTCCTCATCTTGTATGTCAATATCAATAAGATATTATCCAATTAATTTTTTTCCTTTTTCATTTGGTGCATCCGAGTTGAGAACCATTGGTACTTTTTTAACTTATGTGATTTTCGTGAAAAATCATAAAAGTGAAAAGCGCCATCTATTTGTCAAACTTTGACAAGTGATTTTCAAAAGGCATTTTCATTAAATTTGGGCTTCTTCGTTTGACACATTAATTATTCAGATCATATTTGACCAATGCACAGCATAAATTACAAAAATATGTACACAGTGCAGATTTTAAGTATAGTCATTGCCGCGGGCCCTGTTTGCCATACTCTTCAGCACTTCCAAATATCGCTCCGAAGATGCGTTACGCTCCTTGGCCAGCTATACCAACAGCTCTGTTCTATGCTCATTTGGTTTGCCGATTCGTTCAGTTCTTCTTTTATTGGCCTCAACACTGGCGACCTCGTATATTGTCATTTTTCTCCTGGATCGTTTGCAATTCTTCTTTGCAGGTGCCCCTGATGTGATGATAATATAAGATGAAAGTATGAGGACAAGAATATGAATATATGAAAACTCAGGATATATGTAAATATAAGAAAACGAGGGATATAAAAATGTAAGTATAAAAATATGTGAAAATGACAACATGAGAATGTGGAAATATGGTAAAGTGAGAAAATTAGAATATGAAAAAATGAGATGAAAATGGAAAAACAAGATGATAATAATAATAGAAAATAATAATAGAAGAATATGAGAATACAGGAGTATGTAAATGAAAGTATGTATAAAAATATGAGAAAATTTGAATATCAATATCTTGGCCTTGGGCAATATTTTGAACTGTCGTTTCGTAATTTTTCCGCTTCTGTTAAACAAAATTTTCAAATTTAAAACTAAAAGGTACAATAAAAACCATGATAGTTAATTTTTCCATTTGACATGGTTTATAGGGTAGTTACACCAACCGCATCTGCTTGAAAGATTCGAAACTGTGATGCGAGGTGCTTACACCAAACTCGCATCACACGAACAGCTGTTCGCCCTGCAAAAGTAAACAAACATAAGCAGGAAGAAGAAGAGTTTCAAAGCAAAAACGAAATTAAAAAGAAAAATGAGCGGAAATTAACTTATAATGCGGCACTTGGTGCAATAACACATTATATGGCGGGCTCTAAATTATTAATAGAGCATGTAATAGCGGAGGAGAGTGTTTTGCTAAAACCTCTACCATCTCTAAATATACGTGGGTATTCTTTCGAACGCCACGTAATTCTTCCTGTTTTTCGCCCCACAGGTCTATTAAAACATTTTCCTCCGCATTGGTCCATTTTCTTTTCTTCTGCTTTTGAGCCATGTTGAATAATTAATTGTTTTGAATTTTTTTGAAAGAAGCGTTAAAAATCAGCTGTTTTCTATCAAAATCGCACTTTTTTCGAAGGTTCCATTCTAACGGGAAAACTCGAATGTTCGGCCAGTCTAAACAGCCTATTACATTTAACCACATCACTCACATTCTAACTAGATTGAAGAATGCCAAAAACATACTCTCAATAATTCCCACCAAAAACTTATTCGCTCTATTCACTAAAACCTATTAAAAAAAAATAAATGAAATAAGTTTTTTAAACGCGAAAGTAACAATTTTAACACAATTTTTCAGTGTCTGTCACAGATTTCAGTAGTCTCAGGGCTGGAATTTAAAATGTTTCCACTATTGATTAGTTAAAAAAATAAACATCGATATATTCAAAACCAGCCTCCTTTCGATAATATTGACATTGCGGCGATATTATCGTAGCTCGACAGTAGAGCTACAGAAACATCGATAGTGGGATAGTGTTTTAAAATATCGATATATCATTCAAACATCGAACTTTCTTTATTCTTAATTTAAAAATACGAGGACGTGCTGTAATTAAGACATACTGGATTATATAAATTATTAATATGTGCATTTTATTTCAGGAAAACTCGTCAACGTTTCATTATTTACACGTATTCTTTCCCTGCAAATTTGAATACGTTTGAAAATTTACTTATCCATTATACAGACGAACCGCCACTTATAATATTGCTAAAAAAAACTAATAAAACAAATCAATTTATGCAAATACCTGTTCTGAATAACGAGATGTTTTGAAAGGGGAAAACAATTTGAATTCGACCGTACATGTTCTAGTTTTCGATCGACTTATACTCGTTTTCATAACGATTTGATAACAAATGTATATCGTAGAAAACAGCTGTTTGACATTTGTGCTTGCAACAATGAAAACATATGTAGGTCTTTCAAATACATAAAATGCATGCACTCATCATACATTACCAAAAAGAAAATAGAGGAATAATTAAAATTACTTACATGGTCAGCAAATTATTTTTTTAACTACTGTTTTCGTCCAATATACAAATATATTTTAAACAAAAACTATTTCTTTATAAACTACACTACTACACTACTATTTCTTTATAAACTACACTTGTACACATATTTTAAGCAACGTTTGTGTATAAAACTTAAACTAATACTCAATTTCCTTTGCGGTTTACGACTTTTTTTGGGGCTACGACCTTTAAGGTGTTTCCACTGAGCAAATGGTCGTAATCGCAAGTCGAAATCAGATGTTTTTTGTTTACATTTAATTTGATTAGTGACTTGCAGAATAAATTAAAATATTTTGATTATAAAATGGAGAAAATGAGTATTGATTTAATTGCTCAGTCCCAGATAATGGTGGACATAAGCGAAATGGAGTGTAGGGAAGAGGCGCATTGAATAAAGCCATTTGGAACAAATGGCAAAAGTTGTTGCAGTTTTCTAAGCTGAATTAATGCCAAGAACTATATGGATGCATGTAATAACAAATTGTGTCATTTATTTAAAATACTTATTGTATACTGCAATAATATAAAATACAAACAAATCAATTTTAATGATAAGAAAATATATAAAAATATTATAAATAATAAACAAATAAACTTACTGTTTACGAATTTTTTTCGTTTGTTTACTAAATCTCTTTAACAATTACAATAGAGTAAATAATGAATCTACATAACATGATTTGCTTCCAATTTGAGTAAATATCTATAAATATACTCTCAAAGGCATCAATTTTATTTATATCTTGTCTGCATTGCATAAAGCAATTAAAATTTACAAATATTGGATACTCATATAGTTATAGAATTCACTTTCAAGTACATGTTTTAATTTACTTAAATTATTATTACTGCGAACAGAGTCGTATTCCGAAAAACATCGGTGAAATAATACAAGGCTGCCACATTTTTGCCAGTGAATCGATTTACAACACAATGGATTAGTCCCAAATTCAAATGCAACTGACAAGATTTTGTGTGGGCTTGAGACCAGTCTCAAGCAAAAAGTCCCAATTCTGGTGTTACGACCTCAGTGGAAACAGGGTGTAAAAGCTCTTACACACATTTTTACTCAAGTTGGCAACTCTGTCAAGCGACTTTCCAAAAAACGAGTCGAAATGCCAGACGTTGTCGTTTGGTACTAGGCAGCAGGGCTGCCAATTTGGCTTTTTTCCCGTCAAAACAGGCTTTTTTTGAAGCCTTACTGCTGGAAAAATTTTTGAATTGCGGGAAGCGGGAATTCTGCCTTTTTTAGAAATTCACTTGGCTTTTTCGCGATTTTTTTTTTTGTGTTGTTAACACTTAAATAGAATATATGAAAAAGTGACAACTTTAAACCAGAAAATGTGGCGTATACAACAATATCAATTTGATCAAGTGGGACAACATCAGCGACACAAATAAATTTTGGGTTGAGGTGCTAAATATTAAAGATTCTGGTGGAAACCGCAGATTTTTTGAGTTGGCAACTGTGGCCATCCAAATATTGTGTTTGCCCTCATACGCGGAAATAGATAGGGCTTTTAGCCAGGTTAACCTAATTAAATCCAAATTAAGGAATTCGATGGGCCTCAGCATAACTAACAGCATTCTATGCATAAGGTAAAGTGTTAATTTCAAGCAAAGGATATACTGTATTCATTATAATTTTATTAATATACAGATACGGTTTGCGAAGGATCGGAAAATGCTGCGTATTGAAGTGCCTGCAAAATATCTGCGCATCATAGGCACTAATATGTCATACGCAAATGAGGAAGATCAAGAAGATATTGATAAAATGGAATTCTAAAAAAACAAAAAATAAACAAAATTACCTTTTTTTTTTTTTATTTTTTTGGCTTTTTTGATCAATTTTTTGAAGCTTTTTTTTTGGATTGTTTTATAATATTTGTTACCTTTTTTCCAATTCTCCAGTCAAAAACAGCTTTTTTTGCTGGTGAAAAGTTGGCAGCACTGCTAGGCAGTTTACTCGGAATCGAAATTCAGAACAGGTCTGACTGTCTTTTTTTTTTCAAATTACTCACTAGGGGTCTGAAACGTCACTATCACGGTTGCCAACCAACCCATATTAAAGGTACCAGTTTTGGAACAAAAATACCAATAGTGGCAACCGTGGTCAACATGTAGTGCAACATCGATGTTGAAAATAAAACATCGATATATCGGACAATTTTGATAACATCGATTTTTGCATTTTTGCAGCTCTACTCCACAGCCAATTTTCCAAATTTAAATGAAAATAACTAAAAGGAAACGCTCAGGAGCAACCCATACTAGTCAAATGCATACATAGACACATATTTAAGTTTCGTTTATTAATATTTACATATTAATTACAAATATTTATCATTTTAATTTGTAGATATGCTCAAAATTTCAACTATAAAACTATATAATAAAATTGGGAATTGAAAAATTTAAACAGTCACCATTTAATGTTCAATGCCGAGCTTAGCTTCTCAACGGCATGATACCGCGTATGTAGCAGATCAACAGATTTATCTGTATCGCCGCCATCCAAGAAATCAGCGTAAATTTGTTTGGTATGACTATTGTCGGGTTCCGATTGCGGTAGTTTTTTGTAGAGTTCCTCTAGTTGTTGGGTGAGTTCGCGTACGTGTTGCCCAGTAGTTGGACGTATCTGAGCGCCGCCATTAATGCAGCCGGAAGGGCAAGCCATCACCTCCACGAAGTGGTAGCTGGGCCCTTTTCCGCGCTTCAGTTTCTGTACTAAATTTTGAATGTTACGAAAACCATTAGCAATGGCAAATTTTAACAAAGTTTTTCCATCTTTTTCCAAAGAAATTTCGCTGAAATCACGATTTCGCAGTGGCTTAAAATTGAGTTCTTTAGACGTCTCTTCGCCGAACAACTCCTTGCTTGCATATTTAAATATATGCTCCGCATAACCACCCGACATTGTGTATTCGTGCGCATACAGCATTGACTCTGGCGCTGTATCCGTCCAGGGCCAGTCCAAGTTGGAAGGTTCCTGCTGTTGCAAAGCTTGCTCCTCAACCTGCAGCATTTGCTCCAACTCAACTAGAATGCAAATACTTATTACGAGAAGAGTATTAAAACTTTGTTTTCTTTATACTTACTAGATGTAATAACACAGTCGACGTCACGAGATTTATGCACTTCGCTATAAAAATCCTCCCTTGAAGACTCAAGCTTTTTATCATAACAGGGCATGACAGTTACATGGTAGATCTTTGAGCCTGGTACTGCTAGCTTGTCGGCAAGAAACTGCTTAACCAGTACACCCATTATTTGCTGTGGCGATCTCGTTGTGGCTATATAAGGCAGTATAAAATTACCATGCGTTTTTTCAGCATAGCAAACCCAGCCGGGGCATGAGGAACTAAGCATAGTGAGTTGTGCATTATCTCGATATCGTTCCACAAACTCCTGTCTACACTCCATTAAAGCCAAATCATCAGCAATCTTGGTACTCAGCACATAATCGGCGCCCAATCGTCGTAAGTAACCCGCCAAATGTTGACTCGCCTCGGTTACGCTTAGGTGATAGCGATGTGCTAGACTTATTAAAGGCTGCATGGATACTGTAAAAACCACAAACTTTTTTTCTTCATTATCATTTAAGGCTTTAAGCTCTTGATTTTTCCGTAACACCTTCAGCAGTTCCTCTTGACTCTGCTGAGTAATAAGAACACCTTCGGCGGATGTTATACAGCCAGAGCAGGCCAGGCAATCCTGCAGTGTAATTTCAACTTTTTGCAGCTTTTGTTTACCGCTCTGTGGGAAGTGAGAAAGGAATTAAATATGTTAAATGCACTTGCAATGACTTACATCCTCAGAATCTTCGTAGTAGCCATCCGCTTGCACTGTAATTTTAGCTCCGGTCTTTGACTTTATTTTATCTATTGATACTGGTTTAATACACTCTTGAGAAGGTGTGATAAAGTCGTCTAGGTCTGTAAGCTGCAGCGCTCCGCTAAAACGCGACATGACTGAGAAAATTACAATTTCCCAATTTCTGTCTCACTTGAACTACATACATATATGAGTGTTTTTGTGTGAACTTACGTGTATAAGCACGGTTGTCACACTTGGCGTTTTTGCGCCAAAATTAGCACATTTTTATGTGTTGGCGCAATGGTTTTTTATTTTAAATTGTTCCTTTAACGTCGTACAGTAGGACAATCGCTAGATTTACGGGGCCAAAAATAATTTTTTCATGTTAAAGTTTTGTGATAAAAGTATTCCTATCCATGCACACATGCTGACAAACACTCACACTTGCACATAGCGCAAAGTCACACGCAACCACACATACGCTGGAGCTACTCCTCTCTACCTAGTACAGGGAATTGAATCTTGAATATCTCCGGTGTTTATTATCCGATTGAGCCACACAGCACTGATGAAGGTTATCATAAAATTATTGTATGCCAAAGCACAAGTTTCTATCTTTATAATTGTGGCTGTGGTTTTTCGCGGTTTTAGGGGGAGGGGGGAAAGGTATCAAAAATCTAACACAAACTTGATCTGCTTGCACTATAGGGGCATCTAACTGCCTAATATGGTGTCTTACAGTTTACGAGATCTAGGTGTTCAAACAGACGGACAGACAGACGGACGGACGAACGAACATGGCTAGATTGACTCAGCACGTCGTCCTGATCAAGAATATATATATTTTGTGGGGTCTGCCACGCCTCCTTCTGCCTGTTACACACAAATGTCATTTGCACAAACTTAAAAGACATACGCCTTTCCTTTAGGGAGCATCTGGAGTAAGCGTAGGGTGGAGCAGCAGACACAAGCAGGGCCTTATCAGGCTAATTCCTAATCTTAGCCCGTGTGTCGAACGAAGACATGGCGCAGCGAATTTTTACCTCGCCCAACAACTAAGTGGACATTGATGTTTCAGGCAGTACTTGCACAGATTTGTACATGAAACGACCATGTACAACATCTCGTGTGACGGAGAGGTAGTCGAGGATGCGTGCCATATAATTCTAGAGTGTGACAGGTTCAGCGAGGAGAGGGCACGGCTGGCTTCGGCTTATGGTCGGGCCATCACCGAAAGTGACTTTGGCATACTTGGGTTGCTTAAGAGGTAGCTTTCAATTTCGCCGCGCTGGTTTTAATATAATAATATAATTTGGAGTAGAGCGATTTCCCCGAAGCATTACTTGGCGGCCGTCCCGAGGAAATTCCATCTACTTTTCAATTATTCCTTTTCGTTTGTAATAATAATTTAGTGTTAGTTGTAAATAAAAATGCCCAGAAATATACAGTCGGACGCAACCGGCAGTAGGAGACCCTGTACTGTGCTTTGCCTTGGGCGTCGACAACAGCATCTACATACCCATACATGTTCATATGCATACACACATAGACACATACACTTATGCATGCAACCCCAGCCAGCATTTTTTGAAAATTCCGGTCAAATTAAAGTCTGTTTTGAGTCACTTTTCTGATCAAAATAAGCATAAATGCGCCTGTTTTCTGATCATAAAGGACACTTTGTTAGGGAGAAATTACTATGCTAGCCGCGACAGTTGCAAAAGAGCTTTAAATTGCCAATTTTTCTGGGAAAAAACGACTCGTTTTGGAGTCATATTTTTATCAAGTATTCAGCTAATGCCCCATTGAACAGCAGGTAGCAGATTAGCTTCGAACGCCGAGCAATAGGTAATTTTAGAGCGCAAGCTTAAAATTTGTAAAGGGAAGTACCGTTTTAAAAAGATTAGCGAAATAAGAAGTTGTCCCTCGGCTACTTGTTCGTCGATTTAGTAGAGCAAAGCAAACGCCCGATAATCACATTTCAATCCTTAATTTTCGATTGCCTTACATTTTTTTGGTGTTTCATGAATCATATTTTGCGAACATTTAACGAGTCATTTTCGAGTTATTTTCAAGTAATTTTTCAGTCACCCATAAATTGAATCTTTTTAGACCCTGTACTTTAAAAAAGTACAAAAGGGTCTATTAAGATTGTGCAAGTCAGAAATGTATGTAACAGGCAGAAGGAGGCGTGGCAGACCCCACAAAGTATATATATTCTTGATCAGGACGACGAGCTGAGTCGATCTAGCCATGTCCGTCTGTCCGTCTGTCTGTCCGTCCGTATGAACACCTAGATCTCGGAAACTGTAAGAGCTAGAGACATCATATTTGGCAGTTAGATGCCCCTATAGCGCAAGCAGATCAAGTTTGTTTTAGATTTTTGAAACCTCCCCCCCCTCCCCCAAAAACTGTCACACCCACAATTTTAAACATACAAACTTGTGTTTTGGCATACGATAATCTTATGATAATCTTTATCTGTTCTGTGAATTTCGGCCCAATCGGATAATAAACACCGGAGATATTCAAGATTCAATTCCTTGTACTAGGTAAGGGGGGAGCAGCGCGAGCGTATGTGTGGTTGCGTGTGACTTTGCGCTATGTGTGCATGTGTGAGTGTATGTTAGTGTGTGTGTGTGTGCAATGGAAAGTACAGGGTCTCCTACTGTCGGTTGAAGCCGACTGTAGCTTTCCGAGTTTTTTAAAATCTTTTTAACGACTCGAAAAATACTCTTCTAGGATATTATTCTAAAAACGAAGTTCCAAATGCTGGCTGGGACTATACGCACAAATCCAAACACTGACCAATACTCACACACACATACATAACCGCAATGAAAAAAAACTCGGAAAGCTACAGTCGGATTCAACCGACAGTAGAAGACCCTGTACTTTGATTTACCCTGGGCGTCGATAATAGCGGCTGCATATACAGTAGAATCCGGTTATAGCGACTTTCAAGGGACCGACGATTTTACGTCGTTATACACGGAAGACGCATTAACCAAAAGGAGCAAAAAATTATGTTAGTTGTTTATTTTAGGGTTGCCATGTTTGTAATAGGTTTTAAAATGAAACAAATTAATTTTTTAATCAAAACAAAAAATTTAATAAATTCAATTCAATAACATAGGTTTTTAGTCGTATACATATGCATTATTCAGAAGCTCACTATGGCGCATTTTGCGCATTAACTCACATTTGGTGAATTTACGCATTCAGTTTTACTTGAAAAAAACTCGGAAAGCTACAGTCGGATTCAACCGACAGTAGAAGACCCTGTACTTTGATTTACCCTGGGCGTCGATAATAGCAGCTGCATATAAGTATATACTCACATAAACATACATATAAACATATGTGTGTACACATACACACATACACTTATACATACAAATATACACGCAAATGCAAACAATAACCAATACTCATACAGAAATTCATACTCACAATCAAAAATCACGTATACACTCTAGTGGCCACATACGCTGCGGCTTCCCCCTCCCCTAGCCAAATGCCTAGTACTGAAAATTGTTTGTCCAATATCTCCGGTATTTATTATCCGATTGGACTGCAACTCGCACCAAACATGCAAAGCATCTAGGGCTTTAATCCTGCAAAAAATCCAGTGACTCTAAAACTGTATATACTAAGGACATTTTTGCAAATTTGAGGGGGAGGGGGATGACTATTCAAACATTTGAAATAAACTTGACCTGCCTATGTAATACACGAACCTAACAAATAAAAAAATTAAGTCTCTAGCTCTTATAGTTTCCGAGATCTAGGTGTTCATACAGACAGACAGACGGACAGACAGACAGGGCTATATCGACTCAGCGCGTCGTCCTGACCAAGAATATATATACTTTATGGGGTCTGCCACGCCTCCTTCTGCCTGTTACACACAAATGTCATTTGCACAAACTTAATAGACCCTTTTGTACTTTTTAAAGTACAGGGTCTAAAAAATCAGAAATAAACTAGAAATATAACGGGACATCGGTGCCGATCACTGATAGATACATACATTTCTAACAGCGTCGTTTGATGCTTAAATTTGGCATTATTTCGCCGTATTTTTTTCGCGACTTCGCAATATCCGTTGAATTGTGAAAAATCTCGTCTGTATAAGCGGTTTGTCGCTAAAAGCGGAAACGTACTAAGCGGAGTCCCTTTCATATAAGTTTGTATGGGGACCAACCAAGCAACCTATGTAATACACGATCCTAACAAAAAAAGAATTAAGTTTCTAGCTCTTATAATTTCCAAAATTTAGGTAAAAATATCGTCAATTTAAATTAAAACCCTGTAGCTTCCATTTTAGCACTATTTTTTAATTCTGCGGTAAATAAAACTTACCAAAAGTCTGTAAATACCGCTAAAAATACTATAATGGTATTTTCCGCTTTTGCAATGAACGCTGATGAACGCGAGAATTTCTCCATCTCTCCTATAAGCCATTGCGCGAACAAATGGAAAAGCGCCAATTTTGGCGCATAAACGCCAAATGTGGCAACCGTGCTTGACAGTTTATTTAATTTCACTTACAAAATATGTAAACATTACTCGTTGTCTTTGATTCGCATGTTTTGAATTTGGCTTACACAAATATACATACATACATAGATGCATTGAAGGTTACACATATTGATGCATAGACCCTTTTTGAATGGCAAAAAGTTTATTTAATTTGATGTGGCAACGCTGACCGTTCTTATTAAACATTTCATTTGGAAACGTTTTTGCCATGGGGCGAAGAAAATACTTCGGCAGTACACCTAAAAAGGTAATAATACAAAAATTAACAATTTCTTTAAAGTAGGGCTAATTCAATGTGTCAATTTGGTAGGTGATGCACCACGGAGAATTCATAAATCGTATTCGAAAAACGCTTTATTATGGTGGCGTTGATACAACGGAGGCGGACATGGAAGTTTCTATGCCCTTTGCCGAATATGCAGCTGATCTATTCTCGGAACCTCATCGCGGCCATTCCTTGCATCGTTTGAATTCAATTGCAGCTGGCAAAACACATGCAACACCCTGCTCCTTAATAATGGCATTAATCTACTTGGATCGCCTAAATATAATTGATCCGGGTTACGGGTATCGAATCACGCCACAGGAGCTCTTTGTTGTGTCATTGGTAAGTGTTTCGTTGGTGTCACGAGCTGTTTGCATGGAGTGTGAAACCTGTTGATTGATAATCTGCTTTTTAGCGTAATTTTGCGTACATGTTGTACATATGTATGTGTGTGCATGCGCACACAAACATATGCAGTGTTCTAGAAAAGCGTGCTTTATATACGCATATATGTACATACATATGTACGTACATAGAAATCGAAAAATGTGCATGCATTGATGCGCATTTCCATTCCTAGTAGCTTTTGCTTATTGTTGATGCATTTGGATGTAATGAAATACATACATACATATATATGTAGTATTTGTGCATTCTTTGATTTTATGCGTCACATGCTTTGTTGTTTGAAAGTAAACAACGTGTAAGTGGAATGACGTCAAATGTTCGTAATTATCAACCTGTTGTTGTTGTTGCTTTGTTTTCAGATGATCTCAACGAAATTCTATGCTGGCCATGATGACCGTTTCTATTTGGGAGACTGGGCGAAGGAGGGCAACATGAGCGAAGACCGACTTAAGCAAATGGAACTAGAGTTTTTGACAGCAATTGTAAGTCCTCGTCTACAATATTGAAACAAATTATGGATTCGAGTATGTCTCTTTTAGGATTGGAACATATACATATCAAACGAGCAGTTTTTTGAGAAACTTAGCTGCGTTGAACGCACGCTAGCACAGCGCGAGGGTCTGCGACGAGGCTGGCTTACCTATAGTGAACTCATTCAACTTCTGCCGAACTTTACGTTGATAACGTATTTACTCAATAATGTAGCTATGTTGGCTTTGAGCTACGCGGCGAGTGTATTTACCATTGCGGGCGCGTTTTTTATAGCTAGTCAAGTACCTGGTACCGTGTGGAATAGACAGGCAGAGTCAAATATCTCTGCCGGAATAGTGAACTCAACGCAACTACGAGTACAAATTGCAATTACGCCAGTTGATTTGCCAATTGAAGATGAAAGCTTAACTGCATTGAATGTGGAATCAGAACTCTTAAAACTGGAGCAAGAGTACTGTGCCGACGAAAGACTGAACGAACTGCAGAGTGCACAACGATTGAAACGACCCGTAGACTCTAGGCTACCGCCTAACTGTAATAGGGAATATGCTTCCAGACGACAAGATACCACACACCACTGGCTTAACATCAAATCAGAGTATAGCGATGTTCTCAAGAACCAAAATCTGATCACATTTGATAACCAGAAGCATAATTATTGGTATCATGCTCAGAATTCATCCGTGTTTTGGGAATTCCTCACCGAGGTAATGTCGCAGCAGTCGTTTTTAATAAGGTGGCCTGAGTTATGGTCGAAAATTATCTAAATTCGGGATAAAATGTACGAAATTGAGTTAATTTACCCTATCACATTTAATGTAATGGAAATATATTTTTTCAACTAATGACAAAAATTAAACAGTTTCAAGTAAAATATGAATGAAATTACTACCTTTTTATATTTTATACACACATACGTCCAAGATTTGTACATCCTTCAGTTATTTCCAATAATGGGAGAACAAATTTAATATTTGCATAAATTTTTACTATATTTTATTCGATTCAATTGATTTAAGCTCTCTACATTTTGGACTTTAATATTATATATAAATATATACATATATATTCGGATATATATATATATATATTTTGTTTTGCTGATTTTTTTTTCAGTACAGCTTTATTAGAAGCTGATTCTTATTACATTTAAATGTACGCAAGTAAACTAGTTTGAGGAAGGAAGGGAGCGTTGGTTATAAAGCATTTCGTAGGCACTTTTGAGAGTGGCTAGTTAAATATTACAATCATAAGATAAATTTAGTCGTGTTTGCGAAATTTGTTTAACAGAAGTATAGTTTTATTGCACCAATATTAGTTTGAGCAAATTCTCTATAAAATGCAGATATGCATTTTTGATTACAAAGTTTCGATTTGGACCAATATTTCAATGTATTATGTATGCACTAAATACATATAATATAATTTGCCACAAGTAAATTTAACTGATGTCTTACATATCTGCATCTCGGTAGAATATAGTAGAGCATTAATATACAGTACTATAACGAGTTTAATGTGCAGTCGGTAGTCAAGTGCTTAAATTAGTTTAAAATTTGTATTATTGTAACCTAATACGGCAGGGGACAACAACAGAGTTAACATTATCGTTAAGATTACAGCAGTAATTAGTCATAGGTACTTTGAGTGTCACATTAGTTAAACGTTAGTTGATTTGTATATACATATGTAAATTATCAAAAGGAAATTACGTTTGAATCGCAGCTTTGGCATACTCGTGATAATATCGATATGCCATGTGGTAGAATCTACATTCTTTCTAATCCGTTAGCATTTTCTCTTTCTCCTCTCCCATAAACCACAAGGGGCACATGCCTATTAAACAGCCGGCAGTGATGCCAATAATACGACCCTGAAAATGTGAAGAAAAATCCATTAATTTTAGTTCCATATTCAAACTAAACATAGAACTCACCCAACTAGCCGCCCGCTTACTTGACTTTAGTTCAAACTGTGCCGGCGTTAATTTTGGCTGCTTTAATCCTAACATTTGGCAGCCCTCCTCTACATAAGTAGCCATCGTAATACCCATTATATCGCTAATCGTATTACCCAGTCCAGCGGCAGCCATAGTCGAAAGCGTTATGAAGTGGCCCATAGTGCTCTCAATGTATTCACCCTGTAAAATTATGTTTAAAAAGGACAAATGAATAAACATTTTGGAAAAATAAAGTGCTCATTATTTTGACAGAGTACTTAAAATGTGAGTTTGACCCTTTGTACCACATTTGATATGGTATAAGAGTTTAAGGTCACACCACTGTGTTAGCCGCGCTGTGTTTGAAATCAAAATGAAAAATAAAATTATAAACTAAAATAAATAATAAAAAAATAATAAAGTTAAAATACATTGCCAAACGATATTAAATTTATTTCTTTCTTGGCGATTTTTGAGCTTTAAATTTTGTCTATATGACCCTTTCACTGGGCTGTGCTATATAATTGATTGTTCATTATTTGTTATAAAAGGATCTATTAGGTTCTGCAATTGACATTTGTGTGTAACAGGCAGAAGGAGGCGTAACAGACCATATAAAGTATATATAATCTTGATCAGGACGGCGAGCTGAGTCGATATCTGTCTGTCTCTCTGCCCGTCTGTAAGAACACCTAGATCTCGCAAACTAAGATTTAGAGACTTAATTCTCAGCGTGTACAGTCTTAGAGTCACCGTCTTCCTTGCATGAATAAAGCTTTAGATGCTTTAAATGTTTGGTGCGATTTGCAGCCCAATCGGATAATAAACTCCGGAGATATTGGACAATACATTTTCTGTACTAGACATTTGTGTACGCGGCCACTAGGGCGTATGGGTAATCTTTAGACCCTGTACTTTAAAAAAGTACTAAAGGGTCTATTAAGGTTGTGCAACCCAGAAATGTATGTAACAGGCAGAAGTAGGCGTGGCAGACCCCACAATGTCAATAGATTCTTGATTAGGACGACAAGCTGAGTCGATATAGTACGTTCAGTACGTGCATTTTGTTCTTGTTATCTGCTTATGCGGCCGGCAGGCGCCAATAGTTGAGAAATAACGGAAAAAGCAGGGTTTGCTCCGAAAGTTTTGGCCCATCGCTCTTCTTGAAAACTAATCTTTAGGGAAAGGTCTCGCCTTAAGCCAAAAATTCTATCACAAACTACACCTGCTTATATTATTTGGCATATTACTGTCAAAGAAAATGCCTCCAGCTCAAGAGCTTGTAGTTTCCGAGTTCTACATATGTATGTACAAAGGTGTTGATACAGACAGCTGGACAAGGCTATATCGACTGAACTCGTCGTCCTGTTCAAACACAAAAAAAAAGACAAGAAAACTTCAGTAAGAGCTACATGGAAGTTGTTTATTATAATTGAAATTTTGAAGTATAGCCCGATGAAATACTTACGGCCATTATCATAATAAAGTTATCCAGAAAACCAAACGCTACAAATGGCACAGCGTTTACGAAGAATACTGTAAAAATTAAATTAAATTTAAGGTATATCGATATTCAATATGCATATACCACTTTCGATACTCACTGCTGTACAATTGCCCCGCCGTTGGAGGATGCGCTGCTTCGACTATAAAAAACAAGAGGGATTTGCGAAAGAAAATTAACATTACCGTTCCCTTAGCTTAGATATAGTTATTTTTTGATATTTTTTGAATATGATCATTGTGAACAAATATTATTATTTTTTATTTTTACCCAATTTCTGTTTGAGCCAATCATCGGGCACTGCACAAAATGTGCCTGATGGATCCACCGCGCCTAAGGGCGTCTTATTTGAGAGTCTTCCAAAACGAGTTCGCCAACCTCCCACCGCCAGTTGGTCTTTTGGGTTTAATGATGGAAGGACAGTGTAGTCGTTGTAGTAGTGTCGTGTTTTTGTTGTTGTTTGTGTGGCGATTCGAATGAGTTTGTAGTTGGAAAACGCAAATACAAGTTATAGATATATGCAAAATATAAAAATAAATAGAGATAATAGCGATTAAAATACGAAAAAACCCAAAAAGATCTTAACAATAATATATCATTTAAAAGATATTAATTAACTGAAATTAGAGGTAAACTGCTTAAGTCATGTAAAAATACATATATTAAATTACAAACACACGTTAAAATGTTTAAACATGATGTACAATATGATATATATACATATATACACATAGTTGAAATTGTTACTATGTTAGTAGTTAAATTTGTTTAAAGTGCACATTATTAGTTATGGTACCATTACAGGAGCTGGAAAAACAGTTTACCATTTCAATGGTGAATTCATACCCCATGCCACCATGCACTAATGCCTCTTTTCATACTTTTACAAGCTGCATTTAATCTGCAATTGCACAAACACAATACCAGTTGGGAGAGCCCAGTGTGTAATGCCTGCTGCTGCTGCACTACTGTGACTACCCAGTAGACCAAACGCTCACAGTCGATATTTTAAAATTTAGATAGTTTACATACAATATATACTATATTATATATTTATATATATATATTTATCTATTTACTAACCTAAGTATATGAAAGCATACATTTCTTTCTATCTTCCAAAAGGGATACTTTTAATTTATATCAAAAATCTAAAACAAGCTTGATCTGCTTGCACTATAGGGGCATCTAACTGCCAAATATGATGTCTCTAGCTGTTATAGTTTACGAGATCTAGGTGTTTATACGGACAGACGGATATGGCTATATCGACTATATCGAAAGCTATACTTACTTTGCTCATTAACTCTCCAATGACAACACGAAAGCAATACAAAAGCATATTTCAAATTGAAGATATAAGGACAGTGGTGAAAACGTTTCTCGCCCCTACATACTTTTACTTTTTCTTTTGAAAAGCTTTGAACAACTCATGTACATATACAAAAGCTTAACTTGCCGTGAAGAGCAAATATTGTGCAAGAAAGTTCTAAGGTTGAAAGTCGAACTGAAATCAGAGAAGCCCACTTGAATTAAACTTTTCTCACCCCATTTTCCCGTATAGCATTCCGCCCTTCGTAACTTTTCTTTTCTCACCACTGAGTGCAATGTTACTGAAGCTTACGAGGTCTAGCTAATAACTGCTTTTCTGGTTTTAGCAATGTCTGCCATAGTAAGGAGCAACAGGAAGCTCCGTGTGTCTGCCAGAGTGCGTGAGTGAGTGTATGAAGAAGTCACACATAGTGTGTACATACATATAGTATATGCACATCCATCCGTATTATATCTTTGAGTTTGGGTGCTTGTGTGGACAATATACACACATTTAATCCCTGACTGTATCTCTCACGCTCTCTGTTCAAAGTAGTCGTGTGCTTTCGCGGTTCTACTCTCTTTTCAAAATATGTAGTAGTTTTTGTACACCCTGTACTTTTAAAAACTCGGAAAGCTACAGTCGGATTCAACCGACGGTAGGAGACTCTGTACTTTGATACAAGCAAATACAAACAATAACCAATACTCATACATACATTCATACTCGCAATCAAAAATCACGCAAACGCCCTAGTGCCCGCGTACACTGTAGCTTCCCCGCTCCCCCAGCCAACTGCCTAGTATACAAAATTGTTTGTCAAATATCTCCGGTGTTTATTATCCGATTGGGCAGCAAATCGCACCTCGCATTCAAAGCATCTAAAGCTTTATTCATGCAACACCGAGATCTCGGAAACTATAAGTGCTAGAGACGTAATTTTTTTTGTTTGGTTTCTGTATTACATAGGCAGGCCAAGTTTATGTTTTTAATTTGATATCTCATCCCCCTCCCCCTCAAATTTGCAAAAATGTTCTTAGCATACACAGTTTTAGAGTCACTGGATTCCTTTTTTTCATGAATAAAGCTTTAGATGCTTTGAATGTTTGGTGTGATTTGCAGTCCAATCGGATAATAAACACCGGAGATATTTGACAAATATATAATATGTAAGAACGTAAAGTTTACTTTAAATAGGAAAGACTGCCCTCCTCTTACATTAATACAATATCAAATATGTTCCAAAATCAAATGAAGTAAAGTATGTATCTTGGCGTACATCTTGATAGACGACTCACTTGGTACCGGTACATCGAAGCTAAAAGAACGCACTTCAAGCTAAGTCCTAATAGTCTTTAGTGGCTTATAGACGCTCCTTAGCGTGGACTACAGTTCCACACAGGATTGAGATAATGCAGAGACCGCAGTCAAAGATCGTCAGAGCCATCGCCGGGGCACCGAGATACGTTCGAAACGAAAACATCTGGAGAGACTTGAATATAAAAGGACTTTTGCACCCTGTATTCGCACCCAAATCTTCTCGCGAGAGCTCTAATGCGAGTTAGCAGCCATTCTAGTCTTCGCCTCAATACAGTTTAAATTACACTGTTAATTAAGGTATTCTAATTAGATTTGTAAACTTATTGTTAGTATTATAAAAAGCAGATTCAATAATTTAAGCATAGCGGAATATGACATTTAAAAAAACCAATAACACACAGATGAGCTCAATAAATTAATAGGAAAATGTATTTTTAAATGTTTTAGCTTTATGTAAACAATATCATATACACATATATATATTACGTAGTTCGGTAGCAAACTAACTGATTTATTTCAGGGAATGAATGAATGACTCTTTTCACATTTCTTTCGCGTCGAATCACAAGCACAATTAGAAAAACATGTAATGTAAATGTCGTCGTTCCACTTACCAATTGGATTCCACATAATCTCAATTATGAAATTAACTTATCTTTGTTACAAATTTGTTCAGTTGCTTATCTACATTTGTTGGAACTAAAGTCTGTTAAATCACTATACCAATCGTTCTGATTCAGAATTGATATTGCAGCGAAAAGATATTCACTTCCCAATGGGCTGTATAATCGGTCTTAATGGATGGTATTTTAGAGGAATAAGGGCTGTTCAAATATTAGGTAATCAAAATCTGTCTCATTTTTAGCCCGCAGTGTTACCAAGATCAGCAGCTCTCTATCCACAATGTTCTGCTCTGTTAGGTACCTGGCTGTACTGGTATCCCTGGAAATGAAATTGCTGATGAACTAGCTAGGGCTGCCGCCAAATCTCCTCTCATGGCCCTGATCCTTTCTGTGGGCTCAGTTAGGCCTATGGTGGAGAACTGGTAACTAAATGAGAGAAACGGAAAATGAGTATCTGTCATCAAAGGGGATGCAATGCGGCACACCAGGAATTTCGTCACTCCGTCCCATAACAGGAAAACAATTTGTCTTCCTAAGGCGAATCTTCGGCTTCTGGTGGCCTATTAAAGGTCATCATAGCCTTCAGCTCGCCCTTTATAAAATGCGTCTAGCTTCCGACTCAGAGATCATGCTCTTCAAGGAGGAAAATAAAACGACACAACTCATATTATGTGTGCAGTCATAAAATGAAATAGGAAAAATTCGAAAAGCTACAGTCGGACGCAACCGACAGTAGGAGACCCTGCACTTAGCATCTTAATATAATTTAATTTAAACAAGGCTCAAATTAAAAAAAAAAACATAAAAAACAAGAATAAAAATTAAAAAAAAAAACAATTTTAATTACAAAGGCAAAAACTTAAATTAATAAAACATTTTTGTACGTCCGCGATATCGAACCCGCAACCATTCGACTTCAAGATCAATGCTCTACGCAGTAGGCTACAGAATCGTAACGCGAACGTATTAAAGAAAATTATGCGTCACTACTTTACTTCGTAACTTCTTTTTTTATGGTCCGATTCAGCTCAAAATCGCACCAATCATTCTAAGCATTATAAGCTTTGTTTACACAAAATCATAAGCCAGTGATTTTAAAACTGTAAATGCTGTACGAGTTTAAAAAATATTTTTGCAAATTTGAGGGGGAGGGGGCGGAGATATTGGTCATCAGACACAAACTTCACCTGCCTATGCAATACATGAACCTAACAAAAAAAGAATTGAGTCTCTAGCTCTTATAGTTTGCGAGATCTAGGTGTTCATACATGCTTCCTTCTGCCTGTTACACAAAAATGTCAATTGCACAATCTTAATAGACCCTTTTATCCTTTTTTAAAGTACAGGCCCTTAAAATTTTACTATTTTAAATTGCGCAGGTAGGATAAGTTAAATTAAAATTTAAATCACTTACTGAAATAATTAAACAAAAACAACAATAAAACTCGGAAATCTACAGTCGGATCCAACCGACAGTAGGAGACCCTGTACTTTCCTTTGCAGCAGTTAATGCTTAGAATACACACACACACACACACACACACACACACACACACACACACACACACACATACATATATATATCAGACGCGCCCCACGTTATGGTGCGTAATGTATGATGGAATACTGCGGATGGAGACACCAGTGGGCACACGGATCGGTGGGTTTGGGAGACACCGAACGCAATGCGAATGCTACCATCCGTCTGGTAACAGAGTGGCTCAAAAAGAACTCGCTATCCTTAGCAGCGCATATAACGGAAGCGGTTCTGATCAGCAGCAGGAAGTGCGTGGAAGGGTGTGCAATCACCTCAAAGCAAGCCATAAAGTACTTAGGAGTGCTCCTCGATCGCAGGCTCACATTCAAGAGTCACCTCGAGTACACCGCCGCCAGAGTTGCCAAGGTGGCAGGTGGTCTAACAGCCTTGATGGCGAACCTAGGAGGCCCACGGCAAAGGAGCAGGCAGCTCATTGTCAGCGTGGTTACGTCCACAGTATTGTACGCTGCTGACATATGGGCGCCGGCAATGTCACTGAGCACGTATGGGCAATCTTGCAGAGAAACATATCGGACATGCGCACTCAGGGTGCTAAGTGCATTCCGCACGTTTTCCGACAATGCGGCACTGGTTCTGGCGGCGATGATACCCCTAGACCTCCTGGCTACAGAGGCGAAGAGTGGCGATCCAAGGAAAGTTAACGTCTCATCCCGGACGTCCGACGATGGGTGAGCAGAAAGTTCAGTCAAATCGATTATTATTTTACACAAATACTGACGGGACATGGTTTTTTTAAAAGCTACCTATTTAGATTCAAACATGAGGTAAATCCGTCCGGATCATTGAAGACGCTGAAGATGTCCTGTTTGTCTGTCCTAGATATACTGCTGAACGGGACGAGCTAAGAGCGTTAATCGGGAGATCTTTCATGGTCAATGACTTTCTAGACATCCTACTTAGCTCGCAAAATAATTGGCTCGCTATAAGCCACATTGCAGCAGTAATATTACAAAACTTGCGTCGCGCTGAAAGATTGCGCAAATTGATTTCTAACTCTAGATAAGATTCAGAAGAGGCTTTCATGCCATCTCCCCCTCGTGAGGTAGTACATCGCGACAAGTGCCGCGGGAGAGAAACGGAGAGTAGGTGGTGGTTTTACTGGGTGGAAGACCTAAAAAAAAAAAAAAAAAAAATACACATACACATACACACTTACGCACATTAATTAAGTGCATGCTCGCTTCTCCCCCTTGCCTAGTACGTTAACTTTAATCTCGATTATCTTCGGTGTTTAATATCCGATTGAGCCACAATTCACAGCACTGATGAAGGTTACCATAAGATTATTGTATACCAAAGCTGTGGTAGTTTTTCGCGGTTTGCGGGGGAGGGGAGGGAGGTATCCGAAATTTAACAAAAACTTGATTTGCTTGCACTATAGGGGCATCTAACTGCCAAATATGATGTCTCTAGCACTTACAGTTTACAAAATCTAGGTGTTCATACAGACGGACAAACGGACAGACAGACAGACGGACATGGCTATATCGACTCAGCTCGTCGTCCTGATCAAGAATATATATACTTTGTGGGGTTTGCCACGCCTCCTTCTGCCTGTTACATACATTTCTTAATAGACCCTTTTGTACTTTTTTAAAGTACAGGGTCTAAATATAAAGGGATATACATGCCAAGAATCATTCTGGAAGCTTAGATTAAAAATTTTGCAGATGAATTTATGATTATGTAAAATAGAATATTTTCATCGACTAAGTTTATTATTAAGTTGGACCATTGACTTAAATGTTAATACTACTATAAAAAATTAATTGACAACTATTGTAAAATTAATAAATAAATTGAACTCCTTAATTTCATAGCTGGCAGACCAGAGCTTTGATTATAAATATCGACGGTTCAAGTGTCAGTTTTATTTACACACTTCCACATGCAACATTTTGTGTACTCTGTGACATTAATCGCCCTTTTGAACACTGCTTTGGTCAAAGAGTTTAAGCTATACAGTGAGTTTCATAATCATAAGACACTTTAGAATTAGTTAAAAGATTAATAGGATTCATGCATAACCGATTGGTAGAGGTTTCCAAAAGTCAAGGACGATATACAATATATAAAAAATAATTCAAAAAGATGTTTCAACAAATGGTTGTGGTTTAAACGATGATTAGGCTTTAATCACCAGATGTAATATGTATATATAAGTGTCTTATGATTATGAACCGCACTGTACAAGGCCGAATTGGGTGCCTCCGATGCAGACCGGCAATATTCACGTAGGAAGAGAAATGCTTTTTATTATAGAGGGCCAAATACGTGGCCTCGTGTTAACTTTGGATAGGACCATCAATCAAAGTCTAGACGAACTCCTAAGAAATGGTGATAATGATGGTTTCACAATATTGAATATGGTCCAAATTATGCAATTTATATTTTAAATTATGACATTAACTAATCTATGTGTGTATTACAACTTATAAGCAATGCATAGTATGTATGGGTTAAAAACATCATTAATGTAAATTAATATGATTTCTCTACAAATACGAAAATTATACACCACCACTGCATTTTTAAAAAGATTCTGGGTGACTATACTTACTCTCGTAAAGTTTTTTTTCTTTATCAGCCTCCATTTTAAACAGGGCTGCGCGGAGATTGTGGCGCTCGTCCTCGTCCAGATTACAGAGCAGCTCCCATGCACGCTCACTGTTCAGATGTGTGCTGAACTTGGAGTAAGTTCTACTCTCTTGAAACTTGTTGTTGTCAAATCTGTGCCTGTTACAGTTTGTTTTGATGTTGCATGAAATGTAGGTGAGTTGTCGGCTGAGGCAACTAAATCTGTTGCTACTGCTGGTGTCGATGAGCCTTGTCTGTACGTGGCAGTGGCGCAGCAAATGGGTGAAGGCTCCTCGGCATTGTTGTCTCATTTTAAGTTGATAATGAGTATACGATATGATCAAATGTATGACGACACCAAATACGTGCGCGAAGCTGTTGCGTGATTATGTGATTCTGATTCTGTATAGGCTACGTGTGTGCGTGTGCGAACCATGCGAATATAAACAAAGCCACCAGCTCTTCTTGCCTACTTCCTTCGTCTGTACCACGCTCTAAAAATCGCACCGCGACCCGCTGCACAGAAAATATGTTGCGTTTGCAGTAGGTGAATATTCGACTGACAGGAAAATCACACGACGTGATGATAGTTATGACGATGGGTAGCTGTTTAGCTAAAAAGCTTTCGCCAAGAACTTTCTCTCTCGCTCTCTGCCTCTCGTGGTCTCAAAGTTTATAAGTTACTATAATTTGCATCCTTCCAGTAGCAATCAGCTGCTCGAGCACTCCTACACGTTGGTTCTAGTTTGGCGGCCATACACGTTACGACTTATTCATATCTTGTCCATTCAAATATATTTTTTTATTAAACTGATGAGTTTTACAGTACTTTTATGACAAAATAGATCTATCCAACATTTCGATACTTGAAAATTGAAATCTTTAATTTTTAGATACTGATTTAACCCTGGAACGTCATCCTTATTTTTTGTACATTAACGTCATCCTTCGTCAATATGACTACGACCTATTTTATGTGAGTCTAAAATATATGTACTGAGCAAAATTAAATACCAATATATATTTCTTAAATATTAACAACTAAAATAAACGGTATAAATAGGTTTTATTTCAAAAATAAAATCGCGCGTAGTCATTTTGACGAAGGATGACGGTGCAGGGTTAACAATCGTATAAATATATCAACAGTTGCCGCAGTGGTATTATATTTTTTAATTTTTTGCTTTGGATTGTAAAATACACGAAGTAAATAACTTATAGAGTGGCTAGATATTTTGCAAAATAGATGATGTTTTCACTAGTAAAATTAATGAAAATGATTAGTTGGATTCATAAAACTGAGTTGGATTTGCTTCTGATTTGATTTTAATCAGCTGTTCGTAGCTGCTTCATACAAAATTTTTTGTGTGTGACCGGAGAAAGTACGTAAATGATGGCCACACTAAAAGTCTTAGCGAAATCAACTGAATGAAAATCAAATCATAGCACATTAAAATGTCGTTCCGTCAACTGATTTTGATTTCTGAAAAGCCTATATTGCTAGGCAATTGGAATGGGGGAAAAAGTGGAAAATTAATTGGTCAGCTAGAACAATATAAACGAGAGAGGGTACGCCCATACTATGGCATAATTAACAAAAATTACATTTTAATTTTTAATTAATTAATCATTTAGTTAATTTTTTAATACATTCGAATCGCGATAATTCAAACATCGAAAATTAATAATTTCAAATATTGGTAAAAACTTATGTCCCCTTAAAAAAATTTCGATAATAAATAAAAATTTCATACATTTTGATATCCCCGATAACTTGTGGATTTTTCGAAGGAATGAATATTAAACCTCTTATAAATATTCAGGCCTGTTCCCATTTTTGAATTCGTTCAATCGATTTACTTTTTGAAAGAAATGGGGTTCCGAATTTCAATACATCGTTTTTGATTTGCTTCATATTTGGTCCATTTCGAAATAGATTAGATTCGTATGTAAGTACAATAAACATTTTCATTTCTCGAAAACGATACATCGAATTTAGAAACCCGATTTTTTCAAAACGTAACGATCCAGTTTCCAATAATCAGTGTCGAAACTAGTTGTATCGATACTTTCGTTCTTTACAGTATCGATAAAACTTGCTTTTGTAAATATCGATTGAACTTATTTATTTAACATCGATAAGTTTGGTGCTTAACAACCTTTACATTCGGCCAACCTGATAATAATAATTGACCTCGATATTAAATAATACAATATAAACAATGTTAGACTTACACCGTGTTTACATTGAGGTCGTAAGACCAAAATTGGGACTTTTTGCTTGAGACTGGTCTCAAGCCCATACAAAATGTTGTCAGTTGGATTTGAAATTGGGACTAGTCGTGAGAGTTGCGACCAAAAAATCCACAGTGTTGTAAAACGATTTTCTGCCAAAAATGTGGCAGCATTGTGAAATTTACTCGCATTTTATCGAAATTTAACTTTAATAATCCAATTAAATGTAAACAAAAAACAGCTGATTTCGACTTGCGACTTACGACCGTTTGCTCAGTGTGAACACCTAAAAGGTCGTAGCCCCAAAAAAAGTCGTAAGACCGCAATGTAAATTAATAGATAAATCAACATTGGGTGTTTATTACAGTTATTTGAAAATGGAATACTTTGTAAACATTCTGCAATTTTATAATAAATTACTGAATTACTTAAAGTTTTAAATATGTTTAGAATTTGAAGAGAAAGAGGACCAGTGTCTTGAAGTGGACTGAGCCAAAAGTGGTGGCGTTCCTTGAAACTGTTGTGGAATTGATTTCGTCTGGGCGTTGACATACAAAACGAGAGTATGTTCAAGTGGTCCAGCGATACCAAGCACGGGCTTGTTACGCGCGAACCCAAGCCATACGTGGCCCACCAACCCGCCCAACCGACCGAGAGGCACACCGCATAACGAGCGGGACGGTAGGTCGCGAAAACAAACTACTGACATGCAGAGGTTACAGGCTAGAAAGATGTTGAAGAAGTGCCACTTTCATTAGCGGAATGGAGTTAGCACTCGAGATTATAGAAAAGTGTGTATTATAAAGGCTACATAGAATTCTAAAAGGGTTATGAAGAGAGTAATTAGTAAGGCAACGAGGAAGAGATAACGGTAGGAAATTTCTAGTATTCCTAACCGGAATCGAAAAACTAATGTAACTGGTTAGTTCAGGGGAGTCAACTTCGCCCCTGATTAGTTTATGTAGGAATACTATACTAAGCATAATTCTACGATTAGAAAGTGATGGTAGGTCAATAAGGAGAAGTCTACTACGATATGGGGGGAGGCGAGAGTTGGTGTCCCAATTAAGACTACGTAAAGCAAAGAGAAGAAATTGTTTTTGCACTGACTCGATTCTATCCTGGTGAATCTTGTATTGGGGGTACCAAATACAAGACCCATACTCCAAAATAGGGCGTACCAGTGCAATATATAAGGTTTTAGTAATGTAAGGATCGTTGAACTCCTTTGCCCACCGCTTTATGAATCCAAGGACCCCCATAGCTTTGCCCACAGCAGAACAAATATGTTTATTAAATTTAAGTTTTGGGTCGAAAAGAACGCCTAGATCATTTACTAATTCTATTCGCTCAAGAAGGTAATCATTAAGTTTATATGGATATAAAAGGGGAGAGCCCCTGAAAAACGACATTGCTTTACATTTTCCACAGTTCATGTTTAGCATATTGATGCTACACCATGAATGTAGTCTATTTAAGTCGGATTGAAGCCTGTGACTGGCTAGAGGATCATTAAAAGTCAGACAAATCTTTACGTCATCGGCATACATAAGTACCCGAGAGAAGGTAATAATGTTAGGCAAGTCATTGATAAATAATGTAAAAAGTAAGGGACCAAGGTGACTTCCTTGGGGAACGCCGGAAGTCACAAAGACTGGCTTGGATACAAAGCCCTTAAAATTCACTTTTTGAACTCTACCGTTAAGGTAGTTAAATATCCATAACAAAAGCTTGTTTGGAAAACCAAGCAGGTCAAGCTTGCGAAGAAGTAAAGTATGATTAACTGAATCAAATGCTTTACTAAAATCGGTGAAAACTACATCCGTTTGCATTTTCTTTTCAAAGCCTTTTACGACCATCGAGGAAAATTCTAATAGGTTAGTGGTTGTCGATCTATTTTTCACGAAACCATGTTGAGTAGGTGAAATGATAGATTTACAAAAATGCTGAAGTTGAGAAGTGATTAGTTTCTCTAGCAACTTAGGAATAGCAGACAACTTGGATATACCTCTATAATTTACGGCTTGGGATCTGTTTCCCTTTTTATGAAGGGGAATTATAAACGACTCTTTCCAAATGGTAGGGAAAGAGCAAGACTCAACTGACAACAAAAACAGCTTGTATAATGGCTTACATAGATCTTGAGCACAGTGTCTAAGTACGCAACTAGGTACACCGTCAGGCCCAGGTGAAAATACAGGTTTAAGAGCCTGTAGTTCATCCAATAGTAAAGGTTCGGTTAATAAAGGATTTGAAATGCAACTAGAAGCGTTTAGCGGATACGGATAGGACTGCCCTAGCTGGTAGCTTCTTGAGGAATAGGTTGTTTGAAAGAAGTCAGCAAAAAGATCGGCAATGGCGCGATCATTAGAAGCCGTACTATCTTCAAAGACTATGGAAGCAGGAAATGTTGATGACTTTCGTTTCGAGTTTACGAAAGCATAAAAACGTTTCGGATCTCGGTGAAACTGAAGTCTACACCTTTTCAGGTATTTATGATATTTAAGGTTGTTTAAAGCAAGAAAATTTGAGCGAGCAATGACATAGCGAGAGAAGTCCAGAGAAGATCCCGACTCCTTAAACTTTTTATACAGTCTTGATTTTCTATTCTTTAAGCCCGACAATTCCCTAGTAAACCACGGGGGAGAATGGGATCTCCGTGGAACACCAGAAGGAACACAAGCATCGAACAATGAGTTCAGTTTAGAATAGAAAATTTTTACTGCATTCACCATGTCATTACATGCGAAAAGGCACGACCAATCAGTTTGAGATAGTAGCAGAGTTAGCTTAGCAAAATCGGTTTTCCGAAAGCAGCGAACACGCTCTCCTGACACAAGATTCAGGCCAGAAACTGGTACGGGCAAGTCAATCAACACCTCTAGCGTTGGGTGGTAATTGTCCTCAGGAACTGAAATGGGATCCGCGCGGGTCACAGAGAAATTAGAAATATCGGATACAAAAATCAGATCTAACAATCTACCTAGAGAATTAGAGATACCATTGATCTGCGACAATGATATATCGAGTAAGTTATCTACGAATTCATGTGCCATTACCGGCGTTAAGGCAATAGACTGAACTGATGGGAGCCAGGATACAGTAGCGATATTGAAATCGCCACAAATGACAAGGAGATCACGATCCGAAAGTAAAGAATTTATAGAGTTAATTGCAGCAAAGTGGTTAGAATAAACAGAAGAATCCGATGAGGGAGGAATATAAGAGCAAGTTACATACACATTAATATTACTAACATGCAATTTAACAGCAACAAATTCAATGTCCGCGATAGAACATTCAATTTGTTGCACCGAAATACTGGCGTCAACAGCTATTAAAACACCACCACCGCGACGAGGCATGCGATCTCGTCTAAAAAAGAAAAAAAAAAAAAAAAAAAAAGACAAACCTGAAACGCTGGAGGTAATACACACACATATATGTATATATATTCTTGATCAGGACGACGAGCTGAGTCGATATCTGTCGTGTATTACATAGGCAGCTCAAGTTTATTTCAAATGTTTAAAAAGTCGTCCCCCTCCCCGCTAATTCGCAAAAATATTCCCAGCATGTACAGTTTTAGAGTCATTGGATTTCCTCTCTGCGTGAATAAAGCTTTATATGCTTTGAATGTTTGGTTTGCAGCACAATCGGATAATAAACACCGGAGATATAGGACAATCAATTTTCTGTAATAGGCAAATGGGAGAGGGGGGAAGCCACAGTGTACGCGGGCACTATGGCGTATGCGTGATTTTTGATTGTGAGTATGAATGTCTGTATGAGTATTGGATATTGTTTGTATTTGCGCGTATATTTGTATGTATAAGTGTATGTGTGTTTAGGAAAGCGAAGTTCACTGTCGACGCTATTGGCAATGTTGTTAGCATTGCAACAGACGCAATAGAAGTCACACGTTGGAAAGGGGGTAACGAAGAGTATTGCCTAGTCGTGACGCTGGACGTCAAAAACGCTTTTAACACCGCAGACTGGGATAGTATCCTAGGAGCGTTAGTCGCCTTCAGGGTACCAGAGTACCTCATACGCATAGTGAAGAGCTACTTCGCTAATAGAGTTCTCCTCTAGGAATCCGCCGGTGGCACAGAGTCACATCGTGTCTCTGCGGGTGTCCCCCAAGGGTTAATTCTCGGACCCTTGTTGTGGAACACCATGTACGACGGACTCCTGCATCTCGAAATGCCAGAGAGGGTGACCATAATCGGCTTTGCAGATGACGTGGCACTGGTAGGGGTTGGCAAACATGTAGCGACTGTAGAAGAGGCGGCTAATAGGGCAATCACACGGATTAGCTCCTGGCTAGAATCCGTTGGCCTGCAATTGGCAGCCGAAAAGACCGAGGCGGTCCTGGTGTCTAGTAGAAAGCGAGTGGAGCACGCCAAAATCAGCATTGGTGGAGTGGAGATTACCTCGAAGCGTGCCATTCGTTATCTATGGGTCTGTTTGGACTGCAGGCTCAGTTTTCGCGAGCACATCCGGTTCACGGCAAGGAAGGCAGCGGTTTGCGCCAGGGCTTTGGCCAGGATCCTGCCCAACACCAGGGGCCCGAGGCAGTGCCGTAGAGTCCTACTGACAACCGTGGTCCGGTCAACCATCCTATATACAGCCCCAATCTGGTCATCGGCACTGGAGACCAAGTCATTTAGGCGTTGCCTGGAATCCGTTGGACCTTTAGTCTGATTCCCCATCTCGAGCCATGCGTCGCGAGGAAGCACGGCCAGGTAAGCTAGGCCAGGTGAAAGCTACAGTCAGATTCTACCGACAGTATGACACCCTGTACTTTCCTTCGCACACACACACGCTAACCAACACGCAACCACACATACGCTCGCGCTGCTCCCCGCCTTACCTATTGCAGGGAATTGAATCTTGAATATCTCTGGTGTTTATTATCCGATTGCCACAATTCACAGGACAGATATAGATTATCACAAGATTATCGTATGCCAAAACACAAGTTTGTATCTTTAAAATTGTGGGTGTGGCAGTTTTTCGCGGTTTTTGGGGGAGGGGGGAGACCTAATAAATGACACACAGAGGTGAAAGGGGTGAGCGGAACAGTCCTGGACGCCTTCCACGCAGGCTGTCCAGAGAAGATAGTTAAATCCAGCAGGGATAACCCCTGGTGGAACAAAAAGATAGTTCAGCTTAGGCAAGAAACTAGGAGACTGTTCAATTCAGCCAAGCTGAATAGTACGAACTGGGCCAGATACTTTGAAAAGCTTACCGAGTACAACAAGGAGATCCGGAAGCGGGCCCGCTTTTGAAACTTGTGTACCGGAATAGAACAGGTAACACCCGCGGTAAGGGAAGGACAATTTCTGAGCTTTGCCTTAAAAAAGAAGATGGCTCTTTCACATCGAGTGAAAAGGAGAAGGCCGGACTCCTACTAGAAACTCACTTCCCCTTGTGCAAGAGCATAGATGAGCTACCACCATTAGATAATACAGATCTAATGAAAATCACCAAGAATCATCACTGGAAACTAGCGTCTGAAATAGTCTCAGAAAATAGGTTCAAATGAGCCATCAGCACATTTCAGCCTTACAAATCACCAGGTCCGGATGGTATACTTCCTATCCATCTGCTGGTAGGGCAGGAACACCTCCTAGTGTTTCTAATTAGAATCTGCAGGGGTTGCATAGCTCTAGGGCATGTACCCATAGCGTGGAAAACAGCGAGAGTGATCTTCATTCCGAAAGTGGGAAAAAGGATCCCTTCCTCCCAAAATCTTTTTGACCTATCAGCCTCACTTCCTTTTTCCTGAAGACTTAAAAAAAATGGTGGACTTTTATATAAGGACCCATTACTACACATCTATAGAACAGGCTTCTCGACAGGGTCGGCGCTGTTGGAATTAACCAACTCGCTAAAGAAATCCATAACTGCTAAAGAGGTAGCGCTCTCCGCACCTCACATGAGGTGGTAAAGAGAGCATCAGATATCAGGACTGTTGACCAAGGCCTGATAAAGGGGCACTACTAGACACTAGGATTTCCGAGGTTTCGATCAGCGGCACAACAGTAAACGCCCAGACTCTCACTTGGTGTAGTACTTGACACACGACTATCGTGGAAACGGCACGTTGACCAAGCCACTAGTAAAGCCACACTTGCGCTGATGAGCTACAGAGGGTTCGCTGGAAAAAATTGGGGGATATCTCCAAAGATATTGATGTGGATGTATGAGACTATGATCAAACCACTAGTCTGTTATGAGGCAGTTGTCTGGGCAGAACGTACATACTAACCTGGAGTGCACCAGGAAGCAACTGGCCAAGTTGCAGAGGCTCGCCTGTTCATGCATCATAGGGCCAATTCTTACCTGTCCTTCAGCTGTGCTAGACATTCTGTTGGGGCTAACGCCTCTACACATCTACATTAAACAGACTAAGGCTAACAGGCAAAACAGTATCGAAATCAACAGCTACGGCTACTGAGATACTAACAGAATTCCCACAGGATGAGGGAATCACTAGGATAGTACAACGTGAAACCTAACGCCATCAGATGGTATACGGACGGCTCACTAACAGGTGAGGGAGCAGGCTCGGGAGTCTGCAGGCCTACATGCAAATTCCATGAATGTCTGGTGAAATATGTCAGTATTTTCCAGGCGGAGGTAAATGCAATTGATAGATGCGTCACCTTCAACATTGACCGACAGTACACCGGTAAAGAGATAGCCATCTTCTCAGACAGTCAAGCTGCTATCAAAGCACTCACCAGCTTCAAGGTGAAGTCTGGACTAGTCTGGCAATGCATAGGTTCACTAAACAGTCTAGGACTGTCAAATAAAGTGACCGTATACTGGGTACCCGGCCATGCAGGAGCCCTAGGCAACGAAGTTGCGGATGATTAAGCTAGGAAGGGAGCTAGCGAGCCTCTTCTTGTACCAGAACCCTTCTGCGGTCTTGGACCCAACTTTGTCAGACAAAGTATAAACTCTAAGGCACGAAGGGACAGCGAAGAATACTGGGAAGCATATCAGGGAGCCAGACAGAGCAAAATGCTCTTAGGAAGCTACAACAAGAAGAGAACTGAGGACTGCCTAAGAATGAGCAAAAGTTCACTTAGAATAGTCACCGGCATACTTACATACATACTTACATACTTTGTAGGCTACGCAAGCATCTCAACAAGCTTAAAGTTGTTGACGATACACTCTGTAGACTCTGTCTCGTAGAAGACGAAACGTCAGAACACATAATAGGTACATGCCCGGTAGTCAGTAGGTTAAGGCTAGCACAAGTAGGTAACTACTTCCTAGACAGTCTGGAGATAAGAACTCTTCAGCCAGGCAAAATCATCGCATTTCTGCGCTCGATTGAACTGGCGGAAGAGCTGTAACTTAATTAGGCAGAGAGCACAATAGCACAATAATAAAATTCGAAGCAAATGAGCGGCTCATTGTTGTTTGTTTACTCATGAACAACCCAACAATAAGTGTAGTTTTTTATAGATAAAAATTATAAAGCATAAAACCATTAATTTTAATTGTTTATATATTTAAATAGACCTGTAGCTTATAATTAAATGGCAAAAATCTTAAAATGAGTTAGCAAACCCAACAGCACAAAGATGGAATAGGAAGCCGCATATTTACTGAATAATGATTATAGTCGGATAATTAAATTGAATACATCATGTGCAATCGTTGGCACGCTGTCCGGGAATGCCGCGCAACTCCTGGTTGAGTGTGCGTAATAGTGGATGTTTGCCGCAACCGCAGCGTCCTCGAAAATCATCTAAGTCTAGAGCCCACACCATGCCGCCTCCTAGGCGAAGACTGCGCACAAACTGGGCCTTACGGCGTATATCTGCCACATCGTCGTAGGATACCCATTGGTTGCCATTGTAAGCATATGGCCCAATGCGTCCTTCTTGGTCCCGCACCACTGTCCAACCACCGTTGCTGATCTTCTCACAAATCTCATAATAAGCTAAGAAGCCACCGGCTCGAGTGTAGGTGCCTGCCTGTCCAGGACCAATGGATTTATCATTTAGTGAATAATCATTTCGATCGGCTAATGAGAAAGATTGCCCGTAGAGGGGCATTCCCATTATGAGTTTGCTAGCAGGCGTGCCCTTATCTAACCAATAATGAATACTGAAATTTCCATTAAAATACGAATTTGTATCGCCTTCCATATAGTAAAGCGGGGCCACATGACCCAACTGTTTATCCCAATGGCCATGGAAATCGTAGGTCATTACAGCGATCCAGTCAAAGTAACGCGCTAGTTGTGACACATCATAACCCGCATCAATTACTGACTTACTCGGTGAAACGGCGGCAGAAAGGAGTAGATTACGTGGACGGAAGGCCTCAGAGAGTTCTCTTACAAGAGCAACAAACCCTTGCTTTTCGGCGGGTGAGCCCTTGGCGCAGTCAACTTGCCAGCATACCGGGTACTCCCAGTCAAGATCCAAACCTTCAAATCCATATTTTTCGATGAATTTGAGTACGCTCTCTATGAATCTGGCACGAGCTTGGGGATCAAGAACAAGGCGAGCGTATTTGCTGCCCAAGGAGTCATTCCATCCACCGATAGCCACTGTCACACGCAAGCCCTTACGCTTGTATTCCACCACACGCTCATAGAAACGATTGTCGACGTCCGCCCAGGAGTCGTGGGTCTTGATGGTCAAAGAGTTAGTGTTAAGTACCGCAAAACCGTATACAATATGCGTACATAGATTCTCATCAATATCTTCCGGCACGTATTTTCCCTGTCCGGGACGGTACCACGCCCAGTTGGTAAAGTAACAAACCACCTTGTAATCTTCATTTTGGTTGAGTGGAGGAGTGGCTGGCGCTAACGTTGGTTTTGGACGTGCAATGGGTTTCTTCGTAGGCTTAGTAGGCTTAGAACCTGAATGTTGATTGCTCTCAGTAGGCTTAGGTCGCTGTACTACTGGAGGCTGGGTGGTCTGGTCTACGCGAACTGCACAATGCGCATTGTTTGGCCAATCACAGTAGTTTTCATTCCAATGTAGGCCGGCAGGGCAACTGTAGGAAAATTTGTTGAATATGGTTATATTTGTATGTACAATACACACATATCGTGTATGTTCATCATGCCTTACCGTTGTTCGATCATCTCTCCGTACTGACAAATGTAGTACTTATTACAATCTCGATCATGTGGCGCATAATTGCGTCCACTGCAGCTCAGTGTCTGGCCAGGATCAGGATGCGACGGTGTTTCTATTAATTCCGCTGCAGTCACAGTATTTACAATGGGTTTAGCGTTTCCAATAGTACCATTTTCTCCAGCAACTGTAATTGTTCAAAATAAAAATTGGTCATATACTACAGGAAGATTTGCGGATTACTATCGTGTGAGTCATTTGACCCTGTACTTTAAAAATCCCGGAAAGCTACAGTCAGATGCAACCGGCAGTAGGAGACCCTGTACTTTGCTTTGCAGCAGCATATGCTTGCAAATAAATATATACATATACATACAAATATAACAGTACACACAAACACGGTAACAAACACTCACACATGCACACATAAACACAAGCACAGAAAACCACTCAGACACACGTTTGTAGATACATAGTGTGTTAAGTGCATGCTCCCCCCTTGTCCAGTTCAGAAAATTGAATCTTGAATATCTCCGATTGGGCTACAATTCACAGCACAGATAAAGGTTACCATAGGTTTTTTGTATTCTAAAGCCAAATTTTATATCTTCCTCCTTCTGCCTGTTACACACAAATGTCATTTTCACAAACTTAATAGACCCTTTTGTACTTTTCAAATGTACAGTGTTTAAAAATCATTGTGATGTTGTGTAAACTGTACGAACTAGAGACACCATATTTGGCAGTTAGATGATCCTATAGTGAAACAGACCAAGTTTGTGTTAAATGTTTTATATCTCTCCTCCCTCCCCCACAAACCGCGAAAAACTACCACAGCCACAATTTTAAAGATACAAACTTGTGCTTCAGATTGTACGACAAGAGACTGAATTTTCTGTACTCAGCAAGGGGTGCTCCCCCCTTGAGAGCTTGCACTTAATATATGTACAATTTGCATGCGTTGTTGCGTGTTTCTTTGCGATATGTGTGTATATGTGCATTGTTAGCATAAACTGCTGCAAAGGAAAGTATAGGATCTCCTACTGTGGGTTGTATCCGACTGTAGCTTTCCCACTTTTTTAAATACTTACTCATAGTCTTTTCACTCTGTTCCAGAACACATTTGGAATGCGGTTTCTTATAGCCTCGTAGCACTCGATTTATGGTTTTTAGAAGGGGATACGACTCACAGCCACAGTCATTTTTAAAGTCATCTAAATCAAGAGCCCAGATCATAGCTCCACCTAGCTTCATGGCACGAACATATTCGCTCTTATGTCGAATCATAGGCACATCATCAAAGGAGACCCACTGATCTCTGAAATAGGCGAAGGGACCCATGCGGCCACGTACATCGCGAACCACACTCCATCCCTTATGTTGGATATAAGTACAGATCTCATAGTATGAGAGAAATCCTCGGGCACGTGTTGCCTCCCCAGCCTCTCCACCACCGTAAGTTGGAGCATTCAATTGGTGGTCGTTAGCCTGGGCTAGAGAGAAGGATTGACCATACATTGGCATGCCCATAATAATTTTCTTTCGGTCAGCACCGCTTTCCAGCCAATAGTTAATAGAGAAATTAGCATTGAAGGTTGATGTGCCCTCGGGATGGTCGTACATGGGTGCCACGTGACCCGTGCGCTTGTCCCACTGTCCATGGTAGTCGTAAGTCATTACAGCGATCCAGTCAAAATATCTCGACAGTTCGCGCACGTTGTAGCCCAAATCGATAACTTTTTTGTTGGGCGAGACTGCAGCGGATAGGAGGAGATTCTTCGGCTTAAAAGCCCTTGATAACTCTCGTACTAAATCAGTAAATCCTTCCTTCTCGTCTAGATTGCCCTTCTTGCAGTCCACCTGCCAACATACCGGATACTCCCAATCCAAATCCAATCCATCGAATCCATACCTCTCAATAAAGTCGATAACATGACGTATGAATTTTTCACGGGCTGTCACACTTCTGACCAAACGGGAATACTTATCACCAGCAGAATCGTTCCAGCCACCTATGGCCACTGTTACTTTAACACCCTTTTTTCTATAGGCAACGACACGTTCATAGAATTTGTTGTCAAGATCGGCCCAAGAGTCATGTGGCTGGATTGTTAATTTATCACGATTCAAGACAGCAAAACCGTAGATGATATGCGTACAAAGATCTGCATCAATGTCTTCTGGAAGAAACTTGCCTCCTCCCTGGCGATACCATGCCCAGTTAGTGAAATAACAGATGACCTTGTAGTCTGCAGTGCTACCATAATCCTCATTATCAACTTGAAAGTCTTCATTGGTATTTACATCATTTTCCAGTGACGATTCATTGCTGCCCTCTTGAGAGTTTGAATTTTCGGTTTCAACAGGTTGCATTACAGCAACCTGGCTCTGTTCCTCTTGTTCTACTCCAACCACTTCGCTTTCAATTTCTTCTGTTTCATTGCTTTCAACGGATGTTTGCCCATCTTCGCTTTCAACGGATGCAGTTTCCACTTCGCCCGAAATTGGTTGTTCTTCGACAGACTCTTCTTCATCAGGGTTTAAGCCAGCTAAAGAAATCATTTATGCTAAGCATAAAGAATTGAACTTAATTATTTAACAACTTACGCGTGGGTTCAAATCCACTTGGAGGATCCTTAAGAACATTGTGAATTTCGCGAAGCAGAGGGTAAACTCCGGTGCCGCAACGATTTCGGAAATCATCAAGATCTAATGCCCAGACCATACCACCTCCCAGATCCAGAGCGCGCACCAATTGTGATTTCTTGCGTATCATTGCCGGATCGTCAAAGGAAACCCACTGAGTGCCTTTATAAGCGAATGGGCCCATTCGGCCTTTCTCGTCCTGTACCACTTGCCACCCTTGATGGTTTACACGCTCGCAAATCTGCAACGTGTCAAAAATAACCCGATGCCATTATTTAAAAATCGATGACTCACCTCATAGTAGGCAAGAAATCCAGCTGCCTTTGTAAATTCTCCCGCTTGACCAGGGCCTGGAGCCTTGGCGTTCAGTCCATTATTGTTGGCATTCTCTAAGGTGAAAGACTGGCCATACAGTGGCATACCCATGACAATCTTCCGTGATGGAGCACCTTTCTCTATCCAATAGTTGAGTGAGTAATTCTAGAAAAAAGAAATGTTAGTAAAATAAAGCAACGCAAAAGTGATGGTTACATACCGCATTGAAGTAATAGTACTCGTCATCGGGATGATGATACAAAGGGGCTACATGTCCTGTCTTCTTGTCCCATTGACCGTGGAAGTCGTAAGTCATTACAGCGATCCAATCAAAGTATTTTGAGAGCTCCGGCACATCGTATCCAGTGTCAATTATCTTCTTGCTTGGCGAAACTGCCGTAGAGAGCAATAATCCGCGTGGTCTAAACGCTTCTGATAGTTCCCTTACCCATGCAGTGAATCCCTCTCTTTCATCCGAAAATCCCTTTGTGCACTCGGTTTGCCAGCAGACCGGATATTCCCAGTCCAGGTCAAGTCCCTCAAACCCATACTTTTTGATGAAGTCTAGCGCATGACGAATAAACTTTGCTCGAGCTGCGGCACTGCGAACCAATCGACTGTACTTATCTCCTTGTGAATCATTCCAGCCACCCAGACCTAGACTAACCTTAATGCCCTTGCTTTTGAGCCCGCTGACTCGCGTATAGAAATTATTATCGATGTCCGCCCATGAATCATGGGAGCGTAAGGTCAATTCAGAGTAATCAAGAACAGCAAACCCATATACCACGTGAGTGCAGAGATCTGTGTTGATATCGTCTGGCGTATATCGACCTAATCCTTTACGATACCAAGCCCAGTTAGTAAAGTAACAAACTACTTTGTAGTAACCATCTAGTTGTTGAAGGACCGGTTTATCCGTGATATAAATGGGTGTTTGAGTTGTTGTAGGTCTTTGGGTAGTCGGTACTGGCTTAGCTGCAGCTGGAGGTTTGGGTTTAATCCCATTGGAAGTAGATCCCACCATATCCATTTCACAGTGTGCAGATATTGGCCAGTCACAATTACCTATCGCCTCATTAAAGTGCAATCCGGGTGGACAATCACCACCTTGCAGACGATTCCACAAACAGAATAAATACTTAGAGCAATCGCCTGGATATGGAACACGTTCCTCCCCATTGCAGGGGTCCTCTTCAGAAGCCTTTGATTGAACAATTCTCAGATACTTCTTGCTGGTCACGCACTGAACATTCTGTGGCCAATCACAGATTTTTCTAATTCCATCCCAATGAAGTTCACCGCCACATTCACTGGGAACCAGAGCTCCATTGACACAAATGTAATATTTTCCACAATTTCTGTGTGTATAGTACTCGCCTTCGTTGCATCGAGAGGAAGTATGTGGACGTCTAGTTGTAGTTCGATGAGGTTTCGTAGGTTTTCCACTGGGTTTAGGCGAGGTAGTTGTCTTTCTGGGTTTCTTTGTGGTGAACAAGGTAGTGGGAGGCTTAGTGGTGGTGGTGCTAATAGAAGGTCGGCTTATTACGCTCGAAGGTGTTGTCGCTTCTTGGTTTCTCACCGAGCATTGAGCGGACGAGGGCCAATCGCACCCCTTGTTTTCAGTATTCCAATGCAGACCTCCGGGACAGAACTGTTGACGCATTTCGCCTGCTATAATACAGTGGTAATAGGCATTACAGTTCTTCGGATCGGCGTAGAATTGTCCAGGCTCACAGCTGGAGGCCTGAATAACCGGATAAATTAGTGCTGGCACCGGTATGGTGGTGTGTACCGGCCGCGATGTTGTCTTTGTTGGTTTCGGCTTGGGCTTTGGTGTTGACGGATATTTGGTCGTCGTAGAAGTCCACCAGATAGGTGTTGTGGTAGAGCTAGTTGTGTACATAATACTTGCAGTGGGTTTATGTGTTGTTGTCGTACTGGGAACCGGTTTTCCAGTAGTGCTAGTGCTAGAATCCCAGGTGGGCCGCAATGTAGTATGATCATGCTGAGTTGCTCCTAATGAACCATCGCTGCTTATAGTAGTCATTTGGGGAGGAACTGGTGTAACGGGCTGTGAAGGACGCTGGCAATTACTGCCAGTTGGAGGCTCAGAGTTCAAAAGACCTAATGCCCGATTTATCGCTTTAAGAAGAGGGTACGATTCACTGCAGCAGCGATTCTGGAAGTCATCTAGGTCAATTGTCCAGGCCGCAATGCCGCCAAAATCATTGTTAACAGCATAGCGGGCTTTAGCCTCCACACTGGCTGGATCTTCATAACCCACCCACTGATTTTTTAACATAGCATAGGGCCCACTTTTGCGATCCAAATCCCGTCCTGTTTGCCATTTTAACTTGCGAATACGTTGGCAGATTTCATAATAGGCTAACATACCAGGTTGCTTTGTTAGTTCACCGGCTTCTCCAGGGCCAATACTGGGCACACCTTCACCTTTCAGCCGTTGGCTATTCTGCTGTAACGTGAAGGTTTGCCCGTAAAATGGAATGCTCATGATAAGCTTGTCTCGGCGAGCGCCCATCTTAACCAGCAACTGCATAGTGTAGTCAGTGTTGTACTGTGGATATTTATCTTCAGGTCGACCATAAAGTGGACTCACATGGCCCGTTTGGCCTTCCCATGAGCCATGGTAATCGTAGCTCATTACAGTCATATAGTCAACGATCTCCGATAGTGAAGATAGCTCGTACGCTTCGGTGATAATTTCCTTGTAGCCCGAAATAGCAACGCCAAGCTGCATAGTTGGGCTTAGGCGTGCCATCTCTGATCGGATCTCACGGAGCAGTTTTGTTAGATTCGGTCTATCACTAGCTGGACCCTTATTACAATCGCTCTGCCAACACTTAGGATAATTCCAGTCGAAATGTATTCCACTAAATCCGTAGCGTTGAAGGAATCCAACTGCACTGGACGCAAATACTTTGCGCTTAATCTCATCGCTGACCAGACGTGAATATTTGTCTCCATTCGAATCTGTCCATCCTCCCATGGCTATAAGCACGGGAACACCTAGAGCAATAACTCGCTTATAGTACTGATTCTCAATATCAACCCAGGGATCGAACTCGCGTATGGTCAGATGATCTGGATCCAGAGAAGCAAACGAGTACACAATAGTGGAACAAAGTTTTGGGTCGAGCTGCTCTGGTACAAAATGGCCGTCCGTCTTCCGATAAAAGGCCCAATTAGATATGTAACAAAGAACCTTGGGTTTGATGTTATAATTTTTCTTTTGAGTGGTCGCCTTTAACAACGCGCCGTAAGGTGCTAAAAATTCGGAAGATTTGGCCTGTACTAAGGCATCATAAATCTGATGATCTGGTTTATCAGTCTCTATTTTTTCATTTTGTTCAAATTGCTCAATGTTTACCGCCTTGAGAAGCTCCTGATGTGGAGATCCCGACCGATATGGTTGTGGCTGATAATTGTGACTCACAGTGGGAGAAATAAAAGCGGCATATTTATTTGATACCGACCAGGGGTCCGGTTCAGCTAGTTGACTTAACTTTTCCTGCTGCACTTCGTGAAAATAGCTGATTGGTTCATTTTCTCCATTTGGTTCATCTGAGTGATCATTTGAGTCATCAGCGTCATCATCGTTGGGTTGTGCCTCTACCGAATCTCTAATAAAGGAGCGCAACGGCGAAGATTCTCTTAGCTTTGCTGCGTTTCTCTCATTTAAAGTCGGCACGCTCTCTACGGCACTCCGTAAAGGTAGAAAAGTGTCGCCAAAAGTAGGTTTAAGGCTGAAACGACTCAATGCTTCAAGTTCATCCTCGATTGGAATGCTTTCCACTGCCGCCCGTACAAACGTAGCTTTGTAAATGGGCGCCACGTGAACCTCGGGCGCTTCAATGCGAATGTGACCAGTTGCCGCTGCTATCCATAGGCATAGTAACTGCGTGTAAATAAAAATAGATTTACAGAATTTTTATTAACATAACTGTTTACGTAATTTCACTTGAACTTTTATGATTTTTTACGATATCGTCGATCTCAGCGAGCTAAGAGCTAGACAAATAACAACATAGTATGTATGTACATATACCATACGTAATCAATAACAATTTAAATTTTTTAAATAGAATTTTATATTTAAAATCGGGTAATAAACACAGAAGTTATGAATTTAGCACCGATGTACAGTAGCATTACGCTCCCAAAATCAATTTTTAAGCCCTGTACTTTAAAAGAGTACAAAAGGGTTTATTAAGTTTATACAATTGGCATTTGTATGTAATAGGCAGAAGGAGGCGTGGCAGACCCCACAAAGTATATTCTTCATCAGGACGACGAGCTGAGTCGATATAGCCATGTCCGTCTGTCTGTCTGTTTGTCTGTCTGTCCGTCTATATGAACACCGAGATCTCGGAAACTATAAGAGCTAGAGACGTAATTTTTTAGACCCTGTACTTTAAAAAAGTACAAAAGGGTCTATTAAGATTGTGCAAGCCCGAAATGTATGTAACAGGCAGAAGGAGGCGTGGCAGACCCCACAAAGTATATATATTCTTGATCAGGACGACGAGCTGAGTCGATCTAGCCATGTCCGTCTGTCCGTCTGTCCGTTCGTCCGTCTGTCCGTCCGTCCGTCCGTATGAACACCTAGATCTCGTAAACTGTAAGAGCTAGAGACATCATATTTGCCAGTTAGATGCCCCTATAGTGCAAGCAGATCAAGTTTGTTTTAGATTTTTGATACCTCCTCCCCCTCCCCCAAAAACCGCGAAAAATTGCCACACCCACACCCATGATAATCTTCATCTGTTCTGTGAATTGTGGCTCAATCGGATAATAAACACCGGAGATATTGAAGATTCAATTCCCTGTACTATGTAAGGGGGGAGCAGCGCGAGCGTATGTGTGGTTGCGTGTGACGTTGCGCTATGTGTACATGTGTGAGTGCCTGTTAGAGTGTGTGTGTGCGAAGGAAAGTACAGGGTCTCCTACTGTCGGTTGCATCCGACTGTAGCTTTCCGAGTTTTTTTTTTTAAGTTTGAAAAGCAATAACTTCCAATCTGTTAGTCCAAATTTACTAATATTACGTTTCCATAAGTTTTTTACATTCTTCTCTCGGGTGGGAATACTTTTATCACAAAACTTTAACATGCGAAAATCTTTTTTGGCACCGTAAATTCAGCGATTATTCTACTGTGAGTCGGCGCGACGAACAAATTTACCCCAGTGCACTGTTGAGCTAGTTTATGCGTTAAATTTAATTTAATGACTTACAGGCAGACTGCTAAGCGTATCTTTCCTACGCATTATTACAACTTGGGTGTTTCCGGCTCTTCACGTAGTAAGTTTGTCTTATCTAAAATCGGAAAAAGTAATAGAAATCAATTAAAATGGATAATAGTGGAAAGCGTATTATTATTGTTGTGGTTTTTTAATAGCAGACCGTAAGGCTATAAAACCGTCGGGAGCATTCTTCTTTTTTTTTTTGTGTGTTAGGTTGGTGTATTGGCTAGGCAGTTCAAGTTTATTGTTCCATATCTTCTCCTCCTCCCTCGCAAATCAAAGCCTAATCAAAAACAAAGCCTAATACCCTGTTTACAGTGAGGTCGTAAAGCTTGATACTGGTACTCAGCTGGATTAATATCCAAAAAAATAAAATCCTTAGTTTTGAAGATGGCCCTAAGACTTCTTTAGATTAACCTTCACCATTTTCTTCCTTCCCAATTTTAGTTATCCTGACAATACCGCTGCAAGCCTGGAGCTTAGTTCCGGCCCTATCCAATTAAGCTCTTGTCACATGGCTTACCACTACCAGAGCCCTCCACCTCAGTCGATCCTGAGGAAAGTTATGGAAGACAGCGAATCCAAACGCTCCGATCTGTAATAGTTCTGACACTAATGAACGGGGTGACCTACTCATTAATTATATCCTTTCCACTAAGCTACTTTTCTGCAAAAAAGGCAAAGTTGCCACTTTTATTGTTAGCAATAGGAAGGAAATGCTTAACCTCACCCTGGTATCTTACTCCCTCTGCCCAATCCCAATCCTGCCCGGTTCAGAAATATTAAAAGAGCCAATTGATACAGATGCAAGGACCTACTGCTTGAAATGCTCCCCGAAAACGCTCCGAAGGGTTTGTGTACGGTGCGTTTCACCGACTACCTAATAAAGACATATACCAAAGCTTGTAACAGAGCCTTTGATAATTCTTACCTCTCAATAGAACGGACTGCTTCCCAAAGCCTCCATGTTGGAGGCAAGAAGTGGGAGAGGCCAGATCCACAGTTAGATGTGTGTTCAATGGCTAAATCCGCTGATGACGAAAGGGCTTGGTCAACCTACAAATCAAGCCTTGCTTTATACAAAAATATACTTCGCCAAGTCAAGTGAAGAGGCTGGAAAAATTTCAGTTCAGAGATCGAAAACTCCACTCAAACCACAAGGCTCAGAAATCCACTCGAAAACCTAATTGTCTCTAGGATATCGTCAAAGGTCCTCCTGGACCATCTCTAGTGAAGAATCACTGGACCTTTTCATGTACGTACTACCAAACCCTCTATAATGACGCCGATGATCTCCCCATAATCTGAGCCCTTAGGCTTCTTGTCATATGACATATGGCTTCAAGGCCTTTAAATCCACTGGACCTGATAAGGACCAGGACTCGCAGGACTTACTGTCATCAAGGGGCTAGAAATCATTTTTAGCCCTATTTTTACCACTGTTGTCATACCCGAAGCATGGCTCGAATCTAAAATGGTTTTCATTCCTAAGGTTAGAAAATCATCGCATACTGGCCTCAAAGATTTTACGCCAATTAGCCTCATCCTTCTTTCTAAAAACACTCGAACGATTAATTGGATTATACCTCAGATGTGTTATTCCCTCCTCGTGTCTATCTGACTCTCAACATTACCTATAGGAAAGGTAGATCCACAGAGAGGGCGTTACATGCTGCCATCTCATCTTTAGAAAAAATCTTTAGATCGCAAAGAACTTAGCGGTCAACGACCTGCTCCTTTTGATGGACTGCGGTGGGTGTAAAGCGACTGCATTAACCGATTAACCGATTAAGGTTTCATCGCTTTCTCAGGAAAATTCCCCCAAACTTTGTGTGAACGTATGACTAAAACCATCCACAGCCTGTCCGTTTAGGCTTCTCGCAACGGTCTACACATAAACCCTTAAAAAACGAAGATTGTTCTTTGCACAAGGAATTATAAGATAACCTCCCTTACCACCCAAACACTGGAGGGAGTCTCTATACCTATCAAAAACTCAGACCTTGGGCTGTTTTAAATAAGAAACTGAACTGGAACTTCAACAGGGAACGTGTTAGGAAAGCTACAATTGCCCTACAATTGGGCATATCCCCAAACATAGTACGGTAGATCTACTGAGTGGTAGTTACATCCATCCTCTTCTATGGAGTATCGGTACGGTGGCCGTGTCTCTCAAAGCAATCCGCCAACCGGATCTTAAATAAAGTACAACGAGCTGCAGAACTCTATACTTAATCTTGCTCCCGTGGAATTGCTGGGAAAAATTATAGCAACACAAGGTGCTATACACATGAAGGGGGCGAAGCAGTGGATCTCTATAAGATTCGGACAGTCTTCCATTCTCAACGAAGGCCCCAGTCTTCCTTCGTCAATAGATTATTGCTCCAGTGGAATATAGGTATAATCCCTTTCAAACAATCATTTCCTTGAGGGATGATTGGATAACAGATCCTCCGGGTCCCTCAAACTACATAAAAATTTATACAGACGGCTCGAAAATAAACAACCAGGTGGGTGGTGGACTTTTGTACCGAGCTGTCCATACAAAAGTTCTTTAGACAACCAGATCCCTGCAGCGTATTCCAAGCGGATGTTGCTGCTATTCACGAAGCCCTTTTAAGAATACCCACCGAACAGAATGACTCTTATCTTACTTATACGGATAGTCCCTTGAAGCGATATCCTCCAGTTCGTTTTCTGTAAACAACCGCGACCTTTGTAGAAGCTGTCGTGACAAAGAACAAGAGGAAACAGTCCATCCCCTCTTCTGTTCGTGTCCTGCCGTCTGTATAACCAGGTTTTGTTACCTGGGAGACTACCACTTCACTGACACCCACAACCTAACCTTACCTAATTAATAATTAAAGTGCGCTTTATTTTTAATATCTCTTTGTGTGTAACAGGCAGAAGGAGGCGTGCCAGACCCCATAAACTATATATATATTCCTGATTAGGATGACGAGCTGAGTCTGCCACGCCTCTATCTGCCTGTTACACACAAATTTCTATTGCACCAACTTAATAGACCCTTTTGTACTTTTTTAAAGTTCAGGGTCTAAAAAACTGAATATATATACATACAGTCGAACTTCCCTATAAGGAATCTTGACGTGACCACTTCACTTCATTATATAGAAACTTCATTATACAGAAATTATATTTTTTGAAATGAAATTGGAACGAAAAAGTTGTGTGTTTGAAATCAATTCATAATAGGGAGAACTTCATTGTATACAAGTTCACTATAGAGAAGTTCGACTGTATTTAAATTCAAATACTGCATTTAAACGATATAAATATGCATGTATGTATACACATAAGTCTTATCACGTCTCCTGGTTGTGACCTGCGTCGCATATTAATGTAGAATGCTTGCGTTTGCCTTTTGGATAGCAAATGGGGAAGTAAAATAAATATTACCCGGAACTTAGTCATATGTCAAGTGTAACAAATATATTTAGTTATATATCTTTCCAAAAACACATCCTCCTGCCTGTTACATTCATTTCAGAGTTGCAGTTTTTAAAGTACAGGGTCTAATAACGTTGTCATAATAAGGGGTAGTGGTGACGCCGGCATACATAGCACGTACACGTACCATTAATGCAAATACAATAAATGCAAGTCCTACACTTCTGGTCAGGAAATGGATCAGGTCACCGTTGCATTGATAATCGTGAACTGAACACGACAGATTCCCCTGCCACTCATCAAATTGCTGGACTCAGTGGTGCAATATATTTTACTTGTTTGAATTTGGCTAGTGGATATTATCAGATTCCCATTCATCCTGATTCTGTCGAAAATACTGCGTTCGTCAGAAGAGCAATATGAATATCTGACCATGTCATTTGGTCTAAAGAACGCTCCGTCTTTTTTCAGCGGAACGTTATGTACGCATTGGGAAATCTTGCACATTCCTACGTAATAGTTTACATGGATGATATTTTGATAATATGTATTACCTACCATAGAGTTGGGCTTTGGGAGATTGAAGGTTGTGTTGGATGTTGACTGTGGATGAATTTTCGTTCAATATTGCTAAATGTGGATTCCTTAAAACGACTGTACAGCATTTGGGGGATAAGGTGCGAGCTGGAGAATTGAGACCTAATCAGCGAAAGATCCTTGCGTTAAGTTCATTGACACCACAGTATACAGCGTGGCACAGTTTATTGGATTGGCGTCTTATTTTCGAAAATTTGTGCCTCGTTCTCTCAGGTCATAAAACCGAAAAACTTACTACTTATCTTCGCGCTTGTATTAATTATATTTGACCCTCAGCATCCAGTAGAATTGCATACAGATGCGAACAGATTGAATGCGGATCAATGGTAACCCTCACATGGTGGAGTATTTCAGTAAAATTACTTCTCATGCTGAGTCCAAATATAATTCATATGACATGGAAACATTGACAGTTGTTGAGTTTGTTAAACATTTACGGTATTATTTGCTAGGTCGGGTCGAGTTCGCAATGCACATGGATTGCAATTCCCTCAACGCATCGCGAACAAAGATTGATTAACACCAAGGGTTCATAGCTGGAGGGTATATTTCCAGTCTTTTGATTTCAAAACAAAATATAGTAGATATAGGAAACGCATGGCGCATGTGACTTTTAAATGAAGAAATTATTTGCAAGAAGATTTGCTAAAATGAATAAATACGTTCGAAAATTGTTTGATAGTTGTATCCCATGTAGAACTGTGAAGGGCTCAAGGCGAAAGGTACAAGCCAAGTTACATCCAATCCCACAGGTAAACATGCCATGGCATACGGTGCACATTGATATTACTGGGAAACTAATTGGTGAGAATGATCTTAAAGAATATGTGATAGTTTAAATTGATGTGTTCACAAAATTCGTTTATTTGTTTGGAGTTTAACCAGTGGGAAATCACTAGTGGGAAATTTCTTGAATTTTGTGCATCACAAAAGGTAAAACTTTTCCATATAGCTACAGGAGAAAGTCGTGCAAACGGACAAGTTGAGAGCGTAATGAGTGCGCTTAACCGTTATTGAGTCGAGTCACCGATCTTAGCAGGAGGTATTACTTACTTTGGACTGCACAGTTAATAGTGTAACCAAAGCAAGTCCTTTAGGGTTGCTAATCGTCAAGAAGGCTCATCCGATTGACTTGATTTCGCCGTGCAACACAGAAATAGAGATAGACAAAATTGATGTTTAACATAAAGCAGCAGTTCAGATTTTTTTTCTATTCAGAAACGAAGAACGACACTAAACTAAGGACCATTTTTTGTTAGTGAAATTCTCATTTCATAATAAGAGATTATATAAAGTTGGTTGTGAAATATCAGCTAAGAAAAATTAGCCACATGTAATGTGTTAGGTTGAATTGAAGTTGCAATGACCTTGATTATGGCAATGGTTGGGAATTGCAGAAACCTGCAGTGATGGGGTTTGAGAATTGAAATGAAATAAACCTGGCGGAGGTATTTATAGCTTATAGCTAGTGCAAGGCAAAATTTAACTAAAACAGAAATTAAAGTATGGTTTTGAGATTGATTGAGATACCAGCATCATTGAGCAAGCACAAGTGAAAAACGAAAATTAAATAACTAGAGTCGAATTTGGAACCTCTAGCAGTAAATAGTTAAAATAATAAGATAAATCTAATTAAGCAATGGGAGAAGATATATGAAATTATTAAAATTATATAATGAATGAGTATGAAAAGAAAAAAAAAACGAGAAAGGTATAGTCGGACGCTTCCGACAGTAGGACACCCTGTACGCTGGGCGTCGACAATAGCAGCAGCATATATGCACATACTCACATACACATACACATGCACTTATACATCCACTTATACATACAAATATACGCGCAAATACAAACAATAACCAATACCCATATAGAGATTCGTACTCACAATCAAAAATCTCGCATACGCATAGCTTACAATTAACTGTTAACCGTTTTTTCCAACCGATGCCTACTACAGAAAATGGATTGTCCAATATCTGCGGTATCTATTAATTTGAGGAGGAAGGGGATGAGATATCAAATTAAAAACATAAACTTGGCCTGCCTATGTTATTCACGAATCAAACAAACAAAAATTACGTCTCTAGCTCTTATAGTTTCCGAGATCTCGGTGTTCATACGGGCAGATAGACAGACAGACGGACATGGTTAAGAACATATATGTACTTTATGGGGTCTACCACGCCTTCTTTTGCTTGTTACATACATTTCTGACTTGCACAACTTAATAGACCCTTTGTCTCTAGCTCTTACAGTTTACGAGATCTAGGTGTTCATACGGACGGTGTTTAGGCGGACGGGCAGGCAGACGAACATGGGTATATCGACTCAGCTCGTCGTCCTAATCAAGAATATATATTGTGTGGAGTCTGTCACGCCTCCTTCAACCTGGTACATACATTTCTGAGTTACACAAACTTAATATACCCTTTTGTACATTTTTAAAGTACAGGGTCTACAAATAAAATCAGATAGTATAGGGATTCCTGAAACTGATTTTGATTTGGTTTTGATTTGCTTTTACAAAATCAAAATCAGTTGACGGAATGACCTTTTTTGCGCACTGATTTGATTTTTACTTGCTTCTGATTTTCAGAACATCTGGCAGCCTTGCCAAACAGTGGCTCCGTCCACTTCAGAACACTGGTCATCATTCTCTTCAAATTGTAAAACATATTTAGAACTTTAAATAAAATTTCAGAATGCTTACAAAGTATTCCATTTTCAAATAGCTGTAATAAACACCATGTATTGCCACTAGTTTTCTACGTAGTAAACGGTCACACAAGGGTGATCGGTCATACAGCAAGATAATCAAAATCAAAATCAGCTTCGGAGCTGATTATGCTAAAACTTTTAGTGTGACCGTCATTTCCGTACTTTCTGTGGTCACACACAAAATTTTGTATGAAGCAGCTGCGAACAGCTGATTGTCATAATCAAAATCAAATCAAAATCAGTTTCAGGAATCCCACTAGTGTCTAGTGATTTATCGGGTCTAAAAATATAAATAGTTGTATATAGCTCTATTGAACGAGCGAACGTTTTCGTACTTATTGGCACACAATGTGTGAGAGATTGCCGTGCGTGTATTCTAGATTCGCTGCGAGGGTCAAAGATACCTAGATAGTTAAGTTTATTTAGTCAATATGAGCGAACCAGAATTAATCAGTTTGGATAACTTGGATTGGACGAATAAGAATAAAATAGATATAAAAGAATAAAAAGCGAATGGACACACGCGTTCTTGGACTCTCTGTAAAAATTGAATAAAAGTTTGTCTTGATTTTGAATATACCGCCTATTTTAATATAATTCGCAACAATATGTGTATGTATAGGCTGCTGCTACCGACGGTCGAGGTAAAACAAATGCAATGCAATGTACTGTTAGTTGCGCCCGTCTGTAGCTTTCCGGGCTTTGGTATTATATAAATTCACTGACAACTAGCTAACTTGTTTTCGAACTGACAATAAATTGTTAAAATGTCTTAGTAATTAATTTCAAAGCGGCGTTTTGTTCATGTGGCATTTATGTATTTCAGTAAATACGTTTGATACAAACTCCAGCCGAATATTGTAGATTTTAATCTCATGTGAATATTGTCTTCAATTAAAACCAATATAATCAAAGGCTATAGTCGGAAGCATCCGTCAGGTGACTCTGCAGTTTATTTTAATTATACTGCAGCAGGAATACGGGCAATTTGGCAAAATTAACAATTTAAAATTTAATAAAAAAATTAAAGCTTTAAAAAACCGAACACCAATTTAATATTAGTAGCTTTAAATAAACACTTTATAAATTAATTTAGACAGTAAAAATATATAAAAACTAAAATTTATTAATCAGTTTTTATTAAATTTCGAAATGAATTAATGACGAAATCCATATGATATGAAAATGATTTTGCCTAAAAATAATATGATAACTTCTCAATAGTCGTTAAGAATTAGAAATAAATTTAATATTTTTCAAAGAAATGGTAATATTAACTGACTACCACTCTCTAGAAGTACGTTTTAATAAAAAAAATTAAAAGGTCTGAAGAAACTGTAACGTGTTAGAAAAAAGTTTCTTCACCAGTAATTTTTTAGATTTAAAATTGTTGTTTTACTGCATTTTACAAAAAATATCCAAAATCACTATCCGGGGAAAATTTTCTTATTCCTGACCAAAATTTCATTCGTTGGCCTGTGCTTGTCAGTCTTTTTGATTCCAGAAACTACGCAGTCAAGATGGTTTTTGATATATGGGTAATGTGCGTTACAGGCATAAATACATATAGTCGCTTTTGCCAAAGTGTTCTTTTTTTTTGGTAAGTATGCAAATCCGATTTAAGAATTAGGTTAAGTGCTTTGTTATAATGACCGGTTTTCTTCTTGTTGTGAATGTAGAATCGAACGCCGCATAAAAAGTGGCATACGTAACATAGGCTATGAAAGATTATATTATGTATGGTAATAAAAAGAAATGTAACCCACACCAAATGGCAAAAATATGAGAAAAGACGTTGGACAACTTTTGCGAATTCAGAACAGGCAGGTTTATATTCAGGTTCATTGAACGGAAAGAATCCAGAGACAAGAGACTACTGTCCTGACGCTGACTATGTAACATATTTGTTTAAATTTTTTTAAGCTGCCTCTTTTGCAGATAAGATATCTTAATGGATAAGGCTCTAAAGCTGTTTTTAAATACTTTTTAAGTTATGCTGAACTTGCGTCCGATTTTGATACGGTGGTATTAAAGACTTATTAAACGTTATTAAGTGTTTTAGAAGAAATTTAATATGCACTCCACGTACAAACAAACACAAAACTTCCTCATTATGTGCACTTTGATACTCAAATAATGCAGAACACTTGCCACATTTGAACACATAAACCACAAATACAACAACACATTGTGAAACAAAAGAAAGTAGCCACAAGTAGTTACTTACTGCACTTGACTCATTCACATACTCAATGAGTCTATACCAAAAGTATCTCAGCAACTCTTTCTAGACCTCTTTAGTATTTTTTTTGTCGCGAGAACGTCTACGCAGACGCGTCAAACGAAACTGTTGGCGATCGCGGTGAGGACGCAGATATTTATATCCGATCAGCGCGAGTTGCAAACAAATAAAAAGAAAAGAGTTGACTGAATGTTCTAAAAGAAAGTGTGTCGCTTTTCAAATACTCTTTCCGTTTACAGAATTAATAAACATCCATTTATTGTTGTTTGTGAACTGCCAATACAATTTTTAGACCCTGTACTTTAAAAAAGTACAAGAGGTCTATTAAGATTGTTCAACTCAGAAATGTATGTAACAGGCAGAAGGAGTCGTGACAGACCCCACAAAATATATATATTCATGATCACTACTACTAGGTGAGTCGATATAGCCATGTCCGTCTGCCTGTCCGTCTATATGAACACCTAGATCTCATACTGTAAGAGCTAGAGACATCATATTTGGCAGTTAGATGCCCCTATAGTGCAAGCAGATCAAGTTCCTGTTCGATTTTTGATACCTTTCCCCCTCCGCCAAAAACCGCGAAAAACCACCACAGCCACAAACTTGTGCTTCAGCATACAAAGATCTTATGGTAACCTTAATCAGTGCTGTGAATTGTGGATCAATCGGATAAACACCGAACATATTTGATATTAAAGTTCCTGTTCTAGGCAATGTTAGCACTAGCTGCTGCAAAGGAAAGTACAGGGTCTTCTACTGTCGGTTGCATTCGACTGTAGCTTTCCGAGTTTTTTAAATAAAAAAGGTATTCGAAAGCTTTTATACGTATATACATACATATATTTGAAATCCTCTCACATATACAAAGCTGCCAAGAAGGTTGAGTAACGTAAGTAACTGGATTAGTTCTGCCAAGTTGTACTACAATCAAAATACGCATTTAATTACGTTTCGATTTCTTGTTTAACATCTGCTTCTTGAAATAAAACGTTATTTCGTGCTTTGTAAAACAATTTTCTATCAAAAATGTTGCAGCCTTAAGTTATTTCACCGATAGTTATTGGAATATGACGTGTTTGCGACTCTTTGAGACCGTTTGTTCAGTGTGAACGTTTAAAAGGTCGTAGCCCTAAAAAAGACGTAAGACCTTAGTGTGAATGCGGTATTAGCTTTAGCCAAACCATGGATTTTATGGACCAAGAATATGTTACTAATATTATTTATTTATTTTATTATACATACATACATATTATACGAAACGGGTATTTCGGTAAGGTTCTGTAGCGGTGTACCGGTACCAAAAATTATTATTAGAATAAAATAAATTGATTAATATTCATTTAAATTAAAAATAACATTTATTCAGTAAAGTATTCATGTTTAAGCTTATATAAATTATAATTCCTATTCATTTTTATTGAACGGGTCAAGGCGTCGTGCAATCCACGTAATTAGAACGGTGCATTTAAGACTGAGATATGTTCATCGTGATAAAAATATAAACATTTAATTAAATTTATTCAGACTCCTTCATTCGGCTGTTAAGGCTATGCTGTTTAATGCACCTTGCTTTGTTTACTTTTCTGTCGCGAGTAACAATTTCAGTGCCAGTTTGGCTATTCTATAGCTAGATCTGGCTATTTTTAGGCCCTGTACTTTAAAAAAGTACAAAATGGTCTATTAAGTTTGTGCAAGTCCGAAATGTATGTAACAGGCGGAAGGAGGCGTGGCAGACCCCAAAAAGTATATATATTCTTGATCAGGACGACGAGCTGAGTCGATCTAGCAATGTCCGTCCGTCCGTCTGTATGAACACCTAGATCTCATAAACTGTAAGAGCTAGAGATATCATATTTGGAAGTTAGATGCCCCTATAGTGCAAGCAGATCAAGTTTGTGTTAGATTTTTGATACCTCCCTCCCCTCCTCTCACAAAAACCGTGAAAAATCACCACAGCCACAATTTTAAAGATACAAACTTGTGCTTTAGCATAGATCTTATGATAACCTTCATCAGTGCTGTAAATTGTGGCCCAATCGGATAATAAACACCAGAGATATTCGAGATTAAAGTTTCCGTACTAGGCAAGGGGGAGCAGCGGGCAGGCACTTAATGTATGTACTTAAGTGTGTATGCGTGTGTGTGTGTGTGTGTGTATTGTTAGCATTTGCTGCTGCAATGGAAAGTACAGGGTCTCCTACTGTCGGCTGCATCCGACTGTAGCTTTCCGAGTTTTTAATAATCATAAATTTTAAACTACTCCATTTTGCAAGGCGCTTGTTTTCCTAGCTCTTTTTGGATATTTTTAAATGCTATATGATGTCGTTATCATACCGAACCTCTCCTATCGGATTGCAACCAAGCAGTAGAAGACCCTTCACTGTGCTTGGGCGTCGATAACAGCAGCAGCATCCACATACACACATGCACATATATGTACATACACACATAGACACATACTCTTATACATACAAATATACGCTCAAACAAACATACAAACACTAATAAATACTCACACATATGTACATACATACATATATACTCGCAATAAAAAATCACGCATACGCTAGAGCGGCCGCGTAAACTCTGACTCCCTCAGCCAAAATCCAAGTACAGAAAATTGATTGTCCAATATATCCTGTGTTTATTAGGCACCAAACATTCTATGTATCTCAAGTTTTTTTTCTTGCATATGGAAGACTATGGCTCTAGAACTGTACATGCTGAGAATAGGCAGAAGGAGGCGTAGCAGACCCCACAAAGTATATATTCTTGATCAAGACGAAGGGTCGGTTGCATCCGATTGTAGCTTTCCGGAATTTTTTTAATGTATACATGGTTTAAAAAGTGTCATTGCGCCAAAACTTAAAAATGCGCATGTTTTGGCGCAAAAACGCCAGGTGTGGCAACTGCGCTATCGCATAGTACTGTGTCGTGATATATCGATTGTTGGTAAGCAACGTTTATGCCGAAGTTGCCCAGCATTGTAAACAAAGTATTCACTGAAAATTTTTAAAAAGCTGGCCCGGCTGTGAGAATTGAACGAAATAGGGAAAATGAAGAGTTAAAACGTAAACAAATCGTATAGTCAACGGCAACTGGAGCAGTTTATTTGTAGCGTACAAACAACACAACCCCAACCCTCTCTGTTTATAGCCTGGTGGTGGGCTGCGTAATTGTCTGTAACCACAGGCAAAGTGCAAGGACACTCGATATACCGTTCTTTTCACTGTCCTTCTAGTGGCAAAGTCAAGGTGAGCAATTGTCCGCGTGACGTCTTCATTTTTGACATTTGCGTGTGTTTGGAAATTATTTGTATTGACGGCATATTGTAGACAGCCTATGTATAGCCAGGGGCGTTGGAAGAGGGGTGTGTTAAGACCACTACCAACTTGCCTAATGGCACGTGAGAGTTTACATTAGTCTTGCTTCAATTTGCTTATTTATATAAGCCTCTCCAAATTGCTCCTCTAATGCCATTGAACACTACGAACATTATACCAGTCACATAAAATTGAAATTATTTTAACTTTATCAGGAGACTGCATCATCAGTTAGTATAATGGAGCCAAGTGCAACTGCAACAACTACGGCCACGGGAGGAACAGCTACCGCTCTTCCACCAAATACCAAGCGCGGAACGCAGCAAGGGCGAAAAAAGTCAGGACCAAAATTTGAGCTAACTGAGGCACAGAAATCGGACATCAAGGAAGCCTTCGATCTGTTCGACAATGAATGTACAGGGTACATCGAAGTCAAGGAGCTGAAGGTCGCCATACGAGCATTGGGATTTGAACCCAAAAAGGAGGAAATTAAACGAATGATAGCTGAGATTGATAAGGATGGTAGTGGACGAATAGCGTTCAATGACTTTCTGCAGTTAATGACAATGAAAATGGCGGAAAAGGACACCAGGGAGGAGATCCTGAAAGCGTTCCGTCTGTTTGATGATGATGAAACGGGCAAAATTTCGTTTAAAAATCTTAAACGCGTGGCTCGCGAGCTGGGAGAAACTCTAACTGATGAAGAACTGCGCGAAATGATCGATGAGGCAGATATAGACAACGATGGCGAAGTTAATCAAGACGAATTCTTGCGCATCATGAAGAAAACTAGTTTGTATTGATTGAATTTAAAAAGTATTTAGCTTGAATAATTGCATTTTGCTTTTGTTAAATGGCGTTCATTAAGCTTAAGTCGATTAACCTGCTGGGTATATGTACTTTTATACGTGTTTTATTTGCAAAATCGCATTTTTTTTTCTTTTAAGGATTTAATTTGCTCTTTCCCTGAATGTATTAACTATGAATGTAATATAAGATATCACCGCGTGTATTTTTGCACTATATCTCAAATTATGAAATACAGCTTCAATTGGTTTACATAATGAACTATGTCTTAGTCTTTACCTTAATGCATTTACATATGTACACTTATTAAGATATTTTTTAACACTAACCCTAACAGTAAAACATAGCAATCTGGTTATTTCGAACGTGTAGAATTAACAAAAAGCAACGGAAAACACCTGGATATGGGTTTTTGCGTTTAGACATTTTCCGTCAAACGTGTTTATGTCCGATGCAACTTGCCATCGAACATCATAGGGATTGACAAGTTTCGCCTTAATTCGCAAGTAATACGTCAATTTTCAATTCATTTGCCGTTCAGCGCTATATATATCCTCTTCTGCATTGGAAAAAAATCTTTTAAAAACCACGAGAAATGCATTAAAATCGTTTAAAAAAGGCAACGGACGAATCTTTTTGGCGAGCAAGAAGTAAACAAAGCAGTTCATCAAGTGAGAGGATTTAAAAAAGTACAAAAGGGTCTATTAACCCATTAAAAGCCAAGGGTATTTCAAACCAAACATTTTTTAATTCATGTAATTTATTTAAGTGAAAAGGACATAAGGAACTCAGAAAATATGAAATAAGAAACAAAAAAAGTTTTTGAATGTGTTTTTCAGCCTGTACCCAAGCAGGTACAATGGGAGTATACATGGTACATTTTTTTTATTTTTATGTTGTGTGGAAAATTTTAAAACATTCTTTTTCTACACAGAGCGTAATGCCACAAAGCTCGCAAATCCATTTTACGCGGTTGTGACACTGACGACAGTGTAATGGCTTTTCAATCCTTTTCGGAAAGTGGTTTCCAGGCGTAGTTGGTACTGAAGAAACAACTGATCACTTTGATGTTAACGACTTTTGTCGTCCTTTTTGTTTTAGCGTAACAAGCAAATCATATGATGTAAAAAAGTTATAGAAGAAAACAATATGATCTGAAGAATTATAAACGTTATCTAATAAATCAACAACGACTCTGGATCCGAGTGGGATTTTATGATTTTGCGCACTACCTCCTTTAGCTGCACAACAGGTATCAAACTGGTATAAATAACCGCAACTGCCAGTAAGCATCCAATTTTTAAAACCAAATCTTACAGGCTTACCTCTGATAAATTGCTGCGAAGAATGATTACCAAAGTATCGTATCATTGACTCATCAACTGAAAGTTTTTCGTGCATATACCCAAATTATTATTATTATCCAAATAAAAGCTGGTATGTGGCATCTCAATATCACATGGTCTCTGTTGCCACTTTGGACCATTGCATGCTTTCGAAGTAATTATTTTATGCCGCAGTTCTTGAAGTGGTATGTCGTCTTCACTATTACTGCTCCAATATAGTTCTATTTCACCTGGAACATCTGGTGGGAGTATATTGGCGTAAAGATCCTCGATGTCCCCTTCCTCTTCATCAGTATTGACATCTGGATCTGGCGGAATCAGAAGCTTGATTTGAAGTACTTTCCACGTAATCTAAAGCACTGCTCAAATTATTAAATCTATGGCCATAAAAAGTTGATGGCTTGATGCTCTCCATCTCCAATGCGAAAAATAGTCTGAAAAAAAGCTTCCTTTATTGACCACTGTACTCAAGCGAGTACACTACATTTCATACTTTCCGAACATTATCAAAACTATTTCTTTTTGAATCAAACTTTCAATAGAATGAAGACATAACTCTTTATCTTTCCAAACCAATATATAATATGGCTAATTTCGTCGCAAAATTCTTTTTACGCACTTAAATATTCACTATAGTAATATGCCCAAAATGCGCAAAATAGCCACAGACGACGCTTCAAAATAAAGAAAAATCAAAAGTACCGTTATGAGCTATGTATTCATTTCTTGTCCTCAGCTGTTCATCACAGTCGATATTGCCATATAGTTGAAAGAACTATTCAAAACGCACAATGCAGTGCACCTTGCTCAGGCGAACAAAATACCATTTACACAGCCTTAGAGTTTTAACTTTAGCGGTTCGTCGTCAGAAAGTAGCAATGTTAACCGTTATCGCCAGCAAATTGGAACTAATGCTGTATAAATGTAAGAAAATGATTCAGATGACGTAGTTTTCGACGAAGTACTGTAGTAAATACACGAAAATAGTGAAATTTATTGAACAAATATATATATTAATAATATAAAGTTAGTCTTTATTTTGTCCTTTTTTTTTTAAATCTATCATTTTTCAATCGTTTTTTCCGGGCAACACTGGTGCGTATGCTGCTGCTGCTATCGAAACCCAAGGCACAGCAAAGTTTATGTACTCTTTCTGTCGTTTGCGTCCTGGTTTCTTATAATTTTATTTTATTAACATTACAAAATATAACAACATTTACATACATATGGTCATATTATTGACACTAAAAAACCCTAGCAATCGATAAGCTGCATGGTTTTATGTCGATTAAGAAAATTAATTATTATAGGGATTCCTTAAAACCGATTTTTATTTGCAGGGACGACCTTTTTATGATATATTATACAAATCAAAGTTTTGTTTTTATTTAATTATAGCTTAAAAAGTTTATATTTATTTTGCTTACATGTAAGTTCTGTTATTATTTCACTATAAAACTTGCAAAATACATACCAAAAAAAAAATTTGATTACCTTTATCAGTATTATTATATGTGGTTGATGTGTGAACTCGACTTCATTTGCCATTGTTATGATTGATGTGTCATTGAGTTATGCTAAATCCTACTTTTTTTAGCACGTATCGAATTGATTTAAAATTTAGTAAGCTAAGAGATTTATCTTCTCCCCGTACAGAGCTTAACGCATAATTGAGCACGCAGCTGTGAACGTATTACGTGAATGGCAGTGATCGTCAAAAGATTTGCGCGCAAAGAAATTAATATGACAGAACAACAAATACACGCAAATTCAAAGTTTAGTGAGCTCAATTTGTTTCAAAGAGGTGATGTAGTTTCATGTGTGCCAATAAACACTGCTTTAACAATTTGCAGTGCAAGTTTGAAAGATTTATCTGCAAAATGTGTCGAAATTTTGAGTCTGTGGCTGCGAAAACTGTTAAGGGCATATATATTGGAGGCAGAATGTTGCATTGATGCGTTTAAGTGCCTATATGATTGGGTTCAACACCTGCAATGCGATGTGACTTCTGAGAATGAAACTGCCTGCTACGACTTTATTACACTCCTTACCGATGTACGTCAGTTCGCGGAGTGGACTAGGGTAAATTTGCAGAAAGTTGGCGAGCGAATGGTGCACACCACAGCATTTTTTCTGCTAAGCATTGTATCCAATTGGCTGGAACACTGCTATGAACGTAATGTGAAGGTCTTGTGGGAGCACACACCATTAGCTCTTGAACTACATTACGATGTCCTCAATCAACTGGAGGAGAGCACAAACGCTTCCCAGAAGTTTCACGCTCGCGTTACACCATTGCTGCGGCAGCTGTATGGAATCACAGACTTGTTGAGCTATAATGTGGAGCACATGGATGCACTGATTAAAACCAGTCAAACGATGACCAATATTTGTACGCACTACGCCAACTGCGGCAATCTTCGGCAGAGTGAGAATTCTGCTATGCCCGACTGGCTGAAGGAGTCACAACTGAATCTGTGTGAGTTGCTATTGCTGCATATGGAGCCTATATTAGAGCAGGATGAATCAATTGCTGTTGATCAACTGGAGGAGTACTTGCGTTTGATGCCTGCTTGTGCTGAAATGGTGCACACATTGTTGAGCTGTTCATCGCAGCAGTTGGATGAAATCGTTATGGATAGGCTCATTTTGATGTTTAATGGTTGTAATAATAACTCCAGTTCTCAGCTGGACAGATATACGAGCGAACTCATCTCCAAGCACGTGCGTCCATCAATGTTTCGTATTTACGAACTTGTCTATCGGCTGGAGCAGTTTCAAAAACATCTTGTAGCGTATCTGGCACGACCTGAACAGGAAGATATTGATTACTATGAGCTCTGCTTGGATTATGTAACTCTTTGCATTATGACTGATTCAGCGATTAATGCACTGCAATGCCAGACACTGCAGCAAATATTTGAGTATCTGTGCAACTATAGCTTTACAACTGCGATGCGATACGATAGACTGGTGGAGACATTTGCAAGCTTGTTGCATTTGGCAGAGTCAGCGGAGCTGTTTAATTATTTTCTGGCAGGCGTGTTTCTGGATGATCTGCAAAAGTCCCAAGTCTGTGCCGATGTGTTAATGCTGTGCTTTCGTTTGATTGAGGCGCAACAAAGCTGGAGCAAGAGCGATTTCAAAGCAGCAGCAACTTATTGGATCAAGTGCCTTAGTTCATACGCTATATTCTCACAGAATTTAAGTCATTTGCATGTGGAACGCATGCTGCAGTATTTCCATAGTTTAGCACGTGTGGAGCAACCATTGTTAAATACAAGAAACTATCCCGTTATGCACTGCGTCTCGGCCAGAACAGAAGCGGAGCAAAAGCTATGGTGGATGCGCCTGCAGCGTCTCTGTAAAACGCCGCTTAATAGCATGGAACAGTATTACGAATTTCTAGCTCTGGCGGATTTGGGAACTACAACCAAACTCAACTGGCTACAACTGGCAGAAGACAATGTGCAGCTGCTGCTAAAGAGCGAACAGTGCAAGCTCCTGGCTAGCCTGTACTACAAGCAGGCGCTGCATTCCAATCGAGCTATAAAAGTGCGCATACTGCAGCAGCCGCTGTCAGGACACTGCTGGCAAATGCAGCGGTTTCTATATGCTAGCCAAAAAAGTGAAGATGCACTGCTCAAATCGCTGGGAAACCAGCATGCAATTACTAGTTCGGAAAAGTTGCTGCCACTTCTGGTCGCATTGCACGATACTCCAAAGAAATCTCTCATAACGTCCGATCAATGGAGCTACAAGCGCATTCGCAAGCATCAGTGCATCAGCCTAAAACGCAAGCGGTCAGATCATGAGGCGAAGGAATTAATACATCAATTGGAGCAGAACTCTACGCAGCTACTGCATTGCTCTGAGCAGCTAGATGCCGCCGATGTGGCACATCTGCGTAATATTATTGCAAACTTAAGTGGCATCATTTAGACCATGTAAAACCTTTTACTCAGAATTAGACACTCCCTCTTCTGTTGGGGCATTTCTTGTCCTTCGGTTTACTCTATCATACGGCCTGCCATAGGAGTAATCTGGCGTAAATTTATAATATTTATGTTTAAATCTATATAAATATACATATTTGCTAATATGCAGTTTTATCTTTTGCCATGTTTTTATTGAACAGAAAATTATCTAAATATTTTAATAGTTTGGCAACTTAGTAGGTACAATACAATGAAAATGAAAAACATATACACTCTTAAATTCGTTAGGCCATTTTGATAATATATATAATAGAATACTATGTCTAAAGGTTATATATAGAGATTTACATATGTAGTGGATTTAGACGAAGGGCGCACTAAAATAGATCTTGCGTTTACTCGGTAATGGTTTCGTGCTTAAACCAGATCCTTCGATGAATTTCTCGAAGCTGGCCAAATTTTGTTTCATTAGCTTGGCCTTTGCGGGCTCTGGCTTAGAACTGGCTTTCTCTAGCGGCTCGGGCTGCAGCTGGAACTCTTCGTCTAGATTGTACTCATCAGCCGTGGTAACCAGCTCCTCGTTAATCTCAACCAACATTCGTTCGCCTTGTGAGTTTTTGGTTGGAGGCACTTCGTTGCTTTTATCGTATTCTGCGTCTAGATTATACCAATCGAATTCAGCCTGGAGCGGCAAACACGGAACTCCAATATCTTCTGCCAATTGAAGGAGAGATTTTGATGTGGGCAAATTCTTGGGCGTTGTGACCGTGGTTGTCGGCGAACTGGGTAAGCTCATGCGTTTGTTAATCTCGGCGAGAATGTTGGGCAGATGCTTACGCTTATACTGGGATGGTATAGATTGAGCCAAGAAATGCTGAGATTGCGGCAACTCAAGCCGGATAAGATGGTCAGCGGATTGCTTGGGTGCGATTATAGCGGCCACATTTGGAAGCTTTGGTATATCAGCGAAAATCTCTTCGATTTCCTCAGTCTTGTCCTGCTCTTGTGCCTGTTCCCGCTCCTGATCCAGTTCCGTTTCACTATGAGTAGTTGAATCTGGTGCTTTGTGGACATCTGCAACAATTTGAACTTCGGCTATGGAACAGTAATCTGGTTCACTCGTTGTGGCAATTGTAGCACCGTCATCATCATCATCCTCTAACTGTTCATTCAGATGCTGAAGGGATTTTTTAAATTTCATCAGATTTGCCGGCTTAGGCGGCAGTGCCGGTGGCGTCTTTGTGTTGGCGTCGCCCCGGAGTCCGCCCAGATTTGCATCTACTGTAGCTGCTGCCATGTCCACATACAGATTGGAGGTACGTTCGGAACCTATGGGCTCATACTCATTGCTGTAGATGCTCTCGTAATTAACGGCAATCATATCTGTACTGCTGGTGGCAACCATTGTATGATAATGTGAGAGTTGCGCATTCGTTTGGGTCTCTTCAAGCTCATCTTCGTGGCGCGGCACATGCACCATGCTGTTCTTAGTAGAAAAATGTACACGTTTGCGTCCATTTAACCCACTGCGCCGAGGCAGATTAGATGATCTAGTGCCTTTGGGCACCAATGCAGACTTTGGTTGTTGGTTGGTTGGTTGTTGGAGTTCACGTGATGTTTCTTCCATAGATTGTTGCAGTAGAATTTGATTCACGCACTCTAAAACTGGATTAACTGTACCGTGACCATATGGTTTCGCAACGGAAGGCGTTGCACTAAGCTCATCTTGATCTGAAGCACTGGCATACCAATCATCTGTAGTAGTTTCGTAGATCTGCTTGGGTGAAGCCTCGGAAAAATCGGGGCAGCGTCTTTGGACGATTTTAATAACACCACGTGTCATTAACTGCTGTTCCTGATCTGGGTCCAATTCGTCGAAGTCCTCATCATCCTGTGTAGGTGAAAATATACCATCGTCTTCCTCCAGTTGCAATGATACTACTGAGGAAGTAGTTTTACTACTCCGACTCGATGTGGCGCTATAGCGCCTCTTTTGTTGCGGCTGTTGCTCCAGGTCCATGCTGCTATGACCGGAGAAGTCTGCATCCTGAAGCGCAGGCGGTGCATTCATGCCATGCATACGCTTCACGACCCTGGCATAATTTTTTAGCTGCTCGTAGCTCGTTTGCGAATCCTCACGACTGATACTGCTTGTGTTCTCCTCAGACTGCTGCTCCACCGCTGCATCATCGATCTGCATAGCTCGTGATCGCATGTATTCCCGGAATGTGCCTGGCGTTCTTTTGCTTGTGTAGCGCACGCTTCGCCTCGCCCCATAGAACGACGAGGATACAGTTTCATCGCTAGAAGACCCTCCTTCAGCTATAAAATATACAAAAAGACAGACGAAAAGCAAAAATACCATATAAAACCAATTAAGAAAAAATACCATATAGATTCTAAAAAATATCCGCTTTGCTCACCTTTTGGAACTATGCCCATTTCCTTATCACAGGTTTGCATGGCGCTGGCTTTGAATTCAATGTCATAGAATTGCATGCGACAATTGCTGCATTGCAAAGCCTCGAGGATTAGGCACTCCTCCATGTGCTGATCATCCTGCTTCTGATCGGCATCCATACCCTCATCGCGCTGTTGATGCGCGAGAAGCTTCCGCAGAGCACGATTCTGCCGTAGGAGACGACAGATTTCAGTATCACGTTCCAGAAGACATTGATTGACTATCTTCATATCACTTTTCAGCTTTGACTCAAAACAGAGAAGGGATTTGACTACACAGGTTAGCTCCTCGGTTCGACGGCGCTTTTCCTTGGCTAATTCCCGAAGTAGTTGCTTATTCTGCTGATCTGAGTTTGAGATCATTTGCAGCAGCCTTCGCCGCTGTAGTCGGTCTGGTGAGGATGTGGCAGCTGTCGTGACAGGTACACCCGACGAACTGGACCCTGACGAGCTGCGATCTATTTCACTACTGCTTCGTGTGTTTTTCGATGACTGCGAGTTGTCCGAGTTCTGTAGTAAAAAATCAAGAATCAAACTATACTATATGCTATCTTAGTTAATGAAAATCCGCCCAAATATGTCCATTTGCCAATCAATGAAATAACAAATACGAACCGAACCTTGAAGAGCATCAAATTATATTTGACACCACGAATAACTAGAAACTGATTGATAGTCAAGTGCGAACTTATCTCGGATCTTACTGCTATAACGCACACCGACAGCTCTCTTTTGCTCTAATATTCAATAATTGAATATATTTGAATTTAACCGATTGAAATCGAGAGGTTTCATTACTGATTTGTGTTGGGCTCGTCTGAGAAACAACGACACGCACCCACCTCTAATGCATCTATATCAGCGGTGGGCACATTTTAAAACTAAAAAAATTATGTAGCATGCTCATTGATGGCTGTCCAGCCACTTATTTATTTTGAGGAAAAAACGAAACCAACCTTTATTAGACCCTGTACTTTAAAAAAGTACAAAAGGGTCTATTAAGATTGTGCAAGCCCGAAATGTATGTAACAGGCAGAAGGAGGCGTGGCAGACCCCACAAAGTATATATATTCTTGATCAGGACGACGAGCTGAGTCGATCTAGCCATGTCCGTCTGTCTGTCTGTCCGTCCGTCCGTCTGTCCGTCCGTATGAACACCTAGATCTCGGAAACTGTAAGAGCTAGAGACATCATATTTGGCAGTTAGATGCCCCTATAGTGTAGGCAGGTCAAGTTTGTTTTAGATTTTTCATACCTCCTCCCCCTCCCCCAAAAACCGCGAAAAATTGCCACACCCACAATTTTAAAGATACAAACTTGTGCTTTGGCATACGATAATCTTATGATAATCTTTATCTGTAGTGTAAATTGTGGCTCAATCGGATAATAAACACCGGAGATATTCAAGATTCAATTCCCTATACGTGGTAAGGGTGGAGCAGCGCGAGAGTATGTGTGGTTGCATGCAACTTTGCGCTATGTGTGCTTGTGTGAGTGTTAGCGTGTGTGTGTGCAAAGGAAAGTACAGGGTCTCCTACTGTCGGTTGCATCCGACTGTAGCTTTCCGAGTTTTTTTTGTTAGACCCTGTACTAAAACAAGTACAAAAGGGTCCATTAAGTTTGTGCAAATGACATTTGTGTGTAACAGGCAGAAAGAGGCTTGACAGACCCCATAAAGTATATATATTCTTGATCAGCACGGCGAGCTGAGTCGATCTAGCCATGTCCGTCTGTCCGTCCGTCTGTATGCACACCAAGAGCTCGGAAACTATAAGAGCTAGAAACTTAATTTGTTTTTGTTTGGTTCGTGTATTACATAGGCAGGCCAAGTGTATGTTTTTGATTTGATATCCCATCCCCCTCCCCCACAAATTTGCAAATATTTTCTTAGCATACACAGTCAAAGATCTATCGCATACACGCCGAGTTTTTCTAATTGGATGGTTACTTACGTTTTCTGCATTTTGTTTCTGCAATCTCATACCGAACCCGTGTTTCTTATAGGCTGGGGTATGGCCAGCTGATTGGATATTGAATTGTGTTTCCAAACTGGGTTCCGGCAGTTTCTGGTAGTACTGAAGTGTAGCGGCATCCGATGAATGTGGCTTTAAACGCATACTCAGTTCGTTATTAGTATCGCCGAGATTACTAAGGTTGTTGGGATTGTACAGACTAGGAGTCTTAACATGTACGGCCTCATAGAGTTCACCGTCGCGGTGACTGCGATAGCTGCCTTGGAGACAGTTGAAGCTGCCCCAATCTGTTGACAGGTTGCTGTACAAAGGGCTATTGTCTACTGATGCCTTATCCTTACTCTTATTTGCTGTTGTCTTCGCACCGCCTTCTCCTGTCTGACACTTGAGTGTATCGTAACCGTGTAGAAGCTCACTACGTATTAATTTTTCAATAAATTGGCTTGGTGATTTGGAGCTCAGATTGGCGAAAAACTTGCCACCTGTATCGCTGAGACTGCTTGTCGAACGGCGATGCTGTTGCTGCTCTTGCTTCTGCTTGTGATTTTTGTGGGGCAGACTGTTGCTCTTCTTCTGACCTTCTTCCGGGGGATATATAGCTTGCTCCGCTCCTGCATCTGATCCTGGAGTCGCCGTTGCTATTCTTTTTGTTTGCGGCAGGCCGTATATCTGAGAGCTGTTTAGCAGACTAAACATATTGGTGGAGGCTTTAATTGTAAGATTCTTCAGTTCACATTGGTAGTTCAATAGATCAATTCACGTACTGCCTGTGGTGTTCATGCGCTGCAAATCGAGTTCATACGGTAAAAAATTATTAATATTTTTTTAAATAATTTAACTAAACTACAAACTACAGTTCGGATTCTATCGGGTTTTTATCAGAGCTCGAAAAATATGCTCAACCAAATTTTTCTGCGCGGTCTGCGCAGAAAGGGTCTATTAAGATTGTGCATATCCGAAATGTAATAGGCAGAAGGAGGCGTGGCAGACCCCACAGCCACAATTAAAAAGATAAAGATAAAGTATATATATACTTAATGGGTCTGTCACGCCTCTTTCTGCCTGTTACACACAAATGTCGTTTGCACAAATTTAATAGTCCCTCTTGTACTTTTTCAATGTACAGGGTCTAAAAAGTTAATCTTCTCCAAATGATGCCATAAGCCGTAAGTTCTTATTGAGAAAGCAGGTCAAGCATAGGTGGCAATTAAACTGTCAAGTTTTCAAGGCAATCATCGATCTTTATTTCTGTGGGGAAATACGCTGTGTCAATGTGGCCTGTTGACAGTTCTGATCTGATTTTACTTAAGAAATAAACTTGCGATCCCAACATTCACTTAAAACATAGGTTAAGTGAAAAGAGAATAGAAAAACTAATTTTTTTTAAAACCTATTATCTTGCATAATGGGTTATTCCCCCGGAACTTAATGTATGAGAGATCGACTGACGCCTGGAAAATATTTTGGAAATATTTACCCATCCCAGCTGCAAGCCATTGAAAACTAAAAAGTTCAAATTGTATCAAATGAGTACGACATAACTGGTAGTTAAAATATTCAGATCTCTTCTGAATTTCGATTCCGAGTAAACTGCTCGGAATCGTTTCGATTCCAAATGTTTAGCTGTTCTGACATATCGATTCCGAGCAAAAAAAAATCATTTTGAAAACGAGTGCCTTTGAGCAGTCGGAATGAAAACGATTTGGCAAATTGAACATGTATATGGGTGTTTTTTCGCCCTGTAATAATTTTTTTATGAAATATCAGATTTTTGGGATTTATAAAATTGTTTTGTTTAAATGGTTTTCATGTAAAATTTAATTTACAAAATGTGCTTTTAATTTTGCCGAGTACAACCAAAACGACAACGTCAGGCATTTCGGTTTGTTTTATGAGGGGTCGCTAGGTAGAGTTGCCACCTTGAGTAAAAATATGTATAAGACTTTTTAGTTTTGGTTGTATACACAAATATTTATTTAAATATGTATACAAGTAAGTGTAATATATAAATAAATAGTAATAAAAAAATTTATTTGCGAGTCTAAGCCATCATTTCGTTCGATAATCATTTCTTAGCAATATAAACTCTGAAAGCTACAGTCGGATGCAACCGCACATCGCTAAGTCAGACGCAACCACGCATACACACTTATGTACATGCATTATGTGCATGCTCGCTGCTCCCCCTTGCCTAGTACGGAAACTTTAATCACGAATATCTCCGGTGTTTATTATCCGATTGGGCCAGAATTCTCAGCACTGATAAAGGTTACCTTAAGATCATTACATGTCAAAGCACAAGCTTGTATCTTTATAATTGTGGTGTGGTGGTTTTTTGCGGTTTTTGGGGGAGGGGGCAGGTATCAAAAATCTAAAACAAACTTGATCTGCTTACACTACCCCTATAGTATAGATCTAACCCTGTATTTTTAAAAAGTACAAAAGGGTCTATTAAGATTGTGCTAGTCCGAAATGTATGTAACAGGCAGAAGGAGGCGTAGCAGACCCCACATAGTATATATATTCTTGATCAGGACGACGAGCTGAGTCGATCTAGCCATTTCCGTCTGTCCGTCCGTCCGTCTGCCCGTCTGTCTGTCTGTCCGTTCGATTTTTTATACCTGCCCTCCTCCCCCACAAACCGCATAAAACTACCACAGTCACAATTTAAAAAACTCGGAAAGCTGCAGTCGGATGCAACCGACAGTAGGAGAAGGAAGAAGTACAAAAGGGTCTAAAAATTATCGACAACGAAGCTTATAAACAGCTCACTGCAACAGCAACTATGTAAGTAATTTAAATTGTTAATCTATTTTCTTTTTGGTAATGTTTGATGAGTTCAGGCATTTTATTTGAGCTTAAGCTGTTAGAATAGAACTATTAATTAAGGTCGCAGCAAACATGAGCAGATGTACATACATATGTATTTATTGCGTCTCTGCTGCTACTATGAACACCCAGCACACTCAGCAAGATAAAAGGTCTACTATTGTAGGCTGAGTCCGACTGTAGCCGTGCTGTATTATTTTGGTTATCTTGTTCTCTTTGTTAACTTTCATATGAGGTGGAATTGTAAAGAAGAGAAAGAAACTAGACGAAACGAAAGTTGAGTGCAGTGTGGCGTTACAAGTTTCACAAATTTCGAATTTAATGAGTTGCTAGCAAAGCTAAAGCTTTATGAAAAGCATGCAATATAAATACTAAAATTAAAAAGTAGGGAAAGCGACAGTCGGACGCAAAGCTACAGTCGGACGCAACCGACAGTAGGTGACCCTGTACTTTGATTTGCCCTGGGAGTCCATAATAGTCCATAATAGTCCGTAGAGTCCATAATAGCAGCAGCATATATGTACATACTCACATACACATACACATGCACTTATACACACACACATACACTTATTCATACAAATATACACTAAAATACAAACAATCAGCAATACTCATACAGAAATTCAAACTCACAATCAAAAATTACGCATACGCCCTAGTAGCCGCGTACAGTGTGGCTTCCCCCCTCCCCAACCCAAATGCCTAGTACTGAAAATTGTTTGTCCAATATCTCCTGTGTTTCTTATCCGATTGGGCTGCAACTTGCACCAAACATGCAAAGCATCTAAAGCTTTAATCCTGCGAAAAATGAATCCAGTGACTCTAAAACTGTATATACTAAGAACATTTTTGTAAATTTGAGGGGGAGGGGGATGACTTTTCAAACATTTGAAACAAACTTGACCTGCTTATGTAATACACAAACCTAACAAAAAAAAAATGAAGTCTCTAGCTCTAATAGTTTCCGAGATCTAGGTGTTCATACAGACGGACGGACAGACGGACAGACGGACAGACGGACAGACAGACGGACAGACAGACAGGGCTATATCGACTCAGCTCGTCGTCCTGATCAAGAATATATATACTTTATGGGGTCTGCCACGCCTCCTTCTGCCTGTTACACACAAATGTCATTTGCACAAACTTAATAGACCCTTTTGTACTTTTTTAAAGTACAGGGTCTAAAAATTTATAGCTGAAAAAATAATAAGCAAACCAAAAACCAAGAAATGAAACATTGTTAAATATCTCCGGCTGCAATTGTTTAACAGCTTGCGAGTTAATAGTTCCAAAACATGCAAATAACAGCCGACAGTAGAGACCCTGTCGATAGCAGCCGCAGAGAAGTTGTGACATGCACACGTAACTTGTATATACATATGTATGTAAGTATATACAAATATGTAAGTATATAAATAGGCATACTAACAACTACTCACAAACTACTGAGCGTCGAGCTGAGTCGATCTCACCTACTCCTAAGGACTAGAGAGAGAGAAACTGTAACTGTATATTGTCTATATACATATGTGTATGTTGCCTACAACAACGTATGGAATTATACAGTGAGTTGCTTCCAACTGATCGGGTTCGGGTTTAGGCCCTGTACTTTAAAAAAGTACAAAAGGGTCTATTAACATGCAGAATTAGGCCTGGTAGACCTCATAAAGTATATATATTCTTGATCAGGCTGATGAGCTGAGTCGATACAACCATGTCCGTCTGTCTGTCTGCCGAGATTTCAGAAACTATATGAGCTACAGACTTTGCGATATGTACATATATGTGTATATTGTTAGCATTAGCTGCTGCGAGGGAAAGTACAGGGTCTCCTACTGTCGGTTGAATCCGACTGTAGCTTTCCGAGTTTTTTTTTTAGACCCTGTACTTTAAAAATGTACAAAAGCGTCTATTAAGATTGTGCAAGCCCGAAATGTATGTAACAGGCAGAAGGAGGCGTGGCAGACCCCACAAAGTATATATATTCTTGATCAGGACGACGAGCTGAGTCGATCTAGACATGTCCGTCTGTCCGTCCGTCTGTCCGTCTGTATGAACACCTAGATCTCGGAAACTGTAAGAGCTAGAGACATCATATTTGGCAGTTAGATGCCCCTATAGTGCAAGCAGATCAAGTTTGTTTTAGATTTTTGATACCTGCCCCCCCTCCCCCAAAAACCGCAAAAAACTGCCACACCCACAATTTTAAAGATACAAACTTGTGCTTTGGCATACGATAATCTTATGATAATCTTTATCTGTAGTGTAAATTGTGGCTCAATCGGATAATAAACACCGGAGATATTCAAGATTCAATTCCCTGTACTAGATAAGGGGGGAGCAGCGCGAGCGTATGTGTAGTTGCGTGTGACTATGCGCTATGTGTGCATGTGTGAGTGTCTGTTAGCGTGTGTGTGTGTGGAAAGTACAGGGTCTCCTACTGTCGGTTGAATCCGACTGTTGCTTTCCTAGTTTTTTTTTTGTTATTTTCTTTAAAATTATTTTTAAAAAAACTCGGAAAGCTACAGTCGGATTCAACCGACAGTAGAAGACCCTGTACTTTGATTTACCCTGGGCGTCGATAATAGCAGCTGCATATAAGTATATACTCACATACACATACATATAAACATATGTGTGTATACATACACACATACACTTATACATACAAATATACACGCAAATGATAACAATAACCAATACTCATACAGAAATTCATACTCACATTAAAAAATCACGTATACGCCCTAGTGGTCGCATACGCTGCGGCTTCCCCCCTCCCCTAGCCAAATGCCTAGTACTGAAAATTGTTTGTTCAATATCTCCGGTGTTTATTATCCGATTGGGTTGCAACTCGCACCAAACATGAAAAATCATCTAAGGCTTTAAAAAATGAATCCAGTGACTCTAAAACTGTATATACTAAGGACATTTTTGCAAATTTGAGGGGGAGGGGGATGACTTTTCAAACATTTGAAATAAACTTGACCTGCCTATGTAATACACGAACCTAACAAAAAAAAAAATTAAGTCTCTAGCTCTTATAGTTTCCGAGATCTAGGTGTTCATACAGACAGACGGACAGACGGACAGACAGACGGACAGACAGACAGGGCTATATCGACTCAGCTCGTCGTCCTGATCAAGAATATATATACTTTATGGGGTCTGCCACGCCTCCTTCTGCCTGTTACACACAAATGTCATTTGCACAAACCTAATAGACCCTTTGTACTTTTTTAAAGTACAGGGTCTAAAAACGCAACAGTAGGTGGAATGACCCTTTAAATTGAAATAAACAAGAACTATGTGAAAACCGGAGAATAAGAGAATAGCAACGGGTATTATGTGGTATTTATTATTATGTTAGGTTCTCCCCTTTTCTTATCCAATTAAAAAGCGTTGCGAGAACCTTGCGAAAAAAAACGACGGGTAAAAAAGAACTAAAGACATACAACTGCAAACTAAATTACAGATGGCCATGTGGTAATAGCCGAGTCTAAGTATCTAACCGATTTAAAAATAGTTAATATTAACAAAGGTCAAGCGTGTTAATTCCCTGGAACTTTACGAGTTATACTCGAAAATGCTCTAAGGATTTATATACTCCTCTACTCCTTGACCTACACGTCTATGAATGCACCATTTAGATAATAATCTTCTGTTGAGAATAACTTATGAACATACATATGTAGTATGTTCAAAGCAGTTTCTTATACTAACTGACATATATTAAGTTTTAAACTATTTATCTGGATATCTAGAAACTAACTAGGTAAGTTTTAACACATTTATAATGAGTAACATATCTTTAGTATATTTGTTGTGACAGCGCTTCCGGTCGAGTGGGGGAAGTTGGGTTGCGCGAAAACACTTGATTCGGCGTATATATATTTAGCAAGCAGAATGCCTGCTAAGCCGGTTAAACAAATTTTGTATTACCCGGTTTGGGAACTGCTGTGAGTTATTTGAAGGGGAAAGCATATTTTTTTTTTGGCATTCTAGCTTACCTTTAAATAGAAGATTTCTTGTTGTCCAGGAGAAAGAATTGAACCGTTGAGCTGGAATCAATAGTGAAAAATAAAAAACATTATCTAAGTGAAACAAAAACCCTTGAATACGTTTTATGTCCGAGAGATTCTGCATGTAAAATAAGAAATAAGAACTTGAAGAACTCGTGTCATTCTTATTTTCTAACTGTGAATACAATTAATTAAACCTGGTAATGGTACAAACAGTGAGAAATGAAAGACATGTATGGCATAAGTTCTCATTTAAAATATACATTTCGTAAGAATTACTTCTGAATTTTTTTAGACCCTGTACTTTAAAAAAATACAAAAAGGTCTGTTAGGTTTGTGCAAATGACATTTGTGTGTAACAGGCAGAAGGAGGCGTAGCAGACCCCTTAAAGTATATATATTCTTAATCAGGATGACGAGCTGAGTCGATATAGCCCTGCCTGTCTGTCCGTCTGTCGTGCATTGCATAAGCAGGTGAAGTTTGGGTCTGATGACCAATATCTCCTCCCCCTCCCCCTCGAATTTACAAAATTTTGTTAAAACTCGTACAGCATTCACAGTTTTAAAGTCACTGGCTTATGAGTTTGTGTAAACAAAGCCTATAATGCTTACAATGATTGATGCGATTCTGAGCTAAAGAAGTTATGAAGGAAAGGAGTGACGCATAATTTTCATCAATACGTTTGCCTTACGCCTACTGCGTAGAGCATTGGTCTTGAAGTCGAATGGTTGCGGATTCGATCCCGTTTCAAGTTTCAAGATCAAGTTTGCGTTAGATTTTTTATACCTCCCCCCTCCCCCTAAAACCGCGAAAAACTGTCACACCCACAATCTTAAAGATACAAAGATACTTGTGTTTTGGCATACGATAATCTTATAATAATCTTTATCTGTGCTGTGAATTGTGGCTCAATCGGATAATAAACACCGGAGATATTCAAGATTCAATTCCCTGCAATAGGTAAGAGGGGAGCAGCGCCAGCGTTTGTGTGGTTGCGTGTGACTTTGCGCTATGTGTGCATGTGTGTGTGTTTGTTAGCATGTGTGTGTTCAAAGGAAAGTACAGGGTCTCCTACTGTCGGTTGAATCCGACTATAAACAAACCAAGGCATACTCTAGTATGGCAAGTGTAGTTTAAATGCAAAAATTTACCAACTACGAAAAATACGAGCGATGAGCAAAAAAAAGGACAACCATGCAAAATGCAGTGGACTTCGCTCAGGTGAACAAAATACCATTTACACCAGCTTTAACTTCTGCCATTCGTCGTCAGGAAGCAGCAAATTGGATATAGCATAAATGCAAGAAAATGATTCAAATGACGTACTTTTCGACGAAATACTGTATGAAATACTCGAAAATAGAGAAATTCATTGAATAAATATATGTATGTTAATAAAATAAAGTTGTCCTGTTTATTTGTCCTTTATTATTTAAATCTATGCTTTTTCTGTCGGTTTTTCCGCGCTCATCTGTCCTTTTTTGTGGTGAGGAGATGGCAACACTGGTACACAGGCACGAGTCGAAAACCGGATTGCCTACGAGTAGATCTGTGTATCAAAAATCTAACATTGATCTGCTTCCACTATAGGCGCATCTAACTGCCAAATATGATGTATCTAGCTCTTACAGTTTCCGAGCTCTAGGTGTTCATACGGACGGACAGACAGACAGACGGACACGGCTACATCAACTCAGCTCGTCGTCCTGATCAAGAATGTATATACATTGTGGGGTCTGCCACGCCTCCTTCTGCCTGTTACATACATTTCTGAGTTGCACAATCTTAATAGACCTTTTTTTACTTTTTTAAAGTACAGGGTCTTAAAATGCAAATCTGACGGAAAAACAGCGGAAATGACACTACTGTTTCTGTAAAAGCAATTTGGTAATTGAAAGTTTTGTCTCGAAAGAAAAATTTGAATGTGCCAAGTTAAGCTTAAATTTCTTGATAAAGTTATAAAAGATTGAAAGAGAAGCCTTGGTTATTATTATCTTGAAGTATATTGCACAACTTTCCTTGCTAAAAATCAATCACTTGACACTATTCTCATTACTGATTTGTCAAAGCAACCCTAAACGGACATACATGCATATATGTACATATCCAGGTACATACATACATACATATACTAGTACAGACAGTTGCATCGACTATATAGATCAACTCTTAAGCAAGCAGCAACAATTATGAATTTATTTTATTTTTTTATTTTCTATTGTCTGCTGAAACGTAAATTACCCACGCTTTCCAAATATCATCTCCGACTTAGTCAAGTCGTCGTCACACAGTAGTCTCAACCAGCATTATAAAAGCACAATTAAAAAATGAAAAATTTAGCTCCAAGAGTTGTAAAACCAAAAGCCAACAAGAAAACTGTGTTTCCGCTATATATATGTTAATTCCGTTGGCTCGAAAATGAGATTGTGGAAAAGACAGGGGCATTGGGCATATTTTTATGACAGTCGTGTAGTTTCTGGACAATTTACTCCAGAAAAGTCGGTGACAGTGCCGAACTTTGTTGGTAATTAGCGATACGAAATTGAAACAAGTGAATAAGAGCTAATTAGAACACAAAAAAAGGAGGATACAGTGAAGATTCTCTTGGGCGAACACTCACCGTTGCACAGTGGCGCTTTTAGTCGATAGGTGTGCAAAAAAATCTGTATTTCTTTTTAAATGCAGATAATCTCACCATTGAAAAAGCATATGACAGAAAAATATTCTAACTCTCAAACCTATGCTCAATAACAGGCTCCACCGGAGCTGCACGAGATAAAGCTGATTTTTGTGAGTTCTGAAGATTATAGGTTAGATATTTTTGATTTCCTCTTAAAAAATTTTAATTTTTCTGATAATTCTAATACTTGATTTAATTAACAAACAATAATAAAAAAAAAATAAACAATTAAATAAAAAAAAAAACTCGGAAAGCTACAGTCGGATGCAACCGACAGTAGGAGACCCTGTACTTTCCTTTGCACACATACACGCTAACACTCACACAAGCACACATAGCGCAAAGTCGCATGCAACCACGCATACGCTCGCGCTGCTCCACCCTTACCACTTATAGGGAATTGAATCTTGAATATCTCCGGTGTTTATTATCCGATTGAGCCACAATTTACACTACAGATAAAGATTATCATAAGATTATCGTATGCCAAAGCACAAGTTTGTATCTTGTGTATTGTGGGTGTGGTAGTTTTTCGCCGTTTTTGGGGGAGGGGGGGATGTCTCTAGCTCTTACAGTTTCCGAGATCTAGGTGTTCATACGGACGGACAGACAGACGGACGGACGGACAGACGGACAGACGGACATGGCTATATCGACTCAGCTCGTCGTCCTGATCAAGAATATATATACTTTGTGGGGTCTGCCACGCCTCCTTCTGCCTGTTACATACATTTCGGGCTTGCACAATCTTAATAGACCCTTTTGTACTTTTTTAAAGTACAGGGTCTAAAAACTGGGAATGCTGCAGTCGGATGCAACCGACAGTAGGACCCCCTGTACTTTCCCACACACACACATATCGTAAAATCAGACGTAACCACGCATACACACTTACATATGCACATGCATTAAGTGCATGCTCGCTGCTCCCCCTTGCCTAGTACGGAACTTTAATCTCGAATATCTCCAGTGTTTATTATCCGTTTGTTTGTGGGTGATTAGGGGGGGGAGGTATAAAAAATCTACCACAAGGTTGATCTGCTTGTACTATAGGGCATCTAAAAGTCAAATATGATGTCTCTACAGTTTACGATATCTAGGTGTTAATACAGAGGGACAGACAGACGGACATCGCTATATATGTACTTTGCCAAGCCTCCTTCTGCCTGATTCATACATATCAGAGTTGCACAAACTTAATAAGAGTCTTTTTTAAAAACCCGGAAGCTACTGTCGGTTGCATCCGACAGTTAGAAACCCTGTACTTGCCCTGTACTGCAGCTAATGCTAACAATATACACATACACACAACCACCCATACACACTTATGTACAGACATTAGGTGCATTAAGAGGATACATAGATCCAAGTGAACCAGAAGGAAGTGTCCTTTGAAAGGGAAGTCCGCTTAAGATACGTACCCCTTATGGGAGTTTTCACTCCCTATGCGCGTATATACGCATAGACTTATAAAGTATTTGCACAGACATATATATATATATATTTATAAGCATATGAAGTTGAGTACATGATGGGAGGGATGACGTCAAACGCAATACTCATCAAGATGAATTTGAATTTCAAGATCACTCTCATAACTACCTACATATAAGTTGCAACTTGATATATAGGGGATATATGTACATACTTATATAGAGCCCTAAAGACTGTGGCCTTAATTTACTTTATGTCACAAGGTCTTTCGAATTCGCTTGCCATACATAGAGTCATTTAGAACAGGTATATTGAGTACGCTTCTTAGCGTGTCTACGAAGTAGGCTTAATTGGATGCGCTTTCTGTAGGTACCATTGACCAGGAAAGTTGGAGTCTTCAGAACTGTGCTGTGGCCTGGTCGGAATATTTTCGTATCGGATCTGTTTTATCATGTCTGATAAATATCTGTTTACCTCTCACTTTCTTAAAAAAAAAGAAGATAGAGATTGCAACAAAGGTAGACAGCAATGTGGATAGAGAGAAATAAATTTCACCACTTTCATTCTTGGTTGTCAATTTGTATTTTATTGCCTGCTTCTCATTGTCTTCTGTCTGTCCGTCTGCCTGTCTGTTGATCTCGACCGACCGACTCTCTGTCGGCTTGTTTGATTAGCAACGCTACTCTGGGAAGTGGCACAGGCTGAACTTGTTACTACCAGCTCGAGTCTATCGGACTCGTTCTTCCTCTCCCTCTCCCTCTCCCTCTCTATCTGCTATCTTCTTCTTGATTATGCCCCTAGCTCTAATTTTTCTCGCGGGTTCCGCTTTGGCATTGGTTTAAAGTTTTATTCACAACATACATATTTCTATTTCTGCTTATGTGTATATTGCTGGGATTTTTTATTTTCTATTTCTGTTTAGATTTTATGGCACGAAATTGCACCTCAGAACTAAATCAAAAATCGTGGGTCTGTGGTACTATGTACGTGCAACGCAGAGTATTAAAATATGTGTAAAAGAAAGAAAACACAGAAACACTATCACAACATATTTGAACATCGACAAAATTAATAGGGAAAATTGAAATTGAAATCTTTTTGTACAAGCTAAATTTTTATTTTCCTTTCAATTTATTTTTCTGTGCCAACATTAGGTAACAAAAAAAACCTGCGGTTCCTAACATATTTTTAGACTTTGAAAGTAACAAACTGGCAGAAGGACCTCGCTGGGTATATATATTCTTGATCAACACGACAAGTTGAACCAATCGGTGTAAGAGTTTGCCAAACTAAGGGGATTGAATAACGAAATCTGTTGAGGTCAATGAGCTTTTAACAGTTATCATAAAAATATCCAATTGCTACGAAAGCAAGCACATAAGCACGTTACGGAAAATGTTGCTCAGACTGGTGCATTAGAATAGCATGCAAAATTTCATCAGACAACGAACATCAATTGACACAGCCTTTTCAATGGAATTCGATCAATGGATTGATCATTAGCAATGAGTGCGCAGGTTATTTAGACCCTGTTTTAAAAAAAAAAAAGTATAAAACGGTCTATTAAGATTGTGAAATTGACATTTGTGTGTAATAGGCAGAAGGAGGCGTGGCAGACCCCATGAAGTATATTTATTCTTGATCAGGGCGACGACATGAGTGGATATACCCATGTCTGTCTGTTAGTATAATTTCTAGATTTCGCAAACTATAGGAGCTAGAGATGTAATTCTTTTTTGTTAGGTTCGGGTATTGCATCGGCAGGTCAAGTTTATGTGTGACTTTCAATACCTCACCCCGTCCCCTTATATTTCACAAAAATATTCTCAGCATGCACAGTTTTTGAGTCACTGTCTTCCACTTTGCATGAAAAAATGCTTAATATGCTTTGAATGTTTGGTGCGATTTTCAGCCCAATCGGATAATAAACACCGGATATATTGGACAGTCAATTTTCTTTACTAGGTATTGGGTACGGGGAGGAGGAAGAGTGTACGCGGCCGCTTGGGCGTGCGTGATTTTTGATTGCGGGTATGTATGTAAGTATGTATGTATGTATGAGTATTGAATGTAGTTTATATTTGCGCGTATATTTGAATGCATTTCTGTATGTGAGTATGAATATGTTGCTGTCGAATTATGAATTTTGACTAATTAAATAACTAATTTTTAATAAACATGTGATGATGATAATTAATGACAAAGAACGGTTGCGGTCGACTGTAGCATACTGGTCTTTTTTCGAGGTTTAATCAACGGAAGAACCGCTAAGCTTATTTCACTTCTAGAACGCATAGCAATGATTTTTGGCAATGATATTGACCGTATAAAGATAATAATGCACTTCACAAAAGTGTGTTAAGAAATGCTCCGTTGTCAACTAGAACAACCGTCGGGTGCGCCCGGCTGACTTGAATGCTTTTTATCCAATTAAATGCACTATTTTACCAGAAGTTGTTACAGTTTATTCGCCTTGAATTTGACTTTATTTGTATGTATGTAGTATCAAAACAACTAAGTATTGATTGACACACAACTAGTTACTGAGAGACAAGAAACCAAAGACCAAGACACCTCTCTACACTTGACTCTAGTCTGCGGCGTGAAATTCTATTACGTTATATTTCACTGTTATCAACTGCTTCCGCAAATTTATTTAGTATACATACATATGTATGGGACCTTACGTACCTCGATATATTATGGATTGCAACACTAATATGAGGTTATCCCCGTCGATGGTAGTGCAAGAAATAAGACAAATGTCACCCAAGTCGAAAGGATTAAAGTCGAAAGCGGGCAACAAAATCAAACTTTCGATGAACATCATCCGAAACCAAACCGAATACAGTCGATTGCGGTTAACCGTACTTTTCAGATATTTAGACCCTGTACTTTAAAAAGTACAAAAGGGTCTATTAAGTTTGTGCAAGTCAGTAATGTACGTAACAGGCAGAAGGAGGCGTGGCAGACGCCATAAAGAATATATATTCTTGATCAGAACGACAAGCTGAGGCGATCTAGCCATGTCCATCTGTCTGCCCGTTCGTATGAACACTTAGATCTCGTAAACTGTAAGAGCTAGAGACATCATATTTGGCAGTTAGATGCCCTTATTCTGCCATCAGGTCAAGTTTGTGTTAGATTTTTGATGCCTCTCTCCCCTTTGGCATACGATAATCTTATGATAATCTTTATCTGTGCTGTGAATTGTGGCTCAATCGGAAAATAATCACCGCAGATATTTAAGATTCAATTCCCTGTACTAGGTAAGGGGGGAGCAACGCGAGCGTATGTGTGGTTGCGTGTAACTTTGCGCTATGTGTGCATGTGTGAGTGTTTGTTAGCATGTGTGTGTGCGAAGGAAAGTACAGGGTCTCCTACCGTATGATGAATGCGACAGTAGCTTTGAGTTTTTTTTAATGGTTTTATATTTTTGACCAAACATACTTCTCGAACTTGAGCAACATTTCAACAAGAAATCATCGAAATTGACAAAGTTTAACAATGTTCTAACTTTATCGCCTTACCATCGATTGAAATGATTTATTTGACGTATAATTCATACTCGACTTTAAGAATAATTAAACCAAAATTGATTAAATTTTTTCTTTCGCCGTTTCTTTAAATTTTGAAGAAAATCAATTGACAGTAGGAGACCCTGTACTTTCCTTCGCACACACACACGCTAACAAACACGCACACATGCACACATATCGTAACGTCGCACGCAAACACACATACGCTCGCGCTGCTTCCCCGTTACCTAGTACAGGGAATTGAATCTTGAATATCTCCGATTGGGCCACAATTCACAGCACAGATAAAGATTATCATAAGATTATAGTATGCCAAAACACAAGTTTGTGTCTTTAAAATTGTGGGCGTGGCAGTTTTTTGCGGTTTTTGGGGGAGGGGAGGGAGGTATCAAAAATTTAAAACAAACTTGATCTGCTTGCACTATAAGGGCATCTAACTGCCAAATATGATGTCTCTAGCTCTTACAGTTTACGAGATCTAGGTGTTCATACAGACGGACAGACGGACAGACGGACATGGCTAGATCGACTCAGCTCGTCGTACTGATCAAGAATATATATACTTTGTGGGGTCTGCCACGCCTCCTTCTGCCTGTTACATACATTTCGGGCTTGCACAATCTTAATAGACCCTTTTGTACTTTTTTAAAGTACAGGGTCTAAAAAGTTGCACCAAAATTTATAATTATCTGAATTCAACATTGTATAATTCCAGAACTACCGAATAAAATGAAAATTGACCAGACCTTATGCCATACCCAAACCTGACAAAAAAAACTCGGAAAGCTACAGTCGGATTCAACCGATAGTAGGAGATCCTTTACTTTCCTTTGCAGCAGCCAATGCTAACAATACACATATCGCAAAGTCAGGCGCAACCACGCATACACACTTACATATGCACATACATTAAGTGCATGCTCGCTGCTCCCCTTGCCTATTACGGAAACTTTAATCTCGAATATCTCCGGTGTTTATTATCGGATTGAGCCACAATACACAGCACTGATAAAGGTTACCACACAAGTTTGTATCTTTAAAATTGTAGCTTCTGTGGTTTTTCGTGGTTTCCGGGGGAGTTATCACAAATCTAACACAAACTAAATCTAATTGCACTATATTTTCACAATTTTCGAATCGTCTTTGCAAAATGAGGAATTACAGGCACGCAGTAGCCGAAAATCGAACCATAAGTAAGCAAAGCCACAACCATGTTGTTTTTAATTCATTTAAAAAAGTAATAGCTAAATATGTTTAACTGTAAGAAAAATAACAAAATATTCAATTGGTATAAGACAAACAACAAAATTTGCATTTAAACAAGTCGGTCAAGGACAAACAATGGATAGAGATTAAATACTGTAAGGAATATAACTATTCAATAATAGAAGTATTTTTATCGCTTAACTTCAGCTATTGATCGATGGGACCTCATAAAATTTACCTGCGATAATAAAGATAGGACCATCGATTGTTTCCCAACTCTACTATTTAGGCTAAACAAATTTTGCTTAAAACAACTTTAGGTTCGCTTTTAAGCCATTGATATTCATAAATTGTGCATAGAGACCTGTGATCTTTGACATACACTTTGAATACTCCGTGGAGTATAAATAGGTAAAGGCATATGTATGGAGATATATGTGTTTGTGGGTTTGGTTTAAATGAAAGTTGCCGGACTTTATTTGTAACTTGTGGCTTGACCCTGTGCAAGAAAAACAAAATAAAAAGAAACGCAGAAACATATGCACGAATTGTATACACCGAACCTTTTGGTTGTTTTCCTGTTGTTTTTGTGATAGGTTTACGTAGCTCTATATAACATACATAAGTACATATTTATGTACACACACCCAAAGTAATTCGACTGTATTGTGCTTGTTTGTAGCATGAACATATATACACATGTGTAAATACAAACATATGTATCATTATGCACCGAAGAAAATGAAATTGCAGAACATTTTCAGGCAGACGAAAGAAGCAACGATCAGTCGGGTGCGAGGACAGTAAAATAACCTGTTATTTTCAAACATAATTCGCTATAATGAGAAGAAATCAAAACTTTATGGTCCCCTAAGAACTGAAAAAGGGTATAGTATCCATCGATGGATATTAAGGTTCCATTTAGTAGGTGTTGCTCTACTGCCCAATCTCCTTTATCATTAAATTTCACATCACTTTTTACGAGCTATCTCTCTCACGGTTGTATCTTAAGCTTTGTCAGCTCATATAAATTGATTTCTACTGTTATGACTAGCAATGCATCTACTAAGAAAATAGTTAGTCAACGCGAAAGAGGCAAGTGGAGTGGATGAAATATATTTTCGACGGATTGTTGTTGGTTTGGGTTTGGACTCAGTGCACTTTTGCACTGCAATACTGTCTATTGAACCATATACGTATTTCAAATTTGAATGGGATACTATCAGATTTAAAACTGTATATACTACTATACTGTATATATACGTAACTATTCACATATATATACGAGAAACTATCGCTATCGATTAGTACTTTGATGAAAATGAATTAATGAGTTCCTGTTGGCATCTGTGTATATAAACACAAAATTTTCCAATTAAGACGCAATTTAGGAGGCGTGGCAGGCCCCACAAAGTATATATATTCTTGATCAGGACGACGAGCCGTCTATATAGCCGTGTCAGTCTGTCAGTCTGTATGAACACCTATGTAGATCTCGTAAACTGTAATAGCTAGAGATATCATATTTGGCAGTTAGATGCCCCTATAGTGCAGGCAGATTAAGTTTGTATTAGATTTTGTATACCTCCCCCCCTCCAACACAGACCGCAATAAACCACCACAGACACAATTTAAAAGGTACAAACTTGTGCTTAGCATACAAATATCTTATGGCAACTTTTATCTGTGCTGTGAATTGTGGCTCAATCGGATAATAAACACCAGAGTTATTCAAGATTTCCAAGATTTCCTGTACTAGGCAAGGGGGGAGCATGCGAGCATGCACTTAATGTTTGTACATAAGTCTGTATGCGTGTGACTAAACGATATGTGTGCATGTGTGAGTGTTTGCTAGTGTGTGTGTGTGTGTGACTGTAGCTTTCCGAGTGTTTTTTTATTTAAATTTTAATTAATTTAAAATCGCTATTTCATTTCAATTGAATATCAAAAAATTAAAATCTAAATAAAAACTAAAAATAATTTAATTAATAATTAATTTGACCAAATATCAAATTCTGCGTCGACTATAACGATAGTACCATGAATTGCCACACAACTCTATTTTATAAATTAATCTACATCTTATTATCAAGTATGTGAAATAATTTGCTTCAGTTCTTGGGCTAATGTAATGCATTGGGCTTTTTGGACGCTCAGTTCACTATTTGTTTAAGACTCATGTCGACTACAGCCCTACTAACTGCTTTTCTTCTTCTACCAGTTCTGCTTGACACATGTTCCATGACGTCCGTCTTCGTTTTGCCACAAACTGGTTTTAACAGTTCTCTTGTTGTGGTAGTTGTATTTTCTGTACATACACACATACTTATTATATACACGCACCGACGTACTGTATACATACATTTGCATGTATGTATGTGTTATGAGTGTATTATGGTTGTACATAATTTCTTTTCTTTAACAAAACTGCAGTGCACCATTATCACAACACAGTTGTAAGTAAAATCTCATTTGTTTATATACATATAGTAGTATGTATCTAAATATTTCACACGTCTTATAATGGATTTTGGATATTCTATTTACTTATGTCTCTTATTTAAATTTGCACATTTTCTTAACTAGTTTTAACAGCTGTTTCAGTTCTTGGTCACAAAATGTTCAATAATATATCCCATATTTATCTACATATACTATGTACATATGTATGGAAGTATATACTCTTGTACTTTACGTACCTTTTGAACACTTTACACCTTGCAACACGATTTTTTTTATTTATTTTTTTTAATATTTGGCAAATAGTGTATTAAGGTTTGTCATTATACATATTGCCGCCAAACATATTCGTTTTCTTCACTTTAAAACTTGTTTTTCTTTTGCTTTCCAATTATTTATTTCTTATTCGTTTTTTCCGCTGTGGGATTTGATTTCTGTACTTTGTTATCATTTATTATCATTCTTGCCAATTAAATTTTTAATTCGCATTCAAATTAAAATTTCACTTTGTGTGTTCTAATTTCTTATTTCACATTTCTTTTATACACAAACAACGTAACACGCAGTCTGTTACCACCGATCCCTAGTCAAGTCAGTCAATCGAAGACTAGTTTCACACATCCCGCGTTGTGTTCGACGCTTAGCGGTCGCTCAAGAACTGACAACACTAACACCTAAATAAGCAGCTCTCTCCAACTTGTTCGCTGCTCTCGGCATGAACAAGTTTGAGTTCACGAGCGAGCATTCCACACAGTGATGCCCGTTTAGCTTATTTTTGGCTAGCATACGGCTGATTAGTCTGGAGCCCTGCAGTACAATACCCTACACTTAAACTTGATAACCATATGTACTTTCACATATGAGCGATTATACATTACACGGTTGCCAAATGCAAAAACACTATTTTGAGCATAAGATTCGATATATGATATATGACAAAAAAGCGGCATAACTAGACAAAGAACTGAAAGTTGAACATGTTAAAGTAAATATTAATGAATTTTAAAATGCTATACTGCAAATACAAGTTGTGCCAAAAACACGAAAAATCTTTAGACAAATTTATAAAAAAAAACTCGGAAAGCTACAGTCGGATGCAACCGACAGTAGGAGACCCTGTACTTTCCTTTGCAGACACACACGCTAACAAACACTCACACATACACACATATCGTAAAGTCACACGCAACCACATATACGCTCGCGCTGCTCCCCCCTTACCTAGTACAGGGAATTGAATCTTGAATATCTCCGGTGTTTATTATCCGATTGAGCCACAATTCACAGCACAGATATAGATTATCATAAGATTATCGTATGCCAATCAGATCAAGTTTGTGTTAGATCTTTGATACCTCCACCAAAAACCGCGAAAAAACCACCACAGTCACAATTATAAAGATACAAGTGCTTTGGCATGTAATGATCTTATGGTAACCTTTATCAGTGCTGAGAATTCTGGCCCAATCGGATAATAAACACCGGAGATATTCGAGATTAAAGTTTCCGTACTAGGCAAGGGGCAGCAGCGAGCATGCACATATGCCATGTGCATATGTAAGTGTGTATGCGTCTGACTTAGCGATGTGCGTGTGTGTGTATGTGTGCATTGTTAGTCTTAGCTGCTGCAAAGGAAAGTACAGGGTCTCCTACTGTCGGTTGCATCCGACTGTAGCTTTCCGAGTTTTTTTTTTATTGTTAGTGTGAAAATCTGGCAAATCAAAGTATAGGGTCTGCTACTGTCGGTTGCGTCCGACTGTAGCTTTCCGCGTTTTTAGACCCTGTACTTTAAAAAAGTACAAAAGGGTCTATTAAGTTTGTGCAAATGACATTTGTGTGTAACAGGCAGAAGGAGGCGTGGCAGACCCCATAAAGTATATATATTCTTGATCAGGTCGACGAGCTGAGTCGATATAGCCCTGTCTGTCTGTCCGTCTGTCTGTCTGTCTGTCTGTCCGTCTGTCCGTCTGTCTGTATGAACACCTAGATCTCGGAAACTATAAGAGCTAGAGACTTAATTTTTATTTGTTAGGTTCGTGTGTTACATAGGCAGGTCAAGTTTATTTCAAATGTTTGAAAAGTCATCCCCCTCCCCCTCAAATTTGCAAAAATGTCCTTAGTATATACAGTTTTAGAGTCACTGGATTCATTTTTAGCAGGATTAAAGCATGCTTTGCATGTTTGGTGCGAGTTGCAGCCCAATCGGATAATAAACACCGGAGATATTGGACAACAATTTTCAGTACTATGTAGGCATTTGGCCTGGGGAGGGGGGAAGACGCAGCGTATGCGGCCACTAGGGCGTATACGTGATTTTTGATTGTGAGTATGAATTTCTGTATGAGTATTGGTTATTGTTATCATTTGCGTGTATATTTGTATGTATAAGTGTATGTGTGTATGTATACACACATATGTTTATATGTATGTGTATGTGAGTATATACTTATATGCAGCTGCTATTATCGACGCCCAGGGTAAATCAAAGTACAGGGTCTTCTACTGTCGGTTGAATCCGACTGTTTTTTTTATGATATACTACTCGCAAATCACAATCACAAAAAATTCATCACTGATCACTGGTCAGAGTGTTAACACATGAATGCATCTGTATTAATAACTTAAAAATTACCAAATTTTAAGATATAATAACCCTTTATTAGTTATAGAGCGAAATTTACTCTATGGGGTCTGCCATGTCTCCTTTACCTATATATACTATTTGATAAAAGTTCGTATACCCTTTTTACCCAGAATATAAAAATATGTACAAGCACAAACAAATTTGGTCTGAAAATAAACAGATCAGAAGAACGTGTCGCCTGAAATGTAAAAATGTATATTTTATTGCTTTTGCAAAACGAATATAGTTTTGTAAGTTATCTAAATGCAGTTGTGTTAAAGTATTATTATCATATTTAAAAATGTGGATTTTTTAATAGTCTGTACTTTAAAAAAGTACAAAAGGGTCTATTAAGATTGTGCAACTCAGGCATGTAACATGTTGAAGGAGTCGTGGCAGACCCCACAAAGTATATATATTATTTATCAGGACGACGAACTAAGTCGATATAGCCATGTCCGTCTGTCCGTCTCGTAAACTGTAAGGGCAGACCAAGTTTGTGTTTGATTTTGAAACCCCCCCTTCCCCATAAACCGCGAAAAACCACCACAGTAACAATTTTAAAGATACCAACTTGTGTTGTGCTTTAGCATGTTGTAGAGCCTATCAATCTTCTGTACTTGACAAAGGGGGAGCAGCGAGTAAGCATATGTATGTACATACGTGTGGCTGCATGGTTGTATGGTTGCGTGGGACTTTGCGATATGTGTATGCATTGTTAGCATTAATTGTTGCACAAGAAAGTACAGGGTCTTCTACCGTCGGTTGCATCCGACTGTAGCTTTCCGGGCTTTTTACTTAAGAAGATGCCCCAAATTCCGAAGGGTAAGTGATTTCAGAGAAACCATAAAGTATAAGTTGTGAAAGGAACACATAACAATAAAATAAATACGGAAATATTCTGATAAACGGTGAACCTGACAATGATATAAATAGCGAGGTTTTCACAAGAAAATACTTCAGTTTGACTTGGTACTATAAAAACAAGTTTCAAAATGGTTAGTAACTGGAACTGGACCCTAGTTGTAGCGATATGGCTGCCAATATCGATTTTTGGTGTAGATCCTAGGGATTCACAAGTTTCTCAAGTGATTGTATCTGTAAATGCATTACTTACCGGATTGCCAGAGTCGCAGGTAAGAGTAATTCTTAAACTTATACTTTTGGCCATTTTTGTATTAAATAATACTTTGTGAAAAGGATTCCATTAAAAATCAAGATGATGAAATTACGGCTAAGCTGAAGGCAATCTTACACAATTCCCCGGGAGGTTATACCGTCGGAAACAGAGAATATGAGAAACACATAGCGTTAGTCCAAGAAGCCACCACCTGGGGAAGTGATCGTTTAATAGAAAAAGTTTGGGTTTTAGTATCATATTTATTTTATAATTCGTGTCGATTGGACAAGGAAGCACAGATAGATGAACGTTTGGATATGCTTAACGACGATCTTATACCAGCCCAAGAACCTGGAAGTTACTGTTCAAAGTTTTATATTAAGCAGAAAAATGCACTAAAGAAAGTTCTAATACTCTCTAATGCAAAGAAAGCTGAAAAACTTAAAGAGAATTCTGTTGCCTGCAAAGAAACATCAGAGGTCCAACCAGAAATATGGAGAATGAACTAATTCCGTAATTATTCAAAACCAGAAATACAAAAATTAATCAAGCATGCCATTTTGTGTGTATTTTTATTCATTAAAATGTGAAACTACCAAAATACTAAATATTTGGGTGCATGGCGTAACGCCGTATTATCAAATTTTGGAGAAAGGACGCCGATTTTTAAATTTCTCTCACAATTTTTTGCCTTTTCCTAACATTTTTCTTTCTCATTATATGCGGTCGTTATAAAAGCGGGCGATATGTCATTCATCCAAATATTTACACAAGTAACACGTTTTAGACCCTGAACTTAAAAAAAACCCGGAAAGGGGTACTAGGTACATATGGCACAGGGAGTCTGGTATGATGCGCCAACTAATGCCCCGTTAGGTCGTTCACCGAAGTGAGACCTACCGGTACCAAAATGAATGCTTACTGTCGGTAGTAAGACATTCCTCCATGGTGTGGAGCGAGGTGTATCTATCACCTCTGCTGATCTGTGGGTCTCAGCGCCCGGTTGAGTCCGCAACTCCACGTCGAGGCCTCTAAAAAGAGACATCTACCCGCATTTGGGTGTCAACACACAATGCCACCACGATACTCCCACAAGGGGGCCAACTTCAATGGGCAGTGCTTGAAACTAGAGATGGGCGCGTGTCGTGTTAATTCTCGTGTCACATCGTGAGCACGACTCAACACGCGTGTTCGTGTTGCACGCAATCAATTTTCGCGTGTTCGTGCGTGTCCGTGTTGGGCACTCCAACACGCCATCACGAAGCTAAATATTTGTCTTATTTTTTTTTTTGCCTTATTGCAACATCGCCTGACTGCAGTATTTTTTTAGTGTATTCCTCCAGCAGTAATTGGCAATACTGTATACAACACATATTATTTTTTAACTGTGAAGTGACGCCAAAAAAAATGAAAATACGAGTGAAAATTCAAGAGGCGATTCGGAAAAACGAGGACAAATACACATTAATTGAGAATGTGAATGGCAAAAGCCTTATTCGGCAGAAATTTGTTTATTTAATTGAATGCGGTAGTGAAACCCTTAATTTTGTGTGCTGTAAAAAGTGCAAAGGTGTGCTTGCATACACCCCGAGAACTGGAACCGGCGTATGCAACACGGCAACAAAAAATTTTCGTGTTGGTCGTGCGTGTTTCGTGCGTGCTCGTGTTGGACTAAAATCGACCGTGCGTGTTCGTGTTGGATTTGGGGAATTACCAGACTACAATTAGTCGCCTCATACTCCCTTGAGTGTAGGAGATTTAATGTACAGAGGAAACAAGTCCATGCCATAAATGCAGCACATGCTATCCGACAACAAAAAATAGAGCTCGTTGGAAAGCACGGCTTTGACTGTCATGACGCAGCTTGCCTGGAAAGAAGGCAGGACCTCGATGAGAGGTAAGTGAGGACAAACTACTTTCTATGTACATATACTTTATATATATATATATATTTACATAAAAACAGGTTATGTATTGTATTTTTTTAGTGGTTTTGTGTAGGCCAGTGTTTGTTTGTTTTAGTTGATCTTACTGTTGTTGGGTTGCTCTGGCCGCTTGGTATTGAATTTTTTAGCAGTCGAAAAATACCATTGTGATTTATGGGGTTGGTAAAGCCAAAGGTTTTACCTATAAAAAAAAGTTTGTCATTAAAATACTGTAGAGTATTAGTTAATCCTCTTAATCACCGTAGTTTGCGTATCCATGTACTCGTAATATATTTTTAGAAGTTGCTTTTTATAAAATTCGCTGTGTTTCATCCAATATTTAAAGACTAGAATTTTAACTTTTTTGGGAAGTAGTTCATACAGTTCCTGACGCCAATCATCGTAATTATCGTAGTTTTTCAATTCACTACAAATCGAATTGAACCAGGACAACGGTTTACGAGTAACTTTTAAGGCTGTGTTAATCCATAACTTGACTTTTAATTTCCACGGCACCAAGTCAACAATTTCGTGTAAATTAAGACGTAGATCTTCGAAAATCTCATAATCCGAAAGCTTATTTGTTACGTTGAGATCAGTGATACCTTTTTGGATCTCCGGTTTACGTAGTTGACAATTAGCTACATATAAATACATAAGCAAGGTTATGAGTATAATTCACATTGTATTACTTAAAATTTGTTTTACCACAATCGAAGAAGCATGAAATTAAGAATATTAATAACAGATGCATTGTCTTAGATGAATATTGTTGTCTCTCTGCAAAATGTTATAAGTCAAACATAAAGAAATATAATAGCAATAGCAATATATATCTTTGCATTTAAATTTGATTTGAAACCCTTTCAGCAGTACGAATCGATATAAATAGCTTTGCCACACTCAGTAATACGTAGATAAAGAGTTCTTGTACTATATGTAAATTGCCTGCCTCAGCCGACTGTTGTATACCCTGCACTTTGCTTGAACGGATATAAAAAACTTGACTATATCTATACATTGCTATATTGTACAGTTTTTGATACTACTATTAATCTTTTAAAAATATCTGGAAATTCACTTTTTAGAAATTAATTGTGTATCCATTTTAAAATCATCTTTTACAAATACTTCAGAAAAAAGTATCAAATCGAATTAAAAAAGCAGCTTTAAACTTGACGACTGTTGTAATTACAAAATTATTATTCTTTTTACATGGTAAATTAACTGTGAAAAGGGATTAGTTGTATAAAATTTAGTTAGTATAAAGTTAGATCGCATTTGCACCTTACAATCATTACTAACAATGAATCTTTTAATAATATGTTTGACTATATTCATTGGATTCTGTAAGTTGGATTTTAATTCATAATTCATTACATTAATCCTAATTTTTAAAGCAAATTGTGTGCTACGTAAACCCGTTACCCAAAAATATGACACATTTTCGGAGATACTAAGTGATTCGACTCTTATCGAAGGGCTGCAACAGAAATTACAAAAAATGTTTCGTCCGCTAGTGTGGAAATCAAAAGTAAAGTCATGGATTGATAAAAAACTTTTGACTTTAATGACTGTTTTAAAATTACGAAAGATAAACGAAATTATTAATTTGTTTGCCCAAACAACGAATCGGTCTCAATATGTTCAGGAACTTAAACAAAGATTCACAAAAAAAATTGAATTATTGATTAAGAGTTTAATATCAAAAACAGACAATATTTTGGAAAATGCCCGAATAAAAATTGCAAGATATTTTCAACCAAATGAACAAACTCAGGTATTGTTTTAAATCTAATCTAATCTAAATTGATTTTGAATTTAACATTATATATTTTTCCAGACTACACTCGCGGATTTCGATTCTGATGATAGTATAAGCAAGTTTTCTTTAAGAGCATTTAATATGTAAATTGTATTTTGAATTGTAAAACAAATTTTTCTTAAATTTTAAAACTGCAAAAATAAAACAATTCTACAATGTCAAGGCCCCGCAAATTAAACTACTACAATTTGAACTGATTTATCGTTATGTCTAATTTGATGGTATTTACTATTTTCAAGTACAATAAAACTGGAAACCTTCACACCTCCCCTCATTTAGTTTCTTATTTTTAGACCCTGTACTTTAAAAAAGTACAAAATAAACATATTTTTGATCAGGACGACGAGCTGAGTCGATATAGCCATGTCCGTCTGTCCCCCTGTCCATCCGTATGAACACCTCGATCTCGTAAACTGTAAGAGCTAGACATCCTATTTGGCAGTAAGATGCCCCTATAGTGCAAGCAGATCAAGTTTGTGTTAGATCTTTGATACCTCTCCATTGTCCATTTGTCCATTGTAATGTCTGGTATCCACAGTAGGTGCGTCTTACATTTTTAAGAGGCGACACGTTGTTGCTAACGAAACTATGAATGCGCAGTAGCTAGAGAAGGAGACATACAGGGTCTTCTATTGTCGGTGGCGTCCTGCAGTAGCTTTCCGGGCTTTTTAAGTTATGTTGACAGCCGACAGTTGTACCGAATTGAAAAGCATAAAATAACACACATATTATAGTAATTTATTAACGTTCTCTGACGATTTTCATATAGGCATTGAATGTTATCAGCAAACTTTGAACACTTTATAAACGTTGTACATTTGGACTGCGTTCAGTCAATCTTAGGAGCTTGATTTTTAAAGTCATGGCGCTATTGAGCTTACCTTTGGAACCATGCATACTGTTGCTACTGTTGATGCATTATACCCATGGAGCGTCAGAGATGACCCGAAAAGAGCTATTCAAGCTAAATGATATAGTAACAGACAGGATCAATACTATGTTAAGGTCGCATAAAAATTTGACCGAGCATTCTCCGGAGGAACAATTTCTACAACACTATCAACTCCTTAGCCGTGCAGCTAACTTTCCCGTTACTCAACTTGATGAAAAAATTAAAGCTTATAATGCCTATCGCGGCTATCATGACGCACACCATAAACAAAAGAGTGCACAAACCATGACGAAGTCGAGCTACAGGCAGTTTAAACCAAATACTGATACTAGTTCCTTTGAAAAGCGTGTAATCATTCTGTTGGAAAAACTTGGAATTTATGATAGCGAAACTGGGCAAGTGCTCGAAGCCATATTTAGTAATGAGGAACAACTTAAAAAGTTAAATAAGAGGCTCATGGAACTTGACAATAACGACGACGACTGTTGTATTTGGGATTTCATATTTGGTTTATTTTAATAATAATTGTATTAGGTACATGAAAATTATTAGATGTACATCTACCACTAATTAATACCTTTAAATTTATCTGCTAATAAAACTGTACCGCATGTAAAACTTTTTCAGTCTCTGATCGCAAAAATTGTACTATTAAGGCATATTCCCAGATAAACTAAATTCTTACTTTCGTTTTGTGCCCTGAAAACGACTTGCAGTCGACCAATACAGAATGCAACACAGTGTTTCGACCCTGTACTTTAAAAAAGTACAAAAGGGTCTATTAAGTTTGTGAAACTCAGAAATGTGTGTAACAGGCAGAAGGAGGCGTGTCAGACCCCGTAAAGTATTATATTCTTGATCAGGACGGCGAGCTGAGTCGATCTAGCCATGTCTGTCTGTCTGTCTGTCCGTCTGTCTGTCCGTCTGTCTGTATGAACACCGAGATCTCGGAAACTATAAGAGCTAGAGACGTAATTTTATTTTTGTTTGGTTTGTTTATTACATAAGCAGGCCAAGTTTCTGTTTTTTATTTGATCATCATAAATTTAAAATAAAACGCTTTGGTTTTCATTTTAGCACTTTTTAATAATTATACCAGCCTAATGGATCTCGTAAAGTACAAGATTGTGTGCGGCATTGAGAAGATGGATTTTCGGATAAGTCTTCATGTATGACGTGCTGAATTCACACACAATCAGAACATCGATCCCTTGGAGACTCAGCATACTTTCTGACGTTTATCGATGACATGACCAGGGGCATGTTTACATACTTGCCCAAGACAAAGGACGAGGTATTCGACAAATTTGTAAAGTTTAAAAACATGGCAGAGAGACAGACTGGGCACAAGGTTAAGGTCAACAGGCGTTTCGATGAGTAATTAGAACAGAATGCCATTGTATGTACGTCAACTCATAGTTCCGTATATCCCTCAACAGAATGTTTTAAATGTACTGCATACCAAGGAGTTGCCATTGCCTCAGTATTTCCGACAGGCAACGCAGAGTGAGCAGATTTCTTTTTGGCATGCAGCCAAGGATAAGCAGTATGAAGCACTGGTGGCAAATGGCATTGGTAGATCTACCCAAGGGCAGGAAGCTATCGGTTGCAATCACCCACTTGCACACACACGATCAAGAGGGACAGTTCAGGAAACGTGGGCGATACAAAGCCAGTCTGGTAACTAAAGGATGTTCACAGAAATATGGCGTCCATTACTTGGAGACGTTTTTGCCAGTATGTCGTTACGAAACGATACGATTGATTCTGACTCTGGCATCTGAAGTGAAATTGTATTTGCATCAAATGGATGTCTGGACGGCATATCTCAATAGTGAGTTGAGCGACATGATCTATATTAGAGGTTAAAGGCTTTAGCGGCGGCGTAGAGGTCAAAATGAATCGGCGGCAACGGCGTAGTGGTCAGAAAGAACCAGCGGCGGCGGCTGAGCCGTCGAATTTCTCGGCGGCCGGCGGCATACAGAACTTTTTTTTTTTTAAATAGTCATTCAAATTTAATAAATTCAGTAATTTTTTGTCTGACTTGATTAGAGTAAAATCTTTATATTATTTCAGTTTATAGATGCGTTTAAACGCCTTTATTATCGAATAATAAATTTACATAAAGTAAAGTAAGTCTTTTTTCTGCTCATCCAAACACAATCTACAGAACACCTCGTCCCCTTCAATGCATTTGTTTGCCAATGCACCAAAGATCTCCCAAACTCTTTCGATTAGCGTTACACTGAAGTTTATTTGAGTAAATACTCAATGGCTGATCCATCTATTTGTTGAGAGAATACTAAATTCATATGTTCCTAACACTAGTAATAGTATTTTAAAACTTACTTTGCATATTTACGCACACAGAAAAAACGTGAACTACACCAAACTGCTGTTCTAGAGATGGGACATGGGGAGATGGGAGATGAGACAATCTCAACGATTAATCGATTATTTATATCGAGTATTTGGCCATTTTTATGATTTATTTTTATTTTTTTTAAGTTGTATACAAAATTTATTTGGCGGCGGCGCGTCAAATGAGGCAAAAATCAGCGGCGGGGGCGACGTGCCGCAGCGGCGTATATGTCTAGTCTATATGAAGCAGCCTGAAGGACATGAAGACAGCGCACGGGCACATCAGGTGCTAAGACTGATCAAGGCGCTATACGGTTGAAAACAAGCAGGAAGAGAGTGGAATGGCGAATTGAATACAGCGCTTTGCGATATTGGATTCACTTCTTGTCAGAACGAGCCGTGTAAGACATAAATGGTTATCTTTGTCTGGTACTAATTTAAGTTGATAAATTGCTTTTAGCGTGACAGAAAAAAGGAAGATCTTATGGTGATCCACTCTAAAATTGCTACGAAGTTCGACTGCTTCAACAAGGGCAAGTTGAAAATGTTTTTGAGCTTGAACCAGTCGTTGTACATCAAGGATATGTTGGAGGGGCACAACATGCGATCTTGCCGAGCAGCAGCAACGACATTGGATGCAGGATTTCAAGTGGCGTGCACCAACAAAAATTGCGTGATTGAGGAGCAGTGGCGTATCAGTCAGCAATTGGTGACTGACTCTGACGTCGAGGCCAGACATCTACCATTTCGTCGAAAAGTTGGCCAATTTCAAGGAAAACGGAAAAACAGGGCTGCGTAGCATGCAGTAGCACAGAGGCCGAGTACATGCCTCTATCATCAGCAACATAAGAGGCGTCGCACTTGAAACGATTGATTATAGATATTGACTATGGAGTAGAGGTGGAGAACTATCGATAGTCGCCGCCATCGATTGTGCTTGATAGTTTCCATAAACTATTGACTATCGACGATAGTAAGAAAAATCTATCAAAAAAACTATTTAATTCGTTTTTGAAATATTCCTTTGAAAAATTCTTATTAATTTAAATTTACATTTACTTTAAAAGAGTATGAAAATAATTTTCCAAATGTTTTTCTTCAGCAGAAAAAATTTAGATAAATAATAATTATTCGAATAATGATATCAATTTTGTATTTTTTAAGCTTACCTTAACTGCTATTTATATTTTACTTAACCAATAATTTTTGTTAAGATATCGTAGAACATTAATATTTTCGTCCTTATGCCTTTCTTTCTTTTTTTTTACAATTTTAATGCAGAGATGTAAAAACCAAATTATCGACGACTATCGACGATAGCGATCGACCAATATCGAGAGTGAGCGCCCAAATCAATGGCGAGTCGATAGTGGCCAACCATCGATAGTGTCGATAGTGCCATCGATAGTTCTCCACCTCTACTGTGGAGACCCTGGATTTTCAATGGTTTTGGTCGGCGGTAATCTAAGCGCACAAAATTTGGCTAAGAACCCAGCTTACCATGAGAGGTCAAAACATATCAACATCAGGGCTCATAACTTCTTATCTCAAATTCGCACCAATCATTCTAAGCATTACAAACGTTGTTTGTACAAAATTATAAGCCAGTGACTCTAAAACTGTACATGCTGGGAATATTTTTGCGAATTTGAGGAGGAGGGGGATAACTTGTATGTAATACACGAACCTAACAAAAAAAGAATTAAGTCTCTAGATCTTATAGTTTCCGAGATCTAGGTGTTCATACAGACAGACGGACAGACAGACAGGGCTAGACCCAACTCAGCTCGTCGTCCTGATCAAGAATATATATAATTTGTGGGGTCTGCCACGCCTCCTTCTGCCTGTTACAAACATTTCTGAGTTGCACAAACTTAATGGACCCTCTTGCACTATTTTTTATGCAAAAATGACATGACACGACGTGAAATGAGTGCGAAACGAATTCCTGTTACAGATTTCGAATGGCAAGTTAATACTTTTTAGACCCTGTACTTTAAAAAAGTACAAAAGGGGCTATTAAGATTGACATTTCTGTGTAACCTGTCTGCCGGACTGTCTGTCTGTCTGGCTAGGGTATTAAAGCTTTGGTCAATTATATAATTGTATGTAACAGGCAGAAGGACGTCGAGTTTAGTCGATAAGGCCATGTCTGTCTTTCTGTATGAACTCGTCGATTTCGGAAACTATAAATGCTAGAGACTTAAAATTTTGATCTACAGAATGGATGCTATTCAAACAAAAACGTATAAAACACATATTAATCTTTCCATCAAATTAATCTATTCTGAAAATTGCAAAACAGCCAATTTCAACTCCCAAAATGGTTTATTCCTGAAAATTTCAACAGGATTTTAAATACCTTTAAGCACGTTTTAATATGCATACAGGTCAATATTTCTTTCAGTGTATATTTTGTTTTTCATGGTTTAGGTTCTCGTCAGTTCACCAGTCGAGTGATGATTTCATGACAGGTGATATTTAAGGTATTGATACTATAATTACGCATCAAAAGGTATCATAAAGCTTAGTATATAAGGACGAAGCCTAGACTCTGACACTGTATCTACCAACATGCAGTGCATTACGGTCTTTATTGTGTGTTGCTTATGGGCTTGTCCATTGGCTCGGACAAGGGTCAGTTATAGTCAGTGCAATGAATCCGATGTGGCAATAGGTAATGCTGTTGTAGTTGTTCCACTGCATTGAAACTTCACGCTAGATTTTTCATATCGCTTCAGCCCTCTCGGAAATTATAAATGGTCTAAAGCCCCGCCAACTGGCCATTTTAGCTTTGCCCAGCTCGAAGCTTGTTAACGGGGACTGTCAGAATGACGACTCCATTCAAGTGGACGACTTCATCCAGAGGTTGCATCGACTCTATTACAAATCCGTCATTTTCTACAATTTGGAGAAATTCTTTGCGTACATTGAGACAAACCTGTTGGGGGCTATTGAATGCGTCAATTTAATATTTCATGAACCGTATGAACTTTCTGCCCGTATACAAGAACGTCGCCTGGCCCATCGGCTCAGTCTATTCATCTTTTACTGGGGTGCGCAACAACTTCCCAATGCGGGGAGTGTGAGATTTGATGAGCCCATGCGAGCGGTGGTCATCGCCAGGCCTCGCCGAAAGGCCTTTCGCATATATTACAATCAGGCGGTACCCACTGGGACGAACCAACTACGGCTGGTCAATTGGTATGATGGCGATAATCTCGGTCTGCAAAAAACCCCTCTATTGCCTAGTGCCACCACAATATATTCTAACTTTGAAGGTCGCGTGTTTCGCGTACCTGTTTTTCATGTAAGTAATTATCAAACAGTTCATTCGGGAGAATTAAGGTTATCTAACTAGCATATCTAATAATGAATGCTCACTATGCTCAAAATGTTTAAAACAGTTCTGTTTGTCAAATGTATGCTAAAACCTGACCGTATTTGCGGTGCTAGAAAGAGTTATCGAAAATATAATTTCGCAATGAATATTGACCATATAGTTATATTTTGCAATAAAAGCAAATAAGGACGCAAAATTTAAACAAAGCTTAATTTTATTTAAATAAATTATATACTTTATCTTATGTTTGAATTTATTTCAGCAATATGCATTTGTATTTACTTCTGAATTTATTAACGGTAATTAGAGATCGATATATTGAAGGAACACAACCTATTGTACATTCTTTTATGCTCAAAAATATATCTAAAAAAAACATAATCAGACCTGTTCTGAATTTCGATTCCGAGTAAATTGATCGGAATCGTTTTGATTCCGAACGTTTTGCTGTTCTGACATTTCAATTCCGAGCAAAATCGTTTTGAAAATGAGTGCCTATGAGCAGTCGGAATGAAAAGGATTTGGCAAATTTAACATGTATATGGTTGTTTTTCCGCCCTGTACTATGAAATTTCCCCTTTCAAAACGACTCGTTACTCAGAACAGGTCTGAATATCACATATTATACACATATGTAAAATAATGAATGTCGGTTGCATCCGACTGTAGCTTTCCGAGTTTTTTTAATATACATATACATATGTAGTTTTTTAATATCAAATATTATTCATAACTAATTTTTCAAAATATTTTTATATTTAATTCTAGTCTCCGCCGTGGTTCTGGGTGAGTTACATGAATGAGAGCAGTGGCAGCAGTTCAAATGGGAATGGCAGCGAGGAAACCTTGGAAGAGTATGATAATATGGAATATATTGAGGTAAATGTGACAGGTGGCAGGGATCATCGCTTGTTAACGCTGCTGGCGCAGCGAATGAACTTTCAATTTATATATATTGAAGCTCCTGGAAGGACGCAGGGCTATCTGCGAACACCGAACGAAAACAGAGAAGCCAACGATAGCTTCACCGGAGGCATTGGCATGCTCCAAAGTGGAGTAGGTTATCTATTGGTATTGGTGTGTCGTGCATTTTTATTTATTCCCCTTTTCAGCTGGCAGATTTTTTTCTGGGTGATGTGAGCCTCAGCTGGGAACGTCGTAAGGCTATTGAATTTTCCTTTTTCACCCTCGCCGATTCGGGTGCATTTGCCACCCATGCTCCTCGACGTCTTAATGAAGCGCTGGCTATTATGCGACCTTTCAAGCTGGATATATGGCCGTATCTTATTCTAACCATCGTGTTTTCGGGACCTCTTTTCTACTTCATCATCGCAATGCCCTATAAGTGGCGCAGACATGGGAGAGATTTGGATATAGAACAACTTGGAGAACGTTATATCTTTTTGGCCTACATAAAAGAGATAACACCATGCGTAGTTAAATTGAGGTGTGCCCGATATCTGTCAAGCCATCTATCTCCTGAAATACCGCCACAGCTGTTCGAGCGCTGCATATGGTTTACCATCCGATTGTTCCTAAAGCAATGTGAGTCCATTCATTTCAATTTCAACAACAACAAAAATCCCAAGCAGACTAGAACTAATCGACATATCTGTTTATAATATATTAGTGATAATAAGTTACGGTGCGATATTCTTTATCTGATCTGCCCAACACATGTACATACCTTGCATCGAATACTGTTATAAACTACATAAGACCACAAAAAAATAGATCAACCAGAAAGAGGGTTGCACGGCTGCATTCAAGCTTGAGTATATCCGAGTACTTATGAGTTTTGTACCCTTCATTAGTTAGTTAGTTTGTCCGGAAGGGATCGTGTCCCACACATAGGCCTGTTGGTCCTTAGTGAAACCGGTTGTGAAATAACCCTCTTGTTAGGTCTACGTTTGGAGACCCCCTGCCTTTAAAAAGCTAATAATTATCCTTAGTAGTAGCTCCTTAAGTGAGGCGAATGTTGGTTTTCCTAGGTATCTCATGCGGAATCTGGATGATACTAGTCACCTGCACAGAATGTGCACCAGTGAATCCGCTTTTCCAGGGGTAAGACATTTCCTGCACTATTCATGACTGCTAGGCCCATACGTTTAGCATGGGTTCCCATCAAGCAATGTCTATTTAGTAGACCTGTGGGAGTGACAACAAGTAGTTGGCTAGGCGATGATTCGGTTTTTCTCACATGATCTTCGCCACTCCAGCCTTCCGTGGATTTCCATCTGTTGTGCACCTCAGATGCTACTTAATCCTCCATAGCTTTGTATAGTGACCTAATGGAATGTGCACATCCTCAATGAGATTGTTAGCCAGCATTGTGCCATCCTTGGCTATCATATCCGCCATCTCCACCAACTCCTTCTGTCATTTTTGAGCCATCTGTGTAGCCATAGACATAACCCGTTAAGTTTTGGTGCAGCCCACCTTTGCACCTTGTTCCTCTTGGTGAAGAGGATGATGTCCGAGTTGGTACTGAGCCCGGTTGTCAAGGCCCACTCCTGTACCTCACTAAGTGTGGACTCCATCAGGGAGCTCAGAATATGATGGCTATGTCATCCGCATAGGCAACTTTCTTTGGTGCCCTGCCTTTAAATTGCCATAAGAGTTTGTTGACTACTGGGTTCCACAGCAGCGGTGATAGGACCCCCCCTTGCGGTGGTCCTCTCCTTGCCTTTCTATGACCTATGTCTCGTCGAAATTCTGCTTGTATAATCCTCCTGCCTAGCAGAGTGGCAGTCCAGTTTAGCATTGGTGGCTCCAAGGCCTTCCATCATTGCTGCAGTGGTTACATTGTTAAAAACTCCACATATGTCCAGCAAGGCTCCCAGAGCATAATCTTTAGTTTCAAGGGCCTCCTCGACTAAGGCTACCAGAGAGTGTAGCGCCATCTAGCCCATGCTGAATTCCACAATGGAACAGTTGGTGGCTGTTCTTATGTAGAGGTTTAGAATCTTTTCTAGGGTCTTTAAGAGGAAGGATGTCACGCTTATTGGCCTGTAGTCCTTCGGGTACGCGTGACTGGTTTTGTCCGCTTTGGGCAGAAAGATCACCCTAGCTTTCCTTCAAGCTACTGGCACGTAGCTCCATTTAAGACGTCCAACGTAACTTTCTATTTGCCATGGAGAAATACGCGCGGGACACCGAACTGCCCATTGCTCAGCCGGAACCCTCGTGGAAGGTTCACGGCACCCTCGTGGAAGGTTCAGCAGCAGGATTTTTGCCAGCCTATTCTTCGTTGAGAACAACGAATTCAGCTGATTGAGTTCGCAACTAATTGAACACTCAATTGTGCGCAATTTTAAGTATTCATATTAAGTCAAAGTCATTTAATTAATTTGGGGATATATTTCTCATATGCCGTTCTGACTGAATTCATGCAGTTCTCTAAAACCAAAGTACATACGTACATACGTACATACATACATATGTACATATCGACCCCTTCCCGCGAAAAAGACGTAAGCGCCATTTTTTTCTTTTTTATACCCTGTACTTTAAAAAAGGACATAAGGGTCTTTAAGTTTATGCAAATTGTGTGTGCATTTGTGTCTAACAGGCAGAAGGAGGCGTAGCTGATCAGGACGGCGAGCTGTGTCGATATCTGTTTGTCCGTCTGTCTTATTAAGCGAAGCCTCCAGAGTGCAATTGAATGCTAGAACACAATCGCGTTAGCTTGCATTTAGTAAAAATATTGAATTCGATGATGTTTCAGTCAATAAACTCACTCAATGCAAGCGATTAGATTACACTGATGCTGGTCCCAATAAGCCCAATACAGCACGCATCGAATAAATGACAAAATAAAAAAGTTGGGAAAGCTACAGTCGGACGCAACCGACAGTAGGAGATCCTGTACTTAGCATCTTAATATAATTTAATTTAAACAAGACACAAATTAAAAAAACACACAAAACAAAAATGGAAAAAAGCAAAAATATAAATAAAAACATAGCGCAAAGTCACACGCAACCACACATACGCTCGCGCTGCTCCCCCCTTACCTAGTACAAGGAATTGAATCTTGAATATCTCCGGTGTTTATTATCCGATTGGGCCGAAATTCACAGAACAGATAAAGATTATCATAAGATTATCGTATGCCAAAACACAAGTTTGTATGTTTAAAATTGTGGGTGTGGCAGTTTTTCGCGGTTTTTGGGGGAGGGGGGGAGGTATCAAAAATCTAAAACAAACTTGATCTGCTTGCGCTATAGGGGCATCTAATTGCCAAATATGATGTCTCTAGCTCTTACAGTTTCCGAGATCTAGGTGTTCATACGGACGGACAGACGGACAGACAGACGGACAGACAGACAGACAGACGGACATGGCTAGATCGACTCAGCTCGTCGTCCTGATCAAGAATATATATACTTTGTGGGGTCTGCCACGCCTCCTTCTGCCTGTTACATACATTTCGGGCTTGCACAATCTTAATAGACCCTTTTGTACTTTTTTAAAGTACAGGGTCTAAAAACTCGGAAAGCTACAGTCGGATGCAACCGACAGTAGGAGACCCTGTACTTTCCTTTGCACACACACACGCTAACACTCACACAAGCACACATAGCGCAAAGTCGCATGCAACCACACATACGCTCGCGCTGCTCCCCCCTTACCTAGTACTGGGAATTGAATCTTGAATATCTCCGGTGTTTATTATCCGATTGAGCCACAATTTACAGCACAGATAGAGATTATCATTAGATTATCGTATGCCAAAACACAAGTTTGTATCTTTAAAATTGTGGGTGTGGCAGTTTGGCGGTTTTTGGGGGAGGGGGGGGAGGTATCAAAAATCTAAAACAAACTTGATCTGCATGCACTATAGGGGCATCTAACTGCCAAATATGATGTCTCTAGCTCTTACAGTTTCCGAGATCTAGGTGTTCATACGGACGGACAGACGGACAGACAGACGGACGGACGGACAGACAGACGGACATGGCTAGATCGACTCAGCTCGTCGTCCTGATCAAGAATATATATACTTTGTGGGGTCTGCCACGCCTCCTTCTGCCTGTTACACACAAATGTCATTTGCACAAACTTAATAGACCCTTTTGTACTTTTTTAAAGTACAGGGTATAAAAAATGAAAAAATAAAGCAAAAATATTAATTAAAAAAGCAAAAACTAACTGTAGCTTTCCGAGTTTTTAAAATAAAAATCGTCTCTTGGTTGATTTTTTTGTATACTTTTCTTTTTCTTTTTAATTCTCCAGCCTGCCATGAACTGTATCACGATTATCGGACCAAATTTCTCACAATTGTATATTGGATAGCTGCCACTTACGTTCTGGCCGATGTCTACTCTGCCCAGCTGACTTCACAATTTGCTCGTCCTGCTCATGAGGCTCCCATTAATACACTACAGCGACTCCAGACTGCCATGCAGAAGTATGGATATCGTTTGTACGTGGAGAAGGAAAGCAGCTCCTTAGAGATGTTGGAAAATGGCACGGAATTATTCAGGCAATTATATGCGCTAATGCGACAGCAGCAGCCTGACAACGACATGGCGTTTCTTATTGACTCTGTGGAGGCGGGCATTGGGCTGATTGCAGACGGCAGAGAGAACAAGGCGGTTCTGGGTGGGCGAGAGACTCTATATTTTAACATACAGCAATATGGCGGCAAAAATTTTCAGCTTAGCCAAAAGCTATACACGCGCTACTCTGCAGTGGCAGTTCAAATTGGCTGTCCCTTCTTGGATAGCTTGAATGAGGTGTAAGCATTTTCTTATATGACACAGGTCTTGAACAAAAAAAAATAATAATAAAAAATACTGAATATGATCAATTGATTTTTGAGTATTTAGGTGTTTTAAGCATGAAAAAAATATTTCTTTTTTAGAAAATGGCGTTTTTCTGATTTTTAGACGTCATAAATAAATAGATAAAATGTAGTTTTAATTCATGTTTTTAAATGCATACAGACATTATTATTTTTTTTTTATTAAGTAACGCCATGTGCGAGTTTAATTTATAAACATAAATACGTTATAATCTGAACGTCTTAAAAAGATGATTCATATAAGCGAAAATGTACTAAAAGGAGTCTCACTGGAAAAAAGAAGAAATTAGCTTAGCGCGTCGTAATGAAAAAATAACTCTACTTATTAAATTATAAACTTAAAAATTTTTTTTGTTTGTTAAAAAACTTGACGTTTGCTTTTTAAATTTGTTTGAAAACATGACGTGCTAAAACAATGAAGGTCATTTTCGTATTCAGAAGACACAAAAACCTAAAGATTATATAGCACAACGTGCTATACGTGCGTATAGACGTGTGTTATTACTAAAAAAAATTGTACATCATTTAATTAATGTAGCTTGATGCACCTATTTGAAGGCGGTATTCTGGATAAGATGACCACAGCAGAATACGAGGCCCAATCCCGTCTCATATCCAAGGAGATTGGACACCAATCGAATGAGCATCTTGTCACTGAGAATGCCTATTTCAACGCGAATGCGAACACGAAGAGAACTGAGGCTAAAATCCAGAATGAACTTGTCCAAGACAACCAGGTAATAAGCGCACTCAACCTACGGATGCTTCAAGGAGCCTTCATCGCCCTGGCTGTAGGATCCATGTCCGCAGGTAAAAGTGTACTTTTGGTTTCCTCTAAATTCTTACTTACATATTCTGTATTTAATGTAGCATTTATTCTTTTGTTGGAACTCTTCTATCGTCGCCTTAACCTGACTCATTGTTTGCGACGTTGTCTTCTGCGCTGGCAGCGACGCTGGCGCCGACTGCGGCGTGGGATGCGCTCCTTATTCTTGCGAGTCTTTGCCCTGAATTTAGGCTGATACCTAATCGTACGTCACTCCCAAGCAATTTGCTTGCTGGTGTCAGAGGGTTTCTAATGCGGTACTAAATGACTACTGATGCACAGCGAAGCATACGATATATAACGTTACCCAAACAGAAAAAGTTCATAATTAAAATAAACATGTACAATATCTGCAGAGCAATTAAGATACATTTATCAAAAGGGTCTATTAAGGTCGTAGATTTGACAGATGTTTGTAACAAGCAGATGAAAACAGTTTAAATTCCACAAAGTAAGTCAAGACACCGAGTTAAAAATGCTGAGGCAACTTTGGTTTTGAATTTAAAGCACACAAAATTTAATTCTGACTTTATGTATTTTTAGACCCTGTACTTTATAAAAGTAAAAAAGGGTCTATTAAGTTTGTGCAACTGACAGTTGTGTGTAAAAGGCAGAAGGAAGCATTGTAGACCCCATAAAGTATATATATTCTTGATCAGAACGACGAGCTGAGTCGATATAGCCGTGCCTGTGCCTGTCTGTCCGTCCGTCCGCACGTCTGTCTGTTCGTCTGTATGAACACCGAGATCTCGTAAACTGTAAGAGCTAGAGACAGCATATTTGGCAGTTAGATGCAAGCAGATCAAGCTTGTGTTGGATTTTTAATACCTTACCCACCAACTGGTTACCATATCCTTACCTTATCCAACGTTTAACGGTACTTTTATCTGTTTTTTTTTTATTTAATACAGTTTCAGTGCACAATTAGGTCATACAATCAGTGCATGTGCATATATTAAGGTCAGTAGGGACGCAGTACTCTCTGTATCAGCGGTGGGCACGAAATCGTAATTCGGAGCATTATAAGATATGTAAATATGTATTTTGTTTTTTGAGCACTCACGAGCACTTTGCGCTTGGCTTGACTGTTTGTGCGTCTAACTGACGTCGATGAAACAAATCGGAAATGGCAATGAGAGCACAAAAAACAAGAGCTATATCATACATATTCTTACCTTATTCTTTTATATTTTAGGTTCCGAAATAGAAATGCTCATCAAGTAAACTTTTACGATACATGTGTATATATGTATGCATGAACATACATATTTATATCTCGAATGGCACCATTAATTGCGTTTTTTATACATTTTTATACATTGGATCTAAAATTTTAAATATGCAACAAACAAAGTGCGTCAATTTAAATATTTAATATTAACATTTTTCAAATGTTATTTAAAAAAAGTGCAATGACGATGGCAAATATCTGATGTCTGATGTCTGATGTCCGATGTAGTACAACGATGATAGTGAACTTGATTTGGGGTCAATTTTCTCTTTCATTGGCAACAACTATGTACAGCCGGTTTGCAACGCATGCAAAAATTCCATTAGAGTGTGTTGTGTATGTGTGTTTGTGTGTTTGTGTGTTGCAGCAGGCACAGTTTTTCAAAAAGAATCTGCCAACTGCATGCTGTATGGAGGTATTAACCAGGAACGGTGCAAGGGGAGCCAAAGCGTGGATGGAGGAGTGACCACTTTCTAATCTAACCCACAAGCAGCAAACGCTGCCGTCTAGCGCCGTCGTCCACAATTTAATATTTGGTCTCCGACTTTGGCGACTCTTTTGAGTGGCTTTAGCTATTTTTAAAATCCCACTTTTCATTTCTACTATGCTTTGCGCTTTTTTCTCAATATTTTGGCGGATGCGAGATGCCTACTTTCCCATACTCCAAAAAATGCGGAAAAACATCCAGAGTGAAAATTCGTAGCCAACAAAAATTATATGTAAACGGTAAGACTATAAAATATATATGTATATAGTATAATAGGGACGTAGTCCGATTAATCTGGCGCACTCTACTGTAAAATACCCTACACCTACTAATGTAATGGCCTAGAACATACTAACGTCAACACATAAACAATCATACAAAAATTATAAAGAGTAAAAAATTTGAGATAAGTATTAATTAAAAAATTCGGGAAAGCTACAGTCGGACGCAACCGACAGTACAGACCATGTGTCAATAACAGCGGCAGCATATGTGTATGTACATACTAACATACACATGCACATATACATACAAATATACGCTCAAATACAAACAATAACCAATACTCATAAAGAAATTCATACTCACAATCAAAAATCACGCAATCCAATATCTCCGGTGTTTATTATCCGATTGGGCTGCAAATCGCACAAACATTCAAAGCATCTAAAGCTTTATCCATGCAAATTTGAGAGGGAGTGGGATGAGATATCAAATTAAAAACATTACTTGGCCTGCCTATGTAATACACGAACCAAACAAAAATGAAGTCTCTAGCTCTTATACTTTCCGAGATCTCGGTGTTCACACAGACGGACGGACAGACGGACAGACAGACAGACGGACATGGCAAGATCGACTCAGCTCGCCGTACTGATCAAGAATATATATAATTTGTGGGGTCTAACAGGCGTTACACACAAATGTCATTTGCACAAACTTAATGGACCCCTTTGTACTTTTTTACAGTACAGTCCTCTATAACGAAGTAAGTCTGTCATCATAATGATCCACAAGCCTGGAAATGACAAGACTCAGCCAGCATCGTACAGACCTATCAGCCTTCTGCTGTGCCTACCAAAAATATTTGAAAAGCTGCTCCTGCAGCATATCAAACAACACCTACACATCAACGTCATAATCCCAATGCACCAATCTGGATTTCAAGAAAAACAAGGAACTATCAAACAAGTAAACCGAATAACCTTAGAGATTGAAAGACGAGAATATTGCTCAGCTGTTTTTCTGGATGTCGGCCAAGCTTTCGACCGCGTCTGGATGGATGGTTTACTTCACAAAATCAAAATTTTACTTCCGCAGAATTCTATAAAATCATGGTGTCATATCTACAACAAAGGAGCTTCGCAGTAAGATACAACGATTTCCTCTCTGATTATTTATTTATTTATTTATTTAAGGTCGACTAAGGTCAGTCGACAGATTATAATTAATTTAATTTTAATTTAAATTTAATAGAAAGAATTAAAAAGTAAAAATAAAAATAAGAATAAATTTAAATCTAAATCTGGGGATAAAAGAAACGTAAAAATTCAAATGAGAGGTCCAGCATTTGCTGCATGGATTGGGGAAAACTCTGAAAAACCCAATCAGACCAATGTTAATGGTTAATTGTTAGAAGTGTTAAGATTTGACAGATAAGTAAGGATGGAAAGCTTGATGACAGAGACGGTTAAAATCACTGCAGAGTATCCGAAAAGGTTCATGCAAGGAAAAGTTAGTACTACAAAAATTTAAAGTTAATGGAGTAAAGTTGCGTGAGGTACGAAGTGGAACAAAGAAATTGACTCTGCCAAGTAAACTTGGAGAATCTATTTCTCTACAAACAAAACGCCCAACATTGTACGACGGCTGGACAAAGATGAAAGGTTTATAAGAAGGAGCCTACTATTGTACGATGGTAGAGAAACACCAGAAACCCAGTTAAAGCCTCGAAGAGCAAAAAGTAGAAATTTCTTTTGTACAGATTCAATTTTGTTCTGATGTATTCTATTGTGGTGACCAAAGACAAGATCCGTACTCCAGGATCGGACGGACGAGAGACATATAAAGAATCTTAGTAGTGTAAGGATCATCAAATTCAATCCAAGGATTCGAAGAGCTTTACTGACCGTAACCATGATATGTTTGTCGAATTTAAGCTTGTGATCAAGTAGTACTCCCAAATCGGTTACTTCCTCAATTCTATCTAGTTGCATACTGTTGGGGCTGGCGTCTGTAAAATGTCATGACCTTACACTTTGCGTAGTTATGAACGACCAATTGAAGCTGGTGTACCACAGGGCAGCGTCCTTGGACCGATACTGTATATTATATACACAGCAGATATACCGACAAGTAGTTTGACAGCTACTTCAACATTTGCTGACGATACTGCCATCCTAAGAGCCGCTCCAAATCCCCAATACGAGCAACATCATCTCATTTGGTGAAAATAGAAAAATGGGTAGCAGACTGGCGCATACATGTAAACGAGCAAAAGTGCAAACATGTCACTTTAACACTCAATAGACAAACCTGCCCTCCATTGTCTCTCAACAATATTAACATTCCACAAACAACAGAAGCAACATACTTGGTGTCCACCTGGGTAGACGACTTACTTGGCGCAAACACATTGAAGCGAAGAGAATCCAATTGAAATTAAAAGCCATGAATCTACATTGGCTTATAAACGATCGCTCAACTCTAAAACTAGAATACAAAGTATTATTGTTCTCAAACCAGTTTGGACATATGGATCCGAGCTATGGGGAAACGCTTGCATCAGCAATATTGAAATAATTCAGAGAACTCAATCGAAGATAATACGAACTCTAACTGGCGCACCATTGTACCTACGGAATGAAAATATCCATAAAGCCTTAAATGTAGGACTCGTTACCGATGAAATAGCCAAAGTGAAAGTAAAGTATCAGGCCAAACTTCAGACCCTTCCTAACAGACTTGCGCCGTCCTTAACTTGGCACACTAGCCATACACGACTTCGGCGAAGAGACCTCCGCACCCAGCAATTACTAGTTAGGGCCGTTTAGTAGACAATTAATGGTAATTAATTTATTTAGTATTTAGAATAAGATTTTCCTACTTGTCACTAGTCTCTCAGAGAGAAGAATCGGTAAATGAAATAAAGCCTTTAAAAAAAAATCGGATAATAAACACCGGAGATATTGGACAATCAATTTCCTGTATTCGGCATTTTGCTGGGGGAAGGAGTATGCCACAGTGTACACGGGTAGTGCCCGATTCTGATTGTGAGTATGAATTTCTACATGAGTAATTGGTTATTATTTGTATTTGAGCGTATATTTGTATGTATAAATATATGTGTGTATGTATAAGTCCATGTGCATGTGGATGTGAGTATGTATGTATGTATTTGCTGCTGCTGTTATCGACTCCCAAGGCAAATCGAAGTACAGGGTCTCCTACTGTCAGTTGCGTCCGACTGTAGCGTTCCCTACTTTTTTAAGAATTAACAATTAAGATGCAGGTCCAAGTTCCTGGATTAAGCCAGCAAAGACCACATCGACCCAGGGTGGTCATAACAATTCCATCAATGTGACCACGGGACGGGTAAAAACACGGAGGCGCAACAACTAAGCCTCAAGCGAACATCTGGCGTTGGGTCTGTGTGTTTTGTATATTCAAATTTTGGCTTAAGTGTCAGAGTGATCATGTCTTGTACAATTTTAAAGATACAAACTTGTGCTTTGCCATACAATAATACAATAATCTTATGATAACCTTTATCTGTGCTGTGAATTGTGGCTCAATCGGATAATAAACACCGGAGATATTCGATAGCAGCGAACATGCATTTAATGTATGTACATAAGTGTGTATGCGTCATTGCGTGTTAGCATTAGCTGCTGCAAGGGAAAGTACAGGGTCTCCTACTGTCGGTTGCATCCGACTGTAGCTTTCCGAGTTTTTGATTGTGAGTTTGAATTTCTATATGAGTATGTGGATATTGTTTGTATTGGCGCGTATATTTGTGTGTAAAAGTGTATGTGTGTATGTACATACATGTTTATGTGTATGTGAGTATGTACATATGTACATACATATATGCTGCTGCTATTATCGACGCCTAGCGCAAATCTAACTACAGGGTCTCCTACTGTCGGTTGTAGCTTTCCCGAATTTCGTGATAAATGTAAATGTTAAAAACCTATAGAAATGTAATATTAATTAATTTATATAAATAGTTTGGGGGTTCCTTCTTGCTACTACTTTTTTACATTCATTTTTTACATTCATTTAGATTATCACAAAAAGTGGCCATCATGACCATTGAAAAATAATTTTGGTGTCTGACCTGGGCATATTTATTTTGAGGAAAAACCAATCATAGTTTTATGATCGTCGCGATGCGCGGCCGAATTATAACGGAATAATTACTCTCGAGTTTGAATATCGAGCCCACCGTTAGTATAAACACATAGAAGACAACATTGAGAAGAGTACCCTTGTCTGCTTGAATAAAAGTGAAAACTCGCTTGCAGTTACTTCAATTTACAATTCTCGAAAAATTAAAATAAAAAAGTAGGGAAAGCTACAGTCGGACGCAAATCTACAGTCGGACGCAACCGACGGTAGGAGACCCTGTACTTCGATTTGCCTTGGGAGTCGATAACAGCAGCAACATATATGAACATACTCACATACACATATACATGCACTTATACATACACACATACACTTATACATACAATTATTCGCTCAAATACAAACAATAACCAATACTCATACATACATTCATACTCGCAATCAAAAATCACGCATACGCCCTAGAGCCCGAGTACACTGTGGCTTCCCCCCTCACCAAGCCAAATGCCTACTACAGAAAATTGATTGTCCAATATCACTGGTGTTTATTATCCGATTGGGCTGCAAATCGCTTTATTCATGCAAAAAATTAGAATAGTGACTCTAAAACTGTACATGATGGGAATATTTTTGCAAATTTGAGGGGGAGGGGGATGACTTTTCAGTCATTTGAAATAAACTTGACCTGCATATGTAATATACAAACCTAACAAAAAAAAAATTACGTCTCTAGCTCTTATAGTTTCCGAGATCTAGGTGTTCATACAGACAGACGGACAGACAGACTGACGGACAGACTGACGGACAGACAGACAAGGCTATATCGACTCAGCTCGTCGTCCTGATCAAGAATATATATACTTTATGGGGTCTGCCACGCCTCCTTCTGCCTGTTACACACAAATGTCATTTGTCAATCTTAATAGACCCTTTTGTACTTTTTTAAAGTACAGGGTCTAAAAAAGCCCGGAAAGCTACAGTCGGGCGCAACCGACAGTAGGAGACCCTGTACTTTGATTTGCCTTTGGCTTTGATAACAGCAGCAGTATATATATATACATAGACACATACTTATATACATAGATACAAAGATAAACCAAAACCAATACTCACACATACATACGTGCCCGCAATAAAAAATCACGCAATACTAGGCATATACCTGCCCAATGCCTAATATTGATTCAAAATTGATTATCCAGTGTTTATTGATCTCCGGTGTTTATTATCCGATAGGGCTACAAGTCGCACGATACATTCAATTCATCTTAAGCTTTATATAGAAAGAACGGTACATGCTGAAAATATTTTTGCGAATTTGATGGGAAGGGGGATGAAATATCAAATTAAAAAAAACTCGGAAAGCTACAGTCCGATTTAACCGACAGTAGGAGACCCTATACTTTCCTTCGCACACACACACGCTAACAAACACTCACATATGCACACATATCGTAAAGACGCACGCAACCACACATACGCTCGCGCTGCTCGCCCCTTACCTAGTACAGGGAATTGAATCTTGAATATCTCCGGTGTTTATTATCCGATTGAGCCACAATTCACAGCACAGATAAAGATTATCATAAGATTATCGTATGCCAAAACACAAGTTTGTATCTTTAAATTTGTGGGTGTGGCAGTTTTTCGCGGTTTTTGGGGGAGGGGGGGAGGTATCAAAAATCTAAAACAAACTTGATCTACCTACACTATAGGGGCATCTAACTGCCAAATATGATGTCTCTAGCTCTTACAGTTTCCGAGATCTAGGTGTTCATACGGACGGACAGACAGACGGACAGACGGACAGACGGACAGACAGACAGACAGACAGACGGACATGGCTAGATCGACTCAGCTCGTCGTCCTGATCAAGAATATATATACTTTATGGGGTCTGCCACGCCTCCTTCTGCCTGTTACATACATTTCGGACTTGCACAATCTTAATAGACCCTTTTGTACTTTTTTAAAGTACAGGGTCTAAACATAAACTTGGCCTGCGTATGTAATACTTGAACCTAACAAGAAAAGAATTGAGTCTCATGCTCTTATAGTTTCCGAGTCCTCGGTGACAGACAGACTTACGGACATGAGTGTATCGATTCAGCTCGTCGTACTGGTCTAGAATATATATACTGGGGTTTGTCACACCTCCTTCTGCCTGTTACACACAAATGTCATTTGCACAAACTAAATAGACCCTTTTGTACTTTTTTAAAGTACAGGGTCTAAAAATTGGTCATTTGAATGCAAGGGGCTATGTTGTCTGCTGAAGTAGATATGTGTGTCTATTACAAAAGTTGTGGAATGAGAAATTTCTCCATGCAGTGGGCTGATCTACATAGTTTTTGTTAGACAATTGCTTTGCTACAACTTTTATGAGGTTTTTGAAAGTGCTTACAGCTACACATAAAATTCGTAAAGCACATCATGAACTTTATTATAATGCAAACAACAACCAAAGTGGCGGCCTCTCATTTTGCAAAAGTATGAAGACAACAGCATTACAATGTTGCATTGTTTCTAAATTTTGTTTATTTTTTTTCAACTTTAATTTACAAATTAATGCGATGAAGTGCAACGAGGCATGCAACATGAAACCGTTTTGGGCCAAGCAGAACATTAAACCAAAACGTAATCTGGCAATTATTGCAATAATATAATTGTTTTTAATAATTTATACATATTAAATTATTGTTTTTTATGTAATAGAGCATCCTCTTTTTATATCTAAAACAACTTTCGAGTTTAGCAACATTTTTCTCGCAGAAAAGCGAAGGCTGAAGACTGAAGGTAGCAACACAAAAACAAAACAGCAACGACCCAAGTCTGTCAATATCTTTTCAAAAATGGAATTTTGCAAGTAATTTGAAAGTGTAATTTAAGACGGCAAAACGACTTTATTGTAGCGGGACTTGGATTTGTGGCAGCAAATATTATTTTGATACGCAGTTTTTTTTTTTTACAAAAGCTGGCATTGTCTTGTTAATGCAGTTTCGGTTTATTGGAATATAAAGATATCAAAAGAATTGTCGTATCTAGCACAATTGTAAAATTTAAAATTGCTGGTAAAGTTTTTTTTTTGCATTTTACCATTTACATTAATTTGTTTAAAAGAACGAAATAACCGGCACATCAATAACTTTTTAAGACAAATCCTGTCATTCACGTAAAATTTATGTATTCCAAGAACTAAATTGTTTTTAGACCCTGTACTTTACAAAAGTACAAAAGGGTCTATTAAGTTTGTGGAACTCAGAAAAGTATGTAATCGCCAGAAGGATGTGTGACAGACCCAACAAAATACAGTAGAATCCGGCTATAGCGACTTTCAAGGGACCGACGATTTTACGTCGTTATACCCGGAAGACGCATTAACCAAAAGAAGCAAAAAAAAATTTTTTTTTTGTTTATTTTAGGGTTGCTATGTTTGTAATAGGTTTTAAAATAAAACAAATTAATTTTTTAATCAAAACAAAAAATGTAATAAATTCAATTCAATAACATAGGTTATTAGCCGTATGCATATGCATTATTCAGAAGCTCACTATGGCGCATTTTGCGCATTAACTCACATTTGGTGAATTTACGCATTCAGTTTTACTTGAAAAAAATCAGAAAAAACTAGAAATATAACGCGACATCTCATGGAATAGGCTATGAGGTCTGCACACGCACGCTGTAAACATTTGTGTGACGTCGGTATTGCACTTCGACTCTCTCTCTCTCTCTCTTTCTCTCAGCAGCGTTGCTAAGGCGACAACTAAAACTAAGAGAGAGTAGAGTCGCTGCTACACACACAAGCAAGGGTGCCGATCACTGATAGATACATACATTTCTAACAGCGTCGTTTGATGCTTAAATTTGGCATTATTTCGCTGTATTTTTTTTCGGCACGTTGCAATATCCGGTTGAATTGTGAAAAATTTCGACTGTATAAGCGGTTTGTCGCTAAAAGCGGAAACGTACTAAGCGGAGTCCCTTTCATATAAGTTTGTATGGGGACCAACCAAGCCATCGAGTTTTCGTCACAATAACCGGACGGACGCTTTAAGCAGAGTCGTTATAACCGGATTCTACTGTATACATATTCTTGTTCAGGATGACGAGCTGAGTCGATATAGCCATGTCCGTCTGTCCCTCTGTCCGTCCGTATGACCATCTAGGTCTTGTAAGCTGTAAGACATCATATTTGGCAGTTAGATGCCCCTATAGTGCAAGCAGATCAAGCCTGTGTTCGATTTTTAATGTTAATTGAACAAGCGTAATAGACACGATTTTAATAATCATTTAGTATTTTCTGCACCTCTTGTTTTTCAGGGCATGAAAAAGGTTTCTCATCATTTAATACTAGCTTCAATTGGTATTTCACATTCGGCTCATTTGGTCGTTTCATTTTTAGATAATATTTATCGAATATCTCATAACATTTTTCTCGAACTTTATGTTCATATGTTCGAAAATTGTTAAATCTATATCAATTGCCATAATTTGTTTTTCAAAAGTTTCAGTTTGCTTATCAATACTTCCCGTAATACTATCCAAATTTTCTGTATCATTTACTTGCAACAATGTTTTATCATTTAGTTTTTCAGAGTTAATATTTTCCAATCCGTTATATCCGGATATCCCCGGATATCCCACCATCAGTTCAATAACAATTTCATTTTTAGACCCTGTACTTTAAAAAAGTACAAAAGGGTCTATTAAGATTGTGCAAGTCCGAAATGTATGTAACAGGCAGAAGGAGGCGTGGCAGACCCCATAAAGTATATATATTCTTGATCAGGACGACGAGCTGAGTCGATCTAGCCATGTCCGTCTGTCCGTCTGTCTGTCCGTCTGTCTGTCCGTCCGTATGAACACCTAGATCTCGGAAACTGTAAGAGCTAGAGACATCATATTTGGCAGTTAGATGCCCCTATAGCGCAAGCAGATCAAGTTTGTTTTAGATTTTTGATACCTCCCCCCCCCTCCCCCAAAAACCGCGAAAAACTGCCACGCCCACAATTTTAAAGATACAAACTTGTGTTTTGGCATACGAAATTCTTATGATAATCTTTATCCGTGCTGTGAATTGTGGCTCAATCGGATAATAAACACCGGACATATTCAAGTAAGGGGGGAGCAGCGCGAGCGTATATGTGGTTGCATGCGACTTTGCGCTATGTGTGCTTGTGTGAGTGTTAGCGTGTGTGTGTGCAAAGGAAAGTACAGGGTCTCCTACTGTCGGTTGCATCCGACTGTAGCTTTCCGAGTTTTATTTATTGGCATTAATGCCAAAATATTTACTTTTTCTAAATTTATTTAGAAGAGTATTCGTGGGAATATACTTTAGTTGAATAATACTGATGGGGCTTCCAGAATCTATGAGGCATTCTGTATAAAAAAATACATTAATATCTAAAACTAAATTAAATTTAAACATTCTTACATAACTGTTCCGCTCCATCTGCTCAGCTGCTTTGTCGTTTCTGTGTTCTCCTGTACTAGTCTTCCTGCATAGCCAGCACTCAGCAACCACATGTTCGTTACTGCCACACCCGTAGCACGTCTCTGGCAGTCGCTTTGGTTTACGGCAATCACCTGCATAATGGCTAATGCTGTTACAATTTCTCGGCGCCAGAATTTTTAGCTGCTGGTATTTGGCTTTTTTTCTCTATCTTAATGCCACGGATAGCTTTTAACATTTGCTCTCGTGAAGAGAATCGTTGCAACATAGCTTGTGTACGAATATTTTGATCCGAAATCCCGTCAATGATGTAGTCCACCAATTCTTCTTCCTCAAGATCAAGACCGTTGCTCTGGGAAATCGTGTTGCCAACCTTTCACCATCTGACAGGGTTGCCAACTTACTTAACTATCGCAATCTGCTTATACACTATTTACAATATGCATATATGTATATCGATATATCCTACTTACATACTTCAATAAGAAGTTTGCAATGCAAACTTTCCATTTTGGTAGATTGAGTAGGAGGCACAGAATAGAACGTATTCGTCGTTCGCAGTCCCCGGGAGACCGCTTAATCAGTTTCGCGTCATGCCATTTGGTTTGTGCAACGCCTCACAGACGCTGTGTCGGCTTATGGACAGAATGATCCCCGAGAAGCTGCGAACGAACGTGTTTGCTTATCTTGACGACCTCCTGATTATATCTACCGTTTTCGCAGCACATCTTAAGTCTCTACGTCTGGTAGCAGAATCTTTGCAAAATGCCTATCTCACAATTCGGCTCAAGTAATCCCTCTTCTGCTTTCATATTTCTGAAGTATTTGGGATTCATCGTAGGGGCAGGAACACTGCTCACGGATCCAGAGTGGGTGGAGGCCATAAATCAAATGTAGATACAGAAAACGGTTCGTGAGGTACGCAGCTTTTTTTGGGACCCCTGTGATACCGGCGGTTCATTAAAAGCTACGTCATGTTAGCTGCTCCCTTGACGGATTCAAAGAAGCGGATGGGCGGGAAATTCATCCTAAGCGAGGAAGCCATGGCGGCATTTGAGAAACTGAGACTCGCTCTCAATACGGCTCCAATTTTGCTTCATGTAGATTTTACCAAGCACTTTAATATCCAGTGCGATGTTTCACACCATGGCATAGGAGCTGTCTTGTTTCAATTAGATGGTGAATAACACGAGAGACCTGTAGCTTTCTTCTCAGCGAAAATGAATTTATATCAGAACAATTACTTCGGCACCGAGAGAGAATGCCTAGCCGCGGTCCTGGCAATTCTATTCACGGTCATAATAGACCACGCCAGCCTGCAATGACCAACGTCGCTCAGAGTGGGCGATTAGCGCGATGGTCGTTGCATCTTGCATTAAAGCATCTCAAGGGTTCGGAAAATGTGGTGGCGGACATGCTCAGGAGACATTTTCATTGGCATGGAATGGTGAGCAAGTGAGATCTTTCATCCGAGACTACCAGATCTGCAGAGAGTGCAAAGCGAAGTAGTGATAGAGACCCAACAAAGGCCATGCGTGGGTGTTTGTGGTGGTATATCACATTTCGAAGTTTACGTTCCTGAAAGCCATGCGTAAAGTAACAGCAGTTGAAGTAGTTAATTTCCTGGTCAACGAAGTGTTCTACAAATTCGGGGTGCCCGAAATTATCCACTCGAATAATGGTCAACAGTTCGTATCGAAAATTAACCCAACATAATTGCGGTATTCGGCATTAGGCACATGAGAACGGCAATCTATTCGCCTCAAAGTAACGCAGCTGAGCAAGTTAATCGAACAGTGCTGGCGGCCATTAAATACTATCTGAACCAGGATCACAGGGATTGGGACGTATATTTTTATATATATAGAAAGCAAGGACAGGATCATCATGATTCGCAACGAAATTCAAGGGCAGCTACACAAGGCGCTTGAACGCAGCAGTATTCCAGATCAAGGAGTTTATAGACAAGCAATTTCAGCAAGAGCTTTATTGCGAAATTTGAGTGCTGCGAGCTGTGGGCAATAATACATACGAGGAGTATCTGACAGGAAAATCTCTCGGAGTCTTTCATTCGAAGGAAATAAGAGCTTGAAGAGCATCGAATACGTGGGTGTGGCCTACGTTGGGCGCCCGCCAAAAACAGCGGCGAGCCGGCGAACATAAGCATTAGTCAACGCTTCATACGTGGTATGCTTAGAACTTCTAATTATTAGTATTTATGTTAATTTACGTATTTTTGGTGGACAGCGGTAAGGCCATGTCTCTCTCACTCATGAGGAGAGCGATACAAAGCACGTTAGGAATAACGGATTCCTTCACCTGTTCCTTACCCAAAATCTCCTTACCCAATGCCCTACCAATACCTTCGTCATATTCTCTTTATAGCCCAATCTTAATGAGGTAAAGTTTTTTGGTAACCTGATAAAAAAAAATAACACATTCCTATTGGCACAGGGGTGACCCTTTTAACGAATACATTTCGAATACATTTACATTTTAAGAAGTTCGAATACTTTTTGGAAATATTAACTCTTCTTCTGCAAAAACTATCCCGGCGAGTGGCTTCTGTATTTAGTTTTCACTGTATTATATTTACTTAGTTTAACTATAAAATTAATTTTTTAAATTGCATAAATTTTAAAATACTTTGATTATTATTGAAAAACGGCATGGCAAACAAACCTTATGTAATTTTACTTTGTTATATGTAATTTTTATTTAAAAATATCAAGCATACCATTGCAGATTTTGGGGCGCCATCTAGCGGAATTTTATTTTTCTCGCTTGCAAAGCGTGCTTGTCTGCGTTCGATGCAACGTGTTTTGTTTGCGGAAAAATGTTCGGTTTTAATTGAAAAATAGACGCAGAACTGCCATGCCAACGCAGTAAAACAACATAAATCGCAAATTTTATAATCTTTCAGGATAATGCGCCAAATGGCGCCTCAAATATCTAGTTCAACAAATGGGCGATTTTCGTTTCTTGACGCTTTGTGCGTTCTGCACATAAAAAGAACTCAGGTAAATTAAATTTTTAATTTAAAAAAAAAAAGTTTATTCTTAACCCGCAAGTTAAACAAGCAGTCACGCATGGAAAGTGTGTCTAAATTGTCAATCTGAAGGTGGGAACAAATAAAAGAATTTAAAAAAAATTCCATTGCGCCAACACATAAAATGTACTAATTTTGACTCAAAAACGCCAAGTATGGCAACCGTTAATGCGATACTGCTCTCTCCATGGCTTCCTTTACTCTCCGTCTCTCTTCAGCAGTACACATTCGAACGTATGTAAGAACAAACGAGCAGAAGGTTTTTGTGCTGGAATTTAATTTGTTAGAGAAAGAAAAAACAATAATAAAGTCTTGGTTTCATCCCAAACAAAATTAAGTAGATAGCTGACTGCGCGAAAGCCGCTAAAGCAACTGTGCCAAATATTACTACAATTAAATTAAAAGTTGTGTGTGCTGCACTGGGCGTACAAGGCGCAGCAGAAACATAATTTTTTTTGTGTTGCGTAAAAGGTAAATTACCAAATCAAGCGTTCGTACGCTATACCAATTGAAATGTAATTTATTAATGTGCAAACGAACGTGTAAAAAAGCCGGAACATTGATCAATTTTCGGGGCTCCAAAATAAATTTCCCCTGAAGTTTTAATTTGGCTTTTAGTCTAATTTCTAATGTGTGTGCACAGCGCATATGTACATATTTTTTGTCTCATCGTCGCCATTTTTAATCAGTCGTTCGCTGAAGTTGACTATAGACTTGTCTCGCTTGCACACAGCCGATAGTGTTGTAAAACAAAAGGCGCATAGTACATTTTATTTTAAACCAATTTCCCAAAGTACTCACAAATTAATATAGAAACAATTCAATCAATCTGCTTTAGTTACCTGTTCGCATGATGGAAGACCTCACAAAAAACATAATATTCGCAAATGCCATAAACGGACAGCCGGCAACCATACAATACCAAACTGCAGACGGCACCATCCTCAAACAACCAAAAATAGAGGGCCAAAAGTCCGACCAACAGCCCACCTTTTACTACACAACAAATGTAAGTGCAGCTAAACTATTCGCCGGATATCCATTAGATATGTATTGACTCTGGATTTTAATTCAATAACTAGGGTAATGCTGCCACTGTGAATCTAGCACAGTTAGCTGCATCAGACGACAGTAAGACTTGCTACATTGCACAACCAGTGGGTGGCTATAATTACGCTTTGGTCAATGGCATGCCGCTCAACCAGGGTACCGCCCTTGGCATTGCCACTGTGGACGCACAGGGACGCATCCAGATCGTTAATCAAAACAAGCCCATTGCGGCGGTAAGTGTGTCTTGAAGTTTACGCGATGGAACTACATCTATCGCATACATTTGATACGAAAATTAGTCAGCAGTCAATGTATATAAACATCACCGACTTTAAACTGCATTGCAGAATACAATATCCAACATCAGCTTCAAGTGCGACGTCTGTTCGGAAATGTTTCAACATCTGGCGCTACTAAATGCTCACAAACGCATGCATACTGATGGCCAAGATCCACAGCAGCACAACTCCCAGCAGAACTCAGATGCAATTGTGGTCAACAGTCAGGGGCTAGTACAGACGCAGAACATCATCACTGGCAACGGTGGGATGGGTCAGATACAAATTGTGGCTTCCGATACGCTAGAGCCAGTGCAGCAATCAGTTATGCAGCAGCAGCAGGGAGGCCAACAACAGCAACATGATAACTCCAAGTCGAGCAAATGCATTAGTTGTGGTGCTGCCATGATGCATCAGTCCAAGCGTAAAGGTCCCAAGCAAGTCCGTTGCGAATCATGCTTGCAGGCAGAACAGGCGGCACAGCAGCTCTTTGTAGGATCAGATGGTGAGTTGAGAAACAGGCTTAAATAAAATTTCTATTTAACTCACTACTTGTTAACTTCTTAAGGACAAATGGCGCACCCTGTGCAAATCATTTCAACCACGCCTCAGGCACAGGCACAACTGCAACAGATTGTGGCCCAACAGACTGGTGGAACGACGCCCAAACGTGAGCCTAGCTCAGCTGCAGGTCATCATCCTGTCAAAAAACGAAATTCCCAGCAAATGACCAAATGCCAGAAATGTAATGGATCCGGCGTTGTGCTATTGGGTCCAGGGCACACTCATTCAGCGCAAAGTGGTGCTGGTGGCTCCGTAAAACAGAACACAGTTGCAGTGAAAACAGAGTAAGTTAGCAACCAGTTCATATATGTACATATGTACGTATTACATGTATATACTTGAGCCCTATAATTAATTCATAATGCACACAGCTAGTTTCACTCGTTGATCGTAGCTTAGGTTATCGATAGAATTGCACATTTGTCTAGACTACTTTCTGCAACCAAGCACTTTGTGTGAACACGAAGGAGTGGCAAGCCCCACAATGTATATACGTACATATATTCTCGATCAGGATGACAAGTTATGTAGATAGAGCTGTATTAGATCACCTGTATGTCTGAATACTCACACACACCTAGTTTTCGAAACGATATTGGTTATTTAGATTCGAATGCAAGTAGATCGTTTTGTTTCACATTTTTTGAACGAGTTGTTATGGCTTACTGTAAAACATAAGCGCGAAGCATTTCTACCTTCGGCATGAGTAAAACAGTTTTATATTGATAAAAGTTAAAATATGACACAAATGTCAGTTGCACAACTTAATAGACCCTTTTGTACTTTTTTGAAGAAGAGGGTCTAATTAATTCGAAATGTTTCTTTGTCATTGAAGAGTGAACATTTCTCTGTACATTTGAAAAATATTGGTTTAGCCGCTGTGTCTTAGCTTTAACATAGTGTAATACAGCACCTAATTTTTAGCTGTCTTTGTAGGAATCCCAGTAAACCATTTAGTTGCAACATTTGCGGCGGCCTCTTCTCACGCTACTCCAGCCTGTGGTCGCACAAGAAACTACACAGTGGGGAGAAGAACTACAAGTGCACCATTTGCGGATTGGCCTTTGCCAAAGCCGTTTATCTGAAGAATCACGCGCGCATCCACACAGGAGAAAAACCATACAAGTAGGTGGATATTACTTCTTCTCCTTAATTGCAATAACTAAATAATGTACTTTAAATTTACAGATGCCAAACGTGTGGAATGCAATTCTCGCAGTCGCCACATCTTAAGAATCACGAGCGAACTCACAGTGGAGAGCGTCCATATGTGTGTGGGGTGTGTGATAAGGGATTCGCTCGTCATGCCACCCTTTGGAATCATCGTCGCATACACACCGGTGAAAAGCCGTACAAATGTGAAATATGTGGTTCGGCCTTTTCGCAGGCGGCTCATCTGAAGAACCACGCCAAGGTGCACTCTGGCGAAAAGCCGTACAAGTGCGAGATATGCTCCGCTGCATTTGCTGATCGTTTTGCGCTGAAGCGTCATCGAGGTATACATCAGAAGTATGGACAGACTGCACCAAGACAGCCGGCAGGTGATGGTATGATCGTTCACAAACAGGAATTACCCGACATGGATGACGATGCGCAACAGGAGGTCATCATCGGTGGTTTATAGATAAGAGCAACCAATGCCAGTGCCAGTGTCGATGCCAAGGCGACCAGTACGGCGACAACAACAACGGAATCGACCTATCAGTCCGGCCCTGGCAGAGGCACAGGCTTGGGCACCTTTCCAATTCAACCTTATCCAGGCTATTACTACCATTTGGAGCAGCAGCAAAGGGAACGCCAGCAACAGGAGCATGATCAACCGCAGCAGCAGGCTGCCGTCTTCAATGGTACAGCAAACTATTGAACAGACGCCTATTCATTGAAAGAAGTTAACAGAGGGGAAGATTAGCATATTTTTTTACCGCAACTGTCTGTCTCTAAGTACCATTATGGCTACTATACGCTCGCTCACATACTTACTACTCAGACCTGTTTCGAACTTCATTTTTGCACGAATTGTGCGTAACATATTGGAAATCTAATACAAGAACATTTCTGGTTAAATGGAATTCGAAGGAGATTCGATTATATTTCCGATCTATTCTGAATTTCAATTTCCCATTAAATGAAATTCGGCTTGAAATGTGGAGTTTCTAATAGCGAAACTGGAATTCAAAACAGTTCTGATTATTATTTTTTATTTATATATATGGATGGTATAAACACTAGTGGTAGAATTCTTGTAGAAATTGTTGCGCCGAGTGCCACCAAGATGATTCTTATGTTATTGGAAACAAAAGAATAGAAATCAAATAACAGAAACGAATCGACACTAATTTATTCATAGAATGTAAAATAGATCTGGCGCTTCGGAGTGTGGTAGATTTTACTATTAAGTGTTATAGTCTATTTCCGTATACAAATTGTATCTGTAATTAACTATAATTTACACGGATTTATAAGCAGAAGCACGGGGTCGAATCAATAGCAAAAGCAAATACGTAAAAATCTACGCAGCAATACTACATATATGGTATGTACTCACCATGTATTAATTCACAGATCAGTGCGTGTATATACACATACATACATACATAAGTAGTATAGATATATACTACATTAATTCGATTATTAACAATATTAGACTTAAGTGAGGAAACAACAACAAACCATTTTAAATACAATTTATGTAAATCTAAATAAGTATTACACAAATAAATGATAACTTTAATAAACGGATCGTATTGAAATAGTTGCAAAACTGTTTTCAACAACTTTTGCTGTTTCATGCGAAGTATAAGTCAATTCTTCACCTCATTTTATGTGAACATACTTTATTTCTTAATCCAAAACACATTTGAGTTCTATTAATTTCGAATGAATTTTATTCGTTTTTCAAGATCGTCTTATACATACATATGTGTGTATGCATATAACAACGTATGTTTATTTCTTTAAATTCATATTTGTCGGAATCGGATATTGGCGTATTAGCGAATGATAATAGTATGTGTGTGAGTGTGTGGTAATGCAGATGCAATGTGTGATGAACAAGTGTTGGCTCTTATATTTACACAAAAATGTAGTTAATGTATTCCACTTTTGGTACACAAACAATTTAACTAATTATGTATATATAGCAATAGCAGTAGATTTACACAATAAATTAAGAACCTAATTTAATTGAAAAGGCTGCAAATGGTACTTCATTGGAGGGGCAGAACAAATTCAACAAACTTTAAATAAGGCAATAGCAAATTCACTTGCTTTCTTAATTCTAACACTTAACATGTCATATGTATATATTAAGATGATTTATATTAAGCATATATCCGAGTTAATTTTTCTTCATACGAGTATGTGCCTGTCATATGTACTTGTAGTTAGTTTTGTATCTGCAGTTGATGTTTTCATTTGCAATATAAAAAGTGAGATTATCATAACGTAAATGTAGTAAATAGAAATTTATTGGGTTTGATATTTCATTCTCATACTGAAAACATTATGTATGTGGCTAAGTTCCTAAGCTAAGCTGTTGTCTGACTTACATACAACGTATTCATGACGTTAATGTTATTTTTTGATTTGTGATAATTCCTGTCCGATGCTTATTTGATTTAATGTAAAAAATTAAGGATAGATACAGTGAGTTCCACTGATGATATTAATATCTATCTAGTCACGATTGGTACATGTGTTGTCTATAGCGAGTTGATCTTTGCCATCTGAGGGAAGTACGTTACGGCACACTTCCAATCCTCTTTTTCACATATTTAACTAAGAATTTTGATAAATCACAATAGTTAATGGAAGGTGTAGTCTTTTGCTTCGCCCAGTTGCAGTTGGTACCAGTGTGCATTCAGATGTATGTATATAGTATATAGTTGTGTACGTATGTGATAGTAGTAGATTTATAACGATTATATTGAGGAGTACTCACGCCTCGGATAATATTGAGAGCAAATGCTTGGTGTTTTAGACAACGAGTGAGTAAGTATATTAATTTCTTTTGAAAATTTTCATGCGTAAGGGCACTATGATTGAAAAATTATTTTCGAGCTTTATGAATGAACAGAACTAACGCGAATATTTTCCATATCTTTGTGTTCCAGAGACAAGCGACTTGATATTTTTACTAAACAGCAAAAGCCAGAGAGAGGTGTGGAAGAAAATGAGCTGGGGAGACTCACATACGCGTGCTTTCCAAGGCATCGCTGTAGGCATGCAGAGGGGAGGCCTGTGGGGTTGTGGCACTGTTACCACTACCCCTCCTATTAGGCTTAGCAGTAGCCCGGGATCAACTCGCTGCCGTGGTGCGTGTCAAGAGCTCATCGTCGTCCAGTTGGGCGAGGGCTGCAGGAGAGCACACATCAATGGTGGTCACTCTGTTGCCTCCACCATCGGCTACCGAGGGTAGCTTGATGAATTCAGTATCCGTGTGCACAGGCATTATGATACAGACGAAACTTTGGCCAGTTTGAGAATCTCGTGGATGCAAGGTAACCGGATTGAACCTATCCGCCTGCCCTTCTGTGTACGTCTGCAACCGTTGATAGATCTCTGGGTAGTGCTTGCGCAGCAGCACACCGCGACGCGACAGAATGTCTAATATGTTTGATAGTATCAGTTCGCGATTGCCCGGAACGCTGCGGAGGCTGGGATTGAATGTGAGTATGAGTATCTCCGTACGTTCTGGGACGGCCATAACCTGAAACGGCTGCTGAAGCACTTGTTGCTGCAAATCCAGCTCAGCCAGCACACTTTTGCAGAGCTTCAGCTTGGCGCAGCGCGACACCAGTTGGCGTTCCCAGCGCACCGGAGCCTGTCCCATGCCCGGCGCCTCCGACACTACGCATATGGCCACATAGATGAGCATCTTGGACTCGGGTTTATATTCGGTGCTGAGTTTTAGCAGTTCGGAGTACAGTTCCAACCCCATTTCGGCGGGCATCAGATCTGGCCACCGCACATAAGACGCCTCGCCCATGCACTGAAAGCCATGCTTGATGAAACCCTCAGCCGCCTCGGCACTGCGAAAGAGCACTCGGACAACGCCACGACCCTGTGACAGGCTGCCTTTGCGTGCGAGCAGGCTAAGATGGCGCTGTGAGTCCAGGTCATCCTTGCAGGTGGCTAACACCTGGCGGCACAGATTGGAGGCTCGCGAGTGCAGACACGCCTTCCTATGCTTCTCCCAGTGGGCGCGCCTACAGTCACGTGAACAATATAAATAGGTACAATTATGGCATGACTTGTACAATTTTTTGGCGTCGTGGGGCGTGGCAGTCGCCTCGCATTTACTATTCCTGCAGCGGATCTGGAGGAGTTGCGTGTCGCCAAGCATGAGGCCGCCATTACTGCTGTTGGTGCCGTTGTTGCCATGGTCCGTCAGTCCATGACTGTTGGAGTCACCCAACGAGACGCGCCTGGGATTGGAGTTGCTATTGGGATTGGGGTTGCACTGCGGTATGCCTTGAGACTGAGACTTAATCTGAGATTGGGTTGGGGTGTGCGATTGGTTTTTGGACTCGATCAGCTGCTTCTGTTGGCTCGTCTGGGTTGGTGTGTCACCCTCGCTGCGTCGGCGCAGTAGCTGCTGCTCCACTTCCAGCTGTTGACGACTAGCTGTACCTGCTAAAGTACACAAATTCTATATAGTAATGTCGTGTGATAGTAAACAACAATAACAAATATAAATATAGCAACAATAACAACATTGGCATTCAAGTGTACGAGTGTACTATGTAATGTAATTCCCTCACATGCTGAGGGGAAATTTATCCAGGAATGTCGCATTGCCAACCGCACGTACTAATGCATTTTTCTCAGTGTAATTTATAGCTAGCAGAAGTTAACACAAAATATGGGAAATTCGAAATGTGGAAAAACAACAAACACAATTAAAGGGTTTCGTCTAAGATTTCGCTTATACCCATTTTTTTAATTTAATTTCGATTTTTAATTAATTATTTTAAGTATGCGAATGTAATTTTGTTCCCATTGGTTTTTTTTCTTTTTTTTTTAAATTTTTTTTATTATTATTTAATACTGTATTTTTTTTTTTTTTATATTGGAACAAAAACTTACAGGTCCATACCTGTCGTCGAGGACCCAGAAACTGTTGGCGGTTTACTCCTTTGGTTACCGATCTGGCTGTGGTTGGAGCACTTGCTCTGGCCGTGGCTTGTGGTGTTTTGGCTGTTGGAGGCTGTTGAGGAGACGATTGGCAGTCCTAAGAGGGAGGCAAGTACATCTTCTAGCGATGCGCTACTCAAGGAGCGTTCGGGCGCTTTAGGTTTTAGTTTAATTTTTACATATCATATCATTGATATTGATTGATCATATTGGTATATTGCGATAAAATATAAGAATGTAAAAGATATGTAAATTGTTGTTAGGCTTACTCAATAAGCACGTATTGAATTCTCTTAATACTATCTACAAATGGAAATCGTGGCGAGTGAGTAGACAAGTTAACTGCGGGAATACGGGGATTAAATTACACTGAGAAAATGTTTCATGCACAGAGACAAGCATCTATGTGGGTAAAAATAAATATATATATATAAATACGAATGAAATAAAACTTTTTTTCTTTGTAATAAAGTATAATTCGTTTTTATTGCAGCCAGCATTTATGAGGCCTGAGCCCGAAAAAAGAAAAATCTGTACAGAAGTAATCGTTGCAACTAAATTAATTTATCAAATTAAATTTAAAATAGATCGTCAAAATGAAGACACTTTCAGACCGTTCGTTGTATGGGTTATACAAATAATAATGCTACAAATGGTACGTGAATTTTTCTAGTTTTAATAACCGAGCCTAAAATAGAAAATTCCAAAAGAAAAACGTATGAATTGTGACAGAGCAGGGTTCACACACATGTATACATACACAACTATCTTATGCGCAGATAAGTATGCTATGCAATATTTTCCAACTAAACAAAAATGATACAATTTATAACCGCTCGTGTTTATTGAATTAATATTAATAGTCATAAATTAAAACAGTACGTCTATTGTTTAAAAATGTAAGAATAAAATAATATGTATTGTATTAAATCTACACATGTGCATACATTTCTCAATGTAAAAACGTTCGTTATTAAAAAGTAGAAACTTAAAATGCATTTATATTCCAATAAGAATAAGAATTCTTAATACCAGTACAACAAAGCTAAAATGCTCGTTACGTATGTGTGTGTATGGTGTGTATGGGCGTGTGACTGTGTATGTGTGTTTGAAGTCATCAGGGGAAACGCTCTACATGTAAGCTTACACATAACTATTGTATTCTATTACTAATATTAGGCAATTTTCCCTTTCAATGCAGGACTTCTTGTGATGCAATCGAAACTGAAAAGACTGCTCAGATATATATGGTGGACTCACCGCCACCACCGCCGACTCGGCTTAGTCCGTTCATGCGTAGTGACGTCTGTCCGCTGGCATCCAAGAGCTGCTGCTGCTGCTGTTGCGACTGGTAGGAAGCGGGCGGACTGCTGCTGCTGTCAATGACAGGCGTTTGCGGCGAGTCCAGGGGGCGTGTCCCCACGAAGCTGCTCTCCAACCAGCACTTTCTGCAATGTAACACCAAATGCATGAAATTAGTTCATATTCTTTCGATTCCGCAGCAGAATTAGACAAATTAGCATATGAGCAACACACAACAAACAACAAACAACTCGGCACTCCGATAGAAATCAATAGGTGACGTCACTGGCATCTCTGACTCAGTGCTGCAGCAAGTCTGCGCCTGTCACTAACCTCCGACAACCGTAACACACCGAACTGGCTTCTTGCAATGTATTTAATTATTAATTGAATTTAATTTATTAATATTTTTCTAGTCTCATAGAGTCTTATGGTCTACTGGTTTTTCCCGCTATTCACTGAGCTCCTTCGAGCACACTTCGCATACGAATGAAATGCCAATACCGACAGTCGCAGCATAGACCAACTTGTGGGATCCATCGAGGGGATGGAGGGGATTCTCGTACGACCGAGAACAGGATAGCTAGATTGAGATAAGAAGAGCACACGTTGTGGTTCGGAAGCTGCGGCGGTAGGGGTCACTCGGCTTGGTCCCAAAACAAACAGGCGCCTGCCTGGCGGCCTGTTTTACAAAACAAATAAAATTCGGAAAAGCTACAGTCGGACGCAACAGACAGTAGGAAACCCTGTAATTCGCATCTCAATATAATTTAATTTGAGCAAGGCACTTATTAAAAAACATAAAAAACAAAACAAAGAGAACAAATATTAAAAAAAAAGGAATAAATATAAAGAAAAAGGCAAAATATAAAATTAAAAAATATTTTTGTACGACCTTCCGACCGCGGGATCGAACCCTCAACCATTCGACAAGACCAACGCGTATTAATGAAAATTATGCGTCTCTACATTCCTTCAGAACTTCTTCGTTTATGATTCGATTTAGCTCCCATTCGCAAAAATCATTCTAAGTATTACAACCTTTGTTTATACAAAATCGTAAGCCAGTGAGTTCAAAACGGTGAATGCTAAACAAGTTTAAAAAACATTATTGCAAATTTGAATGGGAGGGGAATGAAATATCGAATTAAAAACGTAAACTTGGCCTGCGTATGTAATACACGAATCTAAAAATAAAACTCTAAAATAATTGCGTCTCTAGGCCTTATAGTTTATGAGATCCTAGTGTTCATACGGACAGACGGACATGGCTATATCGACTCATCATATATATACTTTGCGGGGTCTGCCACGCCTCCTTCTGCCTGTTAGATACATTTCTGAGGTGCACAATCTTAATAGACCCTTTTGTACTTTAAAGTACAGGGTCTAAAGAGAAAAAACTCGGAAACTTAAACTGAGAATGCGTTGATACCACATCACATCGTGCAATGAATGCAATAGAATACATAACACTGTATTATAAGGTATTTCGCATGTGACCCAATTGGCTTACTCACACATACAGAGAATTCATTTCCCTGCGCTTTGCTATGTACATGTATGTCAGTCGCCAATTGCTCTACTTTAAGCTTATTGATTTTAGCATGATTGCCAACTGGCGCAGTACAGCGAGCTGAGGAGACTTCGTTCGCTCCCCTACTGCAGATATCCATGTAATTGGATGTTGGACGATGACAGGTGATGAGTGCAGAAGCAAGCATTCTTCACTGGGAATGGCTCATATATTTACAGACCGCTTTGATTATGAATTTCAACAAAAGAACTAATGATTGTGGAAATGCATTGCAGGCAAATCAATGACATTAAATAATCTTTTCAGTATCTTTGTTATGGCACACAACAATTGAACGGATTCAAGAGCTTAGCTCTTTTATTGTACATCAGCGATTGAGTAAGAGAGGAAAAGCCAGCGAAGTATATCACTTAAGGAATAAATCTAGCATATTCTTGATAAGCATTACACCGACGACCTAAGTGATCCGTCCATTTATTTTGTAAAACAACAACTGATCTCCCATAAATCTGTATAATAGATATATTAACGCGTTTTCGTATTAAAACAAGCCTGTCTTATATGGAATTCTCACTACGATCAGAATGTTTAAAAAACTTAAAAGTTATCGGAGGAATGCTAAATACTGACCGTGCTGCATTCGCATTAGTATCATTAGCTGTTAAGACCCTGTACTTTAAAAAAGTACAAAGTATTAAGTTTGTGCAACTCAGAAATGTATTTTACAGGCAGAACGAGGGGTGGCAGACCCCACAAAGTATATATATTCTTGATCATGACGTCGAGCTGAGTCAATATAGTCGTATGATCACCTAAATCTCGTAAACTGTAAGAGCTAGAGACATTATATTTGGCAGTCAGATGCCCCTATAGTGCAAGCACATAAAGTTTATGTTAATTTTCTTATATCTCCTCCCCCTCCCCCACAAACCACGAAAAACCACCACAACTTTAAAGATACAAACTTATGCTTTGGCATACAGAGAGATTGTATCTGTGTTGTGTATTGTGGCTCAATCGGATAGTAAACACCGGAGATATTCGAGATTAAATGTTCTGTACTAGGCAAGGGTGAGCAGCGAGTATGCTGCATGTACATATGTATGTGTGTATGTGTGTATCACGACTTTCAAGTAGCTCTTATACATTTCACAAAAGTAACGGAAATGCGAATGCAAGTGGTAGTGAGGACGCCACCTTACTTATACATTTTTTACACTTGTATTTATAAGCAAAAAAAAAAATATGAAAGCGCCATCTTACGATAATTATTGGCACTGACAGCGTGCATGAGTCACAGCTGAGGGTACACATTTGATTGCGCAAACCGCCATCTAGGGTTCACAATGTTGTAAGCTATGTTGACAAATGTATTTGTGTCCGTAAACACACCACTGACTATTTCTTCAGATCACTACTTATAAAGTCGAAAAAAACAGCTCTATCTATTTCTCAGGCTTTGCGTACAAATTGGTAAATATTAATTGAAAAAAATACAAAGTTATGTTTACCGATCGGTCCTTAGTGCAGTCGGATTAAAGGAGTGCCTAACAAGTAACTGCCTCGAGGTATTTACTAGTAATATTGATGTAAATAACAAAGATTTTTCATTGATAGAATTTTCAGTTATTATTAAATCTATGTTAAAATAAATATGGTGATGTAGCTCAAATAACCATTAAAGCATTTACAGCGCCATCTATACCACAGAGTTTCTGTAAACTGTGTAGTTTACTCTTTTAAAATTTTCGGGTGAAAGTTGTTTGTTTGCTTTTAGGCTTAAGTTAAGGTTTTAGTAAAACACTTCACGCTGATATACATTTATAGTTATAATAGTAGTACATAAGCTCATTGTTGTAAGTAAGGCATGAAGATTAGTCACAGGGGATGACAATGGCCAACAGGGTGGATTTGATGGGGAACTGAGGGGTGGCTTACCTCATTTCTGATCGTCGGTGATATTATTTTACTGGAGAGTGCAGTAACTGTTGGATCTCTGACCTGTCTATTTAATCTTAAAGATAGCTACGCGTTGTGCAGTTGTGGGGAAGAAATGAAAAATTTTGAGTATGCTATGAAGTGCTGACGTTTGCTTTAACACAGTTCTTATAGGTGCAAAAATGTTTGGGATAGGCACAAAAATAAATGGCTATAATAACACACGGCCAATAATGTTCGAAAGGACAGCTGCTACAGCAAATTTAACAGTATATCGACATGTATCGATACATTGGCCTTTTTGTTTGTTAATTTTTTATTTTTTGGCAACGCATCTTTCTCGCTGCCTACCTCGAATTGGGACTCGACGAGCGACTGCGTGGCTGGTGCATCTGAATTTGCGCCTGGTTCTGATCGTTCACATAGTGCACTATGGCCGAGGTGACCTCCTTAATGGAACTCTGGATTTCCTGCGTAACTGGTTGTTGTGAACGTGTACTGTTCGTGGGCATTGAAGCTGTTGGTGATGTGCGTTGTGCCAGCAGTGAGTTGGCCAAACTGGAATTGCATAGAACATTTGATTATTGGTTTATGTCCTGATGATAAATTGTAGTTGTTATCGTTATTACTAGGACGATGAAAGTCTGTGCAAAGGACTTTGCTTTGGTGGTTTGTGTATAAATACAAATTGTATCCAGATACATATCTATCTATGATAAATACATTATAGCCACAACTCGCGCGTTTTGTGGAACGTTCGGAAAAGGATTTTTGGCTTTTCTTCAAACTGAACCGTCCTCTCTACAGTAATAACGAAGTTTTTTTTTAGTCTTTTTTGACTCACCGTTCGTGCGGAGTGCGCTGTGAGAGTTTCTCTGTGCTGCGCCAGCCTAGATAAGGCTGACGATAGGAGTTCCTGAGGACGCCACCAGGATTAGCACCGACACCAGCACTGATGCCACTTGCAACGGACATGAAACTGCTATTGATGGGAGCACCACGGGCAAAGCTGCTGCGTTGAGATACACTTGGCGATGTTTGTGTGGAGTTCAGTTGTGAGGTGGACCAGCGAGTGGCGCTCATGCCCCCCTGGCCATGTTGCCGTCCAATCGCCGATCCACCTATAGTGCTGCTCTGTCCGCCATGATGACTGTGCGCCGAAGGACTTAACAGCAAAGGGCTACGGTCTGATCGCTGAGAGCCCAGCGAGCTGAGCGAAGTCGTTTTTGAGTTGAGTCCCTGCCAGCGTCCTGATTCCTGGGCGCGTTTCCGCGTAAAGTTCCCTGGTTTGTAGCCACCAGAGGGCGTTGTGCCACCATTACCGGCACTAGCGCCATCTGGAGACTTTGCGGCATTTTTATTGTATTGTCGGAACCAGTCGGGTATGTTCAGACGCTGCAACGATGCCTGTACTCTTAATTGGTGTTCGCTTAGGGCAGCCGGATTGTGATCATGTGATTTCTGTAGCTCATTTTCAGGTGGCTGTAAGGACAAAATGGAAGTTTGAAAATTTAATTGCCAACAGACATACATAAGTTACAAATAATGGAGTATAGAAAAAATAAACATATTAGGCAATATAAAAAAAATGGCAGTTCAAGGAATAGTATCTATTCACAAGTATCAACATTCGTCAGAAACAATTAATTTCAGGGACCAATATATAAATAATGTTATTTAAATTAATTTTTTTGACTAAAAAAATAACACACAGAACGAAATAAATTACACCAAAAGCATTCTTTTTCAGCGAACTATCCTTACCATCAATAAGTTCGTCGTAATGATTATTTTTAAGAAATTTAATACTATCCTTGAGTAAAAAAAAATGCAAATTAAAAATAGAGATTAAATATAGTTTTTATTAGCTTCCTACAAAATAATCATAACCGTTGAAAAATTCTTTATAAATCAAAATATGTATACATACATACATATGTATGTATATACCTTACAATGATTAAGGTCCCTGATTAGTTTATGTCACAACCCTTAGGTGTGCATTAAATTCGAGCTCTGTTTGAACGTCTACGGTAAAATTACACATAAAAAAATGGTCCAAATTCTTGAAATCTTAAAAATGTTGGCCAAATTTAAAAAAAATATTTGTCAGCGCCCTCTATTGAGCGCGCATAGTCTTCTTTTATTACTTGTCCGACTTTTATTAATTTAGCTATTGCGGACACGAATCGAATCATTTGCTTTAGTTAAATTTCCATTTAGTTAAATGTGTGTGGTGGAATTGAGCATTTTTAAGCATTTTTAAAAATACAAACAAGAGGAAAATTTGAAAGACAGATGGCGCTTAACAGCAGTTGTTTTTAGCTATCGATAAATGCTACGTTGAATTCTGTATAATGTACGTTTATTATATCTAATTAACCAGGTAAATAAAGATTGAGAACAATAAAATTGCGCTGTTGATGTAGTGTCTCGTTCGATGATGAAATATCAATTGAGCGGCCAAAGAAGCGCCGCCCGTCAAGTATCGATAAGTCTCTCGATACTATCGTCCATGTTGGTGTTGCCACATTTTCAATAGCGCCCTATCTCGAGCGTGCTGTCAATTTGTTACCTATCGGAATTTTTAATACACTCACTCGGAAACGGCTGCGTTTTGAACCCGAGATATCTTGTTTGAGGCCCAAATGCAAGGCTTTGTGGTCACGAATCAAACACATAAAATAGTGTACACCTTATCCTTTTTTTGGTACTTTAAATAAACATTTTAAATTTAAGCCTTGGAGTTCAAATAAATATAAATTATAAATTTACACATTCGGATGTGGCTAATGACAAAGCAAGTGCAGACCGCACAAAGTGTATATGTATATGTTTTTGATCAGGATGACCAACTGAGTCTGTTCGTTTGTGTAAATGGGTTGAATTATAAATTTATTTTATTAATTTATACATTCTGTTCATTCCCTAATATTATGGCTTTTGTAGTTGCAAAAGGTTTGAAAGGTTTATATTATTTACTTTTTTAACTTTTTATTATTTATAAATTTCTTTTTTTGCAGAACGTTAACGCGTAAAATTTAATTTTTTACAAGAAGTGATTTTCTGCGATGCTTAAAAAAATTTAAACAAAAGGTATTTACTTTCTAATTTTTTTTTTGAAAATAATTAAATTTTGATAATAACGAATTTTTCTCTTATTCAAAGACCTATAAACACCTGCGACACATTTTATATTATATCACCTGTCAGGTGATGCACGAACGCTTCTAGACCATTTCTAAGGTATTTTTTGAGCTCAGTGGCCTTAGTATACCTTAGAAATAATTGCTAAACTAAAATTCAATTCTTGTTTTAAGATATTGTCTTAGGGGGTTAACACCATTATTAATCTCTTCTGAAAATTGCATTAAAATCGTTTAACAGCGGTATAAAAAATATTTAATGCAGAGAGTGAGGACCATTCCACACCTTAAGTAAGTATGATTGTTTAATCATTATGAAAATCTAATCTTCAACTATGCTTTTTGCCAGTAAAACCAGCGAAGAAGCGCAAAGTAGAGGAGATAAAGGAGTCATCCAATTGGCCCAAGTTGTAGGAGGCAATTTTGTGCATTTTACGAGGAATTTTACGCGTCTTTTGCTCTTTCCGAAAATATCTATTAGATGCCGACCGGCAAAGGTCTTGAACAAAGATATTTGCGCCATCTATCGGTAACCCGGTCGGGGAATGCCGAGAATGCGTTTCGAATGCGTTTGAAAATTCAATCAAACCAACTCATTCTTGTTCGATGCAACTTGCTACCGAACATCGTACGCATCGGCAAGTTTCGCAGCGAATTTACAATTACGAGGCCACATTTGCCGCTCAGTACCCACTATTATCTCCTCTGAATTGCATAAAGTCCTTTAAAGACCACTTTCTGAGCATCAAAATAGTAGTTTAAATAGTCTTTCGGCGCGCAAAACAAAGCCGGTATCATCGAGCGTAGAAGCGAAGAGAATTCTTTCTCGGTTCCAAGTCATTTAGCCAAGCTCACAACCTCAGTTGTTAGATCGAAAAGTTTTTCAAAGCTTTTCAACCGCAATCATTTAATAAAATGTGCTTAACTATTTTATGTAAATAAATAAATCAGTTTGCACATATAGTATGTATGTGCATATGTATTAAGGCATATTGGCCCCGAAAACTACAGCCGGCCGCTGTAGGGAGGAGGGGAGGAAATATAAAAATCGCAAATAATCGGCAATACAAATTTTCTACAAATTCTACAAATTTTAATGGCTCAATCTGAATAGACCCTTCTGGACATTTTTAAAATATAGGGTATAAAAAGTGTCATTGCGGCAACACAAAAATACCAAGTGTGGCAACAGTGGAAGAAGTTATTGTTGTTCGCGCCAGAAAGGTTAATGTGTGTTTTGTGTTGTCGGCTTCGTTATGTCATTCTGCTAAATTCATATTATCGGAGAGTGCTCATTAATAATGTCAATGTGACCATTTACTTGTACCAAATTTGGTATAGCAAAATATTTAAAGGTAACACCTTTTTATTAGCCGCGGTTTGTTTGAAATCAAAATTAAAAATATAAAATAGAACTAAATAAAAAGGAAACAAGTTCAAATTCATTGCCATTCCATTTTAACCGCATTTCTATCCTTGTTATTCCTAATTTTCACCGTTTGGATTTTAAAATTTTGACATCTGGCCCTTTAACTTCAAATATTGGGCAGAATAATAACGGAATACATTCTCATTTCCCTTTACTTTTACAAAATGTACATTCGTCTTCATATAATAGTATACGGGAGCTAGTCGCATGAAAAAATACCATTCGTGCACAAAACTACTGCATTCTCGTGATTACGATAGGTCGATACTCAAAAATTCTACAAAACTGTGTTAATCGGTGTTATGCCATCACTAATCTTTTGACAGAGTACACATAAAGCCAGTGTGACCCTTTTTACAACATTTGGTATGGTAAAATGGTCTCAGGTCACACCATTTTATTAGCCGCGCTTTTATTTTCCAACAAAAAAATCAAAATTATAATTTAAAACTAAATTTAATAATAAAAAACACCCGGAAAGCTACAGTCAGATGCAACCAACAGTAGGAGACCCAGTACTTTCCTTTGCAGCAGCTCATGCCAACAATGCACACATACACACATACATATAGCAAATATTTGCCTCACGCAACAACGCATACATACTTATGTACATACATACATTAAGTGCGTGGTCGCTGTTCGACCCTTGCAGTACAGCACATTGAATCTTGAAAATCTCCGGTGTTTATTATCCGATTGGGCAACAATTCCCAGCACAGATAAAGGTTTCCATAGACTCTTTGTATGCAAAGCATATGTTTGTATCTATAAAATGGTGGCTGCTGTGGTTTTCGCGGTTTGTTTCTAACATAAACTTGATCTGTTTACACTACAGGAGCATTTAACTGCCAAATATGATGTCTCTAATATGTCTTATACTCAGAACGTACAGTTTTAGAGTCACTGCATTTGTTCTTATGATGAAGTTTAGGATGCATCCAATGTTTGGTGTGATTGCAGCCTAATGTTTACATGAAAATGTGTGTGTGTGTGTGTGTATGTATACGTGCACTATGTACATATGCACATATATGCTGCTGGTGCTATCGATGCAAAGGACAGGGTCTCTCTCCAGCTGCGTCCGACTGTAGCTTTCCGGGATTTTTTAAATAGTTATATTAGGCGCTCAAAATGTGACAGATTTATCGTACATAGCATGCTTATAGAAAATATAAATTTTTATAGAGAGAAATACTGTGTGCACGTGTCTTAACTCAAGTACACACTTAAGGATCTGAACTGTAAACAATGTTTCTCATGCCGCTACCAACTTTTTACCTTGGCGCTTGACTCGAGCAAAAAATGGCATACAAGATACACTGTGGGCCATGTGAAGATGGGATAATCAAATGCAAGAGATGCAGCTGCAGGGGCAAGAGGCTCAAGGCAAGAACAAGAATGTAAAGTGATAAAGTTGTGATAAATGCCTGTGCCACGCTTTTGTGTCAGTTGCAATTACAGTTGAAGGAAGACTTTTATTTGGGTCATATGGAAATGCCGGGTAAAGCAGGCTGAGCTGAATGTGCCAGCTGGTTTTAACGTCAACTTTTACTCATGATGTGATTTGAAAAATACAGAAAAATGAAATTGTCGCTCTCTATTAGTGTTATTTACCTGATCGTATTGCAGCATAGTTCAGTTCTCAGTTTGCAGTTTTGAATCAATTTTCACTTATGGACTAATCTTTGGAATTTATTTTTAGTGGCACTCTGGATGTGTTTAAAATTTTAATAAAAATCACAAATGTATTGTTTTGTATTAGCAACAGAATTTTTGACAATAAAAAACATTTTTTTGAAACAAAAGCATCCAATCTGCATTCAAGTGTAATCGGAAAATATATTTCAATGATTTAGCACACTTCCTCGAAGTTTCTCAGCTTGCAGAATACACATGCACCCATACACCTACATACATAGTATCTGCGGAAAACTTAATTAGTAGAAAAGTAAGTCAATAAACGGGCCACAAACACTCACACACACACACAATCAAACCGCAAGTCGTAAGGTAGGCACACCCAAAAGGTGTTACCGAAACTTCCCTCCGGGTATGTATAGATTTTTGAACTGGAGGTTAAGGTTTATTTTCATTTTCATAACTTTATTAATACATGGGGAAAAAATGGCAAACGCACGCACCCCTACACATGCAAGAGTTGTCAGCAACACACACAACACACTCACACACACAACACACACACACACACTAAAAGCGCAGCGCGCGCATATAATACTTTATTGTCAAGGGAACAGAACACTAAAAATGACTGAGTGGGAAGTATTCGGGGAGTAAGAGGAAGAGATGGAGGCAGAGCGAGAAGAGCTGTGCCTGCTGGAGCAAATGCGTTTTGGTCACTTGTAAGTCCTTTGCTGTGTCTGTATGCGTTAGGGCTAAATTAATTAACCGGAATCAGCTTTTACTTGAGCGTACATCGCGCGCAACATGCCACACCAACCAGAACTATACACTCGAACACACACGGACACACGCAGAACACACACACGCAGGCACACGCGCACTACACGCCGTTGCTTGGCATATTTTGTGCCGAAATGTATGCAATGCTTATGAATTTGCAACGGATACTAAGGCAGAGGCCAGAATCAAAAGCCCTTGTTGCTCTTCTTGCTGTTATTATAGCAACTGTGGCGCATGACAGAACACAGCAAGCGCAACAGCAGAAAGCTTTTTATGGCAGAAAAGGATGCCTGTACACCCTGTACCGTGTAATACCCGAATCACCCGATGTCCATGCCACCACCACAGAGGAACAAAGCAACAGGCGTCAGCACACATTTGCACTTGGAGTTCCTTTGTGAGGTGCAGATATAATACACTGTAAGAGTAAATATGGTAAGAATTAAATTATAGGTGTAAGTTACAGTGTCTACACATTTAAAGCCAAACATTAATTTTAGCTATTTATTGTATTAATTTCCCTTTCTCCAGGCTAAGGGTAAAATTAGTAATAGGACGCACATGACTGTAAGTAATCAAGCGCCAATTGTCCTTCTGCATATCACATACATTAGCTAAACCAAAAACTTATTACAACGACGAAAACAGAATCAGAGAGAGAATAGAGAGAAGTCGTTCAAGCAGGTGGAAAGAACAGTAAAATGTATTGCAGTGTGGTAGTTCTCAAATATATATTTATCTTCCTGATTACATTCTTTATTTATTGTATTTATCTTGATATCGTATCCTAATGCTAGGACAAAAATCGTATTAGTCTGGTTATAATAATCATCTGCATAACATCAATTAGTTTAAAGTGCGTATTAAAACTGATCCAAGTTGTGAACAGCTCCATTTACAATGTGAGGTTGCGTAGGGCCCTATCCAGAAATCGTTCCTTGTGTGCACCTTGCCTGATGGCGATGCCTAGTCGCCGAGATTTAGATGACATTTGAACGTAATGATCCATATTAGTGTTATTCATCGATTCTTCAGAAGAAACTGCGGTATAAACTCCATATTCAGATGAATCCGACTCTAAGCCCGTGCAGCTGCAGTAAGTGCCAGTACTCTTGGGCGAATAGGTTTCACTAATGCAGGCGTCATACTCGCAGATGTCGTCATCGGATGGGGACTTTCGTGCTGCACTTACAGCATACGGAATATATTTGTTTTCCAAGTACGTAAAGGGCTCATCAACAGCATCCTCTACACTAAGCGTGGAACTAATGCTACGATTTAGAGATTCAACTTTTTTCAGCTCTTCTGGGCGGGCCTGCTTCACTTTCAGCGCCCTCGAGCGCTGACGACGCTCATGACGTTCCCTTTCGATGCGCGAAATAGTCTCTAGACTTTCGAGAAATAATTGTAAATCCTTTTTACCGAAACGGGCCGCATCCACAGTATACGTAGTAATAGATCCATTCTCATGGCTTAATGGCTCGGAGAAGTCGACAAACTGAGAGCACGAGTAAGTGGCAGCCATTCTACTATTAACTGAATAATTGTAGCGATAATACACTTTCAACGTCTAGTAACGAACTGAAGTCTGGAGACTCATTCATGTGGGTTTATATAGGACGCAGGTCCTTACGATTGTCATTGACCTGCGATTATTATACCCGTCCCGATTACCCTCTCTGTGTTGCAGCAGTTTTATGACAATATATAAAGCTGGTAATTAGTGCCTCGGGTTATTCCATGACTACTTTTCAGCTCTGGCATTTCCCATAATTTGCACACAGTCTCGCTATTTCCCGCTGCATTGCGCCTGTTCGCGGGGTGTCATAAAATCTACCTGACTATGCGGCTATCTAGTATAAAATGAACCGCTGCGTATGTCATTTGTAGTCAAAATCCAAATATTTTCCAAGGCGTAAGGTACTCGGATCCATAAATATGAACAAATAAATAAATCGCAATATAATTGTTTATAGTACATAATAAAAGTCAAGGGTTAAGTTAAGAAAGAATTCGCTACTAACTAATATTTGTATGTTTTAAAGAGAACTTGCTCTTGTTAAGTTCTTTGCGATATTTTCCAAATAAATTCAAATTTTAAAGAGACGTACGTTTTATTACATGCCCAAGGTATAATTATTAATATGCATGTATAAATATGCTTCTATATGTATGAAATTCATTCGAGTCTGTTACTAGAGTATATATGTAGATATACATATATAATCAGCTTTGACTGAACGCTCGAATACTCTTTCCACTCATGTTAACTAAACATGACTCTTATTCTAACTTTCGTGAAACCAAATAAGGCCAAATGATCAATTTGGTTAATGAAGTAACTTATTTATACTGTAGGGTTCTGTTAATCTAATTAAAAATAGTCAAGTAATAGTCAATAGTCAAGATTGATCCCCCTGGACACTTCTGGACAGCTGCTGGCGTGGAAGCCAGACCAACGCCTATCAGCGACGAAAATGCATGACACTACAAGGATACAGACACGGGCCAGGGGGAAGGGAAGATGCTGTCATAACGGTCAACATGATTTCGAAAACATCCTTCCTGCGGAAAATAACCTAGCTACGCGAATCGTACCGAAGCCAGCGGGAAGTTGGAAATTGAATCTGCAAGCGGTGCACTTCTTCACAGATAGCTCTAAGATGGCCTGAGTGGAAGGAGGAGTCTACAGTGCAAACCTCAACCCGGCACTCACATATAGATTGCAGATTCCAGGCGGAAGGCCTTCCAATAGGACGAACGACCGATATAGGAGAATCAGTAATATGTAGATAGTCAAGAAGCGAAAAAAGCCATACTGTCAGACACTATTGCTAGCAAAAATTCATTGTTGAGCAGGGATAAGATAAGCACTGGGCACTTCTAAGAAAGTAGGCACTGACCAGATAGAAATAGATGGCACAAGGCTATAGGACAACCTTTGTGAGTATGCGCACATCGCGTTGAGGTCACTACACAAAATTCTGGATGATCAATGGGATCAATCAGAAATCTTTCGATATAGCTCAGGTTGACTTGTTCATCCAAATGAGCACAAGGCCTGTACCAGATGGAGTCAGCTCGTCGGCGTTCAGCAATATACATTCTTTATAAAATAAAAAACATAAATTTGTGGAATATGACAACACTCGGTACATATATAGCATGTAAATATGAATTATTTGTATATTATATACTTATATATTATAAATATCTCAGGGGACTAATGAGTTGGGCATAGAGAAGACTTGACTTGACGGAATAAAAGTTATATTTAAATTAATGGCAAACTCTTGTGGTCTCTTAATTGTAAAAGAAAAAAACTCGGAAAGCTACAGTCGGCTTCAACCGACAGTAGGAGACCCTGTACTTTCCTTTGCACACACACACATTAACATACACTCACACATGCACACATAGCGCAAAGTCACACGCAACCACACATACGCTCGCGCTGCTCCCCCCTTACCTAGTACAAGGAATTGAATCTTGAATATTTTCGGTGTTTATTATCCGATTGGGCCGAAATTCACAGAACAGATAAAGATTATCATAAGATTATCGTATGCCAAAACACAAGTTTGTATGTTTAAAATTGTGGGTGTGGCAGTTTTTCGCGGTTTTTGGGGGAGGGGGGGGAGGTATCAAAAATCTAAAACAAACTTGATCTGCTTGCGCTATAGGGGCATCTAACTGCCAAATATGATGTCTCTAGCTCTTACAGTTTCCGAGATCTAGGTGTTCATACGGACGGACATGGCTATATTGACTCAGCTCGTCGTCCTGATCAAGAATATATATACTTTATGGGGTCTGCCACGCCTCCTTCTGCCTGTTACATACATTTCGGACTTGCACAATCTTAATAGACCCTTTTGTACTTTTGTAAAGTATAGGGTCTAAACACCGGAGATATTCAAGATTCAATTCCCTGCACTAGGGCATCCGGCTGTAGCTTTCCGAGTTTTTTTTATCTGTGTACATTTTTGTTCTTCACTCTTCTGTTTTTGCCATTTTGTTGAACAATGAATGGGAATGGGAGCTTGCAGCTTTCACATACATATTGGTAGATTCCCTTAAAACATCAGATATACTTCAGAGATGAGAGAAAGCGGAGAACAAGGGGGCCTGTCCCGCAATGTTCAAATTCATTGAACTTTCAATTAAGTACGTTGCGAGAACAACATTAAAAGCAAGCGCCGTATGCAACTTTTAACCTATTAATGCCAATTAATAGATTAAATTTATTTTCTTTAATTAATAAAGACCCAGTGTGGGGTGTGGCATTATGCATGCTGACATAGAATATAAACTTACGCTTATAAATTCCGACACAAAAAGATTACATACCTGAAAAGAAAGTAAAAAATATTCCTTAAAATTGTTATGTATATTGCATACTCTTAGCATTTGGATTCAGTAGCAAACGGAAGTATCAATCATCAAGGCTTAATTGTGGAGAGAGACCACAAAAAACAAAGTAAGTCGGAAGTGGCATATTCAGCTTCGCGAATGCATCACAATTTAAAAGAAGAGCATATTTGCGAAGACAGTTGTACATTCCTATATATTACAAGAGAGGGCTCAAAACCTAAATTATGCTGTGCCCACAGCAATATATATCTTTAATTAAATGCCTAAAACAAATGCAAAAACTTAATATTATAACAACGATCCTATTCGATCCCCCGTAGATAGACCAGAGCACAAAGTAACAACTTAATATTTCAATACTCATTATTAGACTCATTTTTCGATAATAGTATCCTTGTTTAACTTACCTTAGCCTTACCTTACCTTAACTTAACCTTAGCGTACTTTATGCGAGCCAGTATCTGAAAAGCTTTGGATGCATAAAGAGAGTTATCCAAAATGGCGAAACTATAAAATATTGCTGACTCTAGCTCTTATATTTTCCGAAATCTACGCGTTGGGTTTGGGTTGTTCATGAGCGAGTTAACCAAAATAGGCTGCTCACTTAACTGAACAAGTAGCACCTGAACTTCTTCAGATGATCTGGCTCACTGATTAGTTGTTGTCTCACAACTTCAGTGAGCAAGAGTAAGAAAAAAAAAGATCTGTCTGTCTGACGGGGTCTAGTACTTCCAACTGACTTTTACACACACCTGTACAATGTTAATAGACCCTCTTAAAGTAGAGGGCCTAAGAAAAGGAAAATGCCAGTAAAGAAATGCCTCAAGAAGTTTAATAAAACTTCTACGATATACTATATACTAACGCTTATGGATCAAAGAGAAAGAAAAAAGACAGATATATAGAACTGATGTATATTACTACGAAATGCCAGCATAAAACTTCAAACAGATGACACGTTATTATTATTAATGTGTGCTGGTCCCGTTTAATTTGAAGACTCAACAGAAGTCACCGATTCCATACAGTTCAACATAACCCAACCCAACCTATCCAACACAACCCAACCCATCACAGCCCAACCCCAAACAACTGAAATTAAATACATTTTCAAGCTCATTTGATCCCATCTAACAAATATTCAAGAGTCGATGTGGCATGTCTGTTTTACATTAAAAGTAATAGAGGTTCGTTTGTTTTTGCTTCTTGTAGTAATGCGTTTACTTGCGCTATTCATCCGATCTGGTCTTTAAGTTTGTTGAACTCTTTGTTCGGACCAACATGTGGGACGTTCTGCGAACTGCCTCGCATGCAAAACAACGGCATGCTTTCATATGGCTCTAGTATTTATGTACGTATGTACGTATGTACGTATGTATGTACATGCATACATACGTTGTATGTATGTTGTAACATACCGTGCTAGCAAGTACTTTGGAGGTCACAGATAGTCTTGTAAGGCTTTCCTTCTTTTCTATCAACGCCAATTCGTTATGATTGTTCTTGTTGACACTTGAGAATTCTTCTCTCCGCCCCCTCTTCTTTTATTCACTCACACTGAGAGAAACTGCTAGATATTCCTTTGTTAGTTTGCTCATTCCGTTATTTGCAACCAATTCTTTTCTTTTGTGTATTTGTGCTGAAGTAACCTAACGGTATTACTCCCGAATTAGAATACAAATACATAGCCATAGCTTTTCGATCGTCCAAGTCAATCCCCCGTGTGACTTTAGGAAGCCAGTTTGCAAAATGCATTGTTTGCATTTGTAGACTTTATATGCATGTACGAGTATAATTTAAATTTGACAACACTCTTTTGGTAGATTTTCCGATTGCTGCACTTGATGTAGTTGAGCTGGGCAATGTGCCAACAGTGTAAGTGCAGAACCATTACCTCTTAAACAATTAAAATAAACTCAAATTGAAAATTGTGCGGCATGCGGCAGCTGAGAGACATTCTGAAGATGCCCCGTAATGGATGCCAGTCGGTCAGTGTGAGTTCATAGCCCCTTAACATTTATCGAATTATCAAGTAGTATAGTATATTGTATGCACATGTTCATGAGTATTTCAGTACTATAATTTGTCATGTGTGCTTTCAAGACAACTCTGCAAACTGGGTCGACTGACGAGTTGGAAGAGTTACGGAGTAGTCTGAGAATTCGAACAACTTAATGAATGCATACGAGTAGTTTACTGAATGAATCAGCTCAAGCCGGGATGGAGAAGTGCGTTTTACATAACTTTCTGTCAACTTAAGCAATTGAATTTAATTGCCTAAGCATGGGCGTTAATCAAGCAAATTGCTGACATCAGCTAAGCAACGGATCGCGCTAACGATGTACACACATAGATATATAAAATCGAGGGTTGTCTAAGAAATAGACATTCAATTAATGTCGTCTTAAAACAATCATAAAATTGATCGAATTGATCAAATTTACTATATATTAACAATTAAAATAAAATAAATAAAAAAGGTGTTAGGTTATTTTATTTTCTAATTAGATGCTTTACATTTTTTCACTCCTTCACCTCTTTATATGTATATATATATGTATATTCATATTTACTAATTTTCAATTTGTTTATTCCCATATACTATAAGCCTACTGTAATCACTTCCGTGTCTGTACTAACACAATGCATTTAAAGCACCTCTGAATAAATTAACATTTACTTCTTTTAAATTTGCAGTTGCATATTTATTAATGTGTATTCGTTTTTATAATGAGAAAATCCACGGAAACGTAAGCTAAAGTATAATTTTATTTATGATAAGATCGAATAAGGTAATTAGATATATTTGGGTTTACAGTAAATGTAACAGTAATTTGATCAAACAGTAAATTGCTCAAAATGCAGATTATGAGCTTTTAGAGCGACTCTCGCTTAAGTGTCCAGATATCGACACCCAGAATATGAAGACTGACTCAGAGAATCGTAAACAGTATATCACATAACGCCACAGCCGCGACTGGAATTTCAATAAACGAGTTCTATTACAAATAAAGAAGTGCTAGAAAATAGCATATACGAATAGTCAGCAAAGCTAAGCAGAGAAGCAGTGGGTACAATCGACAACAACAACCCGGTTAGGCAACGTTGTATGTTTATAAATAAATATGCAATAGTTCTGTTCAATGTTTTGAGGTTTTTTAGAACCTGTACTTTAAAAAAGTACATAAGGGTCTATTAAGATTGTGCTAAGCAGAAATGTATATAACAGCCTCAAGGAGGCGTGCTAGACCCACAAAGTATATATATTCTTGATCAGGACGACGAGCTGAGTCGATATAGCCATGTCCGTCTGTCTGTCTGTCCGTCCGTCCGTATGAACACCTATGTAGATCCCGTAAACTGTATGAGCTGGAGACATCATATTTGGCAGTTATATGCCCCTATAGAGCAAGCAGATCAAGTTTGTGTTAGATTCTTTAGACCCTGTACTTTAAAAAAGTACATAAAGTATATATATTCTTGATCAGGACGACGAGCTGAGTCGATCTAGCCATGTCCGTCTGTCCGTTCGTCCGTCCGTCCGTCTGTCCGTCTGTATGAACACCTAGATCTCGTAAACTGTAAGAGCTAGAGACATCATATTTGGCAGTTAGATGCCCCTATAGTGCAAGCAGATCAAGTTTGTTTTAGATTTTTGGCGAAAAACCAGCACAGCCACAATTTTAAGGGTACAAACTTGTGCTTTGGCATACAATAATCTTATGATAATCTTTATCTGTGCTGTGAATTCTGGCTCAATCGGATCATAAACACCCGAGATATTCAAGATACAATTCTCTGTACTAGGTAAGGGGGGAGCAGCGCGAACGTGTGCATGTGTAAGTGTCTGTTAGCGTGTGTGTGCGAAGGAAAGTACACGGTCTCCTACTGTCGGTTGAATCAGACTGTAGCTTTCCGAGTTTTTATATCTCTGTAGCTTTTCGAGTTTTTTTTGTATTCGGTTTATATATCCATGGTTTAAATAAAAAACATTTGAATTTAAAGCAATTGATTTGCAATTCAAAAAACTTTAGTTAGTAAATATAGTACAATGAATAATTTGAAGTCAATATATGAAATCCTTAAAGAGAAATCGAGATACAAAATTTAATTCAATCAGTGTGTTGACCATATATGTCGAATTATAAATGTTAAACTTACTTTATTTGTATACATACATATATATAATTTGTTGATAATTTCAAACTTGAGGAAATTATTTCATATATAAGCTTATTTAATTTTCCCCGAGTGACAGAGAGTAATTACTGTCAATCGGCGAATGACAGTCTGTTCCGCTCACCGAGCACTTTAATTTGATAAGAGATGCACTAAGAGAGATGTAACATATGCTGAATACAACTCCAACTGTTGCGTGTCGCATGTTTTAGATTGCCGGAAATATCTATGGGAAACATGTGACCCCTTCCGTACAGACCAGAACAAAACCTGGTGAGCAAAATGGATGATAATAAACAGAATACAATTTTTCAAGCAAAAAACTTGTTACAAAAAAATCGGAAAGCTACAGTCGCCTGCAGTAGAAGGAGGAGACTCAATACTTTCCCTTGCCTCGGGCGTCAATAGCTGCATATATATACATTCATATATAAAAGTATACCTTAGACGCTAAAAACTCTCACACATGCACTCATATCCACAGATATCAAAAATATAAAGTAAGCTTTACCTGTCCTAATCAAGATTATATTATTTAAGGCGTCAGCCACGCCTTCTTTTGCCTTTTAAACACAAATTTCAACTGTACAATCTGAATTTAAACTTTTTCAAAGTACAGAGTCTGAAAAAACTGAAACTAACTTTCGGTTTTAGACTAAAATCGAGTATTACAAAAAGTAGAGTAAAAATAAAAGTATATTCATTGTATATATTTAAGTGCTCTCTTGGTGTTTTGGGTAAATTAGTTTCTGTTGATACAAGCTGGTTGTATAGAACCAAGTAGAACAGGCGATGCAGATTTGATCAACTGAATCAACCACCATCAGCACCTAAGCCCCCATAATTCGCTAGAACTGTCCATTACAACCCTTCTGAACTCTACAATTTGTATACTTTGCGCTGCAATGACAAGTGGGACTCGACTTGTTGCTACCCTGCAAAGAACCATCAGTTATTTTCTCCCAGTTTATATATTTCACGACCACAGGCTATAACAAAATGTAAGAGTATCCCTCAGTGAGTTCAGTCGAACGGATGAGGTTAAAGGGTATCTAATCGACTGACCAATGCACAGTGGTTGCTCCCATAGGCCAAAAATAAAAAAAAAATTTATAACGGCAAATATGTACGAAAAGTAAACAAATCGCCTCTAAAATGTCCAAGCTTCTTTATGGCAAACCAGATTTTTCTATAAATCTAACAGGACTTTCTAAAAATAGAATTGAAAATGTGAAAAGTTGTTCAATTACAATACGCAGATGCGCGCATAGCGTAATTATCACAACTAAACCGAACTTTAAAGTGGTCAGGTCATTATTTACGTTTACAAATTAAAATTATTTGAAATGTATTTTGAAGTTGAAGTTATTTTCTATAAAATGAGATATAATTTGATATATTAATAATAATTATTGTTATTATTATATTAATGTGAACTAATACATGTTTTTTGCCTATATTTTGAACGTCTTTTTCATGTTTAGCTGAAGTTTTAGTAGTGATCCCACAAAATTCTACAATTGATTTGTATGCCAATGTGTTTGTCAGACTTACAAGGTAACAAATGTGTAAACATTTTCTGCCAGAAATTGCCAATGTGCCTAATATCGTAAAAATACTAACACCGCCTCCACTTTTTCAGTGTCAGTTTTGCCGTTTATTTAGTTGTTGTGCGCTGTTGCTTTGTCTTCGTGTGTCAAACTTGCGTTTTACTTTCCAAAACTATTTGTTCATTTATTAATAGATTTCATTTTGTTTGATATTCCCTTGCATTAAATTTGAATAGTTTCTTTTTATAAGAGTGTGTTTGCGGTCTTATGTTACCCAAGTTATACCCATGATATTACCTTCCACCTTTAAGTTATAAGTTATGAGCTTGTTTCGATAGCAGAGTTATCTGAAGAAGCTGCCAAATCCAAAAATGGACATAAAAAATGTAGAAAGTATCATACTAGAAAAATGTAACGAGTAGACGCAAATAAGGATTTGTTTAATAGATTGCTCTTAAGTTCGGACCCTTTCATAACTGGGCAAAGAAAACTACCATGCACAAAAAAAAAAAAAAAAAAATCATTTGTTGCTAGACGAATTAAATATATAATATATGAATTTGTGATTCTTTTTACTTTTGGGGACTAAGATTTCACCAACGTTCTCATTAACAGGTCAAATATCAAATTTAGGTGTTGGAAAAGGACAATTTTATTAAAAGTTGTATGGGAGCTATAAGATATAGCTCTCCGACGATTTTAACCAAATTTGGTAAGGATATATAAACCTGCACAAAACATATAATCTGTGAGATTGGTTAAGATATCTTGAAAAACAAAAAAGTTTTTCATACTAAATGTTGATTTTAAACCGATTGTTCCTATGGCAGCTATAGGATATAGACGTCCTATCTGACCAATTTTTTCACTATATACTTAAAATATTTTTTTAGATTTTTGGTATTAATTTCATAACGATATGTCCACTAGAAGTATTTTTGGCCGCGTCTCCATACAAGCCCAACCACTGTGCAATGGTGTCTGTGATGGGACCTGAGTCTCGGTTGTGTGCGCACTTTAGGGGTCAGTGACACATGCCATTGGCATGGAAAAGGTTGGTTGTTTGATAAATTGACAAACTCTTGGCCTGAGTTGCAGTTGCCCTGGCAAAGGCAACAAAAAGTATTTTATTTTTCTCCCTGTTGCAATTGTTCGTCAACACGAACTGCACCCAGAAGAAAGAACTAAACAGAACCCAACCCACATATCACCAAAAAGTTGCAATTACTGCCTTTAAAAAATGTTAAGGCATGTGCAATTTGTGGATTTGGAGTTGCTTAGAAGACTTTACTGTGTTTAAATCCCAATTGGGCATATTGGTTTTAAAGATAATTCCTCAATGAAAGAATAACTGTAAGTTACAGCTCATGTGCAGTTATCATTACTTACGACTATTATTTTTTGTCATGCAATGCCGTTTTCATTGCGTACTTCCTGTTCATTGCAATTAGGCGAACGTGTCATGTAATAATGACAAAGGCCAAAGAAAAATTACAACAGTCGGGCGCAGCCGACAGTACGAGTACTTGGTTTGATTCAGGGCCGATAACAGAAGTAGTTGTACGTATGTACACGCCAGGTATCTACCACAAAATACTAAGACAAGATTGATCTGGTTATACTACAGGAGAATGTAACTCCAAAGAATAAAGGCTCTATGTAAGGTACTCATACAGATGGTCATGGATAGATCGACGGCATTCTCTGTCTGTTACACACATTTGCCAGTTGCACAAACTTAATATACCCTTTTGTACTTTTCTAAGTACTGTGTCTAACACTGCAGAAATTCAAAAGATCGTCTAACAGGTTGTTCGTTTGTGTGCAGTTCTGTTTCTTTGACTGTGTAAAGTGACATCGGAGCAAAGGGCCATTAGCAAGCCCCTCTATTCTTGATGAGTCTAGCTTTGATTACGGCAGCGGTAAGCGGTGAGCCAGACCGACCTTAAAATGAGTGCCTCAAACGTAAGCAAACTCATAGAAAACTAGGCCAACAACCAAATAGAAGTTCTGGAACAAATTTCAACGACCTCGCACGTGCCTTGTATTAGACAAAAGCATTTCCATAAACTGTTAAGCTGATATGAGCCTACCCTCTCTGTAACCACCGTACAAATAGTTAATGCAATTTACATTCTATTTAAATTTACTGTGTACCCGATGTGTCAGCTGTCACATCCCCCAATGGAATGGAATTCTAGAGTGACCTTTTTATAGGTGCAACAGAGGGGAACAGGGGGGAAGAAGAAAAGGCCATTTTCATTTGCTCGTGTCACTGCAAATAGAGGCATAGCACAAAAAATCAGCGTAAATTACAAGATACTCTAAAAAAGCAAAGCACGCTATTTTTGATACAGAATCGGTAGAAAGATAGATAGTAACGGGGAAGACATCTGTTATTCGTTTCTGCTTTTTGGCGATATGGAAAACTTTCAGTATGCTAACCAAAAGTATAATAATTGTTGGCGTATTCACTGTTTACCTAACTATGCAGACATCTATTGTATCTGCCTTGCGCTCAAGAATTTTATTTTTAATTTGCTCCCTCCCTCGCTCGGCCTCGCTCCCAGTATCGGGTCTCCATTCTGTTCGTGCATATGGCACAGTTGCAAAAGGTAAACAAAAACAAAAATGTAGGCAAAGTCGAACGAACGGGAAAATTCCTCACAGAAAGAGCGAGATGTGGCACATTAAAATGTGACTTATTTGAAAATACCAAATACTATTTTGGGAATGCACTCAAAAGGCAGGGCATGCTAAGAGGATGTGGGTTAGCGAGAGAGAGGCAACCAGTGCCAGTCAGTGGCAGAACAGGAAGTACGCGTTTCTTGTTTGCTTTTGGCTCTCATTCTATGTCTGTGCCTCTCTCCTCTCTCCTCTCTCGCCTCTGTCAATATTTTAGATTCCAGGTACTAAGCACAGTACAATATATTGTTGTTCTTGAGCACTGACTTTAAAAAGTACAATAGACCCCTATTAAGTTTGTGCAAGTCAGAAGTGTATGTAACAGGCGGAAGGAGGCGTGGCAGACCCCACAAAGTATATATATGCTTGATCAGGACGACGAGCTGAGTCGACATAGCCATGTCCGTCTGTCCGTCCGTGTGCTTTGGCATGCACTAATTTTATGACAACCTTTATCTGTGCTGTGAATTGTGGCCCAATCGGATAATAAACACCAGAGATATTCGAGATTCAATTTCCTGTACTTGGCAAGGGGGGAGCAGTGCGAGCATCCACTTAATGTATGTACATAAGTGTGTATGCGTGGTTGCGTGTGACTTTACGAAAGAAAGAAAGAACAGGGTTTCCTACTGTCGGTTGAATCCGACTGCAGCTTTCCGAGTTTTTCAGTTCATAGCAGGTGTGCGCAGAGATTCAGGTTCAGGGAACCTGAGGTGGAATCCAAAACCAGAAGGGATGCTGGTATGAACATAACAAAAAATTGAACTGTATCTCCAGCTCTAACAGTTGGTGAGGTCTAAGTATTTATACTGACATACAAACACGCGAATATGGGTACACTCAGAAAAAAAGCAGAGAGAGCTTATTAGACGCTGTACTGTAAAAAAGTACAAAACTTGACGGGCGACCAGACGGACATGGCAACTCAGCTCGTCGTCCTGATCAAGAATATATATACATTGTGGGGTCTGCCACGCCTCCTTCTGAATGTTACATACATTTCTGAGTTGCACAAACTTTTGTACTTTTTTTAAGTACAGGGTCTAAAAGGAAACGTAGTTCTCTGCTGGGACTTGAACCTGAGTACTCTTGTTTAGTTGCATTCTGTCAATTTGTTCCTAAGAATTGTATTGGGTATTTTGGTTGGAAAAAAATATAATACGTTTGTGGCGTAAGGGTCTAAGTTGGCACCGAACATCAACCAATGGAAACTGATAAATATAAAAAAATTGTTCAAACAAATTTTATAAATGGGAGTGAGGGGAATCCTATTTGAATAATTTGTTTGTAACTTGTATGTTTTTGAAGTTGATGGATTGATTAAATCAATCAAAAAATCAATTATTTTTTCCAAAACTTACTTAAAATCAAGTAATTCTGGATTACTAAAAATTAAGTTTTGACTCAAATCAAGTAATGTCAGGATAACACAACTATTGACAAGGTTCTGACTTGAATCATGTCCGAATTAGAACTAGATTTCTCTGAGTGTATATCGACTCAGCTCGTCGACCTGATCAAGAATGTGTATACTTTAGGTTTCCTTCTGTCAGTGTGTATACTTTAGGTGTCCTTCTGTCTGTTGCACACAAATATCAATTTCAGAATCTTAATAGACTCTATTTCACTTAAAGTACACTTAATAATAAATTATCTTTATTTAAAATGTTTTATTTAAATTTGCCCCAATACACTATACACCTATAAACGAACTAGTATGAGATAAACAAGAGGCTGACAATTTCCCTCCGGTTATGTCATCCCGAGTAAAAGCGAAATGAGACAAAGCATAAGATTGGAACTAGTTTTGGTTTGATTGAACTAGGTTTTCGCAGGAATATACATATGTATGTACATTGTACATTGTACATTTTACATTGTACATACACAAAAACACAAACGCAGACTCTCAGATGAATAGTCTACTTCAAATGCGAAATTGTAGTTATTATTGAACAGATTGTTGTAAGCTATGTTATTTTTGAAGAATGAATGTTAAAATCCTATTAACAGCTTGTGAAGTATCTTTGTTTTGGTTTGTTCATTTTATGATTGGACCGTAGTGTTAATTTATTTGTTATTATCGCTGATTCATTTGTAACTACTGCTGCTTTATGTGTTACTGTTATTACTATATCGAAATCCAAGCAAATACATAAAAGATAACTGTTCCGTAAACGATAGACAAATATCCTAGCGTAACCGGAACCAAAAACGAAATCGATAAGTAGGTCAACAGAAAGATGTGAAGGTATAAATTCGCAGAGTAAATTGTTTTTCATTTTATCATTCTTCTTTACATGAAACAAACGGGGCGTGCAGCGTTTAAGGACCACTAGACGCATCCTTTACAGAGCTTACTTAGGACATCCTATCCACGTCTAACCCGCTTTCTCTTCCTCTGTTTGTATTCATCATTCCCTTCCATTCCACAGTGTGCGACATAATAAAGTCCTTTAACCTTTTGCTCATGCTTGTGTTGTATGTGTTTTGATACTCATGAAACTTCCGCATTTATTTCTGCGCGGGTGTGTATTTGTGTGTGTGTGGCGTGTGTTCAGCGAGAGGTTAGTGCGGCTTTAAAAGGCTTATAGATTGTTGTAATGAGACTCTAACATACGAACATTCAAATACCTACACTCAGAGAACAAATCAAGTAATTTAGATAAGTTTCCATTTAGAACCGAACTTAGATCTCAGAACTTACTTAACTCAATTAATTTACTTTTAATCCAGAATTACATGATTTTAAGTAAATTAAGTAATTTCTGGATTTAAGTCTCATCTTTCTTAATTTAAATTTTAATATCAAATTGGTTACTTCAGCATTCAATTCAAAAACACACAACTTAAAAACTCGGAAAGCTACAGTCGGATGCAACCGACAGTAGGAGACCCAGTACGCTCAAGCAGGGCAGGAGATTCAACTATACCAATAATTAATTTGTGGAGAAAGGTAACTCCAAGAACGGTTCTACGAGAGAGGGACGGAAGATTAATGAGAAGCAATCTGGAATTTGGAATGTTGTCACCAGCAAATAAATTAGTCAGCAATTAAATAATAAAGTCATACTGCCGTTTAATGTAAAAGTAGATTGCTGAATGATTTTCTTTCAGTGTACACGTATGATTAGTTAACCACTTGCGAACATCTGACTAAGCTGGATTTACTTTCAAGTAAACACATCTGACCATACAATAATTTATCATATATTTTGAACTTTTTTTATAGACAATAGCTATAAATAGCAGAAGAGAAGAAAATATTAAACAAAACTTCTCAAAAAAATCTCAAAATTCAAGTATAAACAAAACGAACAACACGCTGCATCAGCCCAAAATTCCTTCACACACTGAATATTATTTCATTTATTTTAGCGAAAAATATATAAAATATAAAATATATGCTTGTGTTGCCTTATTAAATGTTTATTTTTGGATTGCAAGTTCATTTTGCAAAAAAAAAAGAACAAGCAAATATCGCTATTCTTCTTCATTTTCACAGACCGTAAAAAGTTGCGAGAAATTGTTGAAAATCATTTCGCTAAGTTCATCATAATTATATATATATTGTATGTAACAGAACTCTTATATTTTTGTACTCAAAAACTTTGGTACGCGTTTCTGAAAACATAAAACAATCTTAAAATAAAATTACATTTCAGAAAGTCCTGATCAAAAATATAGATATAAGAATTGGTGCCGTGGAACTTAACTATAGTTGGGCGTAGCCGAAAGCTTGCTTTGCCTCGGGTGTCCGCAGTTTTATAGTCTGCAACGCTTTTACATTCCCGTATATGTATATGCGTATACATATGTACATATATACTCACAAATACACACTAATGAATACTTACGCGTATGCACCCAGTACCAGAAACTTAAAGTCACGCATTTACACTGAGAGACTGTACTGCACAGGTGAAGGATAAGCGGACATACTATATACATACAATATACTTGTAAGGTGTGCCTCGCCTTAATAGACATTTTGATAAATTCCCAAAGTACAGCTTCTAAATATCGGTTTATCGATATATTCAGCCATTCTCCGGTTTTCACTTAAATTTTGCGGATTACTTTTTTACGATAATAAGTGAATTTAAAAGTTCTGTGCTCCGGTTTTTACTTTTTTTGTCATATAGGAATGTATGGCATACGATATATTTTATATCGATAAAAACAGCTGTTTAATGAATACATTTTTATGTTTGCCCCAAAAAATATATGAATTAAAATATACTTATGCTATTCCATAAATATTGAATTTAAATACTACAATTTTGGTAATAGGCGGGTGCTGAAACAGGCGATTGTTTCTTACACAGCTGCCAACTCTTACTGCTGCTTTGTTAAAGAATAACAAAGTCACAAATTACGTACGTATTCATGCGCAATACATTGTTTTATATGTTTTACAGTAATATCATAACAATCCAAATAGTTTTCAATTCATAAAAATCAATTTAAAAAGTGTTTCAAAAAGATACCAATTATATCGTTCCAAATACCGATGTTATCGCACGCACGAATTTACTTTTTGTGGTTGCCCAGCTCAGTTGAAATTTGAGGCAGGTTCATTAAATATTTGATTATAAAATAAATACAATGAATGGCACCTTGTATGGTAAATTAATTTTAAAAGATAAATAAATATATTCCAAATTTCGTGTATTTTTTTTAGTTTCATATTTACGCCTGTACTGCGATTTATTTTTCAAGTGGAAGTGAAACCCGGAACATGCCCGGAAATAAATTTGGTCAATTATGTACTCGATTTTAAAATTTCCCAAAGAATCGGATATCTTTTGATATCCATCTATAATTTATCGTGGATTTCGATTTATTTTTCGGAAAAGAGAAACAATATCGGTATTTGTATCGGTTTGTTTTATTGAAATTATACCTTAATTTAAATCTAGTCTTAGTTTCATATTTACGCCAGTACTGCGATTTATTTTTCAATTCGCTGCCTAAAATTCCTGTAAATTCAATTCACCCGGAAATAAATTTGGTCAATTATGTACTCGATTTTAAAATTTCCCAAAGAATCGGATATCTTTTGATATCTTTCTATAATTTATCGTGGATTTCGATTTATTTTTCGGAAAAGAGAAACAATATCGGTATTTGTATCGGTTTGTTTTATTGAAATTACACCTTAATTTAAATAGCTGACAAATCTAAGAAATCAGAAATCAGAAGATTTTTCGTGTCAGGTCAGCTAACCGGGCTAAAAGTGGAATATATTCTGTTCTAAGGAGCAAATTGCACTGGCAAATATAATCATCATAACCGAATAATAAACATTGAACGTAAGATATGTATAAAATAACAGGTTTTCGCTCTTTTAATTGCAAACATAAATTTAAGGTGTGAATACGAAATGTACAGAAAACGATTAGATATAAAGTGGAAAGTAAATAATTTTAATGGGTTTAATTTTTGAAACCTACTTTTTGTTGCAGTTGAAGCTGAAAATTGTGTATCTTTCGATTCAGATATTTTCGTAATTGAAATTTCTTATGCTAATTTACTATGATAATATATGAGCTTAGACTTGCTTAACGATAACCATCAATTAGGGTCTTTAAAAATAAACAGAAAATAGAATTATTTTTCCAGTTCTTTCGTTCAACTGCACACAAAGTACGACCCACACACATCTACGCAAATCGCCCACACACTACCTAACGCAATTGATGGGCGTTTAGCAGAGAGAAAACATGCGCGAAGCGATAAACAAGTAATATAGTACTTTAGCTCCGCATATGTATAAGATATTTTCAGTTTTTTCTGCCAATATACTGGGGCAGATCAAGTGTTATTTTAATTTGAATAAATTGAAGATACATATGTATATTATACATTTTCTATCCATGAGCACAGTGCATTACTGAAAGTACTTTAATTTGTTGCAATAAATTTTCTTGCTTTGTTTCACAATTTAGTAATAGAAAGCGGCTTCTTTTCCTTTCTTTTCATGTGCTGCTAATATTTGCCATGTACCATAAAAGGCAGGTTGCATTTCTTCTTCGCTCTGTCGCAATTGTTTTGACATTTTAGGTGAGGGTGAGGGTGAGGGTAAGCGGCATAGAGCGAGAGACTGGGAGACTGAGAGACTGAGAGAGCTGCTAATGACAGACAAGCAATCGTTCAAGCAAAACAAATTACTGCGAATATGGGCACAAAAAGAAAAGGTAAAATTGTTTAGGCGCTTCGCTATAGATAAGCTGACGACAGTATTGGTAAAAGAGAAACAGGTACAAAACGCACTTAGAGGAACAGACAGCCGACGAGAGCGAAATAAAGAAAGAGAAACGAAAGCAGATGGAACAGTGGTTGCCACTTGAAAATATACGTTTTCACCAAAAATGCATGCAAAAATGCAAATAGAACCAGTTTCATTAAAAAAGGTGCCAACTATTTGCACTATAGGAGAAGCCCAGTTCCCCATATTATATAAGTATTTCCACTAAATAAAAAAACACAGATTAGTAGACAGTAGAGAGGGGTGTGCTGTTAGTTCTTTTAGTGCATTATCAGACCACAAGAAAATAGAAATAAAGATAGTGAATTAAACAAAGGCGCAGTAAGTACAGGGGACACATATGTACATATATTGTACATATGTAGTTGTAATTGGTGTAATTGAATCAAGGAGGTAATTAAGAGAGCACAGTGATAAATAAATGACATAATCGCTGAAATTTATTAAATTACTTTCGACGGCAATCAAGGCGAATGTTTTCAGCTAAAAGTTAACGAGAAAGGCAAGAAATGTGCATTAAGTCTCAATAATATAGTACGTACGATGGAAGAACACACAAATATAAAGCGATTTATTTTGTGATAGAGTGAGTATTTAGACGCGAAACTCCATCATTTAGTCAGAATTATAATATATGACAGCATTTTATGTAGAGGAAACTCTTAGTATGTGTAGCGTGATATCTGGCTGAAACACTCATTTTTTGTCAATGACGTATCACGTCAGCAAATGGATTTAAAAAATCGGATCTATTTATAAATAATATTTGCACAAATCATTGTTTGATTGGTCAAAACTTAAAACATAAAACTGGTTCTTGTCTATGCCAATGATCTAATCAAAATATTTAAGATACATTATAAATATCGTTTATAATTAACTAGTATATGTTCTGACTTGTTAAGCTCGTCTCAAACGACGATGCGCTTCTTCTTCTCCTTTTGATTTTAACCCGTATGCTAGTATTTACAATTCAGTTCAGCTTGCAAATTGCATGTTATAACTACCAAAAAAGTAGGGAAAGCTACAGTCGGACGCAAAGCTACAGTCGGACGCAACCGACAGTAGGAGACCCTGTACTTTGGTTTGCCCTGGGCATCGGTAACAGCAGCAGCATATATGAACATACTCACATACACATATACATGGACTTATACATACACACAAACACATATACATACAATTATTCGCTTAAATACAAACAATAACCAATACTCATACATACATTCATACTCACAATCCAAAATCACGCATACGCCCTAGTGGCCGCGTACACTGTGGCTTCCCCCTCCCCCACCCAAATGCTCAGTACAGAAAATTGTTTGTCAAATATCTCTGGTGTTTATTATCCGATTGGGCTGCAACTCGCACCAAACATGCAAAGCACCTAAAGCTTTATTCATGCAAAAATGGAAAACAGTGACTCTAAAACTGTACATGCTGGGAATATTTTTGCGAATTTGAGGGGGAGGGGGATGACTTTTCAAACATTTAAAATAAACTTGACCTGCCTATGTAATACACGAACCTAACAAAAAAAGAATTAAGTCTCTAGCTCTTATAGTTTGCGAGATCTAGGTGTTCATACAGACAGACAGACAGACGGACAGACGGACAGACGGACAGACGGACAGACAGACAGGGCTATATCGACTCAGCTCGTCGTCCTGATCAAGAATATATATACTTTATGCGGTCTGCCACGCCTCCTTCTGCCTGTTACACACAAATGTCATTTGCACAAACCTAATAGACCCTTTGTACTTTTTTAAAGTACAGGGTCTAAAAAAATTAGACTTTGCTAACGGCTCGGTCCAGATCACACTGTTGGCAAGCAAGTGACTGTTTTAGTATGCATTAAGTAACAGTAATATACAATGTATACGAAACATTATTTAATCACTTCAAGAGCGAAATATCTCTTTCACCAACTGGGCAAACTTTTGGGTCAACAATTTAATGTGAACCCCAGTTAATAAGGCCCCAAAACTTGATGAACGTAATGAGAAAACAAAATGTTATGTAGACCTCAACCATAAAACCAAGGCACAAGGGCATTCGGGGGGAGAAGGCGGCTGCTTAAGCTCTTGCGGTGTGTCATTACACACGAATTATGCAAGAGGCGTAAGGTCAAGTGGGTATTGTCTCGGACAACAACGAGATGACAGTGAAAGAAACGTTACATACGCAACTGTATCAATATCCTTAGAATTTGTATAACTTATCCAGCATAGTGATACAGTTCTTTAAAGCCGCATTGAAATCAATAAACAGCTATCGGGGAGCTCAACTAGAAACATTACAACTACAGCGAGCGAAGGGAGAATGCTGGGAACAAGAGACAGGGATGAGAGGATAGAAGCCAAAAAACGAGTGGAATCTGCAGTGAATGCATAATTTGCACATTGAGAAATTACGAATGGGAATGCGCTGAAAGAAAACTTAGTAAACTGTGGAATGAACAAAGTCAAAAGGACAAGTTGTAGCGAATGCTAAATACCCTACATAAATGTGTGTTTTATCCAAGTTCTTTTTGATCAGATTCTACGTTTGCTTCTAGTCAATTATTCCAGTAAATACACTTGGAAAAATAAACGAGAAGTTGGTTTAAGTATATTTTCTGATCAAAGTTATGTTGAAACGGATTGTATCCGATTTCATCTCAATTTAATAATAGTCAAGACCGAAAAAATCTACTTATTTTGAGAACGATATGGTCAAAAATGTTTTATAACTCTGTTTTTTTCTCTGCGTACTCTTAAGGGATGATGATAACAATGATGTCGCACGACACAAAAGTCATAAACACTATATATGTATGTACGTGTGTGTGTAGCCTCCAAAGCAAAGGGTATGAGGAGATTGGAATGGCCTTTTGAAAAACTTACCAAAACATTCTTTTGATTTTCTTTATCCAAGAGAAACTCCATGCTTTTATGGGGTCTTCGCACGGACGCAATCTGCACACCGGCCGACTGGTTAGAGGTCTTAATCCTGTGCTCCCCATCGACCGCATCCTCATCATCGTCGTCATTTTCCAAATCATAGTTGGCGCTGGTTACATTCAATCGTTTGACCAGGTAATGCTTGTGTGGCAGCTGGTGCATCGGATTGCAGGTGATGTCCATCAGAGAGCGTGTCTTGCCAGATATGACCGTTTCGTGTGTGTCTAAGTTCGTTTCGATTAGCCCCATTGGGGAGACCTCGACCGGCATGGCTGTCACCATTGTTAGGGGGCGGGGAGCATGGGAGGCGGATGTTACGGAGTTGCTGCTGCTCAGCTGATTAAACATTTGCGTCTTCTGTGCAACGCTCGCACGTGAAGGTGAATCCGTTTCTCTTTCTCTCTCCACTCCGTTTCCCACCCCCCTATCTATTTCGTTCTCGCGCATTCCAGTTGTTGCCGCACGGTGTCCCGTTATCAACTGCTCGGCAAATGCCGCATATTGCTGTCGCTCGGCATCCAAAAGAGCATGACTGGCATGGGCAGCACTGTGCACAGATGGCTGATGATTGGCAGCACTGTACACGGTTGGCGCAGGCGCTGTACGCGGGGGCAGTTTTGGCAATGGCGGTTTGCCTGTTACCAATTTTTGAACTGGCTCCAGCTGAGCAACTGTTGTCGTTGTTGTTGTTGTTAAGGCAGTTGTTGCGCTGCGTGGCGGCTTTAACGGTATGTGTATATAATTCTGAGCATTTCCATTGCCTTGACCAGGTTTTGAGCTGGCAACGGCAGCTGATTGTTGTTCTTGTGGCACCTGCTGCTGCTGCTGCTGCTGTAGCTGCTGCTGCTGCTGATGTTGTTGCTTCTTCTTACGGCGCAACGAGAAACGAAGTCCGTGAGCGAAACGTGAGAGGAAACTCTTGGAGCTAGGATGCTTCTCGTCGGATTTATTTGCACGTTGCTGCTTTAAGGGCGGCTCAACATTGTTGTTGCCGGCGGCCGCAAAGCTGAGCTCCGACATATTATTATTGCTGTTGCTGTTGCTGTTGTTGTCGTTCTCGTTGTCGTAACGCTGGAGCGCTTGCTGCGATGCATAGAGTATATTATGGGCGCGATTTGTGGGCGGTTCACTGAGTATGGGCAGATGCAGGCTGAGCGGACGTAGTGGGGCTGTAGCTGGAACAGTGGGACAACCTATCGGCGTTAACAACGTACTCGCGACGGCGCGCGGTTTAAGACTGCCAGCTGTAGCGCCGCTTGAAACTGGAAAAGACTGCGGCGATGTTTTTAACAGTTGCTGTTGCTGCTGCCGTTTCGTTTCCATGTTACTGCCGCTCTCAGTGGCGATGTTTTCGTTCATTTTGCTGGTCTCTGCGCTCACCTCATTGATCGTTCGCTCAGTGAGCAGTGCTTGCTCTTTCATTTCCGCCGCCGCTGCTCTCTTCGACTTCTGTTGCTCTTCGTTATAGCGCGCTGCGATGTTTTCGTTCTCTTTGGTGTTGTAGATAACAGTGGCGTCCATAACATTGCCCACAAGTTCTTGTTCCTCCTCCTCCTCTTCGCTGCTGCTGCCACCACTGTGTGGCTCGTGTTCTTCTTGGGGCTCCTCTGACGACTGTTCCTGCCAGCAATATTTGCTCACCACTGGACAGAAGCTCACCTCCTTGCTAAAGGAATTACGTGATCCTGCAGGCAGCAAAATGCCCAATGGTTTTGGCTGAGTGGGAGTCTGAGGCAGTTGATGCATCGAATTGTGAGCGCTACTAACATAAATATCATCCTCCGTCTCCTTACCGCTAGAGAATGCCGAGAGATTAGGTGTACTACTAACGAGGTTGCGCTGCTTTCCCGTCGTGTTTTGGAATCTTCGCTTCGGCAGCGCACGAGCCTCCGGCACAGCAGGAATGGGAGCTGCGAAAGTTGCGGATAGTTCTGTTTGCGACAAATTACATTGCTCCAAGGACTGGGCGTAGCTGGTGCGCAAATTGGTTGGATCCTGATCAAATGTCTTCCCAAAACTGCTGAAACTTATGACGGCGACAGTTGGTGAGGTGTCAGGCGAAGCAGAAGCTTTTGTCCCTAGTAAAGCGTCTGCCTGACGCTTCAAACGTGCTGGGGGCTTACGTATAGTCAACTGCACATGCTGCACCTCGGGTGGAGCAGGTGCTTCGGTCGCCTTAAGCAATTCTTCGAGAGATTTACGTGTGGGCAGCTTCTCCTCGTGCTTCTCGTCTTCTGCGGTCTTATCATTTAGAATCGATGCATTCTTATCATATATTTGACTCAGTTCATCCAGCAAAAAGTTGCCTTTGCATATTAAATGCTCGTAATCCTCTCCAGCAACGACTCGCTTGCGTTTGTCCATGTCGGGAAAGCTGCTACGCTTACAGTTGTCCTTGCAGTCGGTGTAATCCAGCAGTGTTAGGTTATGATAACTAGCATTCAGATAACTAGAGCCAGCACCTGCTGCATATCCTCCTATTGATTCTCCTTTCGAGCGTTCAGTCCAACTACAGCTGCGCCGTATGCGCGGCAGAGTGTGGCAATCAAATTGATCCAAATCCTCGCTAGAACTGTGACCGTCCTCTGACTGATGCTGCTGCTGCTGCTGCTGGCGTCGCTGTTGTTGTCGCTGACGTCGCCTCCCCAGCTGTTGCAACTCGCTGGGCACGCTGCGCGAGGGAGACGCACAAGAGGAAGAGGAGGAAGAGCAACTGCTTCTCTTGCTGCGGCTGCTGCTGCTGCTGCTGCTTAGATGGGTGTCCGTGTTGAAGGCAGCTGACGAACCTCGCGGCTCGCGTATATCGGGCAAACTGTTGCGTAGCCAAGTGAATGAGCCAATGGATGACGCTGTCGATTCGCTGGCAGAGAGATCGGCTCTCTCGCAGCTATTAATAGATGAGCTGGGAGAGGAGAGAGCAGGCGATGCTGCCATCGCCATTGGCATGGACAGCGCTAGCGGCAAAGGCAATGGCATCTCTGGTGTGGCTGGCATTTCGATTGTCTGCCTCTTCTCTATTTTTGTCTGACACAAAACATTAGAGTTTTTCTCCAGCTCCAATGCCACGTCAGGTCGCTCTTCGGCCTCCGCCTCCTCCCCCTCCTCGCAAAGCTTATCGAATTCCATCGGTATACTCTTGGATTTGGCACGTCGCAATGTGCTTGGCTCGCAGTAGCCCGAATCTTCAGACAAATTCTCCGCCGAGTTGAGTGGAAGCCTTTTCACTCCACTGACATCTTGTAGTTTGCCAGGACACGTACTGAGCATGCTCTGCCCACTGCTATTATCACTGCTTGAAGTACTGCTCGATTCAGAGTCGGATTTGATCTCAGCCTGGTGGAGATTCTTGCAGACGCCAAATAGATCCTTTTGCTGTTCTTCAAAATCGAGTTTGTTGAGCTCGTAATAAGTTTGATGCAGTCTGCCATCGCTGGACTCATATCGCTTCAATAGCGATGTGGCTGACCCTCTTCTGCTGTCCGGGTTACTGTGGCTGCCTCCCCCGATTGCATTTCCGCTGCCGTTTGCGCTTCCACCACCTCCACTGCTCACTGTTTCACAGCTAAGCAGAGATGGCGAACTATTCCCGAGGCTATTCATGCTCTGGTGCTGGTCCTGCAATGTCATCTGGCGCTCCAACGATTCGAATTGGACCAGAGATGAGCTGCGTGACAGCGAATGGTACGAATCATTGTCCGAATAGAAGTCATCAAACCCTCGCCGGCTTCCACAGCTGTTCCGTTGCCCTTGGCTGCCGTAACTGTCCCGCGCGCAGGCTTCTAGCATGAGGAAACGCTCCAGACTATTGTGTGCCTCTGGATCATAACGCGGGGGTGGCGGACGGCGTAGTTGTACCACATCTTCCATACAATGCAGTTGCTGTTGCTGTTGCTTCTCCTCTTGTGAGCGACGTGCCCGTTTCGGGGGACATGCGAAATCCCGTTCGGATATGGCATCGGTATCTACAAGAATAAAGAATAGTGTTTATTAGAAATGTACAATATTTTGTACTCTTTTCAAATTTACCCTTGTTAACTTCGATTCTTATGACCGAACCAGTTTCAGACTCCGCTGAGCTCCAGAACCCGCCACAGCTTCCCTTCTCGCGTCCCCACTCCCCATTCCCACTGTTTTGCGCGTGCTCCTCGTCCTCGGAAGTTTCCTCCTGGATGGGCTCCAACATTTGGCGCGAACTGGACAAGTAGATGGCATCTAAAAGGACCACATTATTATTATAATTAAGTATATTCTTTGCATATTATTCTTCCCATACTAGATTCATCATTCTTATATTTTTTAATCATTTTAATTTTTAATTTTTTTGTATTATTACTTTGTAAACAGGCGTGGCACTTGCGCATTTCTGCTGCACCGGCTCCAGCTATGCCTGCCACAAAACTGATGAGGCGACACTGTAGCGGCCCTAGCTCTCGCCTCACAGCAACTACAAGTGCAACTGCAACTGCAACTGTTGCACAGATCTTATCTTCTCCGACTTCGTTTTCTGTCTTGGTCTCTGTCTCTGTCTCATTGCATGATTCACAACGCTAATTATGCAATTTATTAATAAAGCGTTGAGCACAGAATAGCGAATGTGGCCTAAGCAGCCAGTCGGGCATGTACACGAAATAAATACACTAACTATAGTTAATTCCTCAAGTTTCTAAGCTTTCTCTCTGCAGTACCATCTGCAGTCCTGTGGCCAATAAGTTTGCATTGTTGTATAGTCAGGAGTATCAATCCTAAACAATTCCATCAATATTGGACTAGTACGCTGATTCATAATCATTCATAATCATAAGACACTTATATATACTTATATTATATCTGGTGATTGAAGCTTAATCATCGTTTAAACAACAACCATTGATGAAACAGTTTTTTGAATTATTTTTTATATATAGTATATCGTTCTTGACTTTTGAGAACCTCTTCCATTTGGATTTGCATGAATCCTATTAATCTTCTTTTAACTAATTCTAAAGTGTCTTATGATTATGAAACGCACTGTACTGCCATTGGTCATGGTGATTATTACGAGTTGACTCGACTGACTGTTGTCCGAAGAAGAAACTTTAAACTAATCTATTTGTGGTTAAGGTGATACGAAATACAACGCATCTTTACTATTTCACTATTCCCTTTGTTTATATTAGATATTACTTTATTTATATTAGACGTACTTGTTTTAAGTTCACATTGTATAATTAGACCCTGTACTTTAAAAAAGTACAAAAGGGTCTATTAAGTTTGTGCAAATGACATTTGTGTGTAACAGGCAGAAGGAGGCGTGGCAGACCCCATAAAGTATATATATTCTTGATCAGGACGACGAGCTGAGTCGATATAGCCCTGTCTGTCTGTCCGTCTGTCCGTCTGTCCGTCCGTCTGTATGAACACCTAGATCTCGGAAACTATAAGAGCTAGAGACTTAATTTTTTGTTAGGTTCGTGTATTACATAGGCAGGTCAAGTTTGTTTCAAATGTTTGAAAAGTCATCCCCCTCCCCCTCAAATTCGCAAAAATGTCCTTAGTATATACAGTTTTAGAGTCACTGGATTCAGTTTTTGTAGGATTAAAGATTTAGATGCTTTGCATGTTTGGCGCGAGTTGCAGCCCAATCGGATAATAAACACCGGAGATATTGGACAAACAATTTTCAGGCATTTTAGGCATTTGGCTAGGGGAGGGGGAAGCCGCAGCGTATGCGGCCACTAGGGCGTATACGTGATTTTTGATTGTGAGTATGAATTTCTGTATGAGTATTGGTTATTGTTATCATTTGCGTGTATATTTGTATGAATAAGTGTATGTGTGTGTGTATAAGTGCATGTGTATGTGTATGTGAGTATATACATACATACATATATGCAGCTGCTATTATCGACGCCCAGGGTAAATCAAAGTACAGGGTCTTCTACTGTCGGTTGAATCCGACTGTAGCTTTCCGAGTTTTTTTTAGTATCTCTTTATTGTAGCCACAGCTTACTACTACACGCAACTAACGACTGGCGTTGCCAGCTTGTTACATTATATGTGGCGTTGCCACCTTATTACAGTACTACCTTACCTTGCATATCAAATGCGCCTCCCAAGTTCCAAGTAACAGATGTATTCAAATAACCGGCCAGGTCCAGGTGTTCCATATTGAATGTGGCAAGTGTTTAAGCTCAAGTCTTTGTTATACAAATTAGTCTATTTGCTTTCCTTTTTCGTACTGTTTTATTTTTGTAGAACCTTTAGCGTTTCCTATAGCTAAATACTAATGCAATAAGTGTATTTTATCGTGTTTGCAATGCTTAGTTTGAGTATCACATCGGTTGGCTTGTATAATTCATTTGGTTTTCCTCACTGAATGCAACTCGTTCATACTATAGCATAGAGCACCATATATTCCTTCTTTCATTTGCCTTATCGCAAACAATATTTCGAGTTTCTGTGCAATTAGGCGGCAGCATTCGGTACAGACTTTTGTCGTCTTTTCGATAAGCGAAAACGATATCTGAAAACAGAATGAGAAATCAAAGCGAAATTAGCAATAATAATGTCTTGTAAATGCAACGACTAAATGATTCAATAGATGCAGTGTGTACCAATTGGGAGTCACACGCTCACATAAGACACTTGGGAGTGTTTTAAAACTTTATTTAATAAACGGGAAAGCTGAAGTCGGGCGCAGCCGACAGCAGGAGACCCTGTACTTTCTTTTGCAGCAGCATACAAATATAAATGTATGTACACATACATACACACGCTAACAAAAACTCACACATGCACACACACACTCATAACACAGGCAACCACGCAAATACACTTATTTACATACATACATACATTACATACATTGCTGAGGTGCACAAACTTAATAAACCCCTTTGTACTTTTTTAATGTACAGGGTCTGAAAACAAATCAATTTCACACATGAAGCAATGCAACATTTTTGTTGTTTGGCTTTGCCTATGACTAGTACAGATGTACCGATGTTTATTATCCGATTGGGCTGCAAATCGAACCAAAAATTCTATTCTTTCTATTCTTTCCAAAGAAAGAAAGCCAAAAATCGAAATCGGTAGAAGGCAAAATCCTAAGTGGTGACTGTAAAACCTAAAGACCCTAGTCATGGTCAATAATGGTTGCGTTCACCAGATCTGATCCATTGGACGTTGCTACATTGCATAAGCTGGCAACCCCGAAAAGTTACAACCTGTTTACCTTTCTCATCAGACAAAAATTCAAAACGTAATGTGTAACTATGTAACTTACTAAAGGTGTTAGCAATCGGAGAGACAGGTCATGGCTATACCGGCTCAACTCGTCGTCCTGATCAAGAATATATAAACTATGTAAACGATGTATAAATTTCTGAGTTTCATTATTGTAATAGACCCGTTTGTACTTTTTCAAAGTACAGGGCCTAAAAAGTATGGCAAGCAAGTGAAACCTTTAGCACATATTCTTTGGCACCATACTAATCTATACTAAAAATTGCAAAATATTCAGTAAACAAACAATTTTGCATGCTGTCACTGTGGCTGCTGACAACGCAACGAACGTTACCATGGAAATGACCAGATTTAAAAGAACCTTTTTAAAAAGTTTTATTATTTCTGCTTTCATCTTATTCGTCTTATGAATGCAACGAAAAAACATTAAAGACATACATTGCATACTCCAATGAGAATGGAAAGTCATATGATAGGTGTTGCAGGTGTGTTCCCTATCCTCTACATTAGAACAATAAAACGCGTGCATATTTGCAAAAGTATAACACATACAATTTGCATTGCTTGATGCGATAACCCCATTCTCGGCTGCAGTTCTCAATGTCAGAGAGGGCGAGAGCTCGATTTTCATTTAGTGTACTCGAGCAGTTTCAATTGCAAATACTTATAGTATAAACATTGCAAAATATGTAGCTCAATCTTGGACTTGTTGTTTACTACGCAATTCTTTCTAAATAAACTACAAGCTATTTATAAAACTATTAAACGTGTACACATCTTCATTGCACAATCTACAGGAAATTCACAACAATTATTAAACCGAATAAACATGAAATGTAGACTAAAATTAAATTCAAATATAAATATGAAACCCAGAGATATATATTAGTGAAATAATAATAATAATAACTGTTGTTACCACTAGGCAAATTGTAAGAGCTCGAGACATCATACTTGACAGTTAGATAATAAACACCGGAGATATTCAAGATTCAATTCCCTACAATAGGTAAGGGGGAAGCAGCGCGAGCGTATGTGTGGTTGCGCGAGCGTATGTGTGGTTGCGCGCGACTTTACGATATGTGTGCATGTGTGAGTGTCTGTTAGCGTGTGTGTGTGGAAAGTACAGGGTCTCCTACTGTCGGTTGCATCCGACTTTAGCTTTCCGTGTTTTTGTTATTTGGGATAACTCAATACAGTGTGTAGTTTTTTGAATAGAATGCAGCAGGTACCACTGGATCACATCGACTTTAACTATGTCCAAGTCCTTGAGACATATAACAATCTTACTAAGGATTAATCAATAATTATAATTTTGATATATTCTATATATAAAACCCCTTTTACCATTTACATCTTAGTAAACTAAAAATAGTGTGAAATAAATATATTCATCACTGACGTAAGCTTCAGACGTATTTTATTTTTGTTCAACGTTGGCATTGTTTAGAACACATTTGGCTTTATATCTTAAAACAATTTTCACTTTCAATAACAAAAGGTTCTCACTATCAAAGAAGCTGTCATAGCCGACGTGCATCTGAAACAAATCGTATTCAATTTGTCATCTCCATACTATGTACGGATATGAAGACACATATTTAAAAAAAACTTCTGCGGTGTAATAGCGGGCTTTGACAGCTGTCTTGCCAATCATGCTTATAACTAAAAGGAGATCATAAAATAGTTAAAAGAAAACACATGTACGACAATTGCAAGTTGAGAAATGACATCAATCTTTATATCTTACCGCTTATCACTGTAGTCAAACATCTATACCTATGCATATATACATATGTGCGTATGCATAGTACATATGTACATATGTATTGTATGTAAGTAGCAAGGGCAACAGCGAGAGATAAGATAGAGGATTGTGTATTTTTTGCGGAAAGTTACTGACAATTATACCCCTCAATGATAATTATACCCAAATCGGAAGTTATTTACTCAAGGCTTAACGAAATGCATCCATCAATGGTTTTGGCCCACAAAGCTCACTATAAATGAACTTTGAAATGTGCCAAATACATGGCAAAGGCAAATGATATGTACAACATTGAACTTGCTTTCAACAAATATTTTCGAATGTACTAGATACAAGCACACAAGTCATTCACTCGCAATAAAAATAATAAAAATAAAATAAAACAACAAGAAAACGTAAATACATATAAATAAATAACTAAATAAGTTCTTAGTCAATTTAAGTAAATGCGTCACTATTGCGAACTCTTTTCTATAAATAACATGCTTAAATAAAAAAAAGCCCGGAAAGCTACAATCGGACGCATTCGACAGTAAGAGAACCTGTCATTAAATATAATATTGAAACATACATTATAACATAATAACACAAATACAAACATTTAAGTGGGATACATATACTTATAATATAAATAAACTACATTGATGTAATCTTATAAATATTATCTTATATACAAATATATAAGACACCCATACGCATTGGTGAGGTAACAAAAATGTAACACAAACTTGATCTATTTGCTCCATAGAGGCATCTAACTGCCAAATATGATGTCTCTCTTGCAGTTTACGGAATCTAGGTGTACACAGACGGACGGACACACGGATGTAGCTATATCCACTCAACCCGTCGTCCTGATCAAGAATATGTACACTTTGTGGGGTCTGGTACGCCCCCTTCTGCCTGTTACATAAATTTCTAAGTTACCCAAACTTAATAGACCCTTTTGTACTTTTTTTAAGGCCAGGGTCTAAAAAGCCCAAACAAAAGAGCGCTAACACGAGAGGGCAACAACAAGCAAGAACCACTTAGAGAGCGTCAGTCGAACGCAGTCGACAAACCAGTAAAATATAATCAGGAAAGTTCCCATTATCGAATGGGGGTTATGAGTTTCGGTTTGTGTGTTCTACCACACCTTATCCTTTAAAAAACCTACATTTGCACAAAGCTATAATACATCCTTTTTCCAGGGAATCAACCCCTTTAGCTTAACAGATTTAATTAACGAATAGTTTTAATATTTTGAGAATCATTCAAGACCGATCGACCTTGATTTAGAACTTCAGTTTTATTCTACATATATAAAGTACAGTATGGAGTCTGCCACGCCTCTTTTTGCCTCTTCATTCATTTGCACAAAGTTATTATACCCCTTTGTTAACCATTTTGATCGTAAATTATAGAATTGGTCCACTTACATTCTCTTCTGTTTCTTTAAGAGACCAGATATCTATAGAATAGTGTAGTTCTGGTCAGTATAAATAAACATTGAATAACGAAAATTCTTTCCTTCGACCTGTTGTGAATGGTGTTGTGCTTGGTGGCCATCTGGCATTCTGGAACACGCTCCGCCTGCCAGTGGTAATTGCAAAAGTTCACTTGCCTCAGACTCTGCCCCAAAGAAATGTGCAACTATAAATTGTTTCATATTTTCTTCTATATTCTAAAAATGTAACATGGTTGAGATCTTGTATGCTTAACATGTAAAAAATTTTAAATTCTTTAATATAAATGAGATTTTTTGCTTATAGAGGTGCTTTCCACTTTCAATCGTTTTAGTACATAGTTTAAGTACAAATGTGAATATTATTTATGTATGTGTAATACTATTTAGCAGGGGAAAACTCTTCGCGTTGAAGCTTTTTTTCACTCTTGATATTGCAAGACACGAAAATTGGAATGTGCATAGAATATTTCACCCTCGGCTCTAAGCACTATTTCTGTTTTCCAATCATTGCTCTAGGGTGAAACTGCGAGCTTGTATATTTTAGTTTTATTAAAATTTTCAACAAATCCATTGTGGTTGTTGCTAACAATATGTTTTTCATATGCTTTTAAAAACGAAGATCTCTTTCGCTTTCTTGCTCTCTGTTTTTCTTTCCGTCTCTCATTCTCCTCTCGCTTCTTGTGCCTCCCATCTTCTTCTTTCATGCGATCTCTGTTTATCATCTCTGTCAATAGGAACACGTTTGTTTGTTTGGATTTCAGGGCGCACCTTTTGCTCGCTGTCGTATGAGTCACTTGCCCCGTTGGCCGACTCTTCGCGACATTATATTTTTATCGTAATAACTTAAGTTATTCATAACAGAAATACTTTTATGTATGTATTCAGTATACATATGTATATAGTATTAAATAATCATATTAGCATGTGCTTAGGGCAGGTTTTTAGATGCAATTATTTGTTTTTGCAATTTAGAAAAAAACCGGAAAACTACAGTCGGACGCTACCGACAGTAGCCTTTGGCGACGATAACATATATATGTATACATATATGCTTTTATCGACGCCCAAGTTACAGCAAAGTACAAATATGTATTTGTACATACACCAATACATACAAATATTCGCGCAAATACAAACAATAACCAATATCTCACACATATGTATAAACACGCCCGCAATCACAAATCAAGCACCATATCAAATGGAATTCGTTGCAATTTTTTTAGACTCTCCCATAAAGTATATATATTCTTGATTAGGACGGCGAGCTGAGTCGATCTAGCGATGTTCGTCTGTATGTCTGTATGTCTGTCTGTCCGTCTGTCTCTCCATCTGTCAGTCCGTCTGTATGAACACCGAGATCTCGGAAACTATAAGAGCTAGAGAGCTCATAGTATAGTATCTGTAGGTATATTGTTTTTCAGCGTCCATATCGCACTCACATTTGTGAATATTGTACCCGAGGGCGTGCAAATGATATAAACACTATAAACATCTTCTTTTAATATTCTAAAACACATTCAAACAATTATTATCACAATGGAGATTATATGTCATTTTATATTGGATGGATAGCAATACACTTTATTATTATTTTTAACAGTATTGAAAGTAATATTCTTATCTTAAGTAATGGCAAAAGAGAGAATATTATTGACGAATTTGGCGAACTCAGGTAATTTTTTGTCTCACCGGTGATCGTTGGTTTTGTTTCGTTTTTTGTGCAGTACCAAGTTTACTATATAGCGCTCTAAAACTTAGAGCTGAATGTGCTGTAAAAATGATCTATTTTTCATTGATAGATAATACACAAAGATACACACTTGCTGCACTTTTTCGTTAAAGGTTTCGTTGGCTATTTAGTGCAACCATTCCATTTTATATCAAAAGACACGCTCATTTAGTACACGGTCTAAAAAATGCCTAAGGTGCAAATGAAATGAAATCATACACAATAGGAAATTAAACATAATGAAAAGTGAGGGCGACGCGAATAACGACATTTCCCGATCGCCGACCGCAACGTATGAGGTGTGCTTGAGTACTACGAGGCAAAAAAAGTAAGTAAAATAAACACAACACACAATCACACACACACACACACACACACACACACAGATACCGTAGGCGGCGACACGAATATATGTTTTTATTTACAATTTTATATTTTTGCTTTTTTTGAGTCGGCGGATAACGCGAGACTTGCCGAACGAATGCTGCCGGCAGCTGGTGACTGGCAGTAATATTAACTGTAAATATATGCACATATATGTCTACTTTTTAGGTTATCTGCAACTGCAGCAACGCCCCCGCTGACCAAACGCTCTTTTTGGAGTGGGGTGCATGCTGTCACTTCTTGTTAGATGAGTTGGCAAAACCAAATGGTCAATGCAAAATCATTCAGAAACAAATTGCACAACTACAACAACCAGCAAGCAAACAAGACTTCGCAACCTCGATAAGCGGTATCACTCATATCACACAAGTATCTAAGCTGATTGCCTTAAGCGTGTTATACCATTGCATACAAGGCGAATGATAATGGAAGGCCGATAGACGACCGAAAGGTAGTAAGGTGTGCAAGTAGTTAAGTGCTTTTCATTCGGGCGTTTTACTAAAAGGGAATTGAAAACTCTAAATAAACCCCTGCTGATATTTTTCCCAAATCATCGAAAATGAAAGTATTTATTAACAGATGAATATAAAAAATTAATAATATCTCAAATTTCTGTGGAAGGTCCATACGATTGTGGCACAACTAATTTTAATTGAAAGAAATCGTGAGAAAAATATCCTAAGGCTGATAGGACGGAACCGTCGCATTTCAAAATATGCAGTATATGCACGCAAGTAATTATAATGTTATAATTATACTATTACACTGATATTCACAGGTAAGCCTTAGTAGTCAGAAGCCTTACTTCAAGAAGATTCCTTGGTGGATGGCAAAAATCAGGGTAACCACCAGAAAGTCCCAAAACCGCCTAAAATAAAAGAAACAAATGTCAACTTCGTCAATTGCAAATTTAGTACAAGTGCACTCCAATTGGCATAAAGAAACATTGTTTGAATAATGGATTAAACGGATAAAGCGTTAATGCCATTAATTATTATGTATTATAATTTATACGTTTTTATTAGCAGTAAAGATCTACGTATTAAATGTAATGTTACGTTATTTTTTGATGTCAAGTCAAGAAAAAAACGCCCGGAAACCTGCAGTTGGACGCAACCGACAGTTGGACCCCCCAAACATACATATAAACATACACACTTAGGCACATACACTTACTAAATACATACAAATATTCGCGCAAATACAAACTCCAACCAATACTCACATATACATATGTACATACCAGCAATCAAAAATAAAAAAAATACATTTAACATCTGAAGCTTTCTGCCATGTTTGATATTTGACTCAAGCGCCTCTATATAAAATCCCATAACGATAATACATATGTACCAATTTTAGACATTTATTAAAACTGACTGAGTATGTCTCTATCGAGCAATCGATACACACACTTATCGACTCTTCGGGGATTTATTTTTATTTAGTAATGGCATTACATCAATTGACAAGATTTTTTAGTATTTTTGAGTATCTACCTATCGTAATCAAGAGGGTACAGGATCATTGAAATGCATCTTTAGTATTGCTTTTGCAAAGTAATTATTATACATTGAAGAAGTAAAAAAGAGACTTTTAAGTTTACGCAACTGGGAAATGTGTGTAAGACGGCATTTACACGATGAAGCATTTACGACATGATGCATTTGTTTAATGACAAGAAGTGTAGAGGGGTAGTACGTGAAGTATTACAACCCTTGACTACAAAATCCATGATTCATGATGCAATTGCTTCATCGTGTAAATGTCGACTAATGCGACGAAGGAAGAATGGCAATACACTAATGTATATATATAAACACATAAATGTATGTAAAGTAGCAGAGGTACCAGCCGGTTAACAGAGTGCTGTTAACCAACAGTATCACCTATATATCGATGACTACTATCGATTAACAAACACACACTTCAGCGTCGGTCGAGAGTTGCAACAGTCGGTATCGTTGGCGTCGCAAAAGTTGAAATAAGTAAAATACGTTGTTTAAGTTGCTGTCATTTAAGTTGAAAATAAGTTGATTACGTCGTTTAAGTTGCCTTTATATTAATTGGAAATACTACAAACATATTGTTATCTTTTTGTTTATAATATTAAATAAACACTCTTCATAATTACATGTATACATATGTATGTATGTATGTCTGTCTGTAAGAACGAAAGCTACTTATAAGCAAATGTTTCGATGGCACGCTCCATTCGCCTACCATACTATAATAATCTCTCCTAAATTTTGGATTAAAATTGGTTAATAAATATAGAAGTTATTTAATCAACAATTTAACATGCTTTGACAGGGGTTGCAGACAGAGCGAACTTTGCAACAAAGGAAGAAGTGTTGGCGCGTAATTTACGGTTAATGTTAATAACTGCACTATATTGAATTTAGGTGCAGGATATTACACAGTCTGGAACGCTCGACTGATCTGTCTATTTCAAATCCAGTGGCAGTGGGTAATAAAGCTTACCATCGATACAATCAAATGGTACTCTACTGTCAGGTGAGTCCGACTGACTAGCGGCGTCCCTACTGATCCGCTGGTTGTTACTATGCTATTCCCGTTTCAATTTTTTCTAGCATTTTGTTTCGCACACTTAGCAGACAAAGTTGAAAGTGTAATAAACTTGCGTGTGAAACACACAAAAAATGGAAACAATAGGCGCGTTCGCATTTCTATTCATACTCGAATTCCGTTTTGCACACACTACAAATACTTACATACTTATGTATGTACGTATGTATGTATGTACCCCGATGAATGGACTTTCACTTCGAAGTGGAGCCAAACTTTGTGCCTGTGGTAAAAGCCCATTTGATTTGCAGCTAAATTAAAAGATTCATTAACATTTTTTCTTTTCGTCTTGATTTTGCTATTTCGTTATCCCAAAGATTTGAATGCAAAAGTGCAAAGAGCAAATAGAGAGAGAAACTGCATCAATTTGACTCTTTTAAATATCTAATACCCAGGAAAAGCTTCCACAGGGCTAATTTAACTGAAATATCAAAGACTAAATTCAACTTAATGGTAAAACAAAATATATAAATTTAAACTAATTCGACTAGTTATTTTTGGCACAAGGATCATTACAATTATCGAGCTGCCAATAAATTTTCAGTGAAACAGTTAACTTACAGGGTATGTTCTGTTCGACCCCCTCCGACTAGAGCAGGTACACGTTTCGTTTGTTACTTCATTTGACTCAGCAATGGTTGCGGCTTCTTCAGGCTGCCTTTTGGCCACATTTTAGTTTCGGGAAATTTACGAAATTCGTTGCTGAAGGCATTGTCTATTGTTGCTGTTGATGTTCCAGTACCAGTAGTAGTGCTGCATGTGCTCAACCGTATTCTCAGCAGTTGTGCAATTCGAGTCGACAGAGGGAGGTTGTGGGAACCCATTAATGAAGTTTCGGTACGAAAAGTGAATGCAAATGGTATTTGGACTGAATACACCCATACGTACTACTCCGATTTACTAATATAAGCACTACTACTACCAAAGTAAGCAAATTAATTGGACTTGCGTTTCTGTTTCACTGACTTCTTTGTTGTTTTCCTGCAACTTCTCTTTTTAGCTTATTATGAATCAGATTTTCTGCTCTAATGAAATGTTCAAGGCAATTGGCCTATAGTTTGTTTCTTATGGTTCCATAATTTGATTATTGTTTCTTTTAACATATATTATAATTCCTGCTTTAGTGCCAAACGGTATTTCTTAATCTAGTTTTTATTTTTGCAGTGTATAATATGGCATTTCTGTAAGCCACTAAGCAAATCCATTGAACAAATTCCAATACGATGAAAAGAGTAGAAGAAATAAAATATCGTGAGAAACAGCAAAACTTATTCAAGCCTTTGTATAGCAATCTATTAAACCTGTCTTAGTCCACCTTTAAAATAGTAGAAAAGCAATTAAAATAAAATCTTAGCAATCGTTCTGAATGAAATTATTTCTATAGCTTTTAATTTATCACCTTCGCCAAAAAAGATTTGCTTGAACAATATTATGTGGAATAATCCCAAGTAATCGACTAACAAACACACTTTAAGCGTTTGCGAATAACTTGAATATGAACCTGAAAATGAACGGCCAACGCAGCAATACTTTATTATCATTTTATTTCAACAGTGCTGCAATGTTTTTTTAGAGCCTGTACTTTAAAAAAGTACAAAAGGGTCTATTAAGTTTGTGCAAATGACATTTGTGTGTAACAGGCAGAAGAAGGCGCGGCAGACTCCACAAAGTATATATATTCTTGATCAGGACGACGAGCTGAGTCGATATAGCCATGTCCGTCTGTCCGTCTGTATGAACACCGAGTCCTCGGAAACTTTAAGAGCTAGAGACTCAACTCTTTTTTGTTTGGTTCGTGTATTACATAGGCAGGCCAAGTTATGTTTTTAATTTGATATCTCATCCCTCCCCCTCAAATTTGCAAAAATGTTCTTGGCATATACAGTTTTAGAGTCACTGGATTTTTTGCATGATTAAAGCTTTAGATGCTTTGAATGTTTGGTGCGATTTGCAGCCCAATCGGATAATAATCACCGGAGATATTGGACAAACAATTTTGTATACTACGCAGTTGGCTGGGGGAGGGGGAAGCTACAGTGTACGCGGGTACTAGGGCGTATGCGTGATTTTTGATTGTGAGTATGAATGTCTGTATGAGTATTGGTTATTGTTTGTATTTGCGCGTATATTTCTATGTATAAGTGTAAGTGTGTATGTATAAGTGCATGTGTATGTGTATGTGAGTATGTACATATTTGCTGCTGCTGTATCGACTCCCAAGGCAAATCGAAGTACAGGGTCTCCTACTGTCGGTTGCGTCCGACTGTAGCTTTCCCTACTTTTTTCTGTTGTATTAATACGTTTACTTTAATATTATTATTACTAATTCTTTTTTATTTTATCCGCTCGACTCGACTCCATCTATAATGAAGATGAGCCAAATGAGTTGAATAATCATCTAATGGAAAGCGGTTGTATACTTAGTAAGATGATTATCGAAAACAGAACTGATAAATACCAATGTGTGTCCAAAACATGCACATCTTGGTTTGTAATGCATAAAATTACTATTAGGAAAAAAAGTTGGAAAATTAATTTGAGGCAGACAAAGCAGAGAAAGAATAAAAAGAATAATTGCTTTGTTTGTTTCCCCTTTGAAGCGCAAAGGGGCAATAAGCCTTCAACTGGAGAAGAATGGAGTAGGTCGACACTGTGCCAAATTCGCATGGAAGTAGCACAAGAGCCGCAAAACTGCGGGAACACAAAATGAAAATGAGTAAAGCTTTAGCTGAGAATGCACTCATGAAACCAGGTTAAAGAACTAGGCGATGACAACACCATTCAATCAGCCAACCAGACACTCCTCAGCGCAAGCGTACTTGCAGAGACAGAGAATAAATCTGGATCACTGCAGGCACTTTAGAACTTAACACTGAATCAAAAATCCAACACAAAGTTGATCTGCTTGCACTATAGTGCAAGGGGTGAAGAAGAATTTTTGTTGGGTTTTTGTTGACCATAGAGGTCAGAAGCAACAACAAGTTATCGATTTGAGTCAGTCGGACGCTCCTTGCATTGGAATAGAGATCCCTCAAGCCAGTCATGAATAAATGTGCGGAAACCGAAAAGGACGGTGACGGCTCAAGTATGGTTTGGGGTCGTTTTAAAAAAATTGGAGTTGATTTCTTGGTGTTAACCGATGTAATAATGTGAAAGGAATAATAATTAATAATATTACAACTGAATTTTCCAGAAATCATCGGGAATATGGGTCAATTTGCTAAAAACTGTTGTTTTCAGCAAGGCAATGATCCAAAGGACACGTGCTTTTCGGTTCAAATTTGGGTGTTAAAACAAAAATTTCAGTACATGTGGTGCCTACTACAATCCCACGATATGAATCCAATTGAACATTTTTGGAATCCATGTAAAATTAGAACTAGCGAAATGGGCGGTCCCTCCAAGTGGCATGAAGGAGATGTGAGAGTGGTCAAAGGACATTTGGTAGGCTATTCATCCTGAATTGGGGCAACGGTTCACTTACACTATGCCAAATCACATAGGAGAGCTGAAAAAAATCAAAATGCCTGTGGAAATATTATTAAAAAAATTTTAATAAAAATATTTTTTTAAAATAATACCAGGGTGCAAAACTGTAACACTTGGCTTTTTTTACATTTTGCTTTGGCATTTTTCATCTGGCTTATCAAATGGCTTCAAATTTTAACAAAACATAGTTAAATATATAACTAACAAAATAAGACTAAGATCTTTAAGATCCATCGAATATAAGCGAAGATACAGACCGTTGAAATGACCATACCGAAAACGTGTTACAGTTTTGCACGTCAGTGTAACTGCCAAATATGATGTCTCTAGCTCTTACAGTTTCCGAGATTTTGGTGTTCATACGGACGGACATGGCTAGATCGACTCAGCTCGTCGTCCTGATCAAGCATATATATACTTTGTGGGGTCTGCCAGGCCTCCTTCTGCCTGTTACATACATTTCTGAGTCGCACAAACTTAATAGACCCTTTGTGCTTTTTTGAAGTACAGGGTCTAAAAATTTCAGAACCCTAACGTCTGACCGGATGTAACTGACACTAGGAGAATCAGTAAATGATAATTTAACAAAGCTTTGGCACCTGCAGATATTTTAATAAATAATAAAACAAAAAAAACCGGAATGCTACAGTCGGATGCAACAGTGGAAGACATTCCTTTGCAGCAGCATATGCATCCACATAAGTATATACATACAATATAAGAGTACACACACACACAAGTTAACAAACACTCACTTACACACCTATCGCAATTCATAAAACGGAGGCGGTTCTAATATGGGTTCTAATATGGGCAGACGATGCTTTTATTCGGCGATCTGAGTGGGTATTGACACCCTACTGAAATGCAGGCTAATATTACCATCGCCTCCGTCCCACTAAAGAAACGCTTGCTGCTCGTTGAATTTTGCCTCGCATAAGAAACAAAGTCAACCCTCGCGTGGATCTCACTCCCTGGAAAGGCACCCTCAGCGCTCAAATATTGTTTCATTTTCATTGGCAGAATAGCTGGACATAGAGGTGACAGCACGAAATTATCGATATCGCGTGTTGGATAAAAAAAATACTGAAAAACTTTGTGGCGAATGCCATTCCAAAAATACTTGCTACCAATGCCGTTTGAATGTACATTCGGGTCGTATAGGATTTTTTACAGGCAAATATGTAACATTGAGCTCGAATGTAGGAAATGGCTTCGAATGTGCCGAATGTTGCTCTGTAGATTTGTTGATTTCTATTGAATTACTCTAAGCTGATAACAAAATTAAGATTTTTGGGTAATAGGTAATATCTTTACAATCTTGGTTTTAGAATTCCAGTTTGAATATTTATTTGTGAATGACGAAATAATTGAGTTTATTTTTAGGGGTGAGTTCTGTAAGCGCAACTGAGATATCAATACTGCTCTCTATAAAGTTCTATGAGTATGAGGGAAGCGAGTATACTTGTGTTAAAACCAAATTCTTTAACCTTAAATATAACCTTTTAAATCTTTTTCCCACAATTATGTTTGTTGTTTCTGAATTGTTATTTTAAATTGTTCATAATCGTCTTTCCAGATTTTTAATTTTTAGCACTGTAGATTTATTTCTTACTCCAGAAAAATTACTGCATTAATCATTGGAGCGTATAGTAGATCGTGAAGCATGGCTGCAACGTTTGCTGATTCAAAAGTTGTCTCCAGTTATCATGGCACCTGTGGATTGGGCACAAATTAGACTCTGCCTTGATTTGAATTTATCGTGGCGGGCGGCTTTATGATCTCCATATTCTGAAATGGCTCGATTAAGTTGTTTATATATCATTCATTCAAATACTTTAGTTGATTTTATTACTTTCCAAAAACGATCTTTATCGGTGAAAATGAGGCTAGAAGCTCATTTTTGGGAGTTGATTTAAATGAAATCTTGATACCTTTGTGTGAATGTTCCCTGGTTAAAGTAAATACATTAACCCTACTTCCTTAGAGTATCATATTTGATACTTTTTTTTTTATTTTTTGCTTATAACTTTTTTGTTGGTAAAGTTAAACCAAATATTTTTTGTTTCTTGTAAAGAGTAACTAATTATTGATGTTTGGACTATGGTATTATAATTTTGTTAATTTTCTTAATTGAAATAAATCAATAGTTACAAATTCCTTGTTAGGGTCACAAATGATACTACACGAAAAGTCGTTATCGCGAGCGACATCTTTCGGCAAGCCATTCGCTCTGATAAGTTTCAATAACAAAACGGGAAAATAGAAAATAGTTTGCATTTTCTGTAGAAGCAAATGAGAATAAAAAATGGGGGCATTCCCGTTCATTTTCAGCTCACGAGAGTCAATAGAGCAACAGCTCTAACAAGTGCGAATAGTGTTTTATGGGGTGAAGTTATAAAATGTCGCGTATAACTAGATCCAAAAATGTACCTTTATTGCTAAATGACTTGGGTCAATGCGATAGTGATACCGAGGAGGATTTTGAAGACGATGATGTCCATTTACCAATAAAAAATCGCACTGTTCTTTTGCTAAGCACAACACACCACACAAAGAATGTGAGTATTGAAGATCAAAAGAAGCCTATTATGATACATGATTATAACAAGACCAAAGGTGGTGTTGACACTTGCGACCAAATGATGGGAACTTTCTCATGCAAACGAGCTGTAATGCGTTGGCCAATGACCTTATTTTCTTATATGCTGGACATATCTGGTATAAATGCATTTCTCATATATACCAGCATCAAATCAACTTCCTCAAATGAAATTTATAGACATATTTTTCTCAAAAAAGTGGCAAATCTGTTGGTTCAGCCCCATATTCTTCGTCGAAAAGTAATGCCCCACAGTGAAAATGCACTTTCCCTTGTTGAAAAATGAAAACTGAAATGCCTTTAACTAATAGGAAGCGCCTAGCTACAGAGCCAGATCCTCCAGAGCCGAAAATAAGAGCCAGATGCGGTTTATGCCCATAAAAATTGGGGGGGGAAATAAGTATGGAAACTTTTGCTCCAACTGTAAGAAAGCATGTTGTCCAAACCATTATAGGCGTATCAATTTATGTAATGAATGTATAAAAGAAAATTAAAATGTAATTAAAACCTACAAAAATCTTAAATATACATTTTTTTTTAATTCTTAAAAATAATAGTATCATTTAAGACCCTAATATGAAACTAGGGTGAGTTCACAAACAAGGAAGTAGGGTTAAGGGATTGTGCTTGTTAAACGTTTGTAATAAATTGTGAGCGGAGGAGGCGTGGCTACCAGAATTGTCAAATAACATTGATTTACGTATGGTATACACCTACCTACCTATGTACATACATACATTCCAAATTTCCGTTTCAATAGTCTAGGCGTTCATACTGATAGACGGATAGACAGACAAGGGCTAGATCGACTCAGCTCGTAGGTCTCTTGCCTGTTACATACATTTGCACAAAGGTATTATTCCCTTTATAGAAAGTGTGGACAGTAATTAAATAAATTATGCAAATTTAGAGTAAGATAAGCCAAAGCGGTAGTCGCGCTTAAAGCAAAATGAAAAACTGAAACCAAAACAAAATATTCGGAAAAGCTACAGGCGGACGCAACCGACAGTAGGAGACCCTGTACTTAGCATCTCAATATAATTTAATTTAAACAAGTCACAAATTAAAAACACAAAAACAAAAACAAAAATTAAGAAAAAAATGTAAGTTAAAAAGCAAAACTAAAATTAAAAATATATTTATCTACGACCGTCCGACCGCGGGATCGAACCCTCAACCACTCGACTTCAAGACCAACGCTCTACGCAGTTTACAGAATCGTAAGTCGAATCGTAATGAAAATTATGCGTCACTACTTTGTTTATACAAAATCGTAAGCCAGTGACTTTAAAACGGTGAGTGCTGTACGAGTTTAAAAATCACGTTTGCAAATTTGATTTGGGAGGGGAATGAGATATCAAATTTAAAACATAACTTGGCCTGCCTATGTAATACACGAACCAAACAAAAAAGAGTTGAGTCTCTAACTCGTATAGTTTTCGAGATCTCGGTGTTCATACGGAATGACAGACAGAAAAACGGACATGGCTATATCGACTCAGCTCGTCGTCCTGATCAAGAATATATATAATTTGTGGGGTCTGCCACGCCTCCCTCTGACAGATACATACATTTCTGAGTTGCACAAACTTAATAGACCCTTTTGTGCTTTTTTAAAGTACAGGGTCTAAAAACGAAAAGTCTAAACAAAGCTCTTGATCAACAAAAAGAAATGGGAATGACACCTACACATCTGAGAGTGTGTACAAACCGAACAATCTTAACTTTTTTTGTATTTCAAGCACGACATTTCTTGTTCAGATGATTGTATTATTTTTGTACGATGGCCAATGGCCCTTCAATGACTGCCGGACTATGGGTAGAGTGAAAATAAGTTATAGTTAAACTTATAGTGTCTTAACATATACCTATATATGTATGTATATATCTCAATACTATTCAATACTGATTGGTGAAAGTTATGACTATGAAACTCAAAAGCAGCAAAATCAAATGCATTTAAATTGCCAACAAATTAAGAAAATTAACCAACAATTATATCCATTGGACTGAATGAAATGAATTACTTTCTGGAATAGCGTAACCAATTGCATAGCGGAAGTCTAAAAAAGTGTAAAACAGTAAATCATGGACAAAACCTGCAACCTGATGATTGCAGAAGGGTCATATTTAAAAGGTCCATTCAACTCGCCAAACGCGTTACCAATATTACAAACTTTTCTGCCAATGCTAATTAAAATCTAAACAAAAGCAGAGAAAAAAACTCGGAAAGCTACAGTCGGATGCAACCGACAGTAGGAGACCCTGTACTTTCCCCTAACAATACACACACACACGCAAAGTCAGACGCAACCACGCATACACACTTATGTACATACATACATTATAACCATGCTCGCTGCTCTCCCTTGCCTAGTACGGAAACTTTAATATCGAATATCTCCGGTGTTTATTATCCAATTGCGCCACAATTCTCAGCACTGATAAAGGTTACCATAATTGTATGCCAAAGCACTAGTTTGTATCTTTAAAATTGTGGCTGTGGTGGTTTTTGGATTTGGTCATCGCATTTCTGCACTCGATTGGGCTGGCGGAAGCGCTGTTACTCAAATAGCCAGAGAGCACAATAGATCTTTATATGTATCTCTGATAAATAATAATAATAAAATAAAATAAAATAATAATAGCTGCAGACAAGTCAGGTGCAGGGTATTGTTCTGTCAGGTGCTCCCGACTAATCGCAATTTTTTTTTTATTGACTTTATACAAGGAAGTTAGTGACATTTAACATTCATGTCCAAGATGGTGAAAATATGCCTAAAATTGCCTAAAAATTCCTCCATAGAATTTGCCCATTAGATACATATGTATGTACGTATGTATATGTACTATGTATATTGCATGCGGGATGAAGTATTACACATCTACACCCCTTCCTGATAAGCAAATGTTTCACGAAGCAAATACTTTATTGCTTAAATGCGGACAGAGAGACAAACTAAAGTATTTCCAACAATTTTCTGTAATTTCTAAAGAAATGCCTGGGACACAAAATTCAGCTCACATTTTAATCGTGGACACAAAAAATATAAACTAGCTAGTAAACGAGTTGGTTTGCAAATCCAAACCAAAAAACCAAACCGTAGGTGCCACAGAACTTTGAGAGATTTCATTTTTCGTAGACTTAAGCAGGCCATCCACGTTCGAATTTATTCGGCAAACATGTTGTCGAACATGAATTTCATTTGCCACCAGGGCTGCCAATTTGGCTTTTTTCCCGTCAAAACTGGCTTTTTTTGAAGCTCAACTGCGGGAAAAATTTGTGAATTGCGGGAAGCGGCAGTTCTGGCTTTTTTAGAAATTCACTTGGCTTTTTCCCGATTTTTTTTTTGTGTTGTTAATACTTAAGTACAAAATATGAAAGAGTGGCAGCTTTACGATAGTCACTTACAAACAATCCAGAAAATGTGGCGTATACACCAACATCAATTTGATCAAGTGGGACAACATCAGCGATACACAGCTGAACTTTAAAGATTCTGGTGTCAACCGCAGATTTTTTGAGTTGGCAACTGTGGCCATCCAAATGTTGTGTTTGCCCTGGTCAAACGCGGAAATAGAAAGGGCTTTTAGCCAGGTTAACCTAATTAAATACAAATTAAGGAATTCGATAGGCCTCAGCACGACTAACAGCATTCTGTGCATAAGGTAAAGTGTTAATTTCAAGCAAAAGGTATACTGTATTCATTATTATTTTAATATACAGCTACGGTTTGCGAAGGATCGGAAAATGCTGCATATTGAAGTGCCTGCAAATTATCTGCGCATGATCAGCACTAATATGTCAAATAAACAAAATAAATTTGAATTTTTTTGAGATTTTATCGATTTTTGATCCATTTTTTTAAGCTTTTTTTGTTTTTTTTTTATAATTTTTTTAAGCTTTTTTCCCATTCTTCCCGTCAAAAACAGTTTCTTTTTGCTGGTCAAAAGTTGGCAGCACTGCTTGCCACCAACGAGTGCGAACATTTCTCTCGAACATAATTTTTTAGAGCCTGTACTTTAAAAAAGATTGTGCAAGTCCGAAATGTATGTAACAGGCAGAAGGAGGCGTGGCAGACCCCAGAAAGTATATATATTCTTGATCAGAACGACAAGCTGAGTCGATCTAGCCATGTCCGTCCGTCCGTCCGTCCGTCTGTCTGTCCGTCTGTATGGACACTTAGATCTCGTAAACTGTAAGAGCTAGAGACATCATATTTGGCAGTTAGATGCCCCTATTGTGCAATCAGATCAAGTTTGTATTAGATTTTTGATACCTCTCCCCCCTCCCCCAAAAAACGAGAAAAACCACCACAGCTGCAATTTTAAAGGTACAAACTTGTGCTTTGGGATACGATAATCTTTATCTGTGCTGTGAATTGTGGCTCAATCGGAGATATTCAAGATTCAAGGGACACCGAGACTGCAATTGCCTTAATGGCAAAAGTGATTTTTTTTAGAAAAAAAAAAAAAATTGCGGAAAAATAAAAAAAAAGAACTATGTCGATGAAGCAATGGTTCGCAAAGCGCCAAAAATGCACCCATACAAATCTTTTACAGCAAAAGGAAAGCGCGCGCACGTCTTTGCGCAAGAAAATTGGTTTAAAAATGATGTTCGCGCCAACATTGTCATCCACTGTCGAACATGTTCAGGCGAACACAGCGAAGATAGAATAATTTCTATTTCTGTCGAACAAAACGTCGAACACGAAATGTGGACCCGAACACTACCACCAACGACGAACATTTCGTTGTCTGCTTTAAGGAGAAGCGACGCTGCTAAACGGGACCGGCAAAAATACGTTGCCACCGGTTACAAAAAATAATGTGCTAAAATGTATTCTTGTTTTTATCTATGTCTTCGAAGTCGACAATAAACTATTAATATTATATTAATTAAGTCGAAATATATAAATACACCAACCACTCTTAATTTTAATGAAAAAAATTCAAATATTTTGCCCGCCAAAAACTGTTAAGTTGTATGGCATCCTTGCGTTCGTTTTAGTTGTGTAAACTCTTGTTTGATTTTTCTGTGATTGGCAAATTGCCTTTATTTATATTTGAGATGTATTGAAGATTCAAAATAAAAATTAATTATGCCTCTTGCAAGATTCCTGGCCATTGGTCAATTGCGGAGAGAAAAGTTGGCTGATGAAAACAGGAGCATTTTGCCAAACACAGTAGACAGCATGATAAGAATTCGCGACGTAATTGCAAATTGCCTACAAAGGCGTTTACAACTAATTATAAATAAAAGAATAAAAAATATACTATTATTTCCCTACAAGAGTTTTCCCCTGTGGATCAAACATTGCATAAATATAAAAATAAAATTTTAAGCAATTTTTTGAAAGTTACATTTTGGAGCATTTTCAAGTTGTGCTCTTCTTCTTCCTTCGACTTTCATTCCCAGATATCACAAGCAGTACACGTTGCCACTCAATAAAAAAAAGGTGTGCTGCGGTAATTATATTTAATACGCACTGCACACTGATTACGGCTGCAATTATGTTAACTTAATTTACAATTTTTTATGTTCGTTTAACACAAAAGCCATTAAAATAAAGTGACTTATTCTAGGCTCCGAATAATTGTATATTATTCCAAAACTAGGTGGCATCTCTTTTGCACGTTAACACCGAACGGCATACTGCACACCAAATTTAATAGAGATTTTGTAATGTTAAAAATAGAGTTACATCTCATATGCATAATAAGTATTATATTTCTGAAATTGAGCAAACCTCTACCTATAATGATAATGATTTCAAAACCAGCGCGAACATGTGTTAGTGACACCTACAACCAACAAAGGTTGATTTTCGGTTGGTTTCGATTGCTGTGGCACCCCTGAATATATTTAACATGAACATAAATATGATTAGTAAGAACCTCCCAAGCTAGGACATGCCTTCCGCCGCCGACTTGGACACTGCCCTCCAGATCATCACATCGATCATATTATTAGCACCATGCATGCGCTCAGTCTTTATGCCTGCAACTTTGAAATTGTGTATGTGCGAGTATTTGTTTCTGTGTTTGTGTGTACGCGTTATTTGTATGTTTATGGGAATGTGTAAGCACAACGTTGCGACATCGCAGCGTCTGCTGCTGCTATCGACACCAGAGGCAAAGCAAAGTATAGATCCTCATACTGTCGGCTACGGCAGACTGTAGCCTGTCTTACTTTTTAGACCCGGTACTTTAAAAAAGTACAAACGGGTTTATTAAGTCTTGATCAGGACGACTAGCTGAGTCGATAGAGCCATGTCCGTCTGTCCGTCGGTATGAACACCTATGTAGATCTCGTTATTTGTAAGAGCTAGAGACATCATATTTTGCAGTTAGATGCCCCTCATCCCCCATCCTCATCAACAAACTGCAAAAAACCACCACAGCGATCATTTTTAAGATACAAACTTCAGCATACAAAGAGCCTATAGTAACCTTTATCTGTGCTGTGAATTGTAGCCCCATTGGATAATAAACAGTAAAGATATTGATATTCAAGATTCAATTTCCTGTACTAACCAAGAGGAGAGCGGTGCAAGCATGCACATAATGTATGTACAAAAGTGTGTATGCGTGGTTGCCTGTGGTAGTGTGTATGTGTGAGTTGTTAGTGTGTGTGTGTGTGAGTACTCGTATACTCTTTGTATATAAGATCATATATATGCATATACATATGTATATATTTATGAGTATGCATATGGTGCTGCAAAAGAAAGTACAGAGTCTCCGACTGTCGGTTGCATCCGACTGTATCTTTCCGGTTTTTTAGATTTTGGACCGGTTGCCTCCCATTTAGCACAATACTTTTCAAGGACTAAGGTCCTTCTGCAGCCTTCTGAAGAGTGACCCAAGTGAGGTGCTCAGTTCCCCCTTTCGATTGATGGGATGGGTGCCTGCCTACTAATCGGTATGTTTCTTTATTATTTTTCAGTTACGATGTCAAAATAATCAGCTTTTCAGAGCACAAAGTTTAAAGAGAGTGGTGAGCACATTATCAGCAACACTTTCTACACGAAGCGCAAAGAACTCAGTGATCTCAGTAAGCTTCAAATTGGGCTAAGTGTTGCTGTTATTTGGGTTAACACATTACTCGTTAGAAAATGAAAATAAAAAGAAATAACATTTATTATTAACTCATTCCTTACAATTAATTAAAAGAAATTGATTCTTCACCAAAGATCGGCAAGACCTTAATTCAAATTGGGTCAACATCTGGCATAAACCAACAAGTTTCGTGTGATTGTATAGACGATTCTTTAATTTATTAGAGCTTTTTTTATCATGTGTATCAAAAAAAGCATCTGATTTCATTAAGAATAAGTAGATCAACTATAACTAACGAATAAAATCAAAATTTTTAAGCAGGCTATTTTCTTATCGAGTATTTATAGTCTGTGTATATATATAATTGTCGGTTGCGCCCGACTGTATGTAAATATATTTCAGAGGTGATTGTGGCCGACGAGTGGTGAGTAAAAGAGCACCGTTGGAAGAGATGACGGTTACGCTTGACGGCGACCAAAACAATTACAACTCCATGCTTTGCAGTGATGTTGTTTTTGCTATTGCAGTTGCAAGTGGTAATTTGCAACATGCAACAGATCTGCCAACATCGGTGGTAGCTACTAAAACAATGAAAACGCAACCCATCGGATTGCCAATCAAAATGGTTAACATATTGTGGAAAGCCTTAATGCACAACAGCCAAACAGCGTGAAACAACCAATGTGAAAAAATACAACCACAGTTATTGTGGAAAAAACAATACAGAATGTTTATACAGTGGGGTCAACAGTAGGAGGACCAAATAGCAGGTCATAATAAACACATAATAAGTTTGAAAGGGTTTCTATTTGATAAAAAATTTAAATCTATTTTAGTTTTTTAAGTGGATACTTTTAGACCCTGTACTTAAAAAAAGTACAAAGGGTTTATTAAGTTTGTGCAAATGACATTTGTGTGTAACAGGCAGAAGGAGGCGTGGCAGACCCCATTAAGTATATATATTCTTGACCAGGACGGCGAGCTAACCGAGATCTCGGAAACTATAAGAGATAGAGACTCAACTCTTTTTGTTTGATTCGTGTATTACCAATCAAATTTGCTAAAATGTTCTTAGCATATACAGTTTTAGAGTCACTGTCTTCCTTCTTTCTTCCTTCATGAATAAAGCTTTAGATTCTTTGAATATTTGGTGCGATTTGCAGCCCAATCGGATAATAAACACCGGAGATATTGGACAATTTTATATACTAGGCATATGGCTGGGGGAGGGGGGAAGCTACAGTGTACCAGGGCACTAGGGAGTATGCGTGATTTTTGATTGTGAGTATGAATGTCTGTATGAGTATTGGTTATTGTTTGTATTCGAGCGTATATTTGTATGTACAATGTACATATATGCTGCTGCTGTTATCGACTCCCAAGGCAAATCGAAGTACAGGGTCTCTTACTGTCGGTTGCGTCCGACTGTAGCTACAGTGTACCAGGGCACTAGGGAGTATGCGTGATTTTTGATTGTGAGTATGAATGTCTGTATGAGTATTGGTTATTGTTTGTATTCGAGCGTATATTTGTATGTACAATGTACATATATGCTGCTGCTGTTATCGACTCCCAAGGCAAATCGAAGTACAGGGTCTCTTACTGTCGGTTGCGTCCGACTGTAGCTACTTTTTTCTTTAAGTAAAGCGGAATTACGATGCTATAACCGATATATAACACAGATTTTAATACAATTTCCAGGATAGCTTGATATAGGGCTAAAGAATAAATTTGCCTTACGGTCAACTTCTACATATATTCCAAGTTGTGCTTGTTATAAGGTTTTATTTAATTGTTGGCGAAGAGAGCACGTCATAAACAATTTGAAATAAACTTCATCTGAAACCGGGTACAACTCCTTCAGACAGAAGGACGGACAAACAAACAGGGGTAGATTGACTCGGCTCGTCACCCTGATCAATAATCTACATTGTACTTTGTAAGGATGCCGTGCCCCATTCCGCCTGTTACATGCAGTTGCACACATTGTTGCTTAGTGTTGTGGAAGTTGCTGGCCAGATGCCCTAGTGCAAGTCCAATAAACCCTCAATCCCGTTCTGCTAATAAGCTAAGTGAACAAGGCTTTAATGGCCTTGGAATACATTATGGCAGCCAAAACCATCATTAACTCGCTCCACGGCTTGTCGCGCCCATTGGATGATCTAATCACTGCAACATTTAACACTTAATTGTGAGACAACGACGAGTGCGATTATACTCGTATACGAACAGAAATCCAAACACTGCGGTTGTGGTAGAGAAATGCGAGCGATGATAAATCACATAAAACCAAGCTGCAATAGAAGTGTGGGTTGGTTTGAATTGATCAGATTGAGTGAATGAGCAAAACTGAATCATCTTTAATTACAATGCACTAGTAGATGCATATGATCATATGTATACTTGTAATCCAGGTGATATTTGTTATTATTTTATATTAGGCGAGTGTGAAAATAGAAATCATGTCATCCAGAATATGGATTTCTATATACAAATATGTACATATATACATACATGAGTTGGAAATTACTAAATGTAAATAAATACTAAATGATAGAAATTAACTGCATCCCTATAGACTGCGAAACCATACGATATACTTACTTATTTAGCGTTATCGACAGAGTATAACGTAAAAAATATTCCACATAACGCAAACTTTTTACTCGTAGGTTGATAATCCACATCGAATGATTCCAGGGAATGCATGCAGTAGAGAGAGCGCCTACGCCGGGCGTGGCAATGGAGGAGTAAGTACGTCCCTGTAACTAGCGACACCAATACACAAAGCACCACAGAGCACCACAGAGCGACACACAGGGAGAGAATAAAGAGAGCAGTGTAAAGCTCAAGTAACTTTTTTAACTTTTCTTTTAGCACATATTCTTTGATATCTTTCTATTTCTTGTACACGTTTGTTATTGAAAAACTTTTCCTATTGCCAGACAGTCACTTTTTGTTGTGGTCCAACACTCTGAGCCACTTTTTACTATTATTAATTTTTTATACTCGTATCTCTTTTTGCGTTCCCGCAGCTCGGAAACGAACGCGCATTAAGAAACAATAAGCAAAAGCAACAAATGTATCTATGTATGTACTTATGTACTTATGTATGTATATAACTGAACGGAATTATGATGTTGTTGACTGCGCGATCCGCTTGGAAACTGGCGAAACTGGCAACGCTGACGACGTTTCAAAAGTGACTGAAAAGCGTCCAAAGAGAGTCGAGCTGCGTCAGCGGTCACACCAACGGCACGCCAAGCGCAACGAAGCTGCAAACGTGTCTTAAACGGCTAAAAGTTGTGCAGGTAAGCAAACACGAAGAAGGCCGAGAGCCGAGAGAGGGAGAATGAGCAGTTACAGAGAGCGCAACTGAGAGAGATGGTGAGAAAAAGAGCGATCACCTGCAGACAGCAATTGTAGGAAAGTTTAAGAACGAATAAACTAAGAAGAAGAAACTGGTTATGTTGCTTTTGCTTCTTGTCGGACCCGGCACAATTCCGTTCATACTAACTTTAGACCTGTCTGAAGCTCCCAGCAGCCCGCAGAAGACTCAAAACGCTGGCCAAGGTTAATAACATCGCTGCAGCAGACGCCACAACTGCAAATACCAATTACACATAACTTAGCATGTGTACATATGTGTGTGTGTGTGTGTGTACATACAGGCGATATCAATGGTAGCAGTAGTTAGGAAGTAGTTTTTCAACAAAACTCGTACATATATCTAGGCATACATACTCCGGCGTAGATCAGGGATTGTTTCTGGGTCTACAATGTGGCTCCAGCATGTCTTCATTGCCTATTTTGTGTTATGCTGTATTACTTGGAGCACTTTATTTTACATTTGCAGTAAAAAAAAACCTTAGGGATGTAGGCACTAGTATTTTCTCTCGGTGTCATCACCAGTAGGTACTAGGTGCGAAGGTGAACTACACCAAAACTTAATGGTAGCAATCTGAGCAGTAGTGGACAGCAAACTGTCATGGAAACTCAATGTGGAAGAGAGGGTTAAGAAGGCCACGAGCATGCTTTACGCATCCAAGCAGATGCTGGGCAGCACCTGGGAGCTTTCACTCTCCCTGATGCTTTGGACGTGCAGAGCAATAGTTCGACTCCTATGCACGCTATACTGCTATACGGTGTCTTGGTCTGGTGACCGGCGACTAAGAAATCTACCTACGTTAAGGCACTAGGCAAGTTTCTTCGACAGGCTCTGGTCTGTATCGCAAGGGCGCTGAGTCCCCACCGAGAGCCTTGGAAGCAATTCTGAATATTGATCCCCTGGACACCTACGCTCAGCTTCTGGCGTGGAAGACGGCCCAACGTCTCTCGGCCCCGAACAGCATGGCAATTCAAGGATACGAACATAGCACAGCAGGAAAGGACGCAGTGGTCACAACTGACGACATGATTCCGAAAGCCAAACAGCTGGCAACAGCAGATGGCCACGCAGGAGGGAAAGTCTACAGTACAGAGCTCAACAGACTCGCCGGACCTGTGCACGCCTATTCGCGGAAACGGCCAGCGTCTTTCCCCGCTGGCATCAAGGAACGGCTGCACAGCAGGATTGGCGCGTATCGCAACGACGCAACCGATCGCTGGCAACAAGCGAGATATGGCACACATATACTGTAGGAGGCAGCCAGGCAGCGAACAGACGCCGGCCATGGCCTATCACGGAGCCCCCTGAGGCGCAGTGGCGCTCCAACAGCAACGATGGAATCCTGTGCGCCGGCAGAAGGGAGGAAGCACTGTGTGCGTTAGGCGCTTTTAAAAATCTACTGATTGTCAAGCCACCTAGGTATTGAGGGTAATTGGATGGCAAGGATGGCACCAAGCTTGCTAGCAATCTCATGGAGGATGTGCACTTTCAGGTCACTGTACTAAATTATGGAGGATCAAACAGCATCTGAGGTGCACAACAGATGGAAATCCTCGGAAGGCTGCAGAGTGGCGAAGGCCATGTGCGATACACCGAATCATCACTTGACTAACTACCTATGGTGGGAACTCATGCGAAAAGTTTGGGCTTAGCAGTCAACGATGACATCAGGAAGTGTTTAATACCAGGGATAGCGGACACACTGGAGCACATTCTCTGTATGTGCTGGAACACTAATAAGATCCTGCATAAGATTCCTAGGGAAACCACCATTCTCCAGACGTAGACCCAACATGAGGGTTATTCCACCACCGGTGTTAGTAAGGTTACTAATGTGTGTGATTAGTGTCGACATCAGTTACTCATTATTTGAATAATATAGTATTTTGATGTCTTAAGAAGTTTTTAGACCCTGTACTTGAAAAAAGTACAAAAGGGTCTATTAAATTTGTGTAACTGAGAAATTTATTTAACTGGCAGAAGGGGGCGTAGAATATGCATTTCATCTTGTATATACATATGTATGTATATAAAGTAGTTCGTTCTGACTGTCTGAGTGATCTTCATCGCACAGCCCAAACGGTAAGATATAGCGACCTAATTTTTTCGCAGAATAATTGCTTATGACCCTTAGATGCACGTTAAGAGAAATATGCAAAACTCCTCCCCCTTCTAACCGCAAAGAGCAACTGTAGCCACAATTTTAAATATAGAAACTTACAGGTTAATTTATAAGTAGCTATTGGCTACGTAAATCTATTCTGAAAATTTCAGCCTAACTAATCGATGCGCATTTTCTCCATTGTACTAAAAGCAACCACACATCTCTCTGGATAGAGCCAAATCAAATACCGCTGACACTGGCGACGACTGTGATATAATGAACCTTGGGAGGTCGTGGGAGTAAGGTGAATTCAAAGAGTGTATCGTCCATTGGACAGGAAGAAAAGTATGTTTTATTAGTTAAAAAGCCCAGCAGTTACGGTCTCAAAGAGTCGCAAAAACGTTTGGCGCTAAGTTTGAATCGGTGCTTACAGATTACAGTTTTTTTTTTATCATGAAAAAAGGTAAACCTATTTTAATATAGTTTAATATGCGAATGTTTGTAGATGGAATTAAAATCTTGTCTAGAAAAAAGAAACTACTCCTTACTCCAAAAAGCCATATATGTATGAATGTACATAGAATGACAACAATGCAAAAGATATAGAAATTGGGCCAACTCCAAGAGCTTTGTTGGTCAGTACATACGCAACAGCTCTTTAACAGTTACAAAAGAGTTCCCATTATATTATACATTTGAGTACATGTCTTTAAAAATTATCTCAAAAGCTTAAATTTTATTTATCCCTTGTATCCACTGCTTAAAACAATAAAAATTTACAAATATTGGATGTAAATATAGTTATAGAATTTACTTTCAAGCAGTTATTTTAATTTATTTAAATTATTTTTACTGCTAACAGAGTCGTATTCCCATAACTATCGGTAAAATAACACAAGGCTGACACATTTTTGATAGAAAATCGTTTTACAAGACTGTGCATTCTTTGGTCGCAGCTCTCACTAGTCCCAATTTCAAACCCAACTGACAAGATTTTGTATGGGCTTAAGACCAGTTTTAAGCAAAAAGTCCCAATTATAATCGACTTAAAGAGCAAATTTAATATAGGGATTCCTGAAACTGATTTTGATTTGATTTTGATTTGCTTTTAGATAATCAAAATCAGTTGACGGAATGACCTTTTTTGGGCACTGATTTGATTTTGATTTGCTTTTGATTTTCAGAACATCTGGCAGCCTTGCCAAGACACTGTTCCTCTTTCTCTTCAAATTCTAAAACATATTTAAAACTTTAAATAATTCAGTAATTTATTATAAAATTGCAGAATGCTTACAAATTATTCCATTTTCAAATAGCTCTAATAAACTCCAAGTGTTGCCACTAGTTTTCTACATAGTAAACGGTCACACAAGGGTGAACGGTCTCACAGCAAGATAATCAAAATCAAAATCAGCTTCGGAGCTGATTATGCTAAAACTTTTAGTGTGACCGTCATTTCCGTACTTTCTTTGGTCACACACAAAATTTTGTATGGAACAGCTGCGAACAGCTGATTGTCATAATCAAAATCAAATCAAAATCAAATCAAAATCAGTTTCAGGAATCCCTATAATGAAAAAAAAGTAACATGGCCAACACATAAAAAAGTGCCAATTTTGGCGCAAAAACGCCAGGTGTGGCATCCGAGCCATTTTAAAATATTGTTTGCTCTCTACGCTCGTTGCACCTTGGTTTGTTTACCTATTATGGCCCGAGTAACAATAAATTTCCGTCGGTAAGCTTGCAAACGTGTATAAGTCCGAGCTAACCACTAAGCCACAATTTCATCGAACATCGAGCGAATTGCGGCGTTGCCACCTCATGTTCAAATGTATTAGTATTTCTGGGCATCAAGCTCTTAAAAATGCCATACGTGAATTCGCGATAATATTCGTTTTTTCAATAGACCGTCTCCAGAAATAAGATGCCGTGCTGGTACTATGACAAGAAAGAGCTTCGCGAGACACCATCCATCCTGGATAGTATTACATACGAAACAGAACGGCGTTATCGCAAAGAAGGTGCACGATTTATCATGGAGTGTGGCACCAAAATGGGACTCGGTCATAACACAATGGCTACCGGTGTCGTGTATTTCCATCGGTTCTACATGTTTCACTCCTTCAAAAGTTTCCCCCGCTACGTAACAGCTTGTTGCTGTCTTTTTCTCGCAGGCAAGGTGGAGGAGACGCCAAAGAAATGCAGGGACATCATTAAAACAGCACGCGCAATTTTGAACGACAATTATTTCTATTCCTTTGGAGATGACCCCAAAGAGGAAGTAATGACACTGGAGCGCATTTTACTACAGACGATCAAATTTGACCTGCAGGTGGAGCATCCCTATACCTTTTTGCTGAAGTATGCCAAATGCTTTAAAGGCGATCAACAAAAGCTGCAAAAAATGGTGCAAATGGCCTGGAACTTTGTCAACGATTCACTGAGCACAGTGGTCTGCCTGCAATGGGAGCCGGAAATCATAGCCGTTGCCCTAATTCATTTGGCCAGCAAACTGAGTAAATTTACAGTACTCGACTGGCTGGGCAGGCAGCCGCAACACCAGCGCTGGTGGGATATGTTCGTATCGAATGTTACAATGGAGATATTAGAGGATATCTGTCACCAGGTTCTCGACCTCTATCAGAGTACACAAAAGGAGGGCCAAGATGCTAATAGTCCTCCCCAGAAGCCGCCCAGTCGAGCAGACAGCCCCACAACGAATATCAAATCACTGGAACTCAAAGTCGATTGTCCACCTCCTCCACTACAGTCCAGTGGCAATGGCGGTGGAAACGGAAGTGAATTTAACAATATACAAAACATAAAATCCCTGGCTACTATTGTGCCCGTTGGCGTGGTCTCGATACCTCCGCCCAGTGATGTAATGCCTCTGTCAGCAGCATCAGTTGTCCCCAGCGTTGTAACAGGAAACACAGTTGGCGCACCACTACCACTGCCCCCGGGTAACCTCAACAGCAATACTTCCAATTATCATATGTATCATGCACCGCCACCACCTCCACCGCCAGTGGTACCCATGCCACCGTACGCTGCCAATGCATGGACTCAGCAGCCTCCGCCACCATCCCACTACACAACGGCAGCTCCACCCCCGCCCATCCCACCTAGTTTAGTTCCCGGACCGGGCCAAATTGGGGGTCAGACTTCTGGATACTATCAGAATGCCGGACGCCAGACGCAGCAACGATACCAATAAAAGTACGAAGTATCTAAAACAAAGAACATTTCATTTACGAAAAAATTAATAAAGCGTAATTTTATTAAAACAAAACATCTGTGTGCTCACCGCTGTACTGCATGAGATTAGGGGTCAGGCTGAAGTCGAAACTACGTACTCTTGTGGGTTCTGTGTGCATATGAATGTACCGTTGAAAGACGCGATTCGAGGGCAACTTACATTACAAATGTGTTTTCTTTATCAGGCACTGCTCAATGATTATTTTTCTATTTATAAGGGAATCACCCACTTAGAATCGACAAATCGATCCTCTTCGGCCAATCTTTGAATGAATACTTGATTTTTATGGATTTCTTGAATGATAATTATGAATTTTGAGTAATTTTATTAGATTCAAAAATAATCTATACTTGTGAGCAGAAAAATAAAACTAAAAAAAATAAAATAAATATAACATTATTGGTTTTGAATAAAATAATCATTCATAGCAGTCCCTGATTTCTATTTAGTTTACAATCTTTGCTGTATATACGGTTTATGTGGGTTCTTATGTATGTTTATTAATCTTTTGTGATGTATGCATATTATTTTATGTAAAGATTGCATTACAACACATATATTTACGTATGTCGTCTAATTATTACTTGCCAAATTAGCTCTGCTTGTTCTCATCCGCTAGGAGAGAGAGTAGTTAATGCGCGGCTGCTCAAAATGATTGTAAGTGAATCGGTCTCTTCATGATGCACAAAATTTTAAATCATTTATAGATCCTCAAAAGGGAAATAAATACCACTCACAATCAAATACTGTTTACTTTCTAAACTGATGACAAGCGTTGAATGAAACGGTAGCGTAATTAACATTTATCAGCAGTCGCGTAATACAATAGAAATCTGTTATACTTCATCACAGTATTAGAAGCTTGACGTGCTACATAATACCTTTAGGCACAAAATAAGTTTCTTAAATCTATCTCTATCAAGCTGTAAACATATTATTAACAAAAGAGATTCTATTCAGATCCCAACCAGTGGCAATTTACAACAGAATCAGTCAGTATGTCATCCCATTTCTAGTTTGTGTTTAGTTAATTTAATATTATGGAAATAAATTAAAGAGTAAGTAGTTAATTCACATCTTTGAGCTTAAGTCATCAGTTTACTATACATACTTTAACATACAATTACAATTTCAGCCGACACCAAGGCAGTTCCATTAATCAGCGAATTTGCAGTGTTATGTGATGAACAAAAAACAAAACGCAACCACGCATAAAAATTCATTTAATGATGAGGGGTACCCCGAATATGCCTCTCCTAAGGTTTTCGCGTCAAAGTTAATTCTCCACAGAAGTAATACTGTGGTATCATTATAACATCTGGTAAGGTCAATCGGGTGGATGAGATTAGAGTGGATGCGGCAGCTGAGGCGGATGTTGTTGCCAATTGTTGCTGCTGAGGTTGTTGAGCATGGCGTAAAATGTGTCCAACTTTACCTAAAATTCGCATTACGTATGTTTTAAAAGGTTAGATTTTGATTTTCTCAGAGCTTTACCCAACACATTGGCGCGATGGAAGCGTGCATCCAGTTGCTGTAATACGTTGAGATCAGGATGGCGTTGCCAGGCTGCCAGAATGTCGGTTACTTTAACGGGTACCATGGCTGCATTGTCAGCGTTGTTCTATAGGGTGAGAGAAATTTTAATTATAAAGGTAAACTTGAAGAAAAAAATAAATTCTAGGAAAATTAAAAATAGTACGTAAATGATGTACATATGAATAATTAATTAGATTCAAGTGGATATATCCCAGGTGAAATGTAAGCCACCAATCTTGCACTGCCATAAAAAATAATGAAAACGAAGAGTCTGGCAGGAAAGTAATAATCTATTGCATCAGGAAACTTAATCTAAATAAGTAAAATATTAACATTTAAAGTGAGTATGTTTCCCTGACAGTATGTACATATATTACCTGCTTGAACTGCGCACTGAGCTGTGGTTGTTTTTGCGGTTGCTGCTGGATAATCAGGTCAATCAGTTTTCTAAGCTTCCGATGATTGCACTGCCGCTTTGAGACTTGCAACATAAGATGCTTCAAATTACCCTTCTTTGGCGATGTTGCTATATGCTGCTTCTCGAAGTATCCATGTATTAGCGAAGCACTGTAGGAAATGTGAAGCTTGTCCAGCGCCCGCACCAGCTGTTCCTCATTCAACTGCGCCGTGGACAGACGCACTATTAGCGGTTCAGCCGAAAAGCTTGGCTTGAGAATCTGTTTCACAAAATTTACAAAATTTAAAATCAGTATAAAAGCGTCCTTAAGCGGCACTAAACATAATCAATCTAGTAATTATTATTAACATATCTTTTTGAGCTTACTTTAATTTTTTAAATTACCTGCATGCCGCCAAAATTATTATCACACGAAATAAACCTTTGGTTGTAATGACCCAACTTGCTCGTTGCACCACCACCAGCCGGGTTGTGCCAGTTGAAGAGTCCGCCAAACTCATCTAAGTAGCTGGGGGAACCACTTCGACATCGGGTCTGTTCGGCGCGTGCATAGAGCGATAGACTACTTCCACGTCCGCCAATACGACGTCGGCACTTGGGACAGCTGCTCAAATCTAAGACCTTACCAATGGTGTTGGCCAGAAACTCCTTTTCTAGGCAATCCAGACAATTCTCCTCGCCGGTGCTTAAATCAAACTGAGTCGAATTGCTGGCCATTGTGACGGCGGTACTGGCAGCGACCACAGCTACCGCCGCCACAAGCATGGGCGCCACATCAGATTGCTGTTGCTGAGATGAAGAGGAAACGGCTCGAAAATCTGTGCAGCTAATGCAGCGTTCATCGAAACTGGGCTGCGGGCGGCGTGGCTTTGATGAGCTAGACGCGCAGGTTTTGCTTGTTGTGGATACCAACGAGGATGAGGTGGAGAAAGTACTCAGACGTTTGGGTTTAGCACCAGTAAGCTTGCAGTTGCTCCTTGGCTCCTCACAAGCATGGCTATGCTCGATAGGTACACTTGTGCTGCGACTAAAGCTGCTATATGCCAGGGTGTTAGGCAATGAGTGCGCTAGTGTGCTGGGAATATCTTCAGTGGGTACATCTACAAAATCTTCATCATCTTTGGAACAGCCAACACCCCTGCTAAAGAGTTCGTCTCCATCCACATCCAAGTCAACATCTGTGTCTGTTTTGATCTGATCCAAATTGAGACTTATTCTGGCAAATTTTTTGCTTATACGCTGAAGTGCCTCCTGTGGCACCGGCAGCATTATTTCTTCAACAGGTGAACTGTATAGCTGACGTGCAGGCATCTGAGTAGGCTTCGCCGACATATGCCTACCACTTGTATGCAAGTGACTGTAGTCACGTTCCATTAATAGTAGATTGGCATGCGTTGCGTCCTGTGCAGTGACAGCAAACTCTAGCTCCGATGATGGATCTGGTTCAAAGTCCATTTCCAGAAAATCTGTCTCATCATCACGCACCATGCCGAAATCCATGTTGCGTCCACCCCTGCCAGTGCTGGCATCCAGCGCTGCCATGTCAAAGTCAGCAGCATCTCCGCGATAGGCATAAACGCAATCATCTGAGTTAAGCGATATCTGTTCAGCCTCAACATTTACATCCACATCATCATCGTCAAGGAGTATCAGATTGTCAGCATAGTAATTATCGCTGGCGTAGCTGAGATTCTCCGAGGAGTTATTCATTGAGGTGCGGCTGGAGCTAAGGCCGCCGACAGCCGCATCGGTGGGCGAGAGTGCAGAGGCAGAGGCAACGACTGCGGCTGCTGCAGCCGCAAAGTCGCAGTTGAGCGGTGATAGTGCGCCGAGTGCGTAGGCAGCGTCGACGCAGATGCCATTCAGCTATAGGAAAAAAATGGATCATTACAACAACAATAAACAATGACAAATGCGAGAAATGAACAAAGCATGGTAGCTGGCTAATACCCTGCACTGACATATACATATATTCACACATACACATGCCAACAAATACACATGCACGAAAAAAATAACACTTGCTTTATCGGTACTGGCCGCTGCAGCACCGTCGCATTCTTCATTTTCTTCTGTGTCTCCTCCGCCTTCGTCCTCGATGTGTGCAAAAGTGGGCGTAACTGTAGCCGTTGTAGCTGCTGATGATGATGATGTTGTTGTAGCTGTTGATGTTGTTTCTGCTCCCGCGGCAGCTGCTGCCGTGGTCTGTTTAGGTTTTGCCTTTGCCATAGTCTTTGGCTGCCTTGTCTGCTGCTCGCAATCGACGTGACTATTAAAATTATGTGTCGAGTTAAACCCCAACAGGTTGTTATTATTTAAGTTAAATCTCCACAAGCCATCTTGCTTTAATTCATTTATTTTAATTTTATCTTTGCTAAAACCGAAAAGATAATCGTTATCGCTCATGTCCTAACCGTTATCGTTATCGTTCACGGATTTCTATGCTTGAGAGATGCTGTCACACTCGAAAAAAAGGGGAGAGAAACTGGGCGCTGTTCGAAGCGCACTCTCATTTGTTCGATGTTCGATTCAGAACGGCGAGCGGGCAGTACTTCCAAGTTAGCTTTTTTTTGGTCAGATCTGGCTTATTTTAAAGTTCAATTTGGGAAAAATTTAAACATCGAGTGGCGAGAAATATATATTGTTATTCTGATGTCTTTTCTTTAGTTTTTACCGAAATGTCTTTGTTTATAATTGACATTTAATCAAATAGGTAACAAAGTCAAACTTTCGTGATCAATAACCCGATATTTTATACAAAAATCACTATTCTCCCAACATTTTCGTGCGGATAGAACGAACGAACTTAATCTTTGAATTGAACTTAAATATAGCTCTAAAAGAAAAGCTGGAAAAGAATCCATTGTGGTAATTATTGATGTTTTCGATATTGAAATTTTTGCTAATTCGACTAAAGCGTTTTAAACACTGCTCAGGATAACCCTCAACCAAATCTTATGAAATCAGCTAGGTTTTGCACACATTTGAATTAAATAATAATAATCTCTGTAAGTTTTCCATTTTTTTTTTAGAAAATTTAAAAACATACAAATTGACTTTATTGCTTCAGTGTATATTTTTTACTTCCTCTGTATGCATTGCATACATATGCATTCGCATTCGTCATCAGCTGGTTTTGACGTTCTTATTAAAATTTTGCATATTAAAAATTATATTATAGGGATTCCTGAAACTGATTTTGATTTGATTTTGATTTGATTTTGATTATGACAATCAGCTGTTCGCAGCTGTTCCATACAAAATTTTGTGTGTGACCAAAGAAAGTACGGAAATGACGGTCACACTAAAAGTTTTAGCATAATCAGCTCCGAAGCTGATTTTGATTTTGATTATCTTGCTGTGAGACCGTTCACCCTTGTGTGACCGTTTACTATGTAGAAAACTAGTGGCAACACTTGGTGTTTATAAGAGCTATTTGAAAATGGAATACTTTGTAAGCATTCTGCAATTTTATAATAAATTACTGAATTATTTAATGTTTTAAATATGTTTTAGAATTTGAAGAGAAAGAGGAACAGTGTCATGGCAAGGCTGCCAGATGTTCTGAAAATCAAAAGCAAATCAAAATCAAATCAGTGCGGAAAAAAGGTCATTCCGTCAACTGATTTTGATTATCTAAAAGCAAATCAAAATCAAATCAAAATCAGTTTCAGGAATCCCTATAATATGTATGTATATTAAAAAAAAACTCGGAAAGCTACAGTCGGATGCAACCGACAGTAGGAGACCCTGTACTTTCCTTTGCACACACACACGCTAACACTCACACAAGCACACATAGCGCAAAGTCGCATGCAACCACACATACGCTCGCGCTGCTCCCCCCTTACCTAGTACTGGGAATTGAATCTTGAATATCTCCGGTGTTTATTATCCGATTGAGCCACAATTTATAGCACGGATAAAGATTATCATAAGAATTTCGTATGCCAAAACACAAGTTTGTATCTTTAAAATTGTGGGCGTGGCAGTTTTTCGCGGTTTTTGGGGGAGGGGGGGAGGTATCAAAAATCTAAAACAAACTTGATCTGCTTGCGCTATAGGGGCATCTAACTGCCAAATATGATGTCTCTAGCTCTTACAGTTTCCGAGATCTAGGTGTTCATACGGACAGACAGACAGACGGACAGACAGACGGACAGACAGACGGACAGACGGACATGGCTAGATCGACTCAGCTCGTCGTCCTGATCAAGAATATATATACTTTATGGGGTCTGCCACTCCTCCTTCTGCCTGTTACATACATTTCGGACTTGCACAATCTTAATAGACCCTTTTGTACTTTTTTAAAGTACAGGGTCTAAAAAACCAAAATTAATGATTTGTTGGAGATTATTTTAATGTTGAAGGACGGATTCCTTGCAATTAATAAAGCAATACAAACAATTATTACAATTATTCTATTAGAAATTCAGAACCTTTACTGTTTGGCAATGCAGAGTAAAAATTTTATAGAAAATTAAAATACAAATAAATAATACATTTCATATTGGCAATAAAAACGAATAAAAATATTAACTTTTACGAATGCACTCATTTTTTTCCTTTATGACTACAGCACCTGACAGCTCTTTTATAGCATTAACTTCAGGTTCAGCTTGCGTCGCTTTGCTGCAGAAAAATTCGATGGTTGCTCGAAATCAGGCGAAGTAGTTTCCGACTTCGACTCCAGTCCTAAAAAATCTGAAATCAAATTAGTTTAACTCCTTAACACATACATATACATAAGTACCATTTCTTTCCGTTATGAGAGATTCAAAATCTATCGCTCTAGACACCGACAGTGTATCATGTACTTTAAGGTAAAGGTGCCAAGTTGATGGAGTACCACCGCTCGGGCCCACTATTCCGCGTTCCACTCTGTAATTACAATTACTGAATGATTCAGATAACGAAAGAACATCATTCGCTGTTATACCAAATTCCAAATTCTCACCAATCTCCTTATAAAATGACTGTTTTTCTTTATTCTACGTAATCCCTCAATATTTTCGTTCCACAAATCTAGCAAACGTTCACCACAACAAACGTTCTTTTTTTGTAAATATTTTTTAAATCTATACTGTTTTCAAAATGTAATTCAACATAATATTACTTTCTGTCATTTCGAGTTTTATATTTGTCCTTTGAGTAATTTAAATTTAGTGATGGCATATTACAGATTGACAAGATTTTTTTTAGCATTTTTTTAGTATGGACCTATTGTAATCACGAGAATGCAGCTGCATTTTGCACGAACACAGCACGAATGTTACTTTTTCTCACCACTAGTTCCCATATACTTTTGCAGGGAGACGAATGTACATTTCGCAAGATTAGCGGAAATTTAGCGAATGTAATTCCTAATGAGGACGCCAACTCAGTGTGGAACTGTTTTTCATAAGCCTGGCTTCACTGATACCTGTCCGCATCAGTGAGTATTAAGAACTTACTGTGCTGACGGGGGCTGGCACGGCGGACATTCCTTCCCCACACTCGTGGGATTAATATGTCAAGTATTACCAATTTAAATAAAAACACGCGGAATCTAACCGCAACAGAATTAGCACAACTGATGGAAGAGGAGGCTCTGGACGATGGTGACCTGCTGACACCCCGCGGGGGCTTGGCTCCCTCCCCTAAGAAGGTGACGAGTACATCTGGGCCCCAGGCCCAGAAAGCAAGCACCTCGAAGGGGGCAGAGAACTTTAGTTCTCAAGTGGTGGCCAGTCCGGCAACCACACGGACTGCAGTAGTGGCAGCTCGGCCACACGGAGGCCTGTAGGGAGAGCAGGTCGTAATTGGTACATCAGGTACCTAAACCAAGGCTTTCGACCAGAGGCGGCTCGGAGGTGAGCCCTGGAACACAAGGCCCACAATGTGTCTCCAGTGCAGCGAGGGGTGAGCGGCGAGACAGTCAGCGATCGCAAGCGGCAACTGCAGCATACATCCCCCCATCAATGTGAGTGCGGATCAGAAGAGATCCAATAGCCGGGTAGAAAGTCATTTGACTCTGGAGGGAGCAGCACCTCCTTAGGAAGCCAAGAGAGCGAAGGTCCCTTACGCCCAGGCGACCAAATCAGTGGAAGGTGCGATCTTGGCAGCCGACTACCCAAAAAGGCTTCTCACAAAGGAAGAGTTAACCAAGGTGTCCGACGGAAAATGCGGACGAACGAAAAAGGCAGTCTCAATACAGTTTTGGCATGCGATACAGGCCTGGACTACTCGTGATATCATGCGAGGACGTGGAGGCCAAGGAGGGGTTGGTCGCCACGGCGCCGTCGTTGGCCCTTGTCGAGGCCATTGTGCCTATCGCACGAAATACCGGCAATAACGACAGTCTCGGTGTATCTACCGCACATGGCCGAAGAGACGGCGGACAGCGCCTTCAGTCTGAGGCAGACACAGAACCGCAGCCTATCCTCACTTTCGTAAACCCCACTGAAAGTGACTGGGAGGCAAGAGAGGCAAGCTCATGATGCTAGGCCTTGGGGAGCAAGCGTTGAAGCTACTCCAGGGGAAAGGCATGCGGGTGAGCTTCCGCTTTGGCAAGCTTCAGTGACTGCACAAGGCCAAGACAGCAGAAAAGTAGTCTGCAAACGTGGAAGAGGCATCGGGTCCGATTGGGGAACCGATTGGAGTCGACGCGACAGCGGAGGCAATGGCGACTCTTGAAGCAGAGGTTGAGGTCAAGTGAGTGCCAATCAGCGGGCTGGACCTATGGAAGCGGACCAGTCGAAGGAGGAGAGCACCACGGTCGGGGCAAAATCAGTAACCCTAGATGTGGATATCCTTGTGAAAGGGATGAGCGAAACAGCCCTGGACGCCTTCCACGCAAGCTGTCCAGAAAAGATAGTTAAATCCAGAAGGGATAACCCATGGTGGAACAGCTTGGGCTTGAAATTAGTAGACTGATCAATTCAGCTAAGCTGAATAGTACGGATTGGCCAGATACTCTGAAAAGCTTACCAAGTACAATAAGGAGATCCGGAAGTGCAAGCGGGCACACTTCCGAAACTTCTGTACCGGAATAGAACAGGTAACATCCGCGGTAAGGGTGTTTAAAGCTATCAACAACAGCAGGACAATTGCTGAGCTTTGTCTCAAAAAAGAAGATGGGTTCTTCACATCGAGTAAAAAGGAGAAGACCACACTCCTAGTAGAAACTCACTTCCCATTGTGCAAGAGTACCTATGAGCTATCAACATTAGATAATACAGTTCTAATGAAAATCATCAAGAATCCACACTGGAAAATAGCGCCTGAAATAGGCTCATCCTTACCAATCGTCAGGCCCGGATGGTATAAATCCTATTCCTCTGCAGATAGGGCAGGAACACCTCCTAGTGTTTCTGATTAAAATCTTCAGGGGTTGTATAGCTTTAGGGCATGTACCCTTAGCGTGGATAACAACGAGGGTCTTCATTTCGAAAGTGGGCAAAAAGAATTCCTTCCTCCCAAAATCTTTCCGACCTATCAGCCTCACTTTTATTCGCCTGAACACATTAGAAAAAATGGAGAACTTTCATATAAGGACCCATTACTTAGAAAAACTTCCGCTACACAGGAATCAAGAATCTACAGAACAAGCTTCTCGACAGAGTTAGCGCTGTTGGAATTAACCAACTCGCTAAGAAAATCCATAACTGCTAAAGAGGTAGTGCTCTGCGTATTTATGGACATTGAGGGTGCTTTCGATAACACCTCACATGCGGAGAAGGGGAGAGCATTAGATTTCAGGAAGGTTGACCAAGGCCTGATAAAGTGTTAGGGCTGCTACTAGACACCAGGATTGCCGAAGTTACAATTAGCGGCACAACAGTGAAAGAACAGACTACCAGAGACTGTCCGCAGGGTGGCGTCCTCTCACCACTCCTGTGGAGTCTGGTAGTTGATGAGCTAGTACACAAACTATCGGAAAGTGGTATTGAATGTCAAGGTTATGCCGATGACATTACCATCAACTGTAGAGGCAAATTCTCGCATTTGTGACATGGTCACTTTAAGGCTGCGATTAAGTACGTCATGGTGCAGAGATGTGGGCCTTAGTATTAACCCAGCTAAAACCACGATTGTAGCTTTCACCAGACGATATAAACCACTAACCATGCGACCAATAACCATAGGGGAGATAACTATATAACAATTCCCACAGAAGTCAAGTACTTCGGTGTAGAACTTTTACGACTATCGTGGAAACGGCGCGTAGACTAAGCTACCGCTGATGAGCTGCAGTGGGCTCACTGATAAAATTGGGGGATTTCTGCAAAGATATTGATGTCGATGTATGAGACTATGATCAAACCAATAGTCTGTTAATGGGCAGTTGTCTGGGCAGAACGTACTAAGCTGGAGTGCACCAGGAAGCAACTGACCAAGTTGCAGACAATGCATCACAGGGGCAATGGGTACCTGTCCTTCAGCTGCGATCGACATTCTGTTGGGGCTAACGCCTATACACATCTACATTATACAGACTGCGACGAAAGCGAATGTTAGGTTAACAGGGAAAACAGTATCAAAATCGGCAGCTACGGTTACTGAGATACTAACACAATAAATACAGGATGAGGGAGTCATTAGGTATAGCTTTGAAAGGCATTTCAAAGTCGAAATGAGCGTCAAAAACGAGTGGAAGGGCCTATTCAACACCTATAACGTGAAACCTCACGCTATCATGTGGTATACGGACGGCGACGTAAGCATCTCAACAAGCTTAAAATTGTTGACGTATATTGTCTGTAGACTCTGTCTTGAAGAAGACGAAACGTCAGAGCACATACTCTTCATAAAAAGTCTGGAGATAAGAGCTCTTCAGCCAATACGAAGATAGTAGATAGATTCCGATTCTGTCTGCTGAGATCTCGTTTTCTAGTCGTAACAAATTTCACATGGTTGTCACATCTTGGTAATTGTTTGCGCATTTTCCAAATATGTACATATATGTTTTTGGCAACTAGAACAAAAACAGCACTCGTTATCAAGGCACTGCAACAGTCATTTGCAGTACTTGGTCAACCCAGAGCTAATTGACAAGCAGAACGGGTTAATAACAAGCTGGTAAATACTCTAAAGTCCTGCACAGAGAAGACAAAAGAATAGGACTAGCAACTATTTAAAATTCAATGGGGCATAAATGCGCACGTAAACGCAACAAGAAAATTTTCCTCAAATGATTTAGTATTCAATTTCACCTATATGACGAACAACAGATTGATACAGGCTCTCGTAAAAGGCTACAGCCAACCGACGAAGTACAAAGTACTCGTAAGTGACTTAGGGTATTTTCACAAACTGGATCCCGTTTACAAAGGACCATATGTGGTCACGAAAGTTTTGGAAAACGATCGCTATATTGTAGAATATCTGCCAGATCTTATCATAACCCAACGACGTTACTGCAATGCATTATCCTGTGACCATATAAGGCCAATGTCTGCCTTAATCCCAAACTTAGACATCGATGAGCAGAAGTATAATTATAATGATGATGACGGAGTGTCAGGAGAGGCCGAATGTCAAAAATATCGATAGGAGGGTTATTGTGTATCTCGCGAGACAAAGGAACTAGAGCGGATGTGTGGAGAAGAAGCGGGAAACAGAAAATTAATTTTAAGTACATTGATATTTTTACTTGTAACAATTATGAATAAACTAAATAAAAAAAATTAAGAACCTGACAAGATTAATATTTAATTTTTGTATATGTATAGTAGCTAGACAGCAGAAATGCCCTAACACAGTTTATGATTTTTGTACACTAAAGGATTAATTAAAACAAATTTTAATGCCTAATTATTTAAGTTCTATCTAAACCGACGATAAAATAGTATATAAATAACAAAAATGTATATAACAAACAAATTTCTAAAATATATAAATTAACATCTCTAATTTAACAATTGCAACTCATTATTATCCTTATAGCAGCCTTCCAAACACTTCCACTCTGCAAAAGTTGATTGAGCTTTAAGAACTGAATAAATCATTAACCAAAATCTTACCGATATATGCAAGTAGAATTTGCACCATAATTCGACTTGAAGGTAAAAATCAAGTTTTGAAAACCGTTCACATTCTTTACAGTGTAACTCTGTGTACGTTTGTTGGGTTGATTATCATATTTCCATAGACCCAATAATTCTTTGTTAGTGGTACCACTAGGTACTCCCTAAAATTAAATAAATATTGCATCAGTTTTTTTTATACCCTGTACTTAAAAAAAGTACTAAAAAAGTCAGTTAAGTTTGTGCAACTCAGAAATGTATGTAACAGGCAGAAGTGTATATATTCTTGATCGAGACGGCGAGCTGAGTCGATCTAGCCATATCCGTCTGTCCCTCTGCATGTATGAACACCGAGATCTCGGAAACTAAAAGAGCTAGAAACGTTACGTTGTTTGGTTGGTGTATTAACTTGATATCTCATCCCTCTCCCCCTCAAATTCACAAAATTATTCTCAGCATGCACAGTTTTAGAGTCACTGTCCTCCTTCTCCATGTTTGGTGCGATTTGCAGCCCAATCGGATAATAAATACCGGAGATATTGGAAAAACAATTTGCTGTACTAGGCATTTGGCTGAGGGCGGGGGGAAGCCACAGTGTACCAGGGCGTATGCGTGATTTTTGATTATGAGTATGAATGTCTGTATGAGTATTGATTATTGTTTGTATTTGAGCGTATATTTGTATGTATAAGTGTATGTGTGTATGTGTAAGTGCATGTGGATGTGTATGCTGCTGCTGCTGTTATCGACTCCCAAGACAAATCGAAGTATGTACAAGGTTTCTTACTGTCGGTCGTCCGACTGTAGCTTTCTCGAATTTTTTGTTTTCATTTAGATATTCAATTGAATTGTCAAATAGTTTTTAATATCTTACATGTACTTCGAAATCCTTTGGAGCACTATCTACAGATAATCTGGGAGTCATTTCCTTAGATATATGAGTCAAAGTTATTTCATCCACCATTATTATCTGAGCCAAACGTATTGAAATCGTTGCCATATAACCTTTAAATCCAAAGCAAGCTCCCGGTGACAAACTAGATCGTAATACATTTATCGGAGGATTGCTGCTAAAAGCTAAGCCGAACAAATTTTTGTAAACATTGGTAGTGACTATGGGCTTTGCTAAAACATGATTAATTCGGGCACCGAGTTCCTCCGAGGCGTAGTTGATTCGATTTTTCGTGTGAACAATAGCGTCATCCCGTGTACAAGCAGGTTTTTTCTCATAGTTACAACTAGAGCCCATTATCTGTTTCTTTAGATTATACACATCGTCCAAGAGTGTTCCAAGTTTTCGCTTAACCAGGGAATCCACATAAGCAGTCATTTCTCGAGAATCGCATGCTCCAGCATCTGAAACTCCCGTGGATCCTGTATTGCAGCTAGTTGGCTGACTTGCTGACTCCTGTTGCCTTAGTAGAACCCTCTAAAAGTATAATTTTTAGTTTCATAATTTAAGATATTTACCATAAAAATTACCGACAAATAGTCAACTTCATCTTTTAAGCGCGATATTCCCAAAATATTTTCCTTATTGGTGGATATTAAATGATGTAAAAATACAGCAATTGTAACAAATGATATAATGTACATTAAGATTGTTCCTTTTTTGCATCTTAGTGCAACATCCGCCATTTTTTAATTTTAAAATTTTTTGTATAATCGGAAAATCATATAATGGCTATGAATTTGCGCATTCGAACTAAAAGTGTTAATTCAGTTAGAGAGCTTGAAGCGGTTATTGAAAATTGAATGTTTTGAAACCTAAAACTCAACGCATTCCTAGAACTAAGTCCATAACTTGATATTAAGTTTAAGTTTCAACAGAACTACAATAGTTTAAAAAAACTCGGAAAGTTACAGTCGGATGTAATCGACAGTAGGAGACCGTGTACTTTGATTTGCCCTGGGCGTCGATAATAGCAGTAGCATATATGTATGTACATACTCACATACACATACATATGTACATATGTGTGTATACATACGCACATACACTTATACATACAAACATACGCGCAAATACAAACAATAACCAATACTCATACAGAAATGCATACTCACAATAAAAAAAACTCGGAAAGCTACAGTCGGATGCAACCGACAGTAGGAGACCCTGTACTTTCCACACACACACGCTAACAGACACTCACACATGCACACATAGCGCAAAGTCACACGCAACCACACATACGCTTGCGCTGCTCCCCCCTTACCTAGTGCAGAGAATTGAATCTTGAATATCTCCGGTGTTTATTATCCGATTGGGCCACAATTCACAGCACATATTCAGGTTGCTATATCCTTATTGTATGCTAAATCAAGTTGGTATCTTTTAAATTGTGACGGTGATATGATGGCGGTGATATGATGTTTCTAGCTCTTAGATCTGGGACAGACAGACAGACGGACATGGCTAGATCGACTCAGCTCATCGCCCTGATCAAGAATATATATACTTAGTGGGGTCGCCACGCCTCCTTCTGCCTGTTACACACAAATCTCATTTGCACAAACTTAATAGACCCTTTTGTACTTTTTAGACCCTGTACTTTAAAAGAGTACAATAGTGTCTATTAAGATTGTGCAATTCACATTTGTGTGTAATATAATACATACATACATCGTGTAAATGCGACAACAAACCGAAACGAATGATTCATGGCACAAATACATCACAAGTCAGCGGCTCTAAAACTGTAACAACAGTACCAGCTAAGAGAATAATTTTGAGAATCTGTGGGGGAGGAGTATTGAAGTTCAGAAACAAACTTGAGCCTAACAAAAAGAGAATTGAGTCTCTTGCTCTTATAGTTTATGAGATCTCGGTGTTTATACAGACAGACATACGGCCATTCCTATACATGTATATGCTTTGTGGGGTCTTCCACGCTTTCATTTGCCTGTTACCAAACACTTCTCAGTTGCACAACCTTAATAGACCCTTTAGTTCTTTTTAAAAGTACTTATGGAAAAAATTGTAAGTTGTCGTCTTCATTTACTTTTTTACTAATGCAATAAATAATGATGTTTATAAATATTGAATTAAAATGTTATTTAAAAGGATTTTAAAAGGTTTTTACTTTGGCGCTACATTTTGAATACAAAGTCAGCGGTAAAATGAAACGAGTGGCAACGTTTTGGGGCTGCCACCATATTATTTTTACACTTTTGCAGCAATGGTGTTTTTCAATTGGAATTGGTTTTTTATATATTTATTTTTGGTTTATTTTAGCAGTGGCTACCGTGAAATGAGGAAAGGCTTTCTTTTCAGCCAACTGCAGTAGTTGCAAGGCCCAACAACAAACGCTAGGGCTGTAAGAACTATATTTATTCTAAGCGATTAAGCAGACAAATAGAACTGTCCTTTTCGATTCAAAAAAATAAATAAAACAAAATACGAGCTACAAATTGATTAAAATTTTGTGTCGCCTTTACCCGCGATTCATAGCAAAAACAAAAGGTTAACTGAAAACATTGATTTTTAACAGTGTGAAGTGCCAACAACAACGCCAACAGCCACAACAGAAAATAACAACAAAATGGTGCAGAAATTTCAATCTCCTGTACGCGTCTACAAATATCCCTTTGAACTCGTTATGAAGGTGTGTATCGTATTTTCAGTAGGCGTGTCGCCAATACTACCCCCGCCCACATGACTGCGACCATATGCGTGTGTGTGTGTGTGTGCTATATGGGAGTGCATGCGCCTGACTCGTGCATGTATATAATTCATTTCATATTTATACAAAAAGAAAATAAAATCCCAATATGAATTATGTTCAATTTCCTCCGTTTAATTTTACATAGAAAAGAAAATATGTAGGTAAAATGAACACAATTGAACCTTCTTCCCTAACTCTCCTATCCCTCACTCTCTTCCTCACTCATGAATTGAATAACCCGCGTGCTATGTACATATGTATGTATGTATGTAAGTACTTCGTTTCATGAATGGAAAGCTGCCGATGAGAAGGGGTGATTGGTCGGCCAGGCAGTTGGCGAGCTCGTGTTTTGCATTCTAGATTCCGGCAGAAAGAGGAAATAGGCGATTATGAGCAATTTTACACAATAAAAAATAATCAACTAAGTGATACACAAGCCGTACATAGTATGCATAATAATGGGCAACAGCAACAGCAATACTCATCTTCTTTGTGAACACAGTTGGTTCCTAACAATGACAGATAAAGATAAAACATAACACACAACCTATACTAGTAACAGTACAAACATATTTATTTTAATAAGAGTGTAATGGCTCATCTCATACCTTTTTCGGCTGACTTTAGCCATTGATTAAAAATAAAACTCTTTGACTTTATGACCAAAGAACGGAAAATACTTAATGCAATTATGCCTTAATTGAGGGATGCACAGAGGACACACAATCTTATTAATCAGTTCATTATGTCCTATAGTTTGCCGTTTTGTTTTTGCGATAGTTGCAAATGTCATTGACTCTGGAATAAAAACAAATAAAAAAAAAAATAGCGTAAATGTAATAGACGCGAAAAGTAAATTTACTGCGCATTGCTTTTACCTTCAGCAAGTCAAACTAATTGGCTTAACAGTATAAATAATCGCTTTAACCTATTCGTTCTCTCCCATCCTCTCATCGAGTTTTGTCAATTGATAAACGCCACCAAACGGGTTTTCTCAGTGAAGAATTAGAGCAATTACAAATATAATAATAATAATAATAATAATAATAATAATAATAATAATAATAATAATTACAAAAATGAAATGTACTGTTATTCCGTAAACATCTTTTGTTAACAGAACTGCTAACTTAACGGATTCGAACCTCCATCAGTTAATCTATTAATTGTGAAGAATTTGAAATCTCTGTTGAATAATAAAAGCAAGCAATAATATAAATAAGCTCGAGCGGCCTTGAATTTATTACCATATCATTCTCAAAATATTGAGATTATTTTTGTCGAAATCCGATACAATCAATCTCAATATGATTTTGAGTAAAAAATATACCCAACATACAGTACCACATATTTGGACACAAACTTTTTGTGATACACCGTATCACAAAACAAAGATGTTGAGGCCAAGAAAATATGTTTTCGTTAAAAGCAAGTCATATAAGAAATAACTGTTTGTAATACGAATATTTCAAGACTGGTTCAATCTTTATTTAAAACCGCTGAGATTTTAAAACAAGATATTAGGTCATAAACAATTTAAAGATACGTTATTATTCCATTTAAATTAAATAAAATTTAAGTTACTTTTTATTTTAAAATTTTAAGTATCCGCAATTATTTAGAATGCACTTCTGATGAGACTTGAATAGATCTGGATTTTTAGACCCTGTACTTTAAAAAGTACAAAAGGGTCTATTGAGATTGTGCAAGCCCGAAATGTATGTAACAGGCAGAAGGAGGAGTGGCAGACCCCACAAAGTATATATATTCTTGATCATGACGACGAGCTGAGTCAATATAGCCATGTCCGTCTGTCCGTCCGTATGAACACCTAGATCTCGGAAACTGTAAGAGCTAGAGACATCATATTTGGCAGTTAGATGCCCCTATAGTGTAGGCAGATCAAGTTTGTTTTAGATTTTTGATACCTGCCCCCCCCCTCCCCCAAAATCGTGAAAAACTGCCACACCCACAATTTTAAAGATACAAACTTGTGTTTTGGCATAATCTTATGACAATCTTTATCTGTCCTGTGAATTGTAGCTCAATCGGATAATAAACACCAGAGATATTCAAGATTCAATTCCCTGTAATAGGTAAGGGGGGAGCAGCGCGAGCGTATGTGTGGTTGCGTGTGACTTTACGATATGTGTGCATGTGTGAGTGTATGTTAGTGTGTGTGTGTGTGCGAAGGAAAGTACAGGGTCTCCTACTGTCGGTTGAATCCGACTGTAGCTTTCCGAGTTTTTCTCTCTAAAGAACATAATTAAAAGTAGTACATGCCGTAATATGTTGGACTGTGGCATATAAATTATTAATCAAGGACTGTGCTCCGTTAAGGTCTGGGGGTTTTCACACGAAGGAATTAATCTGAAGAGGAAGAATTTTAGGGTGGCCGACAACGAGTTGTCGGTTTGCTTTTTTCCCAGGAAAACTGACAACATGTTCCAGAGCAAGTCGTCTGGCTACCCGCCTAGCTCTTTATAAATTTATGCAGAGTGTTTATTAAACTTGTAGCGTGTGAGACTATCCAGTGTCACGATTTAAATGACACACGCCCTGGACTCGCGTCCTTGATAGTATTTAAAAGAACATAGATTGGTCGCAGCCTTCAGAATAGTAGATGGTTCAATGTGCTTTAGCTTGAACTCAAAACGTTAGATGTTACTAATAAGTATCATCGTTTAATTATTTAAAAGAAAGAAAATACGTGTACACGGCATAATTATGGATTTTCCATATAGTAAGCTGATATATTGTTTCTACATTTGTTCGGTGGAAAAATGACTTCTTTTACTAAAAAGCCCCCAAATTGCCTTGGGTCTCGATAGTAGTAGCACATACATACACACACTCACAACAATACGAGTACTCACACAAACATACACACCTCCAATCGCAAATCGCGCATACGCCTAAGCGGCCGCGACCACTTCGGCTTCCTCCTCCCCTACGCTCCAAACACTCCATTCATCTTAGGCTTTATTCAGGCAAGGAAGGATTACGGGGACTCTAAAACCATACCAGCTGACAATATAAAAATTTGGTCTCTAGCTCTTATAGTTTGGGATATCTAGGTGTTCATACGGACAGACAGACGGACATGGCTATATTGACTCAGCTCGTCGTCCTGATCAAGAATATATATACTTTGTGGGGTCTACCACACCTTCTTCTGCCTGTTACATACATTTCGGACTTGCACAATCTTAATAGACCCTTTTGTACTTTTTTAAAGTACAGGGTCTAAGAAACAGCGAAGAAAAAATGATTTTGTACAATCAAGCTATTATATTGCCGAAAAGAATCAATATCTGTACTGAGCTTCAGTTATAATGCATAGACTTTGTATATAATGAAATTTCATTTACATTTCAAATTCTTTTGCATATACCTAAAGTTATTTTTGCAAAGTATTCTATTTTCTTACTCTGTAGATAGTTAAATTTCAATATTAAGAAGTCGATAAACTAATTAGAAATAGTAAAATTGTTTGATATTTTTAATTGGTTATGACAACTTAAATATTCCCCCAGCTGTTTTGAGCTTAACACATATTCAACATGCACGGCGCAAAATAATTGTGTATGTATCCATAGATACATACACGTCGTATCTGTATCTATATCTGGCCGTGGCCATGGCCATCGGCCAAGTTCATGTTCATTTGAATGCCATAAATTGGCTGCTGTTCAAGGACCATATTGCCCTGGCTACATGCTTACACTCGCACTATAACCACTCATATTATACCCTCAATATTTTATTGTATTGCGGCATACAGACTTCTGAAAATACTTCTTACTTATGTTATTTGTACACATATGTAGTATATTCATTCACACATTTTTATAATTCCTTCCTTGTATATTTCTGGATATTCTTCTTGCATATATATTTCTTTATTTACCTCGATAATCCTGCATATACTTTTCACCAGGTGCAAGTAATTATTCCCTTTCGAAGATACTTCTATATACACAATTTTCATAGACATACACACAATCATCATTCTGAATATTCTCCTATATTTAATCATCAACCTATTTCGGTCAGTCAATCATTTTCCTGGACATTGATGATGAGTTTTATGTGCGTATTATACTTGTCTGCTTACAGGCCTACGAGCGTCGCTTTCCCACATGCCCGCAAATGCCCATAGTACTCGACTGCGAGGTTGTCAGTGATGAGAGCCTGGAAAACGGAGCCAAGCGAAATACGAGTAGGCGCTGCAAACTGGCTGTAGATGCTCCGTACATCTTTAAGAAGCTGATTGGTGTGGACTTCGTGTTCTTCATTCAGCACAATTATCTGGACATGACGAATCGCACTTTGAGCATTGAGGCTGTAAACGAGAGTTTCTCCTCGAGAATTGAGATCTTTGAACGGTGTCGGTATTATGCGCATCCTGATAATTCAGAATGGACGTGCTTCGATCAGACAGCAACGTTGGATATAAAGAACTTTTTTGGTTTTGAGCATTCCATGGAGAAAATGGGCATGAAGCAATACACCCAGACGACTCTGAAAGGCAAGGAGATCATTGAGTTCTTTATCGATCAGCTGAAGGAGGAGGGCATAACTCATGTGGAACGTTGGGTGCCGCTGCTAGATGCACCGAAATCACCAATACCGGAAGTACATCAGAATAAACATCATGATATACTACTTGACGGAGACTTTATAGCACGCAGTTTGGGCCATCTGTCGCCGATGCAGGAATCGAAACTTTTAGAGCTACGAAAAATGCTGGATGGTGTCGATGATCTGGAGCGAATGCCCAGTTATCAGACCATCTTGCGTTTTTTGTCAGCGCGAGATTGGCATGTCAGCCAGGCTTTTACCATGCTCTGTGATTCTATCAAATGGCGCCGAGAGCATCGCATCGATTATCTTATTCAGGAGTACAGTAAGCCATCTGTTGTAGTGGAACATTTTCCTGGAGGCTGGCATCATCACGATAAAGATGGTCGTCCAATTTATATATTGCGCCTGGGGCACATGGATGTCAAGGGATTACTCAAATCTCTGGGCATGGAGGACTTATTACGACTGGTAAGTTAAGCTGCAGAAGAAACAACTACGAGTATATTGCCTATATTATACCTTATTATCCTTTACAGGCTCTGCACATCTGTGAGGACGGCATACAGAAGATTAACGAATCGGCCGAGCGCCTGGATAAGCCCGTGCTTAATTGGTCACTGCTGGTTGATCTTGAAGGTTTGTCCATGCGGCACTTATGGCGTCCTGGTATCAAATCGCTGCTCTACATCACTGAAACCGTTGAACGCAATTACCCGGAGACCATGGGCCGTGTGCTGGTAGTTCGGGCTCCGCGTGTATTCCCCATTGCGTGGACAATTGTCAGTGCATTTATTGGTGTGTCCTGCATATACACTGTACCCTGTAGCTCGATTATAATTCTAAATCTATTTAGACGAACACACACGCTCCAAGTTCTTGTTTTACGGCCCAGACTGTGAGCATATGAGAGATGGACTCACTCAGTATATGGATGAAGATATAGTTCCAGATTTCTTAGGTGGACCATGCAAGGTAAATTACACTACATTTACAAATTTTCGTATAAAAGAAACTGTAGAGATTTTGTTATAAAATAATGAGTTTTTGTATATATTATGCATAATCTATCTTTTATATTTTTTGATTGTTATTATCGTAACCCTTGACATACAATTTGGGCTCTTCTACTTAGACGCATTTTTCGCATGTGGAACAAGTCAATCAAAAATACCTAACGCATTGTTATTTAGCTCAATGCGAGTGTGTAAGCGGCTACAAATCTTTCCAAATCACAACTTTCTATTTTTATTACTGATATTTTCATCAAGTGCCGTTTAATATTATGCATAACAGTTAACAGTTCCTTTATGTTTTGAGTCTGTGTTTTGTTGTTTTCTGTTCTAAATACTTGTGCCTTCGTTCCGCATCATGTTTCTGCCCTGTGCGTCCTTTAATGCTGCCAATATCAATATCAATAAATATGCAAACTAATACAAAACATTTCGGCATACTTACATTTGATGTACAACATCTTCCAATCTACTGCTATGACAATCGATTATTCTACTGCTCAGCTTAGCGTCCATGTGGTTCTCTTCACTGCATCAAAGCACATGCCCTCACACACGCGCACACACGCGCACACACACAACTCACACGTGTGTCTCCTGCTACGTTTATAAAAGCTTAGCTGAATTTTTTGCAATGACCTGTGTAAATGTTTTAAAACGTTTCTTTTCTATTCAATAATAGACCATGATACACGAAGGCGGTCTAGTGCCTAAATCATTGTACAAGATGAATTCACTCGAAGAGCATGATGGGGAGACGCCTGCTGCCTTGCGAGGCGCTACCGCCGCCGTGGGAGATATGTCCAGTGAGGGAAAACGCTTGTCTGCTGCCCACCAACACGATCACGAGAATCTCTACAAAACAGTGGAGTTGAAGCCAGGATTCACGCACGAGCTGCTTATTCGAAACACAGACCCAAAAAGCGTGCTTACCTGGGATTTCGATGTACTCAGGAGTGATTTACATTTTACCTTGTACCGCGTAACCGAAGCACTACCTGAAAAGAATGGTTTGGCAGTTGTAATACGTAGTCTTTTATAAATATTAATGAAGTATTATTCTTAGCAGATGCGGCAGTTTCCTATTTTGATCTGCAGGATTTCAGCGAGGGCATTAACTATTTCAAAGAGGAACCAACGCTCATTTGTCGGCACAAAGAGAGTGTGCAGGGATCGCATGTAATGAACCACAATGATAGCTATTTGATGCACTGGTTTAGTCCGTCCGGTGCGCAACTCAACCTCTTCTATGAGGTGCTCAGCTCGGTTAACTACAAAGGATCCATGACCAGCCTGCAATCGGCATTCTCATCGAATTCATCAGCGGCCAGCTCCTGTCAGAGTCGATGATATGAGCTCAATGGGCAGACATCGCCCAGTGCGCCAGGAGTGGGGATTGTAGCGACGCAGCAACTAGAGCTCGACCTAATGTCTGGTACTCTAATGGAGAAAAGCTTGAATCTTTTCGACACACCAGATATATTTTTTTAAGTCGAAAACTTTGCAATATCGTTTAGTTTAGATTTGTTGAATTTAGCGAAAAGATTTAGTTTGATTTCTTAGCACAGTTTAGATGTGGCTTTCACCTGTCTCATTAACTATAGTATACGTTATATCAATACAAAGCATAAATTCAAATTGTAAATGACATATATTGCATATATCTATTATAATTATGTATTATGTTGCAATGATTGGGGTTGTTTCAGATCTCTCACGATCATTTAATGTCGTCAATTAGACCACTAATTTAATACTATCCTGCATAAGCTTAAATGCTTACATATATATTGTACACAACGTAATATTTGTAGCAGAGCTAATTTTATATGGCTTTTTATAACAATAGGACTACGATTAAAAACTTATGCCAGTGGAAGTTCGATAGAAATGAAATATGTAAAACAAATAGAATTAATGACTACAAGCTACCTAATTAGTTTAATTCGGGATCTCCAAAACTAAGAATATCAATTACAATTGTAGTAAACACATTTAAGAAAAGAGAAGTACAATATCAATGAAATTCGGTTTTGACCAACAAATTTTTGTTGCAGCGAAATAGCATTAAATACCTAGTGTTAAGCACATGATATCGATAATCAATAATATTACAGCATGCCAATATATGTATACATACGTACTATATGTAGAATTTTAACAAAATAGCCAAGCAAATGCCGTGCATGCGTGTTACCTAATTGTGTAAGTTAAAGTAAAAGTCAAATAAATCTACATACTCATAAACGATAGTTAATCTGTTAATTTACCAACTGATCACCAGGAACAGTAAGCAGATACACATTAAGGGCTTTCATTAATGGTCAATTAATTGAAATGATTTGAACTATTTTACCTGCGATTATTTTATTGTTTATCGCTCTTCCCTCCCTTATATTTACTCGTTAAAATTAATGAGCCTTATGTAAGTATGGGCCTTCAATGATACTAAAGCTGTGAATATTCAGATTTCAATTATATTGAATTTGAGTGTGTAACTCCGTTAGCTCAATAAAACGCATCTGTTCTCTTTCGTAGTTCATCGCAGATCTCTTGTGTTTCTTTATCGTTACATTTTTGGTTATCGCGTGATCGTGTGAATGGTTATTATATCGATATGTTAATTGTAAATATGTACTATTATTTTAATGTGTGTGTATATAATTATGTTTTACTTAATAATACTTCATATACATATATACTATCTATGCTACGTATATACCCTACCTATATGTTATCACACTTGTAATATAAACCCAGCAAATGAATTAAATAATGAAGAAGTTCGATTTTTAAATGTAGATAATCGAATTGTGCTTCCCATAAACTCTCAAATTCGAAATTTTAGTTAGATGTAACTCTTTTTTAAATTATATACATATCTGTGACTATTTTTTCCCCAATTTGGTTTTTTGAACCTTAACTTTGTTCTTACGATGACCTCAAATTTTGAAGAAAAAAAAGGCTGCACCGAAAAAAAGCTGCACCAAATATCTCTATTTTCTTAATTCAATATTGTGTTTTTCCAAAACTGGTTTAAAAAAAAAGGGTGTATAAATGATAGATAGACAGATAAATTAGCTTTCAATCGCCATATAGTTTGTAAAAATCAGATATGGCATTCTTGTTCAAAAATACCTTACTTATACTGTTTAAAGAACTAAAATAAAGCCAAGCGAGTATATTGAGTTACGTTGAACAACAAGTCAACAGATCTTCTTTATGTATAGCAAATCAGACTCAGTTTCAGGAATCCCATTTATAATTGAGATTTTGAGTTCATGAAAGTTTAGACCCAATTTTGATCATACGACCTTAGTGTGAACACCGTATAAGTGTGGTATTTTTCTTGCCGGTGCAATGGTTTTTTTTTTGTTCGGCGTGGTTTCTTATTTGTATATTTTTGGTACATTTTTAAATCTTCAAGTAAATTAATGAAGTGAAGTTTATGATAAAACTTTAAAATTTGATTTTTTTTGCTTGTATATTTTTATTTTATTATAAAAGTTGCAAACAACACAAAATTGATCATTAAGCAGTCAATTATATGTTCTTATCATGCCACCGAGTGGAAAAAGTAGCGTCTGGCCAAAAACTCACAATCAAGTTGTTGCTTACTTCCAAACAGTTTCTGCATAGCGCTGAAGGCTAACACAACAGGGGAAGTAATATGGTTGTTTTTAAGATTGACAAGTGAGTAACCAATTTAATTACACATTATTACAAAGTATACATTAGTTGTGCTTGTAATTGCTACCGAACCTGTTAAATGTAGTTCGAAAAGTATGATATGCTCAATAATGGAATCTTGCAGGGAGCCTGAAGTTGCCGAGGCTGAAAACCTCTTTGAGGATAAGAACATATTCCGTGATTTTCGAAGCGGACCTTTGGACGAGTATCGAGATAAGGCAAGCTTCTGTTACAAACGCCTCAGTGTGCTGCTAGAGGGCGAAGAGCACATCCGTCTTAAGGTAAATAAAGAACTTACATAGAAGAAAACCCAGTGCAAAGTTCAAAGTGCAATCATTAACATTGCAGACGAGTCGTGGTAATTCGTACACCGCTAAATTTGTAACATTTTCTGTCCCCTTGAAGAAAACCCGATAGTAAAATTTTCATACATTTTGGTCCCCACGTTAATTCGTAATATTTTTCGCAACGCAAAGAAGATTAAACCTCTTACAAATCGTATTTTTGTTTCGATACCTCTTATATATCGTAATGCAATGCGAAATTTTTGGCAGTTAAGTCGCCGTTAGGTTTTGTGTTGTCTCCCATTATTTTCGTTTACTGATTTTTTCAATTTATGATACGTTTTAATTTGCATTTAACATACATATAAGATGCACAAATAAATGCACTTGTGTTGATTTATTGAGTCCATCAATAAAGAAATTGTAAACATGAGATAAAATATAAAAACCCCGTTAATTTGAATTTTCCTCATTAAATGGAAGTCGCGGCAAATCAAAGTCCCGCGTAATTCGTAAAAAATATGATCCCCGGCCATTACGAATTATCGAGACTCGACTGTGTTTAAATGTTATAAATTACATTCAAAGAAATAGATACTAAAATCGTTATTTCACTAATAGAAATATATATGTATGCTATGTAGTCCAAACAGAGGACAATGGTCAATGGTCAAGGCATTTGTTGATTATACACTGGCTTATCTATTCCTTAGAACATTTTTTACAACCTCTTGATAAAGCTTATCTTAATTTATATTTATTGGGAATTAGCATAAGGTGTGGCAATGGATGGAAAAACATCCTGATTTCCAACGTGAACCGGAGACACACAATTTAGAACGTACTCGGGAGTTGGCCAATAAACGTCATCATTTACTGTGGGAACAAAAGTTCTACGGCTTTGACGAAGTAAGTGCGGCAAATACATTTTGATGACAACGTATTGTTATTGACTTAAAACTTGGCATAGGCTCTACATAAACCGCATTTGATGTTGGCATTTAGTCAAGCCATCTTCAGTTATGATTTCAGCTTTGCCGTCAAGTTCTCACTATCCCAAGCCATGTTCCCTAGCACATTGATATCGAATGGCACTGGACGCTTGGGAAAGTATGTGGGTAAAAGCCTGGATGATCGTATTTTGGGTGCCTTCGCTCTAACAGAGATATCGCATGGCACAAATGCGAACGGTAGTACACCAATAGATTGACACAAACATACATTAATATATAATATTTTTAAATTATAGGCATGCGTACTGTTGCTACATACGATAATAAGACGCAGGAGTTTGTTATCCATACACCAGACTTTGAGGCGGCCAAGTGCTGGGTGGGCAATCTGGGCAAGACGTGCACCCATGCGATCGTCTACGCACAGCTCTATGTGCCAGACAACAAGCATCAGGGACTTCATGCATTTCTGGTGCCCATTCGAGATGAACTTACTTTGCTGGCTTTTCCAGGCGTTACCGTTGGAGATATGGGCGAAAAGATTGGACTCAATGGCATTGACAATGGGTAAAGTTCCAATTAGAAAAAGCTTGATCAACTGGTAAATCTGAATAGAAGTTTTGAGAAGAACCCATTTAAGTATAATAATACTTGATCAGAACGGCAACCTGACTCGATGTCTGTCCATGATGGACGAACACCTCGACCGTAAATGATATTTGGGTAATGAATTCATTGAAAAACCGGGACAAAATCATTTCAACTTTAAAGAGAGCAAAAAATGCTTGTTTTCTCGCTGCTTCTTCTTCCAGTACATTCTGGTTCGAACTAAAAAGTGGCTACTTCTTCAGGCGTCCGATAATATTTTTAATTCTTTGATCGTGATTTGATCCAAAGCTTGACGTTACACTACTTACTAATAAGTGAGTTTCAAGTATTCGTTATCTGAAACCACGATACTATCTATGTCTTGTCTGTATGAACATCGAGATCTCGAAAGCTTTAAGAGCTAGGGACTCAATTCCTTTTTAGACCCTGTACTTTAAAAAAGTACAAAAAGGTCTATTAAGATTGTGCAAATGACATTTGTGTGTAACAGGCAGAAGGAGGCGTGGCAGAAAGTAAAGTATATATATTCTTGATCAGGACGACGAGCTGAGTCGATATAGCCCTGTCTGTCTGTCCGTCTGTCTGTCTGTATGAACACCTAGATCTCGGAAACTATAAGAGCTAGAGACTTAATTCTTTTTTTGTTAGGTTCGTGTAGTACATAGGCAGCTCAAGTTTATTTCAAATGTTTGAAAAGTCATCCCCCTCCCCCCCTAATTCGCAAAAATATTCCCAGCATGTATAGTTTTAGAGTCACTGTTTTCTTTCTTTGCATGAATAAAGATGCTTTGAATGTTTGGTGCGATTTGCAGCCCAATCGGATAATAAACACCGGAGATATTGGACAATAAATTTTCTGTAGTAGGCATTTGGATGGGGGAGGGGAAGCCACAGTGGTCATTAGGGCGTATGCGTGATTTTTGATTGTGAGTATGAATATCTGTATGAGTATTGGTTATAAGTGTATGTGTGTATGTATACGTACATGTGAATGTGTATGTGTATTGAGTATGTACATATATGCTGTTGCTATTATCGACTCCCAATGCAACTCGAAGTACAGGGTCTCCTACTGTCGATTGCGTCCGACTGTAGCTTTCCCCTATTTTTTTTTTTTTTTTTTTTGTTATGTTCGTGTATTACATATGCAGGCCAAGTTTATGTTTTTAATTTGATATTTCATTCCTCTCCCACTCAAATTTGCAAAAATTATGATTTAAATTGTTTAAATTATTATATTGGGTTGCTAAGTACAGGGTCTCCTACTGTCGGTTCGGTCCGACTGTAGCTTTTTCCAATTTTCTTTTTTTATACCAGCTTTGTAATGTTCAACAAGTATCGCATACCTAAGGACAATCTGCTGTCAAAGACAGGCGACATTGATGCACTGGGTAACTACAATAGCCCCATTAAAGATGAGCGTAAGCGACTGGGGGCCTCGTTGGGAGCTCTTTCTGCTGGCCGTGTTAATATCACGGCCATTACATATGTGGCGTTGAGCAAGGCCATTTCAATAGCCATACGTTACTCGGCTAGCCGGCGACAGTTTGGACCCAACGACAGTAAACTGGAGTGGCCGGTGATTGAGTACCAGTCGCAGCAGTATCGCTTGCTACCTCATTTGGCTGCGACATTTGCCTTCCGCGTAGTAAGCATGTGGATTGGAAAGGCTAACTTGGAAATGACCATTAAGAGCCTAATGGGAGAGGATATGTCCAAGATGGGAATGGAGATACACGCAATTTCATCGGCACTAAAGCCCATTACTACTTGGGCAGCACGTGATGGTATTCAGGAGTGCCGCGAAGCCTGTGGCGGTCATGGCTATCTAAAGACAGCTGGGCTTGGCGATCTCAGGAACGACAACGATGCTAATTGCACATACGAAGGAGAAAATAACACACTTATCCAGCAGGCATCCAACTGGCTAATTAACTTGCGCCGCAACAATGTCAACTTTGTGGATGTGTCTCCTCTAGAGACTGTGTCCTTTCTCAGCGATATGAACACCCTGTTGCAGCTAAAGGCACAGGAGCAAACTACATCACAAGCGCTTGATGTGCACAGTAAGATGTGACTATCTTTGAAAATATTGACCCTGCATTCAAATTTTTATAGATTTGCTAAGAGCTCTGAACTGGTTAACCGCCTGGCAACTGGATGCTTCCGTGAAACGGTATGAGCAACTGCAGTTTGCTGGCAAGGATGCGTTCGAGACACGCAATAACCTACAGGTGTTTGCTGCGCAAAAGCTTTCAGTAATATATGCAGAGGTAGTATTAGCTCCATGTTTAACGGATGCTAAGAAATTAAACAATTGTGTTTTATGTTTCCACAGCGCACCATTTACCATGTATTCTTTAAATTTGTGACTGATTTGCCTCCTTCGGCAGAGCAAACTGTGTTGCTTAACGTGCTCTCATTTTATGGCGCCAACTTGGTTAACAAATACTCTTCGTTGTTCTATCAAGGTGGCTATTTTCGAAGCAACTCCCACATTGAGCTGTATCAACAGGGTATTTTGGAGCAACTTCCTCTGTTGAAGAATGAATCTATTGCCCTAGTCGATGCTATTGCTCCCATTGACTTCATTCTGAACTCTCCACTCGGCATGAGTGATGGCAATGTATGTGTAACGATAAAGTCATATAACTATGATACCATCCAGTTTTCCCTTTTTTAACAGGTCTATCAGCACTTGCAGCGCGCTATTGTGTCCACTCCGGGAGTATATGAGCGTCCCCATTGGTGGCGTGATGTGACTTATAAAAACTATTTGGAGCGTGCAAAGTTGTAAATTGAGTTGCGGTAAACAAAAGAGTTTCTAAAACTTTTGTCAATTAACTTTTGCAATATCTTAAACATTCGTAACTTGCGCTTTTGTAATGATGTCTAACGGGTTTACATTTATTGTGCATATTATATGTTTAAGAGTTTCCACGAAATTTTGCAGTTTTGGTTTTTCTAAGTAGTGTTTTGAAGTTTGTACATAATTTATGTCAGTAGCGTAAAGATTGATGATTTATAAAGATTGATGAATAATTTTTTAAATTAATAAAATGAATATCATTTGAACGGATTTCAAAGAACCGCTAGCACCAATGTTGCCAGTTTATGGCCTTTTCACTTTGACCATTAGGTACTTCCGCATTCAATAAAAGCCCATTCAGAGAACTACACGAAATATAGGTTTAAATTATAATCCCATGGGTGTTGTCTATTTAGCAAACCTGTAGACGCAATATGATGAACCTCCATACCTCCAGGCGCCCATTTACTTTCTCTGCGCAAATAGAATAATACATTTCGTCATTATCCTTATCAAATGTGCTAGTGTCTTAGCGAATCAGTAGTATCTCCGGTAAAGGACCCCAACTTTTCCCACTTATAGAACTCAGTTTCATTTAAGATCAGAAACTGGTCATAGCGAGTATATCGTTTATCTCCCGCAAAGTTCTCTAAGAAGATGTAGAGATGCAGTTTGTCCAAACCTATAAAAAACTCACTGGAAATATTTCTAGACCCATGCTTGTACTGCGGCAAGTTGCGGTAAAAGTTCACACTCCCATCGATTTTATGATGAATTCCAGTCCATCAGGCACCGCCAGGTGTGAATCGCAAAAGACTACAAACGGGTGCAGGCCAGTGACATTGACTGCATAAATGCCATGAGCTCTTGAATAGGGAGGGCACGCTTCGGGATAAGCATCAACCCCGTAGTATACGCATCTAATAATCTCCGGATAATATCGACTGTACTTACATTTGTATTACCATCTGCTCTGATCCGCCGCAGAGTAGAGCTCGTCCAGTTCTTCTTGCTTTCTGTTAAATATTCGTGCAGTTATTATGAATCATCAGTAGTGATATCATTAAATTTTACCAAACCTAATGTTGTTTGTATTTGTATGCATAAGTGTATGTGGGTATATATATTCTGCTGCTATCGACGCCAAAGCAAAGTCTGATTGTAGCTTTTAGGCTTTTTACAAATCGAAATGAACTCAAGTTCAGGTGTTTATTATCCGATTGGGTTGCAAATCGCAAAAATTATTTTATATATTTAGAGATTTCTTAATGTTAGTCCTAGCGTTAGCTAAGAGAATATATATTCGCGAATTTGAGGTGGAGAGATATCGAAAATCAGAAATAAACTTGACATGCTTAGGAAATACACGAAGCTAAGAAAAAAAGAATTGTGCTCTTATAATTTGCTGTACATACGGAAAGACAGGACAACTGTCAAGATCAAGAATTTATATATTTATGGGGCCTGTCAAGCTTTCTTCTGCCTACACAAATGTCAAATGCACAATATTAATAGACCCTTTTTGGTATTTATTATTAATTGAAAAAATCTTGAACCTTTTTAGATATTCTTTCAAGTTTATTCCTGTGCGTAAAATTACATTTAAAGAAGCATTTTTGGTTTTATCTTTGAACTTAATTACTATCACAGTCAGACAATGATTTTGTTAAATGAACTAGTCACATTAACAAATTTTTTACTAGCACTCGTATAAATATACAATTTTCTAATTAGCTAATCAAACTTCTTAGAAGTGTAGGTTAGGGTGTTCCACTAGAGCTTGCGCCGAGACCTGAACCCAAGCCGGATCCGAATTCAACATCATAGGAATCCGTTGAAACCTGCGGCGTTGGCAGCTTTCGTAACACGCCAATTTCGCTCTCAGTTTGAATAAGCATGGGGATTTGTTGCGGCAGATCACTGGTGGCCCACAGGTACAGATCAAGCGTCTTCTCCGTACAGTCGGCAATAAAACGCACAAACGGTCGGATATCACCTTCATTCGCAAGCTTGAGGAAATGATAGTACTTGCTGCGCAGCTGTTTGGGTATGATGACAGGCGGGTAACCAGCGCGCATTAGCAGTGTGTTCATCAGTAGTCGCGAGGTGCGTCCATTGCCATCTGTAAAAGGATGTATATGCACCAGTTTATAATGCGCTAACGCTGCGTAACTGTGCAAGCAATAAATAATTCATTAATTCAAAGATTTCCTGACAAATTGCGAATACTCACTTCACCGGATGCAAAGAGTTGCTTTGCTCAGAATTAAGCCAGCGTTCGAACTGCTGCATAAGAATTGCCAGATCACCTGGCCCAGGCGGCACATGCCCACCCACGTAGACTTGGTTGCGACGAAACTCGCCGCCCTCTATAGGGTCCACGTGACCCAGTACGCGCCGATGCAATTCCAAAATATCTTTGAGCGTTATTTCTAGTCTGTAATTAAAATAAATCTGAGAATAATACAAAGTGGTTAATATATTTTAAAAAATGTTTGAAACTTACTTTTGGACGAGACTGGCATTAATGTATTTCATAGCTAAATCCATGCCTAGAATTTCATTGTGCTCATCAATGGACTTTCCATCTACGGCCATACGGGTCTCCAGCACAGATCGGGTTTGAGCGAGTGTCATGGTATTACCCTCAATGCCCACAGAATGATATATGTGTTGGAAGTAGGCTTCCTTTTTTGCTCGCCGCAGCGCAGAGTTGGTCTCATGGATAGCCGAAAGTGCATCACGTTTTTCATCTAGTGAGACCAAACGACGCTCGTCCAAAGTCTGGACAACATCGGCAGTACGCTGGCGATTTACCATCGCTTCAGAATTGCTTGGATTGATAGAAAGCGCTTGAAAGTAGTACTGATCTGCTAGCACAATATTGCGTTGATTATGCTCCAAGAATTCTCCGTAGCGCAGCAATACTTCCGGATGCTTGGGAGCCAGAGCAAGCGCGTGTTCAAAGAGGCGCACTGCCTTATCGTCTTTTCCAGCCATATGCATGTCCTGAGCCAGGCGTAATGCTCCCAGAGCCTCCTTAATATTGATATGCTCCGCTTCAGAGAAGCTTGCTCCTACGCTGTCACTTACGCTCTTGTCATAGAACTCCTTGAAAGCGTTTAGTTCATCCACTGAATACAGCGCAAACTCATCACGTGTCTGCAGATAATATTCTGTTGGCAGGTGATGCGACTTTGTGAGTTGAAGCTTCCAGCCACGCAGAAGGTTTGACGATGCTAGAACGTGGAAGACAAATGCTGCCAAGCTGCCGGCCAAAAAGAATATCACTAAGCGACAGCTCAATTGGCTATAACGAAAACGATGCTGCTGTTGAGGTTCTTCTTCTTCTTGACCCTTCAGAAACTGAACTGCTTTGCAATTTGTCATTGCCTAGAGGGTAAGATTGTTTACAACTTTCTTTTTGTAAAAGAACACAACTTACAATTTAGTGTCCTCTCTTTAATATATGTGTACTTTATGTATTACATTAGTTCTGCACGCTATTCTTTGTAAACGCATTTTTAACTTTCTGTGGGCGTTCTATTAACAAAATTACCACGTAATTCCTAGTTGATACCATGAGCACGGCTGCCACATCTGGCGTTTTTGCGCCAAATTTGACACTTTTATGTGTTGCCGCACTGGAATTGTTTTTAATTTTCAATTGGCTCTAAGCCCTTGCTAATATAGCCTTAAACTTGTTAAAAAAAATTTCTGGGAAATATAATAAAATTTTCATATGTTGAGCTGAAAAACAAATTTATTTGTCATCTGAAGGCTATCATAATATTTAGGCTACTATTGTAGCGACTATTCAGGGTGGTGGTCTGCACTATAGTTGTGAAATTGGCTAAGTGAGGTTGTGCACTTGACTATTTTGTGCGCTTTACGCTCGATGCATCTGGCTTTGTTTACCTGCCTTGTGTGCCATTGGTTGTCTCTGTTAAGTGAATTGCATTCTGTTAACGTCTTGAATTCAATTTTGCGAAGAGATTAAAAGTAGTGCAATAAAATGCATAAATATTTTAAATGTTGTCCATCCAGCAAAACTGGGCCGTGGCATCCACAATTTAAAACAAACTTTATCTGCGTATGGTGTCTCTAGCTCTGAGATCGAAGCGTTCACATATACACGGTCTACACTTGCACTTGCAATAATGTGTCAAAGTCGCGCTTCTGTTTAAAAATTATGTTGTGTGCTCTGTTTTCGATGCAACCTGCGTTGTTTACCTTTTTCGTTCGACCAACAACAACTTCATTGCTCGCGGACATGCTTGAGTTTGCGTGCGCACCGGAACTTACGGACTTGTTGCAAGTGGTGGGCGCGTGACATTTCTTCTTCTTAGTTATGTAAATTAATAGAGTCCACCAATGTCGAATTTTAAATTCAAATTTTATTAGAGAATTTCACGTTATAAAAATTACTGATATTTATAACGATGCTTATTGTTTAAATAATATTTAGAACAATGTATTGGCGTTTTTTTTTATATATTAATCTATATTGTCAAACTGCTTACGATGTATTTATGCATGTTCATCCCTAGAAAATAGTTTTGCGATTTCCAACACTGTTTACGAAATATGGCGCCAGGAGCGCTTTGTAAGTTCTCTTTCTGATGATAGATGGCTTTTTAAAAATTGTTTATCTAAATTTTGACAATAGATGGCGCTTTATTTACAAAATTTTTCCGGCCGCTTAAAAATTTGAAAATGCCGAAAACTATACAAAAAGGGACAAATTGCAATAAAAAAAAAATATTTCACCATCACATATGTTTTTATGAATGTTTAAATAATACCAATATATATGAAATAATAATTTTCATAACGATATATATTCTTATAAAAAGTACAAAAAGGTCTATATTAAGATTGTGCAATTGACATTTGTGTGTAACAGGCAGAAGGAAGCATGGTAGACCCCATAAAGTATATATATTCTTGATCAGGACGACGAGTTGAGTCGATATAGCCCTGTCTGTCTGACTGTCTATAGATCTCGCAAACTATAAGAGCTAGACTTAATTGTTTTTTAGGCATGTGAAGTTTGTGTCTGATGACCAATATCTCCTCCCCTCCCCATCAAATTTTCAAAAATGTTTTTTAAACTCGTACAGCATTCACAGTGTTCAAGTCACTGGCTTATGATTTTGGATAAACAAAGCTTATAATGCTTAGAATAATTGGTGCGATTTTGAGCTAAATCGGAATCAAATCATAAACAAACACGTTATGAAGGAAAGTAGTGACGCATAATTATCATCAACACGCTCGCCTTACGATTATGTAGCCTACTGCGTAGAGCGTTGGTCTTGAAGTCGAACGGTTGGCGGTTCGATCCCGCGGTCGGTCGGTCGTACAAAAAAGTTTTTTTAGACCCTGTACTTTAAAAAAGTACAAAAGGGTCTATTAAGTTTGTGCAGGAAGGCGTGGGAGAGACCCCACAAAGTATATATATTCTTGATCAGGACGACGAGCTGAGTCGATAAAGCCATGTCCGTCTGTCCATCCTTCCTTCTGTCTGTCTGTCCGTCTGTCCGTCGGTCCGTCCGTCGGTCCGTCTGTCCGTCGGTCCGTCCGTCGGTCCGTCCGTCCGTATGAACACCTAGATCTCGGAAATTGTAAGAGTTACAGACATCATAATTGGTAGTTAGATGTCTCTATAGCAGTGGTGCCCAAAACTCATATTTCCTATCACATGTGCGCTTTGCTGAGCAGCGCAGCTTTGACACACACAGTAGAATTTCTCACATGAATAGGCATCACGCTTCGTTGATTGTACGATTTTACGAACACTCGCGTTCGGCTATTTTTTTTTTGCACAGCGCATGCTGTGCTGGTACGCACACAACTACACTGTTTGATAGTGTGAGTTTGGGCACCACTGCTCTTTAGTGTAGGCAGATTAGGTTTGTGTTAGATTTTTGATACCTTCCCCCTCCCCCAAAAACCGCGGAATACCACCACAGCCACAATTTTAATCTGTGCTGTGAATTGTGGCCTAATCGGATAATAAACACTAGAGATATTCAAGATTCAATGTCCTGTACTTGGCAATGGGGAGCAGCGCGAGCATGCATTTAATACATGTACATAAGTGTGTATGAGTGGTTGCGTGTGACTTTACGATATGTGTGTGTGCATACAAAGAGAAGTACAGGGTCTCCTACTGTCGGTTGAATCCGACTGTAGCCTTCCGAGTTTTTTTACGTCTGCATTAAATTTTGTAAAGCACTCTCTCTCACGGTTGAGACACCCACACCAAAGTGTAACAAAATGCATGTAAAAGAGTCTCACTTAGAATTCATGAGATCACTTACAATATAATATGTTTATTTTGATATATTCCGATGAGAAAGCAACTTCTCGGCTTAAATTAGTCATAACTGAACTATGAGCTCATTAGAAGTCTAAATTCACGAGAAAAAAGACTTGAAATAAATATACATATATAAACCAGCTCTCGGCATTGATGACGTCTCTGAATCTTGCTGGTTGTTACTGCTATTCATTTTCGGAAATAACAAACTCATGCAGCCAGCGGCTCTAGAATTGATAACCGAATTGCGCTCGCGTATTTCAATGTGATTATTTGTTTTCGAAACACATTCGAATTTTTTCGAATAAAAGCTTTACGCTAGCCACACGGTTGACAGTTGCTATTTGGCTGTGCATCGCGGCGCAGCGTCTTTTCTTTCTATTCCATTCTCCGATCTATTCTGAGAGCGGACAGCAAACAGAGCAGTGCAAGCGAACGGTGAATAAAGTGAAAGTGAATCGAACTGATCCTGCGAGTGCCCACCCTACTCAATAGCGAGCAGTCGTATTGATAAGTCCCAGTTTAACGAGGGGCTTTGAAAACGCTCGCAGTGTGAATCAAGTGAGCGAGTGAGTCAATAACGTATACATATAAAGAACAAATACAAATTGCAGCCATACTTACATATTACTGCACTGTGTTAGAGCATCCCAAAATAGACATGATAGACACAAATTTGTTGTTCCAGAAATAGTCAAATATGTTTGTCTCATTGTGCATATTCAAGTGTGACCTATATGAAGCATTGTTTCGGTAGACGCGTTGGAAGAGCATTGATTGATAGACAACAAACTAATTTGTACACTGAAAGAAAAACCTTGGGGCTAGGGGTAAACCTTTAACTTAACACCTGGATTAAATACATTTGTCCTTCAGAAGCGAGAGTGAAAAAAGTGTAATAACATTTAAAATAATTTCAATTCTGAAATAAAGCTCGAAGTACTAAAAAAGTTTAATTCTATAACTAAAATAAAAATATTGATAATAGTAAGTTATAGTAATAGTAAGTTATGCATTGATTTATTTAGACTGAAGTCAAGGTCTCTTTCTTACTGTATAACTAAGAAACACATTATTTTCCCTTCTGTCATTCTATAAAACAATATAAAAAGCAACACGTCACTTACGCGTCTTATCAGTTAAATACATCGTTGCGCACCGGATGAAAGATAGAAGCATAACTTGGTGACAAAATAAGCCCGGAAAGCTACAGTCGGATGCAACCGACGGTAGGAGACTCTGTATAATCCTTTGCAGCAGCTTATGCTAACAATGCACACACACACACATATCGCAAAGTCACACACAACAGCGCACACACACTTACGAACATAGTCCATGAAGTGAATGCTCGCTGCTCAACCCTTGTTAACGAGATCTAGATGTTCATACAGACGGACAGACGGAAGGACAGACGGACGGACATGGCTATATCGACTCAGCTCGTCGTCCTGATCAAGTATATATATACTTTGTGAGGTCTGCCACGCCTTCTCTGCCTGATACATACATTTCTGAGTTGCACAAATTTAATAGACGCTTTTGTACTTTTTAAAGTACGGGGTCTAAAAAGGAAAAAATTAATCAAAATGAAATTCATACGAAATCCATTATTATAATACATGCTCAGAGACGTTATCATTATCTGTTTGCTAACCTTTGCTGGCCCCGTGTTCGGTGATAATTCTCATATACTCTACAGACTGAACTAGATTTCAGTTTTGAGTCGAGCGACTTATCAGCCGCCCTAAAAATATTCAAAAACATTGAAAATTTGAGTTGAGCAATTCATAATACTTAAAATGGGATTATGTATTTACGTACAGCCGTTTAATTATTTATTAATGACCCAGTCTTCATTTTCTGTGTATTTTCTTCTACTTTTAGCTAACTTAGAATGAAAGCTTCGGCTGTGTGTGCTCTGCTCTTGGCACTAATAGCCAGTGGGCAAGGCTACAATAGCTACAGAAGCAGCTACAGAACAAGCGCTTCCTCCTCACTCGGACAACACCAATCTTCACCCCAGCTGAGCGCTTGGGCTTACACCAATCTCAATGAGGTGCGCGAATTTGCTAATCGATTGACCCAGGAATACAATGCCATGTCCGCGGGAGGTAGCAACAGTCTGGCCCATCCACTGCCATGGAGTTGTGAGTAATAATATTTTTTAAACTCAAATTTTCATGCAAATAATTTTTTTCTTGAATTTTAGTTCAAACTTATTAATTTAGATTAATCCTAAAACAACAATCTCTTATTAAAATTAACAATTTAAATTAAGAGCTGATCTTTAAATAATAAGCTGACTCTTAGTATTTCATATTGATTGAGACATATCATATTTAATTGTACCGTAAATCAGAATACTTTTATGTCGGGGTAAATTTAAGGGAAAAATTTAATTATTTATTACAGAGACTTACAATCAGAAACTTATAATCAGAGACTTATAATCAGAGACTGCAAAAAAAAAAACAAAAATATAAATTAAAAGAGCAAGAACTAAAATTAAAACATACTTACATACTCATACACATGCACACACATACACTTATACATATAAACATGGGCATATCCGCCAAATGGTCAACCAGGACCGAAAACGAAAATCTTCATAAAGGCATTTTTATGTTAAATTATTTAGCAAGGAAAACATATGATATGTGTGCACCTTTTCTACCAAATCTCTTACAGACAGACCGTCCTGATCAAGAATATATATACTTAATGGGTTCTGCCCGCCTTCTTCCGCCTGTTTGTACTTTTTTGAAATACAGAGTCTACAAAAAGCTATTGGAAGCATCGCCAATAGTTGATTAATACCCTGTTATTACAGTTGAGGATTTGAGGGCAAACTAACACATTAATCGGTTCATTAAGAGATAATGTAATTAATTGAGGAAAAAACATACATGTTCAGACTTTTTCAAAATGAAAAAAATATAATTTATGTTAATATATGCTTTAATAGGCTCAATTTGAACTTTTCAGAGATAACTGAAAGCATCCGATTCGAAAATAAATTATGACATCATTGTTAAATTATTCTTGCGCTGTGACCCTAACGATTCTTCAGTTTTTTTTCCAATTTAAAAACGGAAGAAACAATCTTAGACCCTGTAAAAGCACAAAACAGCAAAGTTTACATACATATATTGTAGGTAGAAAGAGGAGATGATGTACATATGTAAATCATATTATCTATTGGATTTGTTTCAACAACTTCCTTCTTTATGTTATAATGCTATAAGGAACTTGTATTTAGATCTCATTTCGATTAAATTACTTGCGGAAATGGAGTGCTATGACATACATATACATATATGACATACATATACATTATGCAAAAGTATGGGAATGTATTAATTGTTTACTGATTTATGAACTCCACTTTCTATGTTCACAGCAAACATACTTCAGTTAAGCGGAAAGACAGCCGGCGAATTGGATGCACTGTGTCTGCAGATCAGCCAACAGCTGGTTAACGATATGAGGCAGGGACTCATCAGCTACAATAATATAGCACAGCCGGCGTTCTTTGACAGCAAGGCAGGCGAGGCGCTGGAGCAGTACGGTCTCAGATCGGAGGGACTGCAGCAAACAGTGGATCTACACCCTTTTCAGCCGGTGGATTTGAGTAATTTTGATGAAGTGAAAAACTATGCTTATCCAGCCGAGGTAAAGGTAGTGAATGGCAAAACATATGTTGTGCATCGCAACTGTACAGAAGCCACCAAGCTGACTAATACTTACGCAAGTATTCCGATGTCTGGTCAGTCGAGTTCGCGTGGATACTACTCTCAGCAAAGTCCAAGCAAGATAATGTCACAGGATTGGCTTAGAGAACGAATGGAGCCGTCTGTTGTGGACTACAGATCTGTGGTCAATGTTGATGGCAATAGCAAGATATATCCCTCCTATAGCCAATTGAGTTCGGTGCCGTCGTTTAGCCAAGCAAGCAGTCCCTCCTCAAGCTCCACCGTAACTGTGAGACGCTTCAATAAGACGATTACGACCCACGCAGACGGTACCAGTTCAGTCGATGGCTCCGAGTCACAGCAACGTTGGGTCGATGGCCAATTGGTGTATGATAATAGGCAACCCTTCGGACACTCCTCAGTGCCGCGAGATGAGCAATGGAAGCGCGAAGAGCGTGAGCACTTCTTTTGGTATCTGACATCTCCGCAACGTCTGGAAGATTGGCAACATCAGCAGGAAGACCGACTGCTGGGTGTGGTGCACCGCTATCATACCTCTCTGCCTACAATTCAAGAGTTCCATCGCCGCGAACTAGCTCGGTACAATGCCCTATTGGGCCAATACCAACCGCAGATACAAGACGCCAGCAACTGGCAGAGGCAAGAGCGAGGCCGCCTTGACTGGCTCATTCATCAGAACAGTTTCACAACACAGGATTTTAATCGTTGGCAGCATGAGAATAGTGCTAGGCTGCGTCAACTTGCCATGAATTATGGAGTGCAGCAAGAGCAACTGCAACAATGGCAGCAGCAGGAATTACAGCGTCTTTATGTGCATTTCAATCGCGTAAATGACTCGCTCAGTCCTCATGTCCAGCCAATTTCAGGGGTCGACTCCGGCTCTTTGATTGCAGATAATGCTCAGGAACAGCAGCGCCTGGATCAGCTAATCCGGCAGCATAACGAGACAATTCTACAATTACAAAACTCTATACGTACAGATCAACAACGTCTGAAGGATCTTTCCCTCAAGTATCAGGGGGACATGCAGAGCCAGACCCAGTGGCTGCGCGGCGAGGTCGCTCGCATTGGAGATTTGATCAAGGAGCAAAACGAACAGGTAACCAGATTAAGTACCTGGCAGAGCTCCGAACGTGCTCGATTGGAGGCCATGCTTGCTCAGCATCGAGGCAGCCTGACTGAGTTGGAGCAGCAAATGGCCCAGGATCGTAGCTACGTGCAAAACTTGGCAGCCAAGTACCGCGTGGGTGTGGATGAGCTGGAGAAGTGGCAACGTGAAGAGCTTCAGCGACTACAGCTGGTGGGACAGCAGCAGTTGGAAAATCATATTAAGGACTGGCAGCTGGGAGTGAGTGCCAGTTTGCGCAATATCATTGGACAGAATCAGTTGACCATCGAGGAGTTCCAGAATTCCATTATCAATGACCGTGCTCGTTTGGAGCAGTTCGCCAACACCTACAAAGTGCGAGTGGATGAGATCGAATCCTGGATCAGAAGCGAATTCAATAAATTCAAATCTGAAGGTCTGCTTAAGGATGTGCAGCAGGAGCTGGCTTCCTGGCAGCAACGTGAACGTGAACGTCTGCAGACTCTGGTGCAGCACAACTCGTTGACTGTAGAGCAGTTGCAGGCTAAGATAAAGAAGGATCAGGCGCACTTCTTTGATCTGGCGAATACGTATCACATTCAGGTTACAGATGTTGAAGAATGGCTCAAAAAGGAGCTACAGCGATTGCAAAATGAGGGTCTGCTCAAGGCTGAAGCTCTCAAGGATTGGCAGCTTGCAGAGCGTCAACAGATCTCCCAATTAGTTCAGCAGAATAAGTACTCCTTAGATGAGTTTGAGCGAAAACTCTTGGCGGATCGTGCCCGACTCAACGATTTGTCAAAGACATACAACGTTCAGGTCGCTGACATCGAGCAATGGATTCAGTCCGAGGGTGATCGTCTGCAACGTGAGGGACAACTGCATATGGAGACACAGTTGAACAACTGGCAGAAAATCGAGCGTCAACGACTGCTGGACCTTGTCAACAAAAATGATCTATCGATTGAGGAGTTGGAGCAGAAGATTAGCAAGGATCAGACGCATTTGTACAGTTTGGCTCAGCAGAATCAAGTGCGCGTGGAGGAGATTGAGCACTGGATCAAACAGCAGATCGACAAACTGCAGAAGGATGGACTTCTCGAGATGCAGCGACTACAGAATTGGCAACAGGAATGGCGAGGAAATCTAACTAACATGGTTCAGGAGAGAGATTACACTGTAGAAGAATTCCACAAATGGTTGCTTCAAGATCGTTCGCGCCTCCAGTCCCTGGCAATGCAGCATAATGTCCAAATTGAGGAAATCGAACAGTTTGTGAAAAAGGAAGAACAACGCTTCATTGGCATGGGTTTGCTCAAGCCCAGTGAACGTCTCACCAACTGGCAGGAAGTAGAACGTCTGCACCTTAAGAACCTGGCTCAGCAACAATACAAATCCACTGAGCAACTCGAAGCGCGTCTGCGTCAAGATCGTGAGCTGCTCGAAAAACTGGCACGCCAGTACTCTGTTCAAGTTGAAGAAATTGAGAGCTGGATGAAACAGGAGTTAGCTCGCATGCGTGATGAAGGCCAAATCCAAATCGATAATCTTACCTCCTGGCAGTTGGCTGAACGTGAGCGTCTGGAGAATTTACTCAAGCAGAACAAACAATGGAATGCAGAAGATCTCAATGCTGAGCTGCGCAAGGATCGTGAACATATGCAGACCATGGCCTTCCAGTATCATACCTCCGTGGAGGAGATCGAACGTTGGGTTCAGTCCGAAATCGAGCGTCTCAAGCAACAGGGGAAGCTGAACATTGAACAATTGACAACATGGCAAAAGGCTGAACAGCTGCGCATACTGTCGCTGTTGCAGTCCCAATCAAATATTACGATGGAGCAGTTCGAGGCAAAGGTAATATTATTTGAGAAATAGTTTAATAATCATAATGAATTTAATTTATATATATGTATATGTGTCTATGTGTGAATGTCTATGTGTAAATGCAAGGCAAGGCACAGTACAGGGTCTCCTACTGTCAATTGCGTCCAAGTGTAGCTTTCCGGGATTTTTTAAAACAGATTCACTTGATTAATCCATAATTCTGTATTGTCTTTTGCCAACAGGTACAGAACGATCGTCGCTTCCTGCTGAACTTAGCCGATCAGCATCATGTGAGTGTGGTGGAAATTGAGAATTACATCAAACACGTAATTGAGGATCTGCGACAGAAAGGACAGTTTGAAATTGAACAGCTGCAGGCATGGCAATTGGTAGAAAGGGACTACATCAAGTCGATGATAGCTGAATTTAAAAATGGACTGTCTACAGCTGAGTATGAACAAAAGCTTTTGTCAGATCGAGCACATCTCAATCAGTTGGCTGATCAGTATCGTCTGAATGTGGGACAAATTGAGGAGTGGATGATCTCCGAGCTAAAGCGACTAAGAGGCAACACGGAGACATCTCTAAAGAATCTTAGTGCATGGCAAGTGTCCGAGTTAGAACGTCTGCAGAGTCTACTGAAGGAGCAAACCCATATAACTTATGTGGAGTTTGAAGTGGAATTGCGGCAGGAGAGGGAACGCCTGCAGAAAGTAGCAAATCAATATTCGGTGAACGTGGAGGAAATTGAGCAGTGGCTGCGGCAACAGTTGATCAATCTTAAAACAACAGGAAATGCCAAAGTGGAGAATCTGGAGAAATGGCAGGTCTCAGAGCAGGAGCGTCTTATTGAGCTGTTGCTCAAGCATGATCAAAATTCGAACTACCAAGAAGTAGAAAGAGAACTTGCCAAAGATCACCAGCGCTTGGAAAGTCTCTCCCAGACGAATCACGTGAGCATCGACCAAGTAGACAATTGGCTACACGAAGAACTGCAACGTCTACAGAACTCTGGACTTGTCCAACTGCAAGAGCAGACCCAATGGCAACAGCAGATTAGTTCTGGCATTAACAATTGGCTTCAACAACAAAAAGACTCCACCAGTTACCTGGAGTTTGTAGAATTTCTCAAACGCGATAAGTCAAGACTGAATGGTATTGTCAGTGACTATCATCTGACAGTGGAGCAGGTGGAAGAGTGGGTGCAGAAGGAAACTGCCAGACTGTCCTTAATTGGAGTCATTGAGAAACCTCAGGATAATTTTAGATATGAGGAAATTAATATTTGGAACCAGCAAAAGGACACAAAGCCCTGGCAAGAGTTTTTGACGGCACGCCTGCGCAGCGAGACCCACTTGAAACCCATGTCGTGGAAGGAGTTCGAGATGTATTTGATACGCAATCGCCCCACTCATGAGCGACTGGCTCAGCAGTATCACATCACAGTGGAGGATATTCACTTGTGGCTGGAAGATTCAGCCAGACAATTGGCCAACGAGGGGCTCATTATCACTGTCGAGGAATGGCAGCTAAAGGAGCAAAAGTATATTCAAGATTTGATCAATGAGCAGCTGCGGCGCAGACATAAATGGACAATAGAGGAGCTTCAGCTGAAGTTGCTCAATGATCAGAAACATCTGCTGGACGTCGTGCGTCAGTATCAGATCTCCATTGAAGAGCTGAAAGTATGGTACAAGGATGAATTAAAACGTCTATTGGATCTACATAAGATCGAGTCTGGCTTCGGGATGCCGTGGCAGACCAAGGAACTGGAACGGATCTATCAAACGGTGGTGAGACACCCGATTAGTGTATCGGCGCTGGAACAGCTTTTGTTAAGAGATGCGAATTATTTAGCCACTCAGTACCATGTAACAGTTGAAGAACTGCGACTTTTTATCCATGAGAAACTGCAGAGATTACAAGACATGGGTCTGATCGTAGATAGTAGCGTTATGGGCAGTGATTGGAAAGAGCAGGAACGTCAACGTCTTCGACAAATTGGTTCCAGCATAATTATTACAGATCAGGAGCTGCTGGAAGTTATTTCCGAAGACAGTAACTATCAGAATGAATTAGCCCGACTCTATGGCGTCGGTCTGCATCAATTGGCGCCGGTTCAACGAATTCATATCGGAAACATGGCCAAAGAGCAGCTTCTCGAGGAGCGTCGCCTCAACGTTCTTTCACCGTGGCAGCGAAAGGAACGGGATCGTCTGTACGAGTTCATTGGCACTCAGAATATGACTCTCAGACAGCTGCGTGATTGGCAGCATCAGGATGAGCAGAAGCTTCAGAGATTCGCTCAGCAATATCTGATTTCCCTACATGAATTAAAGGCATGGCAGATCAAAGAGTTTGAACGCATCCAGGCTGTGGCCCGCTACTATGGAATAACCCTGAGTGAACTACAGCAATTCTGGGATGAGGAGGTACGTTATCTGGGCTATTTGAATCACCGTAAGTTGCTACAGGAGTCGGAAGTACAGAACTGGGAGTCCAAGCAGCACTGGAGGCTGCAGAAACTGCAGAGTAAGTACGGCAAATACGGACAGGAGTTGAGCATCTGGCGCCGCACTTTATATCTGTTAAGTCAGGGATTGATAAATCTTCCGGAGCGCAGCGGTAATGGTGGTTATGTGGTAGATAACGGCAGTACCAATGCCACCGCGGTAAATAAACCCATATTCTCTAAGGATCGTGGAGATCAGCCACCGCATGTATATGAAGATAATGACGAAGGCGATGAACCGGGCCTCGAAGGTGAAACTAAGTCTCCAATACCCCTACCCCTTCCTATTCAAAACAATCCTTCTCCAGTGCCACCTTACCGTAATGGTGCTGGTGGTAATGCTGGATATGAATACCGTCGGTCGGACTACACCTTCAATGTTCCCGTTGGCACTGTTTCGGCTTCAGCCAGCGGAGGACCAACTGGCTCTTCGGCCTCAGCCAGCGCCAAGCTTGGCAAATGGGCTCGTGCGGCTGGTGAGGAGCACGAGGATTTGGGACAGCAACAACAGGAGGATTTAGGATGGGGTGAAGATAAGATAGATGGTGGACAACAGCAACAGCTCGAGGAAAAAATCGATTGGAATGCCAATTACTCTGATGCAGACCAGCAGCAGCAGCAGCAGCTGCAATTGGAGGAGTTAGGAAAACAGCAACAAACTGAAAATTTATCCGGACATAGTCACGGCACAAACTACGGTCTGTTGCAGGAGGCGCAACCCGTTAAAACTACGGTAAGAGAAACATAATATTGTGCAATTAATTAAATACTTAAGTGTATATATTTTACATTATTCTAATATTAATGCATTTAACTTAAATTTGTTTTTACCTTTATTTGCAGCCCGAACCCAGTACCCTGCATAAAATTAAAGATAAAATAACTGGAATCTTTGGTTAGGATGCAAATGAGAACTGCCATAGACTTAAGCGAAAGCAAAACGAAGAAAATTTCCCAAAATTAATTTTACAATATATTAGCACAACGGCATGTTAGATTTTTTTCTATTAATTAATTGCGCACTTAATTTGTTAGTTTAGTCTTAAAACTGTTAACCTTTTGGCCATACTAGACCGAGTGTAACTACAACCAAAACCCTATTAATATTATTTCAAGTGAAGCATGTTCCTTCGTTTACATTTTTTCTAATAAACTTTGAAAATAATACTTGTTTCAACAATCGGTTTTATAATTATGTATATAGAATACTTTTTCATATTCATGTATTTTTGAACCGAAACAACTCTTACTAAAATTCGGAATATACTACGGACAGAAAACACAATAGGTTGGAATTCGATTCTAGACTGAAGGCCGAAAGGCTCGACCCGTTTATTTCAATTAATATCCAAATCTTAAAATAGTACTTATTCTTTGCATTGCATAGATTTACAGAGGCCCAAAACAATGAACATGAGTAGGTTATGACACCGCACATGGGGTCGGCCACTTGACATATTTAAGCGGTGCGAGGACTTCGCACTTGTATCTTTGTGTCTTTTAATGTGTTATCCTGATCGGCAGTGTTCTACTACATGCCGTGAGAATTTGTTCTATAGTGTTAAGCAGATTTCTTATTAGCATGTGAATCTATTTTAGATGTTAAATATACTGCTTTTATGCTCTTTGCAGTAGTTTCAACACTGTAAGATTAAACAGTTACGTCGCTTCGATTTATTTTCAATGGGAAATCTCAGCTAGATCACTATATCAAGAGTGTGTGCCCAATACCCCATTCAGATGCAGCAGTAACCCTAGCAACCAAAATTAATACTATATACATTTATGGACAGACATACAATGAATTAAACAGGAGGCGGGCCGGTGGACTTGCAATGAGCTGTACTTGTGTTTTATGCCTAAAGGATGTAGTTGGCGTCTAAAGGATGTACTTGGCGTATGACCCATTTGTATTCCTTCCCATAGGTCCATTAACACTCTACGACTGATATATTTTCTGTACAATTAATTTTTACAAGTCTGTTTTACATTTATTGTGGTGCCAGTGGTGCCCAAACTCACACTATCAAACCATGGGCTTGTGTGCGTAGCAGCAGCTGAAGACGATTGTTCGTAAAATCGTAAAGTCAACGGACCGTGACGACTGTACGTGTGAGAGTATCGGCTGTGCGTGAGCAAGCAGCGCTGCAAAGTAAAACGCACACACATGGAATTATGAATTAGAAATAATCAAAAACAACAACAACAAGCTAACAATGCATACATACACACATATAACAAAGACTCAATCAACTACGCATACACACTTATGTATATATGTACATTAAGTGAATGCTCGCTGCTCCCCCTTGCCTAGTACAGAAAATTTAATCTCGAATATTATTACTATCCGATTGGGCCACAATTCACAGCACAGATAAAAGTTGTCATATGCTATTTATATTCTGAAGCATAAGTATGTATCTTTTAAATCGTGGCTGTGGTGGTTTTCGCCATTTGTGGGGGAGGGAGGATGTATCAAATATCTAACACAAACTTGATTTGCTTGCACTATAGGGACATCTAACTGCCAAATATGTCTCTAGCTCTTACAGGTTACGAGATCTAGGTGTTCATACGGACGGACAGACGGACATACAGACGGGCATGGTTATATCGACTCAGCTTGTCGTCCTGATCAAGAATATATATACTTTATTGGGTATGCCACGCCTGCTTCTGCCTGTTATATACTTTTCTGAGTTGCACAAACTTTATAGACCCTTTTGAACTTTTTTAAAGCACCGGGTCTAAAAAGAGATGTTAAAAGAGGAAAAGGAATTTAATAATATTCGTGTTTTGTTGTAAATATGGCTTCTAGCAGTATACATTATAATTATATTCCTTTCAGGAGTTCAGGAGGAGTTCAGGAGTTATATTTTTCTTGTTCACTATGTGTTAACACTATTTACAGTACTTTTGCACAGATCAACTAATATGTGCCTTCAATTCAGATCCAAAATGTGATGTTTGAAAAGGCACACTATCGCTGAGTTCCTCAACAGTTGCAGTGACGCCTGCAGTGTCGCCTATCCTTAGACCATCACCTGTCTCCTGGAGGACATGATGCTTTAGTTGTTCAATTTGATGAAGTAGAATAAGGGTCTCCTCATCTAGATTGTCATCCTCTTGGCGCAGTTGACGTTGCTGTTCCTGTTCCTCATCGATATCCCACTCAAGAGATTCGGGCGTGGATATATGTGACCAGGAGTTCTGTGTCGATGAGCAGCACGATGTACGTGTTAAGGAACCACCATACCGACGTACTGAACGTGGCCCCACTGCCACATGGCGGCCTTGCAGGCTAGCAGACATGGATGTAGTGTTCGTTAATTGGTCCAGGGATGTCAATAACGGAGGAGTATCTTGCGGCTGTTGCTGCCGTTGCAGTAACTGTTGCTCCTTCTGTTCTTGCCGTTGCCGTTGGTATTGCCACGTCTGAGAGTATTCGTGCTCCCATTCCAGATCTAAAGAAGAACTATCCCTCGATCTGGCCATGCGTGTGTACGCCTGTAGCTCTGTTTCTTTGTTGGTTGGTATTGTTGTATTCAGTAGCTTACATACGTCCAAGTTCTGAAGTTGAATATCGGCCATGGCACTGCGAAAGGTCTAGGTTAAGCAAGTGTACCACAAAAACGCATTTCTGATAATCCCAAGATATGTACCTATCGTTTTGCAGTTTGGCATAGCTCGGCTGCTGCTCCCGGTACCTGTTCAGAATCTGTGGACATTGAGATTTCCTTTTGATTTTCAGTATCCTATAGACAACACCACGTTGTTGGCACTGTTCCCTGGGACTTGAAAGAAGGTCTGCTTCCGATCCATCTGCTGCGATGCCAGTTCCTGCGCCCACTGCCATTGCTCCAGCTCGTGATCTGGGTCTACGCCTGCAAATCAAAGCAGTATATTTGGATTATACGCAAATAATGTCTAATGCATCATTTTTTTTACTATAATTACATGTAGTATATTTACATGGATATATTTACAATTAAGTGAAGTTATTTAATTTAAAGACGAGGTGAATTTTTTACTTCGAACATCTTATGAGAGAGAAAAAACTCGGAAAGCTACAGTCGGATGCAACCGACAGTAGGAGACCCTGTACTTTCCTTTGCACACACACACGCTAACACTCACACATGCACACATAGCGCAAAGTCGCATGCAACCACACATACGCTCGCGCTGCTCCCCCTTACCTAGTACAGGGAATTGAATCTTGAATATCTCCGGTGTTTATTATTCGATTGAGCCACAATTCACAGCACAGATAAAGATTATCGTATGCCAAAACACAAATTTGTATCTTTAAAATTGTGGGTGTGGCAGTTTTTCGCGGTTTTTGAGGGAGGGGGGGAGGTATCAAAAATCTAAAACAAACCTGATCTGCTTGCGCTATAGGGGCATCTAACTGCCAAATATGATGTCTCTAGCTCTTACAGCTTACGAGATCTAGGTGTTCATACAGACGGACGGACAGACGGACAGACGGACATGGCTATATCGACCCAGCTTGTCGTCCTGATCAAGAATATATTTTATGTGGTCTGCCACGCCTCCTTCTGCCTGTTACATACATTTCTGTGTTGCACCATCTTAATAGACCGTTGTGTACTTTTTTAAAGTACAGGGTCTTATTAAAGTACTTTGTATACAATACGTTTGTATAGAACTGTTTGTCCTTTTATTTGATTTATAACAATTGAAATGGCTAATTGCACTTATATAATATATATGTACATACATACATATGTATACAAATTAAATTCTTTTCTTTTTCAAGGGTATTAATTCGTTTCTTTGGTCTTCTTCTTTGTTTAAGTCGGTCAAATTAGGTGAAGCACTTTGTGGCAGGTAACATGCACTCAAGCGTTGCATACTTTTAGGCTGTTGACCCTTGTCAGGGGAGAGGCTAAGTATGTGTTGCTAGTGGCACCAGACTTCCAACTTTAAAATATGATTGGTAGAAAAACAAGAATTCCGGAAAGCTACAGTTGACCGCAACAGGTAGTAGGAGACCCTGTACATATGTACATACATACATTAGGTGCTACGGAAACTTTAATCTCGAATATCTTCGGTGTTCATTATTATTATTAAGCTACAATTCACAGCACTGATAAAGGTTACCATAATATCTTTGAGCACACTGTATCATAAGATTAATGTATGCCCAAGCACAAGTTTGTATCTTCGTAATTGTGGCTGTGGTGGTTTTTCGCGGTTTTGGGGGGAGGTTTCAAAAATCTAAAACAAACTTGATCTACTTTCACTATAGGGGCATCTAACTGATGTCTCTAGCTTTTACAGTTTACGAGATTTAGGTGTTCATACAGACGGAAAGACACACGGACAGACAGACAGGGCTATATCGAATCAGCTCGTCGTCCTGATCAAGAATATATATACTTTTTGGGTTCTGCCACTCCTCCTGCTGCCTGTTACACACAAATGCCAATTGTATAAAGTTAATAGACCCTTTTGTACTTGTTTAAAGTACAGGGCCTAAAAATGCTAAAATGTTGGGTACTACTTTGAACTAAAAGTGTGTTTGTCAAACCAGGTTTAAAATAATCAAAACAGGGTATAAAAGGGCATAACACGGGGGAGCCACGCACTAATTAGGGGTGTTTAGCCCAATCGCCCACTTTGCAGACTTGCCCTCCTTTCAAGCGGGTATTGATTGCCGAGTCGGCAGTAACAGCTTATTGGATTTGTCGTATCATAGCATACTTATTTCATGGCGCGCACAAAAGTAAACAAAATGAAATTTTAATTAACTATATGCAGCAGGTGCTCGGGGGAATTGGGCGGGGAGCAAAGGCTCTTGCGAATGTGAGGGCTTACCACAGCAACCAGCTGTTGGCTGCGGCCGTAACGCAGGATGTGGAGCTGGATGTTGAGGATGACGATGAGACTGTGGAGTTGGAGTTGGAGACCGAGCCACTGGAGCCAGAGGAGAGCGTGGAGGCAACGCAGCTGCCGATACATGAACCCATGCTCCACTGCTGCGGCAAGGCCGTTGAGTGGGCCACAGTCTTTACGTTGTTGTACGTTTTCCAGTTGCGTGAATTAATTGATTCGTTAAGAGCATCATCGCACGATTTATCATTGTTTACGTCTGGGATATTGTCTGTTGTTATTGCAACTTTCGTTTAGGTCAAGGTTCACTTTTACCACTTTTCCTGCGCGCTTCCTTTTCTCTTTGCTTATAGTATTTCGAGTGTTCCTCGCCGTTATTATTCCACACACAGAAGCATGCACTCGCGCACACACACATCGCATAACTGTTGTTACTTGGTGACGCACCGCATGTATTTCCACTGGATTCCATGCGCGTGTACTCGTCTGTTAACTTCAACAGCCACAGCTGAATCGTTCTGTTGTGGAAAGGGACGAAACGGTTAAACGGTTCAAGAGTTGAGAATCAGCTGATTTTTATCATTTGCTTTTGGTTTTGCAGTTGGCGAAGTCGGAATGAAAGCGCTCAAAGAGCTTTTGGGCAACTCTGTAAAGACCCAGAACTCACAAAGCTTCCAAAGCTCTGTGCTGTTGCAAGTCATGTAAGAGCTGGGGTAATAACGGTAAATTACCAAGGTTAACATGTCTAACGGGGTGAAAATACAAAACGCTGTTGAAGACTTGTTCTGTTGAATAACATTTGCGTATGCTGTTATTAACAGAGCGAGGCAAAGTGATATGCATCATTTTTTAACATTGCTCCTTATGCACCACAATTATGGAACATATTACACTATCTTCCCATATGGAACAGTTGTTTGGAAATAATGAATGACATTCACAAATTTCCATTAGTTTTCGAATTTTTCCCATTTCTAACGCTTGTGAGCGGTTTAATGTTGATGACCTGGTGTTTTTAATAAAGCTTGTCGAATATAAATTCTGCATCATAGCTATATGTAGATGATAGACAATATGATACTCTACCCTGGCTTTGCAGTAGCTTTTCAAATGATCGGACGCATAAATAATACATATATATACATATGTACAGTATGTACTTGTACGTATGTCCATGCAAACAAACATACATAAATTTATGCGTACATATGTAGATACACATATGTACTGTAAACGCAATAGACAGATCCCAGAACAGATTGATGCTTTTATATGTGTGCACATATGCATGACATTTATTACAGATCACTATTAGGGCGATGAAATGTACGTACATATGGATGCATAATTTTTTTGTACAGTATTTTCTGTTTGCCTGTTTGTTTACAGATTCAAGTTTTACTTAGAAGAAAAGCAGAAAATAACATACAGATGTCGGCTCAATGTTTTCTAGATGAAAGAGTAATATTGAAATGTAATTATTGACAGACGAACACTCTAATTTATAAGCACAAGCAATACTTGTACTGTTAGGAAGTACGTTTCAATAAATGATAGATAGTACTATATACAGCCAACTAAATAAAAAAGATTTTGATCTCAAAGTACTAAGGCTGCAGATTTCGAAGACAATAAGATAAGGAATAAAAGGAAATGTGATTTATAGTCCAAGTAATGTACGAGTTTAATTTAATATGTATGTTCTTATGTAAGTAATTTTGATAGTGAATATCTTTTCAAATAGCATAATATAACACATGAGATTGCCATCTGCTTATCCAGTCATAAGCATTCTTACGAAAAGTGTATTGAAAACTAAGTACTCTTGCTATCTCTTTGATGGGTCTTTCACAGTCAGCGCTGAAGACGAAGACCAAACGATGCGACGGAGATGAATTTTAGTCTGCATTTTCGCCTCGTGTCTGTTCAAAGTCGAAGGGTTGTTGGCTTCGGATGTTAATGTGGCTGTCGTTCTGTTGCTGCTGTTGCGTTCGGTGTTGTGCTGTGCTTTCGTTTCAGTGCCAAATCGGCAGTCGTTACGTGTGGTTTAAGTCTTCCTTGACGCTGTGTAGTCGGATTACTGTTATTGTCGTCGTGAAATCCGGTGTCCTAATCGTAGTCTTTCGTAAATTTCGTTTTGCTTCGTTTGCTTGTTGGTGACGGTCAAGAGAAATTGTAATCATAATATTGTAATTGCAATTGGAGCAGCAATCGGCCAATAATTAATTTTGTTATTCTAAGCATTCACTCCTGCCTGTGGAAGTCTGAGTGACCGTGAGTGTGTGTGTGTGTGTAAACTCAAGTGTGTATGTCGGCGTCGGTTTGTCTGCGATGTTGTATCGCTCGTCTATCGCATTTGACTAATTAAGTTGGTTCTCTACAAATTCCGCAAAAAACAGATCAGCTATAAAAACATGAGGAAACGTCGAGTAGTGCTATTTCTCGTTCGCATCTTCGTTTCATTCGGCTATTTATAAGTTGACTGGTTGCTCTTGCTATATACCAGCTCCCTGTTCTAAACACTGATACAGGGTAAGTTAGTCGCGTATAAATAACCTAGACTACTATTGCCGTACAGCAACTTAATAAAGACGACTCAGAATCAACAATTAATAATGACTAAGAATTAAATACACATTTTAATGGGCATATATCATTGTTACTGTTAAAGTAATTTGGAAAGTATATAACTCTAGGCGAGAAACAAATTTATGTCTGATATATATACATAAACCATACATATATATAACTTAAACCAAAGGCAGAAAATTAAAGTTTCCAGAAAAAATGTTTGTTAATGGAATAATTGGATACATAATCTAACTTCAAAATATGTATATAAGTACGATGGTCTGTTTGTTCTTGCCAGAGGCTAACCTTGACGTACATATGTATATATGTATATACATATCTTGCTTATATTTATTCTTGTAAAAATGGGTATGTTTTCCATGGTCAAAAAGTGGACATAACAGTTGTCTCAGAATTTAGCTCATATAAAAGTTATTTTCTATGTTTTTTTTACTTATAAGTTATTTTTTATACAAGTAGTATTAAAAATTTGAACAGAAAATAGGTGCGGTGTGTGAAAAGTCCGCACTGGAAAATAGGGTTTTTTTTTTTTGTAATTTACTAGAATAAATTTTAGTAATTCTGTTTATCGAACTAGCTTTATAATCAGAGTGTATAAAGAAGTATTAATGGTGTTACTCAAAAATTTTACTTTGCTCTAGGTTGCCAAGAATGCGAGAAAACGTGTGTTTAAATAACATGCGATCCCCCAATCTGCAGTGTTTGGTATACCCATATTGCACCTGTAATTTACCGGTTTAAAGTTGCATCTATTTTAGACGTATTTGCTTTGAGCTTTCATGATTATATTGCAAAGGAATATAGCTGTACTTACCCCAAGAGGGATCAAACGATTGCATCTTATATTGAGATGAATTCAAAATTCTTGTCAGACCTAAAATATTTTCTGAAAGGTAATAACGGAACTAACGAAACTTTAAGCAAGCATAACTTTTGTTTTAAAAGAGAAAAACTTTGATTTTAAAACAAGTTGATAGAACTGCATTTAGCAAAAATTTAATGAAAATATACCAATGTTAACCCAAAATGTCATAAAATTAACAAGCATATTTGATTACGAATGAAATGTCCGTAACGCAGGATTTGCCCATATAATATAATCCTAATCATCCCTACAAACCCTAAGTCAGTAATAAATCCCATCCACTATGGGGATATATTTCTTTTATTTGTAAAAAATTAAATAAAGAAATTAATCATTAAAATTGAGTATGATTTCAATTCAATTTGATTTATTTCTGCGCCTTTGTTTTATATTCATTTATTGCAATTTGTATAATATATTAAGAATTATGCTAATTTTTTCGATTCAAAGAAGTTACATGACTACATGTTTTGGGACAAGCAATCCTACCTTACTAGACATCCGCTCACTTCCGTTTGAAGTAGCAAGAATGAGTTCACAGGTATTTTTTAATATTTTTTTTTTTTTTAAATTTTGCTATATGGATATAAAAAAAGATAAATTTGTTAATTAAATAATTGTTGCAAAATTTGAACTTTACTTTTCAGAATGTGAATGTTGAAGTGCCAATAATTACATTACATTACGGCATTAAAAATACGACACCTACTACACTGAAATAAATGCAAACATTGAGAGCAAGTATGTCATTTTTACGTGACAGTAGCTGTTGCCAATGACATCAGTATAGTGAGAATCTGAAATTATTTGTATTAATAGCCAACTCACTCCCAATTGCACACACACTTGCTTCATCACTACAAATCACATCTAAGTACAGTTGACTGCAAGCAGCTGCTGCTGCAGATGTTTTCCCCCTGATTGCAAGCAGTGCCTACATCCATTTAGAGTCATACTACTCGTAGCACTACAACGCGCTTTATCCCTTCCGTGTGCCACTGTGAGTTATTCAACACTTTTGGTGTCTGCTTTGTTTATTAATGCGTACAACCAGGCACAAGAGTCGCGAAGCACTGTTGCCATTCGTGTATATGAATGTGCTTAGTGCAACGCTTTGTTGTTTATGCGTTGCTTCCGTTGAAGGAGTCTTACAATCCCTGCCTGCCTGTCTTCTCCCCAATAATACACTTTTCGTACACTCCAAAGAAAGTTTTCCTTCAGTTTCAGAAAGTTTGCACTGTGAGTTTTTACCGCCATGATTTCTGTGATATAAGAATATTGAGTCAGGCTGCATACTATTATGTTAATATTATAATTAATACATATCGAAAGTGACTAAGTGGCACTATTCGGTTAGTTACATGGCACACTTGTAAATATTTTTGATGTAGTCTTTTAAGGTTTTGGTATTCCCTATGAGTAAATATGAACACAAAGTAATGAGTCGTTGTCCTTTGTTGTTTTCCTGCTAATTTTATTGTTAATTGATTTTAATATTCTTACTTTATCAGTTCAGAAAAAATAATCTGATGTAATTTAGAATATTTAATGTTTCTTAAGTGCGTTACGTGCAAAAATGTTGCGATTTTAACGGCAAATGGGCAACTACCGGTACCTTAAGTTCTCTTCCTATCGCCAGAAGCCGGCTGGTTGTTAATTTGCTGTTTACCCTATAAGCAAAGTGGAACCAAAGAGTATGCTGCTCTCAACTGCCGAAGCTGCTTTTTACTGATTTCCTCGAATTTTTTGACCCTGTACTTTAAAAAAGTACAAAAGGGTCTATTAAGATTGTGCAAGCCCGAAATGTATGTAACAGGCAGAAGGAGGCGTGGCAGACCCCACAAAGTATATATATTCTTGATCAAAACGACGAGCTGAGTCGATCTAGCCATGTCCGTCTGTCCGTCTGTCTGTCCGTCTGTATGAACACCTAGATCTCGAAAACTGTAAGACCTAGAGATATCATATTTGGCAGTTAGATGCCCCTATAGTGCAAGTTGATCAAGTTTGTTTTAGATTTTTGATACCTCTCCCCTTCCACAAAAACCGCGAAAAACTGCCACACCCACAATTTTAAAGATACAAACTTGGCATGCGATAATTTTATGATAAACTTTATCTGTGCTGTGAATTGTGGCCTAATCGGATAATAAACACCGGAGATATTCAAGATTCAATTTCCTGTACTAGGTAAGGGGGGGAGCAGCGCGAGCGTATGTGTGGTTGCGCGCGACTTTACGATATGTGTGCATGTGTGCGTGTTCGTTAGCGTGTGTGTGTGCGAAGGAAAGTACAGGGTCTCCTACTGTCGGTTGAATCCGACTGTAGCTTTCCGAGTTTTTAAGTTATAAAATCGTAATAACACTTGTGTTACATACTTTCTTTTAGTTAATTAGTAGTTTTTGTACAATACAATTTTGAATAAAGAAAATAGTGATTTTATAGTGCGAAAACATCTGATTAATAGAAAAGTTGCAAGAAGCTAGAGTCGGATGCAACCGACATGAGGTGGTCCTGAATATTTCTTTGCCTCGGGCGTCTTTAGCTGCTTCTACACTTCTACATACATACATATACACAATTCGTATTACAAATTTTTACAACCACACAAACAAATACTCACACAAAAACCTCTTGAAGTGAATTTCGTCAGAATAGAAAAATATCAGCTTAGCAGCAGATGCACCTTGCTAGTTGACTAGTGTAATTCACCTAAATTATATCATGCAATTTACAGAGTATTTGATTTTGGTATATTGTTGTTGATTGTTATTTACTTTACACTTGTATTACTTTTGGTTGGTATTGCCATACATTGATGGCGATCAATTCTGTTGGCTGTGATTTAAGTGCGCGTAAATCTCTGCGGTGAAAAGTGGTGCCGGTTTCTGGAGCCCCCACCATCCTCTCTCTCTGCTCTCTCCTTTTGTATGAGCCTTTACTTGAGGTTGCTCCTGCAGCCCCATATAGTACATCGTTCATGGTTTGTTACCGTTATTTGCATTTCATTTTTGCGTATGGCGAGAGAAAATGTAAATTGATTTATTATGCACAAGCGACTGAGTCCAGGACTTGCCACGATTCAGGCAGAATGCAGAAGAAGAGCAGGAGCGTGGAGAATACGCACTGCTCATGCTTCACTGCTTGGGCCTGTTCCGTTAGCTTCCTGGACGGAGACTACAATAAAAATTCGAGAAAACTACAGTCGGGCGCAACCGACAGTAGAAGACCCTTTACTTCGATTTGCCTTGGGCATCGATAACAGCAGCAGCATATATGTAAAATTGTACATACTCACACATCCACTTATACATACACTTATACATACAAATATACGCGCAAATACAAACATTAACCAATAACTCATGTAGACATTTATACTCACAATCTAAAATCACGCATACGCCCTAATGTCCGCGTACACTGTGGTTTCCCCTCTCCCTCTGCCAAATGCCTAGTGCAGAGAATTGTTTGTCAAATATTTCCGGTGTTTATTATGCGATTGGGCTGCAAATCGCACCAAACATTCAAAGCATCTAAAGCTTTATGTATGCAAAGAAGGAAGACAGTGACTCTAAAACTGTACATGCTGAGAATATTTTTGTGAATTTGAGGGGGAGGGATATGAGATATCAAATTAAAACCCTAAACTTGGCCAGCCTATGTAATACGTGAACCAAACAAAAAATTGCGTTTCTAGCTCTTATAGTTTCCGAGATCTCGGTGTTCATACAGACACGCCATGCCTCCTTCTGTCTGTTACACACAAAGGTCATTTGCACAAACTTAATAGCCCCTTTTACTCTTTTAAAGTACAGGGTCTAAAAAGTATAAAGGAAAATAAAAAGATAAGAAACGAAGGTAAATCTTCAATTGGAGTTGCATCCTTGCAGACCTAGTGGAGGCGTAAACATCGCTATTAATATTGATTTAAATATGCACAATGCTAACGTAAAGGAGAAACTATACAGTGTCTCTCTCTCCCATTATTCACTGTCAGTCAGCTATTCAAAGCCGTCGGCACAGCGTTGACTTTTCGCTATTAGCCAAATTGCAAAAATTGAGCTTCATCAAGTCAACAAAGTACTATACAGAAGCATACACAATGAGCGAGAGTGCTGCAGAGGAGTGTGGTTGAATTATACAAATTTTATATATGTATGCATAAGCGCAGTGCGATACCGTTTACTAACTACAAGTCTACTCTTTTTGTACACTTAATTCTCAGATTCAATTGTGTTGAGCGCAAAAACGTAGTAAAAATGACTATTTTGTAATTGACTTGTAGTTAACACTGAAATTGTTATCTTAGCGTGGAATCACTTCAATATGAATTTGATTTTGAACTTGTTCAACTTAAGAGTTTCGTATTAAATTATGCACAGTCAAATGGATTACGTCTGCTTTTAATGCAGATACGCAAAACTTAAAAAAAAAGTAGGGAAAGCTACAGTCGGACGCAACCGACAGTAGGAGACTCTGTACTTCGATTTGCCTTGGGAGTCGATAACAGCAGCAGCAAACACACATGCACTATATATACATACACTTATACACAGACACATACACTTATATGTACAAATAGACAAAATTTATACATACTTACATGCCCGCAATAAAAAATCACGTGTAATTACTAGCGGCAGCGTACACTGTAGCTTCCCCTAACCACTGCCCAATACCTAGTATACAAAATTAAGTGTCCCATATTTCGGTGTTATTATTATCTGATTGGGCTGCAAATCGCAGCATACATTCATTGCATCTCAAACTTTATTCATGAAGACAGTGACTCTTAAACTGTATTTGCTAATAATATTTTTTGCGAATTTGAGGGGGAGGGGGGTGAAATATCGAATCAAAAACATAAACTTGAGCTGCTATGTAATACACGAACCTAACAAAAAAAGAATTAAGTCTAGTTTACGATATCTAGGTGATCATACAGACAGATTGACAGACAAATATAAAGAATATATATACTTTTTGGGGTCTGCTGCGCATCCCTCTGCCTGTTACAAACAAATGTCATTTGATATACCGCCAAATTATATGTGTAGTTTTTTATTTTTTTTATAAATTTTTTTTATGCATTTTTTACATTTATTCAATTAGTTATTGTTATATTTGACTTTTTTACCGTACATTCAAAACTTTTTACTATTTGCGAAATTTCCACCTCCTCCGACTACGGACTTATTGGTTGCCGTTACGCTGTTTAGTGTCGACTTAGACCCTTGCGCCACAAAGCTTTAACAGTTTTCGCATCCCAAATGTCAAATACAATTCTTATGAACACTTTGACAGAATGTAGACGACTCGGGTTCAAGTCTTAATTATTTTTAATTTTATATTAAAAAAAAAACTCGGAAAGCTACAGTCGGATGCAACCGACAGTAGGAGACCCTGCACTTTCCTTCGCACACACACACTCTAACAGGCACTCACACATGCACACATAGCGCAACGTCACACGCAACCACACATACGCTCGCGCTGCTCCCCCCTTACATAGTACAGGGAATTGAATCTTAAATATCTCCGGTGTTTATTATCCGATTGAGCCACAATTCACAGAACAGATGAAGATTATCATAAGATTATCGTAAGCACAAGTTTGTATCTTTAAAATTGTGGGTGTGATCTTGATCTGCTTGCACTATAGGGGCATCTAACTGCCAAATATGATGTCTCTAGCTCTTACAGCTTACGAGATCTAGGTGTTCATACGGACGGACAGACGGACGGACGGACGGACGGACAGACGGACAGACGGACATGGCTAGATCGACTCAGCTCGTCGTTTTGATCAAGAATATATATACTTTGTGGGGTCTGCCACGCCTCCTTCTGCCTGTTACATACATTTCGGGCTTGCACAATCTTAATAGACCCTTTTGTACTTTTTTAAAGTACAGGGTCTAAAAAAATATTTTTCTGTCACTAAATACTTATGGCAAGTACGACAGAACAAACTACAGTCGTTGCGTCCGTCTGTACGCTAATTATGCAAATTAAATCTATAGTTCTCAATTCTAAGCAATGCTAACTAATGGTAAGGGATAGGGATACAGAGACGTAATAATCTCGAATATTCGTTTAGTTTCTCCAGCATCTGAAACACCCCTATGCACCTGTTGTCCATAGCCCTCTGCTGGTTTACAGGTGCCTCGAGTTGCTCAGTTAACGGTACAACGTTCCGCTCGCCGCAAAGTATGCAACACAAAGCGATACTCGTGGAATGCCACACGGCATAATAACTTTTCGCAATAACACAAAAAGCTTGCCTCGGGCTAAGAGCGCATCTGAGTGGGATACATAGATGGAGAAAGAGAGCCATGAAAACGTTATTTTTAAATATTCAGTTGGAACGCGGGGCAAGTGCAATGAGAGTGGGTGAATGGTAGCAACTCCTATGTCTAATAGACATGCCGAACATGTCTCTCAGTCTCGCGCACTCACTCTCTGTTGATTCTTTACTCTTCGCAGATTTTTTTTTAGCGAAATACGAATATTGCCAGCAGAGAAAGAAGGTTAAAGAGAGGCTGAGAGAACTTTAAGGGGCGTAAAATTCAATTAAGATTACAAAATAGAACCAAAAAGACAACAAACAACAGCAATAACACAACAAATACAAGGAAAAAACAATTAACAAAAACAACCACAACAGCTGCTGTTAAGAAAGCATCCGTCGTCAGCGTTTTAATTGAAATGCATTCATATTGCAATGGAGTGAGTCATAAATAGAAGGGATGGGTGCGTAGTGACAGAGCAGGAGTAAAACAGTGAATATATGGGAATAGCGGAAGAGCTACTGCTGACAAAGCAAATTGCTTTTCTCTAGTGACTTGATCAGGTCAAACGAAAATGAGTTTCGAATAACAAAACAATTGCAGGTCAACGTAGCTATTCAATAAATAAAAACTATAAATTATAATTACAATAGTTAGCACCTAAAAACTGTATCAGGAATCACACCGAATCTCTTTATAATTTTGTAAATCTGATCATATTTTATTCTCGGTGTCTGAAAGTAATTTTAAAATGTATTATTCATTCTGGCATATCCGAATTTCATATGTGTTTCATACTCACTAATCCATTTAAATCAGTTGTTTTGGATCTACATATGTAATTACTTTGATATATTTATGTAATAATAAATGTAAAAAGTAGGGAAAGCTGCAGTCGGACGCAACCGACAGTAGGAGACCCTGAACTTCGATTTGTCTTGGGAGTCGATAACAGCAGCAGCATATATGAACATACTCACAAACACTTAAACATACATATATACATATGTGTGTATACATACACACATACACTTATACATACAAATATACGCGCAAATACAATTAATAACCAATACTCATACAGCCATTCATACTCACAATCAAAAATACACTGTGGCTTCCTCCTCCCCCAGCCACATGCATACTACAGAAAATTGATTGTTCAATATCTCAGGTGTTTATTATCTGATTGAGCTGCAAATCGCACCAAACATTCAGAGCATCTAAAACTTTATTCATGCAAAGAAGAAAGACAGTGACTTTAAAACTGTACATGCTGGGAATTTGAGGGGGAGGGGGATGACTTTTCAAATATTTGACAAAAACTTGACCTGCCTATGTAATACACGAACCTAACAAAAAAGAATTCAGTCTCTAGCTCTTATAGTTTCCGAGATAAATGTGTTCATACAGACAGACGGACAGACAGACAGCTCGTCGTCCTGATCAAGAATATATATACTTTGTGGGGTCTGCCACGCCTCCTTCTGCCTGTTACACACAAATGTCATTTGCACAAACCTAATAGACCCTTTTGTACTTTTTTAAAGTACAGGGTCTAAAAATAATATGTGTATAAAAACACCGTACTGTTTATGAAAATCAAATATTGCAATCAAATAAAAGGACACTTCTCCAACAGGGAATGTACCCGCCACTCACCGTAATAGTTGATTAACTACAGTACCATCTATACAGCAGGGATACATTGTCATACATAAATATGCACATACATGAATGTATGTATGCATGTATACTCAGACGCTTTAAACAGATAAATTCATACAGATCGAATTTTGGAATCGCCGAGAAACTTTGTTGCCCAATGAAAGTAATAAGAACAGCTATTCTATCCGAATGGTTATCTAATTATTTTCCGTACCAAAAGACAACATTTAGTCATAATAATCATTAATTAAACAAGTTTGTATCCCTTTTTCTGGCTGTCATTTCAAAAACAGGAAATAATTTCTGCTGCACACAGACACTGTAACTATTGTCTATGGGTGTGTGGATATGAATCCCCTGGGTCACCTGGGGATGCCACGATTAATCATATTATAAACAATAACCGAATTATTTTCTAAAATTTCCTATGTAATCGAATCAACAAAGTGATGAGAATTATTTAATCGTTACTCGATTATTAGGTGGTTCAAAGGCAGGTGATGCAACAAATGAAAAAGGAACTAGATTAACCAGTTCGCGACTATCAAGATTGTTATTTCTGAACTCAATTTTGAACAAATATAATAAATATACATATAGTATGTGCAATCTCTTCGCTAGACTTAAATAGTGTGACTTAAATAGTGGAGCAAGTCTCAGCGTATGTACGTGATGATTTCATGAATTTTACAATCCAACTGACCGAACTTAGATCTCTATTCTACAATAACACTGAGCCACACTAACAACTGCATATGCTGTCGTCGCACTCCTTTAGTGGACGGACAGACAGATGAACAGACGGACAGACCGACATGGCTATATCGACTCAGCTCGTCGTCCTGATCAAGAAACTTATGTATACTACTAGTATAAAGTAGATTTTAATCAGAATATTTATGTGTGGGTGATTATTAATTTAAATTGAAAGCTCAACTTTTGAGGCGAATTTTCTTTAGACCCTGTTCTTTAAAAAAGTACAAAAGTGATGTAACAGGCAGAAGGAGAGCGTGGCAGACCCCACAAAGTATATATATTCTTGATCAGGACGACGAGCTGAGTCGATAGCCATGTCCGTGTGTTCATCTGTCTGTCCGTCTGTATGAACACCTAGATCTCGTAAACGATAATAGCTAGAGACATCACATGGTAGATTTTTGATACCTGCCCCCCTCCCTCACAAACCGCAAAAACTACCACAACTACACAATGATACAAACTTGTGCTTTAGCATGCAATGAGCATATAGCAACCCTAATCTGTGCTATGAATAAACACCAGAGATATTCAAGATTCAATTCCCTGTACTAGGTAAAGGGGGAGCAGCGTGAGCGTATGTGTGGTAGCGTGTGATAGAGGTGGAGAACTATCGAAAGTCGGCGCCATCGATTATGCTTGATAGTTTCCATAAACTATCGACGATAGTAAGAAAAATCTATCGTCAATAGTTGTCGATAGTCTAGTAAGTAAATTTAAAAAAATCTGTTTAATTTGTTTTTTTAAATATTTCTTATTAAATTAAGGAATCTATAAAGTAAATGTAAATTTAAATTAACGTGTGTGTGTGCAAAGGAAAGTACAGGGTCTCCTTCTGTCGGTTGCATTAGACTATAGCATTCCGAGTTTTTTTTAATTTGTGCCTTGTTTAAATTAAATTAAGGTAAGGTGCTAAATACAGGGTCCCCTACTGTCGGTTGAATCCGACTGTAGATTTCCGAGTTTTTTTTAATAAATCTTAACAAAAATTTGTTTGACATGTGGATGTAACATTGATTTTGATGTACTATTGTGGACTATTAATTAAAGTGAAATTTTGAAGTAAATACTGGTAATCGCTTTGAATTAAGCATGGGAGACAGCTAGACAGAAAGCAGACACTGTCTGGTCACAGATAATCCTTTGTATCTGCTCTTTTCAACCAAACACAAGCAAACCCAACTGGACTATGGAAGCAAGATTTCATTTGTCTGCGTTTTTTATGACCACCGTTATTTTTGTTTTATGATTCTTTTTATTATAACTTTTTGTTTTTGTTGGTTTTCTTGTAAAATTTCCGATTTAATCCTCTTACGTCAGACAAAATTCAATCAAGAATTTGCAATGAGAATTTTTTCATTCCAACTCTCTTTTTCTTTGTTGCTAGGATCGGTAAAAGAGCGGCATAGCCACACGTAACTGATAGTATTATACTTGGCAACTAACAATTTAATCTTTGCCACCAGCAGACCAATACATTTAAATATTTATTTTTATATATTTATTAAATTAAAAACAATAATAATACAGTAATATGAACCTCATATGCTCTACTCCTATGCATTCTATCCCCTCGCAAAGTCTGTTAAATCTTTAATTTTGTCAGAGGACACTACAGAGGACTTTTCTGACTTCTGTTCCCCTTGAATTTTGAATGAATTTGTGTTTCCACAACCAAAATGTGACACGACCGTCATTAATCACTCACTCCTACATAACTACATAATGTATTAGTGTGTGGGAAAAACCAATGCTTACATAAAGCTAAAACATAAAAAGCTCGGATGCACCGACAGTAGGAGATCCTGTACTTTGCTTTGCGTTGGGCGTCGATAGCAGTAGCATATACATACACACATACGCTTATACAAATATACGCGCAAATACAAACAGTAACCAATGCTAACACATACTCACATTAACAAATCACGTATACGCTCGGCGGCCCAATACCTTGTACAGAAAATTGATTATCCAATATCTCCGCTGTTTATTTCCCGATTGGACTGAAAGTTGCACCAAGCATGCAATGTGTCTTAAGCTTTATCCATGCAAAAAAGACAGTGACTCTAAAACTGAACATGCTGGGAATATTATTGCAAATTTAAGGGGGAGGGGGATAAGATATTTGTAATTGTAATATATGTAATTCATTTGTTACCCAGAAATGTCACTTGCAAAACGGTCTTTCAGTTCACTAAGCTACGCCGGAAAAATGGCTGCTTATTATTTCGTGTTTAAGAACAAATTAGAAGAGATTGTTTTAGACTTTTGGTATGGATGTATGTCGCAATGTCTCTGCAGATGCTGATGTCACAGTAAAAAAATTGGTCAATTACTGGTGATTATTATCATTTTATTATTAAAATGAAGTCTGTGGCAAGGAATTGAACTTGTTTTTGAGTGTTTTCAATTCACTCAAAGATGTGGAATATTTAATTCATTCATTTGCATATACATTTACATTTATCAGCTTGTTCTTTAATTTTCATTTTATTAATATGTACATTTTTCTGTCTCTATTTGCAGCACGCTAAAAAAACAAATGTTTTTGTAATAACCTAAATGCATAAAATACGCAATGATTAAAATATAAACTTATTCAGGTGTATCCACTATGGTAACAAATAGAGGGATTTAATTGATATTATATTTAACCATTGTGAAACACTGTCAGACTTTGTTCCATTAACCAATTACTACTAATATTCCTTGCAACTACAATATGCTGAAACATCTCTTAATGGTTCTCGCAATTCTCCTTATCTTTGAGATACTGGAAACTCAGGCATTAAGCAGCGAAGGGGGTGTTAACGCCGTTGGAGGTTCCACTGCGAATAACGGTAAGTTATCGAAATGAAAAGCAATTATCTAGTTAAATATACCATGGTCAACAATGCAATTTCACTTTTGTTGTAAATCAGATTTCGAAATATTGTATGAAGTGAACTAAAAATAAGAATACTCAATCGTCCGCACCCCACATTATAATAACCTACAGCTTTTTTAACAGTCTATAATATACATTCACATATGCATCCATCTATTCATATATATACACATATATTTAGTTCCAGCAAACAACGCTTTAGCGTATGTTTCCATTTTCACCTAAAAATGATAATCTAATATTTTTGGCGTTGTTCAGAGAACATAAAATGAAAGACCAACGAGGTTATTGAGTGATGATCAACTTCTGAAGAACTACCGACTAGTCAAGCGACCAGTGTCCTTTATTTATAACCATTTCTGGGCTACAATATCGGTTTTACATACATTTTTTGGGTGTTCCTATCGTTATACGTAGGAGATTGTGTTTTATTTATCTTACTACATTTATTGCTTAGGTCTAGACGAACCTCTCCGTGCAGGTAAGGTAGGTATGTTGCAATTCGTGGGGGGAAGGACATGGCATTCAACCTATAGTGCTCTGTACTCTGTACATTGTACTCTGCCTTTTCCCCAAGAAGCTATAATACCTTTGAGGTGGAAGCGATTCATCTTTAGTATGTATTGTACTAAATAAAATGTTTTCCCTGAACTTTCCCTTTGTAATGCTCTATTAAAATGCCATTTAAGATAAATACTCGAAAGATTCGGATTTTGCAGGGAAATTTAAATGTTGGTAAAGTCGTTTGTTTCTGTCCATCATACTCAAAAACCTTGGCTCTGGAAACTTCATTACTAAAATACTTCAAGTCAAGTCTGAACTGATACTTCTTGATGGGAATCGGAGAATCGAGCCTGAAGCTAAATCAAAATCACACCCGCAAAAACTTTTCAAGCTAATAAATGGCATGAAAACTTTTTAGGTGGGCCGTTTGTCATATTTCTGGCCTGAAATAATTGTCAATTTGTTAGTAGGAGGACAGCAGGACGAACACGCTAGCAGGAAAGCAGGAAGCCAGGACAATGCCTGGCAGAAATAAAATTTATTTAAGTGGCCTCATAATTGTTAACAACAACAAAAAGGCAGATGCAACTGAAGCGAACAATTATTAAGCCATTAAAAACAAAAAAAGCAAAAACAACAGAAAGAGATACCACAAAGGCAACAATAACAACACAGAAGTCAAGTCAACAAACATTATAATCAAGTTGTTACTGTGCCACTCTTACCAGGAGAAGGGTGAGTCCGTGGGCCACATGCAAAATGCTCAACAATGGAAATATTAATAACGTTAATGAAATTCTAATTTGTGTTTCTTGGTAGGGAAAACAAGCAGTGAAGCCAGGCAATAATGCTAATGAGTAAAATATTAAGTGACATGGGAGAGATAGAGTAAAAGTGTTCTTGTACATACCCACACACACATCTGAGTTGGGTTAAGTTTAATTCATGCCAGACATACGTAATATACATATGTATGTACAGTGGGTGATTGCTGAGGAAACCAAATATTTGCTCTGCTAAATAGGCAATAAAAACTTTGACAGCTGTGCACAAGTATGTGTATCACTGCATGTGCGGGCGAGTGTGTGATTGTGTGCGTACGTACATATACTTGCCCCAGTATACCACTAAGCGAATGTCGTGAGAGAGAGTTTCGCAAAACTATCGCATTCGAGCTCGAAAACGATACTTGAAGCGAAAGTATCGCAAAACATTCGAGTTTGAAAATGGTATACGAATCGAAATAAAAATGTTATTATATTATTATTAATACATAGAGATATTGTGCACCAACAAATTATTGAGTGTTTATTGTGAAAACTGCACAACTGCAACACTTTTTGTGTGTACGCGTTGTAAGGTTTTCGCCATTGCACGTAGAGGTGAACAACAATAAGAAGTCAATGGTTGCGGGTTCGATCCCGCGGTCGGCCGTCATACAAAAATATTTTTTAGACCCTGTACTTTGAAAAAGTACAAAAGGGTCTATTAAGTTTGTGCAAATGACGTTTGTGTGTAACAGGCAGAAGGAGGCGTGGCAGACCCCACAATGTATATATATTCTTGATCACGACGACGAGCTGAATCGATCTAGCCATGTCTGTCCGTCTGTCCGTCCGTATGAACACCGAGATCTCGGAAACTATAAGAGCTAGAGACTCCCTCCCTCAAATTTACAAAAATGTTCTTAGCATATACAGTTTTAGGGGTGGGAGATGAGACATCAAATTAAAAACATAAACTTGGCCTGCCTATGTAATACACGAACCAAACAAACAAAACTCGGAAAGCTACAGTCGGATTAAAACGACAGTAGGAGACCCTGTACTTTCCTTTGTACACACACACGCTAACAAATACTCACACATATACACATATCATAAAGTCACACGCAACCACGCATATGTACTTACATTAACTGCATGCTCGCCCTGCTCCCCCCTTGCCTAGTACGGAAACTTTAATCTCGAATATCTTCGGTGTTTATTATCCGATTGAGCCACAATTCACAGCACAGATAAAGGTTAGATTATTGTATGCCAAAGCACAATTAAACAGTTGTTTTTACGATATTTACAAAAATATATCGTATGCCATACGTTCCTATATGAGAAAGAAAGTGAAAACCGGACCACAGAACTTTTAAATTTACTTATTTACGTCAAAAAGAAATCTGGAAAATTTAAGTGTTTAATAACGATTTTCCAGTGTTAGAATTACGCTAAGGTCTAAAAATCTATACATGATAAGAAATATCTTGTTTCTCATTAAATCAGTCTTGAAGTAAAGAAGGTTCACAGAATTTTGTAAAAATATGTTACAATGCATTGAATAATTTTCAATCCCTGTTACTCATACATATGCATAACATTACACAAACAATTACAACGCAACAATCGCTAGAACAAACGTCTAATGAAAGGACTGAAGAAGGGGCGAGAGGTGTTACACGGATGAGGAAAATCAAATTTGTCATGTGTTGAAGTCAGGCTGTGCCTTTGTCATTGTTTTTCGCAGTTTGTTATTGTTGTTGTTGTTGGCATTGTAAACACAATGAAAATTACACTTAATTTGGCATTTAAGTGGCGACGATGTCGGAAAATGTTTTGCCTTTTGTTGTTAACGCCAGCCAGCCATAATAAAGCATTTCCCAGGTCCATGCCCTTGCCCTTGCCCTTGTTCTTGCCCCGCTGTGCTCACACACAGAGTCATGTGTTGTAATGTGACATTTAAACAAAAGGAAACGCGTGTGAAATGTCGGTTGATGGCTTTGTTGACATGCGAAAAGAGAAAATGAAACTGAGAAAGACTCCCCAAGCCAAGTGGTTATAACTATGTATTGAAGAATTGAGGGGCAAAACATATAGGAGGGGTCTGTAAGGAGACAGGGGGAACAGTTGACAGACACAATGAGAGCTATTTCCATAAGCGCAGATAGAGATCATTTGTCAGTTAGGAAAAAGTATGGGAAGAAATCTCTTCTTTCCATTATGAAAACACTTAAAGAAGAAAGAAACAGTGAAAGAAATATTTAATACACAGTCGTAGTGAATGCAACTATTAAACAAATCTTACAAATAATTGAATTGTAATAATATTAGAAAAGTAAACAAGCTATGTGGGATTGTTATTTTTAAAATACATTTTTATGAATCATTTTAGAAGTCCATTATAAATAGCCACTTTTCTTTTTTCAGTGTAGAAATGCAAGTTTTAAAGCATGTTTAGTTCCCCACCCCTTTTCCCTCTTATCCTAAGTGCTTGAATGGCTATAAAAATAAAATACTTTCCGCTTCACATCATCGCTTAATGGCTATAGGGGTGCTACCGAGCGATAGGGAAGCAGAAAATCTGGCCTCATTGTACGCCTTATCTGTACTGATTAGCAATTAGCACGTGTCGTCCCGTCGTGAATTATTATGCTGAAGGTCAGCCACGTGGTAGCTGCTGGACAGCCGAGTACCACTGTGTAGCATGTAGCATATTCTTTGCGGCACCACTGGGAATTGGTGTCCCGCATGAAAACCAGATTAATGATGTGCCCAGCCTGCCAAAGACTGTGGCATTATTAGCGTTCTTTATGTACCACAATCAAGGTCCTTCGAGTGGTTCTCCCCATGTCCAACTGTGCAGCCGCATAAATCAAATAGATTATCAGGTAGCGATAGTCAGAGCTAAGGATTTGCATTTGAAATTTAGTTGACACCAGAAAGAAGTTAAGGGTGTCCACTTTATGGGTAACTGCCAGAATGAAAGGGTATTCTCTAGAATATATTTACTGAGTAGGATAAGCTGTGTTTCAAAAATATTCAGCGAATTCTACCAATATGATTAGGCAAACACATATACATTTGACGCTTTCCACTAGAGTTATTCGGGTTTGTTAACAGGTGGTCGGCAAATTCACACGCAACTACACAAACACACTTATGTATGTACATACATTATGTGCTTGGTGCTCCCTCTTGCCTGGAACAGAAACCTCTTCTCGAGTATCTCCGGTGGTTAGAATCAGATTGACAATTCACAGCACTGATGAAGGTTACCATAAGATCATTGTATGCTCAGCACAATACCTTTAAAATTATGGCTGTGGTGTTTTTTTTTGCGGTTTCTGAAGGAGGGGGGGAGAGGTATCAAAAATCTAACACAAACCGGATCTGCTTGCACTATAGGGGCATCTAACTGCCAAATATGATGTCTCTAGCTCTTACAGTTTACGAGATCTAGGTGTTCATACAGGCGGACAGACAAACGGACATGGCTATATCGACTCAGCTCGCCGTCCTGATCAAGAATATATATACTTTTTGTGGTCTGCCACACCTCCTTCTGCCTGTTCCACACAAATGTCAAATGCACAAATGTAAATTTGTACTTTTTTAAAGTACAGGGTCTAAAAAATAATAATTGAAGGACGATTTGGGAATCAACTGGAAAAGTCTTATGTGCTGTTTAGAAAAACAAAAAACTTCATGCTTCAATAAAAGTTATCAGACTCTCTTTTTCGTTACAACTTCCGTGTTCCAAAATCCAAAATCGGAAGTCAGTTTCTTTAAAACTGTGTTGTCTGCTGTACAGTGCCAGCTAAGAGAATATTTTCGCGATTTGCCGTAGGAGGAGTAGGAGGCGATGTCGAATATCAAAAGTAAAGTTATTTTGAATAGCCAATGCACGAATCTGTCAAAAATAGAATCGGGTCTGCAACTCTTGTAGAGTTAATACAGACAAGGCTATATCAAATGTACAATCTTAGTAGATAATTTTGTACTTTTTTAAAGTACAGCTTCTAAAAACTAAAATGTTCCCGTCTGCGAATTTATATATATCTGTATGCATCAAACTCTTTGTCCTGACAGACCGAATGCAATCAACAAGAAGAAGTAATATAAAAACCAAATTATCAAGCATGTATTTATATTAACATTATATTATACTTAATTAACTCGAGGTGGATGAATTATTTTACAATAATATCCTGTACATGGTAAAACACATAAATTTATTTAACATTTTAAAGCCGTTAGATGTGTGCTATATCAAAAGCTATGCGGGTAACTCCATCACTTGTTTTTTCCTGACGTAGCAGAGGCCACGCCTCGCTGCCGCCGAAAGTACCGGGCTTGGCGCCAAGGTCCTTTATCAAAGCGAAAGTTGTTGCACAGTTGCACGGCCAACAAACACAAATGCACACTGCCATCTCCACAGACACACACTAATACACAGATACTCTTACAGCAACATAGATATTCTAGCTCTCATTCGCTTGCAGGTCAATTATCGCGCTTTGCATCCCACAAGCGACCCAGCTTCTGCCTCCTCGACTGTCCCCGCCTGTTCTCTGCAGTTTCCCTCTGTCCCTCATGTGGTTGTTGTTGTCGTGATGTGGGTAGTTGTAGTTGCCACAAGCGTCTGTGGGTATCTACGGGAAAACCGAATGCTAAACAAATTTGTAGCTTGAAGTTGTCTTTTAGTCTGCGTGCTTTTTCGCCTGTGTACTTATTTGTTTGTCTGAATACACTGGAAAAACTTTATTTGAGTGTACAAAGGCGAATTAATATATGTATGTATGTTTATTTTTTAACATTTTTTTTGTTTTTTTTAGCACATTAATTCAATCTCAGTTTACATAATTGAATTAATAACGAATAAATACCAAAAGTCCATAATTTGATATTATATATATGAAATAAATACCAAAAACTGCATATTTTGATAAATTCCATATACGCAAAAGTATTAGAAATCAGTTTTTGGATATGGCACACGAATATTGCAAACAAAATGCAAAATTGTTTTCCGATTCGAGTGTTCCACAAATTATACCCTATTATTATTTATTTTTCACTAAAATATACCTTCAATTTATAGAAATCTCCAATGAAAGCAACAAAATGCGTGTAAATGAATTGAGTGATGTATGTGTTTGCGGTTGGGTATTTCTCTGAGTGAAAGTATATGCATATTTATGCAGGGAAAAAGTTGTTCTCTGGCGCTAATTAGGCATTACGCAGAGCCATGGTTAAGCATCTTAAAGTGCACTAACTAAATTGTGCTAATCATAAAGCACACACCACACACGCACTCACACTGTAACTTACTCGCGTACACACATCGGCACAACAAGCTGAGTTCAACTTTTGAGTTGGTGTTGCCCTTTGTGCAACGGTTTGCTTCAGAGATGCTTCTGTAATGTAAATTGTCCCACTAACAGCAACAACCATATGCCACAAGAATTGTGGCAATGTGCACTTAGCGCCATTTAGTGCCACGCCCACGTGCCTACACACCCTATTGTGTGTGCGCTGAGCAGCGCTTGTAGCCAAGCGACTAGGTTGAATGCATAAACCTACCATAAACATATGAATGTATGTATGTGGAATGTGTGTATAAGAGTATATTAGCGTTGGTAGTGAATTGAAGTGGAGGTGATTGGAGTGTAGAACAAAGTGTAAGAATGTGATTCTGTGAAGATGAGTACTTGGCCAGCAGCCTAAGTGCTTCACAATGTCCTTGGGCTTCAACAATAGTTAGATATAAATTAGATCTGTTCAAGGGAAATTCGGAAACACACACTGATACTCATAGTGTAGACAGTGACCTCGCGCTTCTCTCTACTACCACATATGACTTTGTTCTTTCATCATTAATTACAACAAATTTGACCATTTTGTTCCTATTTGAAAAATGTGGAGAATAAATAGTAAGAAATAGTATGTTGTAGGCTCTACAGTGTAGAGGATTAAGGATATTATCCCTTCGGGTGTGCCCGACTGACGGATGGGGTCCTTATTGGTTAAGCGGGAGCAAAATCATAAAATATGAAATCGTAATGAATTAAGAACTAATTAATTCCTAGCTAAGCTCAGAGCATTTGATTAAGAAGATATGAGAATGTAAAAACCCAGCAAACAAATCTGTGGGAGGTAGAACAATAGTCTAAATAAGAACCATGCTAAAACAATAAACAAATCAGAAACAACATAAGTAATACAAATTAAAAGCATAATGAATGAATCTCAGAACTCAATTAAGCGCATTAAGCGAAAATAAAGTTATTTTCCAAAAAGAGATAAATATACACTGATTAGTCGGACACACCCGACAGTACAATACACTCCAGTGCACTGGAGCAGTTAATTGTGTTTATTAACGGATGTATACTATACATATGCCTAATGGCAACCCCTTAAATTTTAATTTCAATTGCACTTGTATAAGTTGTTCTTGATTTGTAGGTGCACAAACGGACTGACTGACAGACAGATAGGGCTAGGTCCACGGAGCTCGTCGCCCCCGTCAAGAATATGTGAAGTATGACACGGATCCTTCTGCTTGTTGAATATGAAATAGCATAAATGAAAATTCAAATGTAAATCGCTGTAAAGAAACGTGGTATATTACGAATACAAAACAGAGAGATTGGAGTTTGATTCTAGACTGAAGGCCGAGAGGCTCGGCCCGTTTATTAAAAGTAAAATCCAAATCTTAAAATAGTACTTATTCTTTGCATGCGTAGATTTACAGAGGCCTAAACAATTAACATGAGTAGGTTATGATACTGCACATAGGGTCGGCCACTTGACATATTCAAGTGATGCGAGGACTCCGCAACTGTATCTTTGTGTCTTTTAATGTGTTATCCTTATCGGCAGTGTTTTACTACATGCCGTGAGAATTTCTTCTATAGTGTTAAACAGATTTCTTAATAGCTTGTGAATCTATTTTAGATGTTAAATATACTGCCCGTGTGGGTTCTATGCTCTTTGCAGGAGTTCTATGTGTTTCAACATTGTAAGAAAAAATTCTCAATGGGGGAAGAGAATGGGGGTGAGTTTTCGGAAATCTGTATTGAGGCATGCTAAAGTAAAAGGAAAAACAAATTGTCTAAAACGAAAAGGTTCATTTTACGACTGGAAGAAAAGGATTTGTATTGCGAGTTAGCAAAATAATTTGCCTAAACTGTAAAACAAAGCATATTTTTACACTCTTTGGATAAAACTCATTATTTTCATTTAAAATTTGAGAGAACTCCTTGAATTATATTTGTAATTATATTTATTCTAATTTTCACAAGACTCATTCTTCTACTCAGAATTGAGGCAAATCCAAATATCTCTACCGTTGTACAACAAAAGCCACAGAAATAAGTAAGAAGTCCGCTGGACAAAGCCAAAATGTTTAAATCATTTGGATAACTTCTTGTAGTTTTATTTTTTATACATATGCAGATTGCCTTGTTCTGCTTTTATAGAGCCATTTTATGAGGCGTAAAAGTAACATTTAAATGTTAACACGCCATTTAAACCCAAATTTACACAAGGCTTTGGCTTATTGGGGAAGCCTTTCGCCTTCCTGCTGAAAGCAGCGGTGAAAGTATCTTAGTCTAGAAAAAACTGTGACCAACAGGCGCCAGCTATGTGGTTTTTGCTGCCGACTGAAATGGCAGCTGATACGGGTATAAAACGAGAAAGCGGGACAGGAAAGGGCAAATAGGAAGAGGAAGGGGCAAATAGAACTTGCTTCAAATTTATTGACGAAAACACAGTCAAGTAGCGAGAAAGCCAACTGAGATTGCAGCGATTTTGTGGGTATCTCTGCCACTTTCTCTCTGTCCAAAACGAAGAGATGTAGCTACTCCTCATGTGTTTACGAGCTGTGATAAGCTTAGAAATCGGGAGTCGGGAGTTGGGAGTAATCCCGACCAGCACCATTTAGTATGCTACACGTTGCAATGTTGTCGCTGGCGCCGACCACAAAAAACAGAGCCAACTATAAATCTATCATGTTTACGCTGAGCTTGACGAGTTGATACTCCGGCAGATGTTCAGATTCCTCGCAATTTCTTCCACAGTACACCAGAGCGTGGGAGAGGTCTAGAAAGAGCAACTACTACTTGAGCACAATTTGTTTATGCAAGTCGAGTCGAGTCGACTCTAGTTTAGTCGGCAGCGAGTTGCGAGTAAAAGTTGCTTGAGTTATGGCTTTGTTTATCCCCAGTCGCACACACGCAGAAAAAACATAGAAAATGCCCCAAGACTCCTATATGTACTGGCAACCAGTATACACTAGTGTTTTTCTTTTCACAAGGCAAACGAAAAACTTTTGGCCCGATTGCAACGGTTTCCCTACGTATGTGACCCTTCAGATCATGTGGGGAAAAGGGACATGATATGTTATAGCATCATCGTAACAATTGATTTTATTTGCCACGTTTATTGATATCGTGTGTTATTTTGATTTTATTAGTTAGATTGGCCTTATAGTTGGAGTGAAATTGGGGAGTGTATTTTAACATCTTTTCAGCTATAAAGCATAAAGTTTTATGTGGTGTTGAAACAACCAGCCTATAGCATATGTATATGTATATGCTGCTGCTATCGCCGTACAAGGCAAAGCACAGTCTCCTACTGTCGGTGGGGTCCGACTGTAGCTTTCCGGGCTTTTTTTTAAGAATTCTATGCTTAACTTAGTTTAAGAAATGTCGTCTCGGTTTCAGTATTTCCTTTCTTAGTGAGATAACAAGATTGAAAAGTGGTATTTCAGGAACGAAATTTTTAATGTTTTCTCTCTATGCAGACCAGTCTAATTTGCTTATACATAGACTTTATTTGCATGTTTATTTGTTTATTTATTAACTTGCTGCTGACTGCCAAATTATTCGCTGTATTGGACATGAAATCCACCCCTGTTTCTCTTTCCTCCTCTTCACTATTCACCCCGTCACTGAAGGCAAACTTCTCAGCTTATTGATTCCTTTTTCCTTTCCACAAAAATACTATGACACTTGGCATTTTGACAAGCCGCAAAAAGTTCATTTGGTATATTTATGAAAATGTTTCTGACACGTTTTTAATAAGCTTATACCTCATGTTGTTGTTAATTTTCCATTTTAAGACCCTGTACTGTGACAAGATGCCATAGAGTAGATTAAATATGTACAGAAGGAGGCGCGATGGTCCTCCCAAAGTTAATAAATTCTTGAATAGTGAGACGAGCTGAACTGATAAAGCTACAGTACTAAAGTTATTTGTCGACGTAATGCTTCTGCATCGACACCTAAATCAAAGCAAAGTACAGGGTCTGTTCTCGGCTGCGCCTTTCCGACTTTTTACTTTGTTTTTTGTTGTTTTTTTCATCTCGGCACCTGAGGTCGGTGAAACATTTTCAGCACCTGCGTTTGACAATTCGTGTTGTTAATTTAATTAAAAAGAACGGATAGATGATAGACATTCAACTGGATGCATATGACAGCTCCCGGTAAGCTGTCCTGCCAGACTACTTTATAAAGTTTACTAACGAATAAGCAACAAGCCCAGACGAAGTTCCAAAATAAAAAACTCGGAAAGCTACACTCGGATTCAACCGACAGTAGGAGACCCTTATCTTTCCTTCGCACACACACGCTAACAGACACTCACACATGCACACACACACGCTACCACACATACACTGACGTGCAAAACTGTAACACGTTTTCGGCATTCTCAATTCAACGGTCTGTATCTTCGCTTATATTCGATGCATTCTAAAGATCTTAGTCTTGTTTTGTTAGTTATTTATTTAACTATATTTTTGGAAGGAATTTCAAAAGCCGGAAGAAAAATGACAAAGCAAAATGTAAAAAAGCCAAGTGTTACAGTTTTGCACCCTGGTATTATTTTATACAAATAATTTTATTAAAAATTTTTTAATAATATTTCCATTCTTGCTTTAACACCTAATTTTGGACCGAAAACCACGTGTCCTTTGGATCATAGTCTAGCTGAAAGCAACATTTTTCCCGATGATTTCTGGAAAATTCAGTTGTAATATGATTAATTATTATTCCTTTCACATTATTACAAACCATACTTGAGCCGAGACCGTCCTTGACGGTTTCTGCACATTTCTTCATGACTGGCTTAAGGGATCTCTATTCCAATGCAAGGGGTGAAGAAGAATTTTTGTTGGGTTTTTATTGACCATACAGGTCAGAAGCAACAACAATTTATCGATTTAAGTCAGTCGGACGCTCCTCTAAAACTGTACATGCTGAGAATATTTTTGTGAATTTCAGAGGGAGGGGGGTGAAATATCGAATCAAAAACCTAAACTTGGCCTGCCTATGTAATACACGAACGACAAAGGTTGAAATCTCGTACTGTCCGATTGCATTCAAAATGTAGCAACTACAACTACTGCAATAAAATAACAACAGTAATACTAAGTAGCAAGAGCAACTGAGGACAACAATGAACCATGTGAAAAGTATACTAAGAAAAAAACGACATGCGTTTCGGCAAGCAGATCAAGATTTTTTGTGTTTGATTTTTGATACCTCCCACCAGCCACCCTCCCGCAAAAACCCCGAAAAATCATCACAGACACAATTTAAAAGATATAAACTTGTGCTTTAGCATATAATGATCTTTTGGTAACCTTTATCTGTGCTGAGAATTGTGGATAATAAACACCGGAGATATTCCGTACTAGGCAAGGGGGGAGCAGCGCGAGCATGCTCTTAATGTATGCTCATAAGTGTGTATGCGTGGTTGCGTCTTACATTGCGATATGTGTGTTTGTGTGTGTTGTTAGCATTAGCTGCTGCAAGGGAAAGTACAGGGTCTCCTACTGTCGGTTGCATCCGACTGTAGCTTTCCGATTTTTTGTTTGCTTTAAGTTGTGCGTATTTGAATTGAAAGCAGGCGTAATCAATTTGACTATGCATATTTTCGATACAACTACGAAATAGTGATTTTTACTACGTTTTTTTCTTCAGTGTAGAAAAATTCATTTTCACTGCCGTTAGAGGAAAAAAAAACGCATATGAACAGGAAAAAATAGCGATAACTCAAATTGAATGCCAATAAAGTAACATATGCGGCTTTTCAAGAAAACTCTCTACACACATATCAGAACATACATATGTATGTACATATTCATATCCATACACACACATATGGGAGAGAACTCTGGTGCGTTTACGTAATAGCAACTAGTAAGGCGTTATCTGAGGGACACGCCACGAGCAAAGTAAGTTGTTCCGCCGGAAGTTGGAAGCGCAGAGCAGATTAAAATCAGTAAGGACGAAGCGAAACAGTCGGACGGACCCATTACTAAAATACCCTACTCCCTAGTGTAGGATGAGACAACGTGATGTTTGTAACTGTTACTGTTAATTGATTACATCATTAAAAAGAAAATAATAAAAAACGATTAATGGAGCCCGGGAAGGTACAGTTGGCCGACACTTGGCCGACAGTAGCACACTCTGTACTTTGCTTTAGTGTTTGGGCGCCGATTTCTACAACCCATACATCCACATATACTATACATGCTAATTAAACTATTAAACTATTGAAATCATAAATATCAATAGCTATTATAAGGATACCGAAGGGGACTCGGCACAAATCAAATCATTCCGATTAAAAATTAAAATAAAAAACTTTTTTTTTCAATTTTTTTCAACAGAAATATTCATACATTCTATTGATTATTTTGTTCTGGGTATAAACTATTTATTGAAGCGAAGAGAGCAAAGCTATCCATTAGCACAGGCATCTCTTCATTGGTAGGTGGTAGTGGTGCGTTCCATAGCACTGAATTGATGGGCTATACACATACATACATATGTAATATATTTTTAGGCTATATCGAAGTGCTACGAAACAATTGTACGACACAAAGAAATAATATAAATAATAATAAAAAGAAAAACACAATCTATGTGAGTAGGTCGATTTTTTATGCGACACAAGGATGTGGAGCGTTGGGTTTCCTGCGCAGGCACTGGGAATGTGCGAAGATGTCAGCTTAATAGTTGGGGGCTGTCAACAACGTTTCGTTGACAACAATTGACACTAACATGATATTACTTATGCACAGGGCCAAAATGTATGCTTGTACTGTATGAGTATGACTGATAATAAAAGCACAGCGAGGGCTGTACGTCTAGATTCTCAAGAATGTTTGATGCAACACCAAAAGAGTTTCAAATTTTTATCGTGGTTTTTTGAAACCCATAAATGGTATCCGATACAGAGTGCAGACTCTGTAAGAAGGTAGACGAAATAACACAATACATATTATGCGACTGTCCAATCATAATATAGAGTCGGAAAACATTTCTACTTGGGGAGATCTTGACAACCTCGCAGATACTGAAAGCTCCAACAAAAACATATAAATAAACATATGTAAGCATGTACATATTAGTCACAATGCCATTAACGGACGTGGAATCACTCATTTTCTCATACTTCCATATTATTATTTTCTCATATGCTAATTTTCTCATATTCTCACATTCTCATTTTCTTGTTCTTATATTTTCATCTCGGGTTTAGACCCTGTAGTTTAGAAAAGTAAATGTGTCCAACTCAGAAATGTATGTAACAAACAGAAGGAGGACTGGCAGACCCCACAAAGAATATATATTCTTGATCACGACGACGAGCTGAGTCGATATAACCATGTCCGTCAGTCTGTGCGTCCGTGTGAAGATCTAGATCTCGGAAACTGCAAGAGCTAGAAACATCATATTTGGCAGTTAGATACCCCTATAGTGCAAGCAGATCTAGTTTGTGTTAAATTTCTAGTGCTATTTTAAGTAAAGCGACTCCTCTGTCACTTACTATCCGCGATGGACGTCCGAAATCATTAGCCAACTCATCCAGCTTCTTTAGTACCTCTTCGTTACCTGTGCTCTTCGTAGTAAAGACCTAAACAAATTTAGTGAACGTATCAACTGTGCCAAATATAAATTTGTATTGTTTTGCCGTAGCGTCCATTGGACCTAAATGATCGACGTGTAGAGTGTGTAGCAGCTAGTCTCCGTTTTCTACACAACACAAATGGCTTTCTAGCTTGCCGAGCTTCTTGTTTACCTGATCTACTACCACTTTCCATATGTGAGATTCACGCCTTCGCACTTTAAGCACTTTGTTTCAGCTTTTCAGTCCTTTCTCATGTGATCAGCTGGTCCGCAATTGTAATAACGTATGTTTTTCGCACTTGCCATGTATTTCTTGCCCTCGCTGTAGTGCTTGATTTGCCTCTCGCTGTTACACTTACGCTCATAAGCTCCAAACTTATCTTTGAACTCTTCATATTCTCTTCTTTATCTTTCTCTTGCTTGGCTTTGTGTGAATATCAGCGATTTAGCTCTTCGTAGTTATTCACAAAAACAGACTTCGAAACAATTTCGGTCATTTTATCATTTTCCCACGAGCTTGTAAATCTCTTTGCTTTTGTGTAAGCTCATAAGCATCTGCGTTGAATTCGAAATTGTTAAGCCAGTGCTCGATGGGCATACTATCTCCATTAAACTCCGGAATAATTTTGTGTACATTTTCTGCGTCAATTTTTGGTTCTCTCTGCGCTATTTCGTTTGGGTTAATTCAGGATTTGTCGATGTTACTATTAGGGAAACTTACGTCCAATAGAAATGATGTCGCGAAAAAATTAGGTCGTTAGTCTTACTGTTTGGGTTATGCGTTGGTAACCAATCGGTGACAATTAATTTCGATAGTTTTCTTATAAATAGAAACTTCTTGAAAAATAAATGGAGTTGGTTAATTATTTATTATTCAATAAATATGGAATTTTTGATAAAAAATAAAAACAAATTCTTCTGTAAGAATGATAATAAATTTGATAGTTTTTGAGACTCTGTACTTTAAAAAAGTACAATCTATCAAGTTTGTGCAATTGACATTTGTGTGTAACAGGCAGAAGGAGGTGTGGCAGTATATACATTCAGTCTGTCTGTCTGTATGGACTCCTAGATCTCGTAAATTATAACAGCTAAAGACTTGGTTTTTGTTTTGTTAGGTTCGTGTATTACATAGGCAGCTCAAGTTTACATCAAGTATTCGATATATCCTCCCCCTCCCCCTCCCCCTCAAAAATATTCCCAGCATGTTCACACAAGACGAGTCACAACTTTATTTTTCCCTGCGAGACTTACATCCATCTATATCTATATCTATCTATAATTAAACATTCTTCTCGAACGCATCTCGACCCCGGGCTTTGAACTCAGAGTGCTCCGCGCGCATACGTAGAAATTGAAAAAATGTTTATAAACAGCCTCATGCTGTTTGGCTTTGTTATTCTTGTTATGTATATTTTTGCACAATTTTTCAGTTTATATTTTTACTGAAGAAATTGAATATGTTTTGATTAGGACAACGAGAAGCACAGCAAATCCCTCTTCCTTTTGTTGCCTGATCCTGGAGGCTAAGATTTTCTATAGGGCAGCAAAAGCTGTCTGTCGTTTTTTTATTAGCACATGGACATTATCATAAGCTTTGCATATCGAAGTGTGATATACACACATTCATATATTGTCCGCAACATTTACTGCTCCCCTGGCAATTTTCAGGAATGTTTTTGTTGAATTTTTCTTGAAATGAATTAAATTTTTGCTTTAACAACATTCATGTACATAGCATGTATGTATGTATGTACATATGTGGTAAGTTCACCCAAAGGCTATGTGATATGTTTATTTTCTATCAACTATCTGATATCAAATATTTTGTTGTTGTTAATCTTACGCTCGAATATGCACTTGTCGACTATCTTATGCAGCCTAAGTAATGCACAAAATTGGAACAATTGCACTCATCTATAAGAAAAAAACAAAATCAAATTGCATTTTCTAAAACACACAAGGAAAATTTGAATTTACTTATGATAAAATAAAATATAGTAAAATAATATTAAACAATAATAAAAGAAGAATATTTTTTTCATTTTACTTTGCACTTACAAACATATAAGCAGTTATTACAGTTTATTTGAAACGGAATTTAAATTATTTCATTTTTAAGTATGTTAAAATTAAGTATGTACTTGATATTTTTCATACTTTTCGGGCTGTTTCTCTTGTGTTTATTTAAACGTATTCTGGCTTACTGCTGCAAGTCTCGCACACACACCCTTACACCTTACACACACTTACGCTTCCATACTTATGCTTTGATTTTTGCATACTTTAGACTTTGTTGAGTGGCTGAGAGTCCATTTGGAACCACGCACAAATGACTCCATTTGAGACAGAAACGCGTGGCGTTCGCTTCGAGGCGTAAACAAATACGCGAGCTTCGGGTCGTGCTTTAGTCATAAAACCAGGAGCCGGAAATACTAAAGGAACACAACTCCACTTGACTCTGTCACCACGTTGCTTTGAACTTTACAAGGTGCTGATCCGAATCTGCTAATGAGAATAGAAGCTTGTCTAATTAGTGTAAAAGCGTTTATTACGGAAATTGGCAATTAAACAACAGGTAAATAAATTTAAGAATGTAACGTGAAGTTGAGAACTTGGGGAGTGTACAGCGAGTCTGAGTTCACATCGTAGACAGAAAGTGTTCCGGGCTGTAGATTCTCTACACTGTACCGTTGCTTTGTCATCACAGTCAGACAACTCATTTTGTCTATCATAGTCAGGGTTACGAGAAGTCTAGTATCGCTGTTGTCAGTACGAGCTTGCTGAAACCAGGAATAGAGTCTATGTATTGGATTTGATATTATTTACTTAAAAGTTAGTTAAAAAGGCTGCCGAGGCTGTGTTTAAGATATTTGTTTACTTAATATTTACATATTTGCTTTAGCGCCAACTTACCCGTACTACTCTGTATGTTAAGAGCCGATATACACTTTCGACAATGAAAACGTGGCCAGAGGGGAGGTCCAGAATAATTTCACTACCCACATAGTAATTTCGTTTGATATTTTTACGCTCTAGGCAAAACTTAAATTTCATAGTAGAACCATTTTCCTTCTCATATTTCTCTTGTAAATTATACATTTGCTGCGCTGTGGAATTTGGCTTAATTTCCTTATAGTTATAATCACACATAATCAAAAGTTGACCCACTCCGTTAAGTTTAAAGTTGATGTGTTGATTTTTAGTGTAAAGTATAACGTATTGCCATTCATTTTCCTCATTCACTTTCACCTGTTGCTCCAGATCCGCATGATCTTTCGAAATGGAGACCTCGATGTTGACCGAAGGAACATCGGTTGACGATCGTATATACTCGTAAACAGCTAACTCGGCTACGGAGCATTCGTAGCAGTATCTGTGTTGAACCCCGCCGAAGAGCTGAAGGACTAGCCAACGAAAAATTTTTGGATCTCGTGGCCTATTTCGTTCAAGTTGAGTAGTAAGAATTCGAGCCGAAGTTTCTATGTTCTGCCGATGTCTCATCCAATTGTTGGATCCATTGGTATCAGGTTCAATCCATGAGAGCTCGTGTAAACCGCGTTTTGCCTGTATATCATAATCTTGAGTTTTTCTCAGCTGATTACTGACCCATGAATGCGAGCTCTGTAAGCGTAACATTCGAATTGAATTTTGTAATACTTTAAGCACCTCTATAGTCAGCTCCAATGGCAGAAGCTCTCTTCGAGTGCGTATCTTACATGGCTCTATAAACTCTGCCTGATTTTTGCGACGATTGAGAAGAAAATGTTCCGTTTGGGATATCAAATCCTCTTCAAATTGCAATGGAATATTCTCTAGCAGCTGCAGTGCTTGCAGAGCATAAGCTGTTACCCATGTGGAACTGCAACTGGTGGATAATTGTTTATCGTAGGAAAAACCTCCATCTTTTGCACGTAGACGCAGTAATGCTTGAAACCCGTCACTGAGCTGGCTCTCCAGGAACAATGTCCATTTTCTGCTAGCTGTATTCTGATGCTTAGTATGGTTCCACAAATAGTGGGTAGACAGCAATTTACTGATAATTTCCTCCGCATTATCCATACCATCAATTGAACGAAAAGTGTGAAGACTCGCTGCGATCAGGTTTCCAGTCAAATGGCATTTGACCCCGTCGATGTCAGGCTGATGTGCCAATTCCAGTTTAACCGTGGAATTTAAATCAGACCAATCGACGGTCTGTAGCTCAACTAGGTGCTCGGAACTTAGTTGTACTTCCGACAAGACCTTTACTTGCCGAATTATATGATCATAATATCCACCAGATACAGCCGTTATATTGAGTTCCAACGTTCCAGCATTTAGAGCCCTTATGTGGAAATGGATAACATTAGAACTTTTTCCTGGGACACTCAGATCGTTCTCTATGGGTTGTAATTGATCCTGTTTAAGGCTTAAGGTTACAATCATATCTTTATCTAGTTGATTTGAGCAGCCTAAGAGCACTATAACAATTTCACCTAAGTATAAAATATTTTTAGATTAATTATAAATCAGGATCTGATCCCTCTCCACCCTTACCAACTCTAACTGTAGGTGATATATTGCTATGAAGAATTAAAGGCTTGCTGCTGGTAATCTCTTTAAGTGGTTCTGACATTACGGTTAGTCCGACAGTGGGATCCACAACAAAAGCATTCAATCTCCATGTGCCAACAATATCTGGAACACTTGTAGTCCATTTCATCCAGCCAGACTCAGCTCTGAAATTACGTAAGAATTGTATAATATGGCGAAAGCCCACTCCACATATTTTGCATGTTTTTTAAAGATTAGATTTTTGACCATTAATCAATAAACATATGAGTATCTGTTTAAATTAATTAAGAAAAAAATCCATTATTGCATACGTAATTCTTACTCTGGTATGCTATGGAATATCCAAACTCCTTTAGATTCTTCTGGGATTCTTAGAGGATCATTGGTTGCAGTTTTCCGTATAGTGGTTCTATGCATGATATTTCGGCTACTCTGATGTGAATGTGAATGACTTGCTCCATTGTCATTGGAACTAATGACTGGCGCATCTATAAATCAAATGGTTGATTAAATATAACGAAATTTGTATGTTAGTTGGCTTACTTATTCTTCCCTCGGAAACGGTAGGCGCATTGGTCATGGTTATTATGCCCAAGCTTGATGGCGTCCCGCTCCCAGTCTGCAACTTTTGATAAAAGCCATTATTAAGTTTCATTTTTACAATGTCAAAATAATTTGCTCTGATATCATGACTGGCCTCATTATTAAACACATTTGCGTCGACTGCGGACAGAGCAACATAAGATTCAGGCTCGGCTTTTATTCTTAGCGTAATCTGTTGCCCAGGTTCGACGTCAGTCGGTACTTCAATTTCAATCTACGTGTGTATAATAAACAAATTAGGAAGTAATAATCAATTACATATGTTCAAACAATTTTGTAGTGCTCCTAAACAAGAGCTTCTGTTTTGTTTGTATTGCTTAAGAAGACTCTTTATACTTACATGATTATGTGATTTTCGACTTATTTCAATCGATTTCATCTCCACAAAAAGAACATTGGAGTTTTTATCCATTCCGTACAAAAATACATGAACCATAGGCCAAACCTTAACGGTTAACTGCACCGAGACAACAAAAGTATTCTCATCATCGGGATAGACGGCTGCAGAAGCTAGTATGTGTCCATTAAACATGATTACACAGATCCCATAAGTAGACCTGTGATTAACCTTAAATTCTAGTTCCTCCGGTAGCCCTCTTGGAACGCCATAGTTAATGGAAATTCTATCGAATATAAATTTGGGTTAGGTGCTCTTTGTTATTTGACATACTTACAAATTCTTTTTCGGTTTCCGTCTTTTGGTTCTTGGTTGAGACTCCGCAATATCTTCTATACTCCTAGAGTTATTTACGGGCTTATCTCCTATAAGGTTTACCACTTTGCTTGCCATTTTGTGGGTTCCACTTTCTTTCTCTTTTACAATTGCGGTTATTTCGAGTTTAAGGGGGTTTTTTTCACCCATCATTAACTTGATCTGTGACAAAGCCACTTTTAAAGCAGTTTCTCCATTTTCAAGTGTTGCGGAGTATTTAAAAAGCTCTTGGGATTCAGCCTTTATTAGCATTACGACATTACCCTCAAAGAGTTGGTCGCTGTTGTAGTTGGCCATAACCTTAATCTTGAATTCTTCATCTCCCAATTTAAGCTCCGCAGGAGATTCTAAAATAACTTCAAATTCCGATGTTCCGTTTTCAGACACCTGAATATGGGCGCATTCCTGATTAAGATTTGGTCCATTCTGAGCACAGACGTGCCAAAGCCCCAAATTGGTAAATCTCCCCAAGGGGAATTCCGATTGGAAAACTCCCTTAATGGTTTTGAATCGATTGAATATTTTAACACGGTATCCTTTGCCATCCTCAATCCAAATCTGCGCGTTGTGTTCGGGCCTCACGGGATTCATCATCTCATCGTGAAATAATACGCGAAATTGCAGCAGCTCTCCCGATTTATAATTCATTTTTGGAATTTGAATTTTTATAAAATTTTTGAAATTTTTAAAAATTAATTGTGTTGAGTTTGTAAAGCTCAACCCACGTAAACTTCTTACTTTCAGAAAGTAATCGCCGCTTTGCAGTTCCGGCAACTCAAAACGGTACGAACTAATTGGATCGTTTGGGGTCAAATGCATCTGAATGCTTTCATTGATACTAGGTCCACTCAAAGATACCTCGCAACTGCAGCTTCCCATGGTATTAAAGACGCCAACTACAACCCCATACGGACTTTCAGAAGAAATCGTTTCAGCTGCGGATACTATATAGTACCCATTATCGTCGCTAAAATAAGTAGAGTTATTTTACATTTAAATTTTTCACCCCAAGACCGTAAAAGCAATGTAATTGGTGACTATATAACAATTCTAAATCAATACACTAAGCCAAATACGACATCAAAAAGAGTTTCTATAGTAGAATTACTTGGCAGAAATACCTATAGGTGACTGCAACACAAACACAAACACAAAAACAAAATACTCGGAAAGCTACAGTCGGACGCAACCGACGGTAGGAGACCCTCTACTTCGATTTGCCTTGGGAGTCAATAACAGCAGAAACATATATGAACATACTAACATACACATATACATGCACTTATACATACACACATACACTTATACATACAAATATACTCGCAAATACAAACAATGTCCAAAACTCATACAGACATTCATACTCACAATAAAAAATCACGCATACGCCCTAGTGGCCGCGTACACTGTGGCTTCCCCCTCCCCCACCCAAATGCTCAGTATAGAAAATTGTTTGTCAAATATCTCTGGTGTTTATTATCCGATTGGGCTGCAAATCGCACCAAACATTCAAAGCACCTAAAGTTTTATTCATGCAAAAAAGGACTCTAAAACTGTACATGCAGGGAATATTTTTGCGAAATTGAGGGGGAGGGGGATGACTTTTCAAACATTTGAAACAAACTTGACCTGCCTATGTAATACACAAACCTAACAAAAAAGAATTAAGTCTCTAGCTCTTATAGTTTCCGAGATCTAGGTGTTCATACAGACAGACGGACGGACGGACAGGGCTATATCGACTCAGCTCGTCGTCCTGATCAAGAATTTATATACTTTATGGGGTCTGCCACGCCTCCTTCTGCCTGTTACACACAAATGTCATTTGCACAAACTTAATAGACCCTTTTGAACTTTTTTAAAGTACAGGGTCTAAAAAAACTCGGTTAGAGAGGGGGGGGGGGCGGGTTTCAAAAATCTAAATCAAAATTGATCTGCTTACACTATAGGGGCATCTAACTGCCAAACATGATGTCTCTAGCTCTTACAGTTTCCGAGATCTAGGTGTTCATACGGACGGACAGACGGATAGACAGACGGGCATGGCTGTATCGACTCAGCTCGTCGTCGTGATCAAGTATATATATACTTTGTGGGGTCTGCCACGCCTCCTTCTGCCTGTTACATACATTTCGGACTTGCACAAACCTAATAGACCCTTTGTACTTTTTTAAAGTACAGGGTCTAAACATACACACACACACAATTACACATATCCATATACATACTAATATTTGCATAGACACAAATCCTAAATCGCAAATCACGCATATGCACCGAATATGCACCCTTCCTCTACCCAATGCTTAGTACAGTATCTCCTGTGTATATTATCCGATTGGGCTGCAAATCACACTACACATTCGATGTATCCTAACGAAGGAATAGAGTGACTCTAACACTGCACATGCTAACAATATTTTTGCGAATTTAAGGCGGAGTGGCCTATGCAATACACGAACCTAACAAAAAACTAAGTCTCTAGCTTATAGTACGCAAGATCTTTGTAGGTGATTATACGAACATTTAGACCAGGCTATATCGACTCAGCTTGTCGTTTTGATCAAGTATGTATATACTTAATGGGGTATGCCACGTCTGCCTACTACACACAGGCCGACGTAATTCGAATTTGTTTACTGATTGTGATTGGTTGTGCAATCAAAACAATAACTGACTACGTTAATGAAATTTAACAGACTCTCTGTGAACCTGTGACCGCTGTGCCAGCTAACAGAATATTTTTGCGGTTGCGGTTTGGAGTATCGAAAATCAGAAGCAAACTGGATCTGTTAAGCCGAAATGCGAATCTAACAAAAGTGATGGTACGTCCTACTGTTCGCTATATTAATACATGACACTTGACATCATGATTACTTTATTAAAAGACTCATTTAACTTGAATTCTATGTTAGCTAAAATGATCAAAGTGAAATAGCCACTAAGAGTAGATTATAATAAAATTGTGGTAACGCTACTTACCCCTCGTCTATTTCCGCTTTTGTATGAATTGATTGCAGTGATTTGACAAGGATAACATAATAAAGGAATTTGCAAAGGCGTCTGTATTTATCCATGACTCTAACTAAACTAATAATGAACTTAAGCCTTAAATACTATCAGAAAAATTATACAGATAATACGATTCTGCATACATTTCGTTTCACTTATATGGCGTGACGATTGGACATTAACTGCTGATAAGTACACTATCGATAGTGAGTGTCAATCAAGACAAAGTGTAAAGTAAATATATCATTAGGAAATTTTAAGAAGTTTTAGTTGAGGCTTGAAGCTGGTTTTGTTTTGTTTATACATTATATAATTCGATGTAAGCAAGTTGTTCTTGTTCTTGTTGTGGTTGTATTCGATTTAATAAAGCAGCTCTTAATGATTGATAGAAGCAAAAGGAAAAACGGTAGATTCTCATTCCATTCCCATTGTAGCAACTCAGCTCACTTTATGTATTTGGAATGTATCTGTACGCATATGTGCTTGTGTTATGCTGTGACTATGATGCAGTTATAAATAAGTGCATTTCCGGCTGAGTCGCTTCGATCCCTGACTTGGTTTGTGTCCATTCTAGAGCTTACTTGATGTTTGTGAGTTTCTGTGAGTTCTTGTGGCTTAAATACTTTTCGATTCAAAACAATGTATAAGGCCACACTCATAATAATAAGTGAAAACCTTTTAATTGTCTTAAAAATAAAAAACAGATATATGAAATAATATTATATATAATTGGCGAATTATAGTCCGATTTTATTATTAAAGGCTGAAGTCTATGTATAGATAACTACTTATATCTGTGAATTAAAACTTCTTGGGTTGAACTGAAAATGGAAAAAAAGGTAAACATTTTTTTTTTTAACTGCAGGAATTTTTTACAAAACCGAAGTAAACCCTTTGTACAATAGTTTCACAAAAAGGTCAGAGTGATTTATGAAGCAAAGGACTAGTAGAAGTCAACCTAGCATGAAAAAAGCTAAATTAATTTAAAACAGTAAAACTTTTTATTTCTCTGGCTCTGGGGAGGAGAACAACAAAATTGCTCAGCGCTATCGCGAAAAGGATTCAGCTTTTCAATGTAGCAGTTTTTTTACTGAGCTGTGATATCAGAATATAGAGTACACAGAGAGAAAAAATCGAAAATTTCGTACTTGAAATCTTGATTCCTTACTCAGAAAGGAAATGCTAAAACCGAGATGTAAATACTTAAATCAAGAACGGCAAAAATTCTTTATATAAGTTTGCGAGGACTTAAAAATTAAGAATAAAAATTTCTTAAAAAGAGAATGTTTATTCTTGAGTTAAGAGCTTACTGTACTCGACCTAAGTTCTGGATTCGATCTTGAAATAAGTATTGCATATCTTATTCGGAGTTCTCATAAACTTGATTTAAGAATAATATTTGAAGAATAAACGTTCTCAATATGAAAATAATATTCTTAATATAAGTTTTTTTTCTTCTTAATGCAAGTTCTTGTATTCTTAATATTTAAGCACACCACATTCTTGTAATGAGAAATGGGAATCTTAATCCGAATTTGTACGATCTTAATTCAAGTTGGTATATGCGTATATTCATTCTCACTTTAAGAAAAAATTAGATTTTTCTTATTTCAAGATTGCTTTATACTTGTTTCAAATCCAATAATACTAGTTTTAAGAGATTTTAAACTTATTTTGAGAAAAACATTCTTATTTCAAGAATTTTTAACTAAGATTGCAAGTTCTTAAATTGAGTACATTCAAACTCCATTTTAGAACGTAATTTTTCCCTTTGTGTATAGTTGGATATTTGGATATAAGATAATTTGCAAGTGATAAACAGACCATATATTTTATATATTGCCTAGAGGCATTTCCCATTACGTACCGTGTAAAAAGACAGTCTAAAAAAAAGTAGGGAAAGCTACAGTCGGACGCAAAGCTACAGTCGGACGCAACCGACAGTAGGAGACCCTGTACTTTGGTTTGCCCTGGGCGTCGTTAACAGCAGCAGCATATATGAACATACTCACATACACATATACATTCACTTATGCATACACACATACACACAAACACATATACATACAATTATTCGCTCAAATACAAACAATAACCAATACTCATATATACATTCATACTCACAATCAAAAATCACGCATACGCCCTAGTGGCCGCGTACACTGTGGCTTCCCCCTCCCCCACCCACATGCTCAGTACAGAAAATTGTTTGTCCAATATCTCTGGTGTTTATTATCCGATTGGGCTGCAACTCGCACCAAACATGCAAAGTACCTAAAGCTTTATGCAAAAAAGGAAAACAGTGACTCTAAAACTGTACACGCTGGGAATATTTTTGTGAATTTGAGGGGGAGGGGGATGACTTTTCAAACATTTGAAACAAACTTGACCTGCCTATGTAATACACGAATCTAACAAAAAAAGAATTAAGTCTCTAGCTCTTATAGTTTGCGAGAACTAGGTGTTCATACAGACAGACAGACAGACAGACAGACGGACAGACGGACAGACGGACAGACGGACAGACGGACAGACAGACATGGCTAGATCGACTCAGCTCGTCGTCCTGATCAAGAATATATATACTTTATGGGGTCTGCCACGCCTCCTTCTGCCTGTTACACACAAATGTCATTTGCACAAACCTAATAGACCCTTTGTACTTTTTTAAAGTACAGGGTCTAAACAGAAATACGTGTACTTAGTCACATATACATACACATTAAAGGGCTGCACGGCCGCATTCAAAACGGTTTATGAGACATTCATCTGCCAATGAGTTGAATGAATTCGGCTGCGAATTGCAATGAATTTGAATGAATGTGTGCGACGCCGCTGTACTCAACTCAACGAACACACGCATGGAGAGAGCGAATTGAATGCCGAAAGAACCGGGTAAAAAGAATGAGTGCGATGAATGACGCATTGTTTCCTTTTTACTTGCGCTGTAATTACTATTGAGAAATTAAATAAGAGACAATAATACAATGTTTATTTTCATTTTAATCCATGTACTATGTGTTTGTTTTGCTTAATAACTAATTATTATATATGTTTATTTTGCTTAATAACTAATTATTAATTTCCTTATTTCCTTATTCCTTCTGAACTCATCTTGGCAAACGCTTGCAGAAAAGTAAAACGCACTGCGCAATAAGCGGCGCAGAAGTTGTATTCTGAGTATTCAGCCAATTCTATTCTTCTTTCATTCATTCGTTCCCTTTCGCACACACATTCATTCAATGCCATTTCATATGAATACTCAAAATTGCGCTCAAATGAGAACAGAGTGCGATGCGAACTCGATCAGCTGAATGTGTTGCACTCAAATTTGAGTACACAACACTAGAGTACTAAGAGACGCTCAATTTTGAGTCCAGCCATGCAGCTCTCTAATACACATGCACTTATACATACACACATTCACTTATACATACAAATATACGCTCAAATACAAACAATAATCAATACTCATACAGAAATTCATACTCATAATAAAAATCACGCATACGCCCTAGTGGTCGCGTACATTGTGGCTTCCCCCTCCGCAATCCAAATTCCTACTGTTGGTTATAATACAGAGTAACGCACAAGATAAACCGAGGAGCTAAATCAAAATATGTGTTTATTCAATAAGCGGTAGAAGAGAAGTGAGCGAGATACGTGAATTCTGTTACGTGTTCGCCTTACGTTAACATTACAGACTTATAACATAAGTACCTCATTTGGTACTGTCAACCAGTGTTGCCATTTGCAAATTAATATTTAAACTTATTACTTTCAACACTTTTGCTTAAGTTAAATATTATCCAAACAATGTATTAATCAATTAATCCTAGCATTTTAACAAAGCCACAGTGCTTTTGCTTACTTAAACTTTTGGTTAACACATCGGCAACATTGTATTCTGTAGATACGTATTTTAAATCTATCTCATTACATTCAAGTTTTTCTCTTATAAAATGAAACTTAAGATCAATATGCTTAGTGCGTTTATGGTTAATGGGGTTGCGCGCAATATGATGCGAGCTCTGGTTGTCGCCGTGGATAACTATGGGTCCAGGATGTACCCATCCAATTTCCTTCAGCAGCCTTCGTACATAAACTGCTTCTCTGGCAGCCGTGGATAAAGCGACATACTCCGCTTCTGTGCTGCTTAATGCGACGACACTCTGCTTTGCTGATGTCCATGAAAACGCACTGCCCGCCAGAAAGAATGCGTATCCAGAATACGACTTCCGGTCCAGCTTGTCGTTTGCCCAATCGGCGTCCGCGAATCCGTTAACAGGATCGCCTGACTTGCGATACTCGATGCTGAGGTTCTGTGTACCGCTAAGATAGCGCAGTACATGTTTGGCCGCAGTCTCGTGTTCTACATGAGGGTCTGTATTCCTCTGTGATAATTTGCATACTGCATGCAAAATATCGGGGCGGCTCAATACTGCTAAATACATAAGCGAACCGATTAGGGACTGATATTGTGTCATATTTACCTTGGCACAATCATCTCTGCAATCAGTGTGGAAACCAGGATCCAATGGTGTTGCAACTGGTCGACAATCTTGCATACCAAAAATACCCAAGATACTCTTGATGTACTTTTTCTGGCACAATTTGATAGCACCTTGCTTGCCTTCTCGCTCTATTTCCATGCCTAGGAAATAACTTAGCTGGCCTCCATCTTGCATGTCAAAAACTGCTGCGATCTTTTGCTTGATCGCCATTATGTCCGTCTCACTTGGACTGATGATTATGAGGTCATCTACATACACTGCTACGTAGCTGTAGCTTTGCTGCTGCTCCTGTTTGATATACAAACACTGCTCGTTCTGGCTCCTCTTGAACCCAATGGACTGTAGGACCTCGTTTAGTGTGTCATTCCACACACGCCCAGACTGCTTTAAGCCGTAGATTGCCTTTTTAAGTTTAAGGACTTTGTTAGGGTTCTTCTCATCGATGAAGTTCTGCGGTTGCTTCATATAGACATCCTCACATAGTTTGCTGTTTAAATATGCGTTCGATATATCGATTTGGTGCATATATACTATAGTTGTTTTTCTGCAGCTATCGCAAACAGCAACCGGATTGTCTCGTAACGTATAACTGGAGAATACGTTTCCCAATAGTTGACTCCAAATTGTTGCGCACAGCCTTTGGCAACTAGCCTCGATTTAAACCTCTCGATCTCGCCTTCCTTGTTTCGCTTAATGTGAAATACCCATTTTGCTCCAATGGCCTTTTGACCTTCTGGTAGGTTCGCCAATGACCATGTGTCATTGTTTATCAGGGCGTCATACTCTGCTTGCATTGACTGCTGCCAGCTTTGCGCATGCTGACCACTCATTGCCTCTGCTACTGTTAGCGGCGTCTCAATATCATCGACACAATTGATATTATTGAGAACATTGTATTGTTTCTTCGGCCTACCTCTTTGTCCTGAACGCATGATTTTTGGCCTGCCTGGCCCGCGTCGCAATTGGATTTCATCCTCTTCGATGCTGTCGTCATCTTCAAGATCACTAGCACTGACAAACTCCTCCTCCTCCTCATCATTGCTGTTGTCAATAGCTTCGTTGTTGCTGCCTTGTTGCTCAGCTGCAATGCTGCCATGTTCTGAAACATTTATTGACTCAAAGCGGATGATGTTAGTAGCAAAGTTGTCATTTATTTCTGCATCATTGTGATTTCCATTTGATTTGTTGGAAAACTCACTCTCTATGATCTTGACATCTCGACGCTCTATTATGACACTCTTCTCTCTATCAAAAAGCCGATATGCTTTTGCTGCAAAAGAGTATCCAACAAAGATATACTCTTTACCTTTTGCCTGGAATTTCGCCCTCTTAGTTTTGTCCAGCGCAAATGCTCGAGATCCAAATACTCTCAGGTGCTTCACTGAAGGTTTCCGATCTTTCCACATTTCGAAAGGCGTGCGTCCATCCAAAGCTCTAGAAGGACATCTATTTCGCAAGTACACTGCCGTCTGCACTGCTTCAGCCCATAAATACTCCTCTAAATTTGCGTGAATCAGTAAGCTTTTCGCCATCTCAACAATTGTACGATTCGCGCGCTCAGCAATCTCGTTTTGCTGTGGTATATATGGCACCGTTAACTGCCTTTCTATACCACAATTGTTTAAATATGCATTAAAGTCATTGTTCACATACTCCGTGCCGTTGTCACTTCTCAATGACTTAACTTTCTTGTTTGTTTGGCACTCGACATAGCTTTTAAACAATTTGAACTTTTCGAACGCTTCGTTTTTCGATCGCATGAAGTATATTTGTGTTTTGCGTGAGTAATCATCGATGAACGTGATAAAATATCGATTACCACCAAGCGAATTAACATTCATCGGCCCGCATACATCTGAATGTATCAGCTCTAACACGCTTGTCGTGACACGATCAGCTTTCTGTGGGAATGGAACCGCACATATCTTTGCTTTATTACACGTATCGCAGTTTACGTTTATTGGCATATTACGCACATTCATACCAACTACTTTTTCTTTTTCGCAAAGATCTTTTAAATTTTGAAAATTTAAATGTCCGAACCGATTATGCCATTTCATCACGTCTTTGTTTTCGATTGCTACGCACACTTTTTCGGAACCGTTGTCCATTTTATATAAATACAAGTTATTTTCTTGCACTGCACGCAACATTAACTGTCCTTTGCTATTTTTTATCAACGCTGCACTTTTATCAAATGTTGTGAAATTACCATACTCTGCAGCTTTGCTCACAGACAAAAAATTCATGTGCAACTCTGGCACAAACATTACATTTTTCAGTTCAATGTTGACAGTGTTGGCTCTGAACTTAACTGTTCCAACACCTGGTGATTCCACATATTTTTCAGCTGCTAGCATGATCGTAGCCTTTTTCTGAGTTATTGAATCAAATAACTTTTCATCACAACACATATGTGACGTCGCACCACTGTCAATACACCATGTTCCTTTGCTTTGTACATACGCGCAACTGTGCATTAAACAGTTAGATTTTTCGTTCTCTTTAGTGTTTGATTCTTGTTTCTTGCTTCTACATTCAAACGCACGATGCCCTGGTTTATCGCATTTATAACATTTGCCGGTAAACACGCGTTTGTCTGTCTTCTTTACGTTTTTCTTTCCATCTTTACGTTCGTTGTCGTTGCTTCGCGTATGCTGTGTATGTACGTATACCGCTTGTACCGTACTTTCGCGTTCCTCCTTTTCTGCTTTGCGTGCTCCTTCTTCTAGAAGCTTCACCTTCACAATGTTGAATGTTGGTAACATATCTCGGGTTTCTATGGCCACGACGAAGTTTTCCCATTCTTTAGGCAGACTCGACAACAACATAATTGTTTTTAACTCGTCTTGCAGATCGATTTCCATTTCAGCTAATTTGTTTGTTATTTCTACAAACGAATTCACGTGCTGAACGACACTATCGCCACTCTGCATATTAAGACGCAATAGCCTCTGATATAGCTGTACTTTTTGCACTGGCCCCGCTGACGAATGAACGTTTCGTAGCTGCTCCCAAGCCTGCTTTGCAGTTGTACATGCTTTGATATGTAACAACTGGCTTGGTTTCACATTTAAGATGAGACATGCCAATGCCTTTTGGTCCACGCTCTTCCCTCGAATCTGGCCTTTCCAATTTGCCGCACACCACATTCCACAAATCTGCAGTGATCAGTACGCTACGCTTAGACATACACCACACATCATAATTGTCCTCAGACAAATTTTTTATTTGTAATGAAACACTCATATTTCAGTTCTTTATTTAGTCCACGATTATATCCAGATCTTTCCGTGATCCTGGGCCCATAACCTGTTGGTTATAATACAGAGTAACGCACAAGATAAACCGAGGAGCTAAATCAAAATATGTGTTTATTCAATAAGCGGTAGAAGAGAAGTGAGCGAGATACGTGAATTCTGTTACGTGTTCGCCTTACGTTAACATTACAGACTTATAACATAAGTACCTCATTTGGTACTGTCAACCAGTGTTGCCATTTGCAAATTAATATTTAAACTTATTACTTTCAACATATGATTTTTATTTTTATTTTTTTTCAGAATTAATAATTATTTATGATTTCTCTTAAAATAATCAAAATTAATAATTATTTGCGAAGAAAATCATTAAAATCAGAAATTTTAAAATCATGGTGGAAATGCACAGATTGTTCTTTAAGGATCAATTTGCCGTCACCCTGATCCTTATATCTTAATTCTAAGTGCTTGATTTTTTTATTTAAAAATCGCAAATATAATCATTATTTACGGTCCCTGATAAAAAGTATATCTTGTGTAAAAAAAAAACAAATAGAACACCAAAACACTATTAAATAAAGACATTCTGTACTAAAATTCAGAAGTGGTCGTGAATCTACGTTTATTTAATTAAAATCGCGTCATCAAAAAATGGACGCAAGCGCCAACTTCTCTGAATTAAGTCTATATGACTTAAAATCGTGGTGTGAGAAACTCAACCTACCAACAACGGGCAGCAAGGCGGCTTTAATGTTGCAAATTCAAGATGCGCTTCCATCAGGAAGTGCACAAGCTTCGTCCAGCGGAGCACCCAAAAGCAACGAAAGCACCATTGTATCAGTTAGCGGAGCACCTAACGACAAAAAGTTGGAGAATGCAGACGACGAAAAAATGCGCAACATTACGCTGTGTGATGAAATTCATATAAAGCGTGGTGGTAAAGCAGCACTCAACAACACGACGGTGATTTCGTTCAAGGTGGCAGCGATGAAAATGGCAACACTGGCGGAATGGGTCGCACTGTCAGCTCAAATGTAAACAATGCAAATTTGAATGGAAATAAAAGTTCAAAAAGCATAACACAGGCTGGAATGATTGATTTTAACACGGTCAAGGAGTTTATACCCGAATACAATGGCGAAAAAGATGTCGATGAGTGGTTGACAGTGGCTAAAAACGTGCGAGCGGTGTTTAACGTGAGTGACGATGTTATGCGCCCGCTAATTTGCGCTCGTGCAAAAGGAAAAGCAAATTTTTGGCTTTTGTCTCAACCATCAATACTCTCTGGGGAAATAGATGATATTTTCTCGCAAATGCAAATCAGATTCGGTTCAAAAGGCAGTTTCTTAGAGCTACGCCGAAGTCTAGAGAAAAGCAAGTGGCTATATGATGAAGTGTTTGCAAGCTACTTCTATGACAAACGGATGCTAGCAAGCAAACTGAATATAAGCGATGAAGAACTGGTGCATTATATTCTGGGGGGTATTCCTAACGTGCTACTAAAAAACCAAGGCAAGTTGCAACGCTTTACTACGCTGGCTGATGTGTTAGATGCTTACCGGGATATCAAGATGCCGCGTCCAGCGGTAGAAGACAAGCAGACTGGAGTAGTACCGAAACCGCCGACAACGGACAGGAGTGTTGCAAAATGCTTTAATTGCAACAGCTTAGGGCATGTGGCTTCGGAATGCCGTAAGCCAAAACGCGCCCAAGGAGCATGCTATGCATGTGGCAACATAGGGCATTTGGCCAGGGAATGCTCGCAGTATAAAAAGACAACCACAATGGACAACTATGTAAGACGCTTCGACATAAGTTTTTGTAGTTCGAATAATAATATTATGAATTTTATTTCCATAGAGTGCCTCCTAGATTCGGGAAGTCCAATAACCATTTTGAAAAGGTCTACTGTACCTAAAGAATTTAAATTACGCCACGATGAATCGGCAAATACTTATTTTGATTATTAATGTTGTTGGAAAAATCGTTTGTTTAATTAAAAATTTAAATAAAACCGTAACTCTTGTTTTTTTTGTGGTAGACGATGAATCTATAAGGCACCCAATGGTTCTTGGTAGAGATTTTTTAAACGTAAGTAATTATAAATTAATTGCGGTTGACGAAACCAAAGAATACACTAAACTGTTTAAATTACATGAAAACAGTGTTGAAAACGATCAAAGTAAAGAATATGTAGATAAACAAAGTATAGACAAAGTAAAAGAAAAGCAAAGTAAAGAAGAGATGTAAAGTAAAGAAGAAATGCAAAGTAAAGAAGAGATACAAAGTAAAGAAGAGATGCAAAGTAAAGAGGATAATACAGATAGAGAACTTTTTGAAATGCAGATGTTACTGATTGATGTAGTAGGCAAAAACAAGGAAACATAAAGAAGTAGGAAAAGAAATGAATAATGCCAATACAAAGAGATTAGATAGTTTATTTGAAAAATACTATGAAAAGCCCAACAGACCAATTGAACCCCAAATCAAAAGCTATATGAGAATTACTGTTGATGATGAAAAACCGTTTCGATGTGTTCCACGGAGACTGTCATATGCAGAAAAAGGAGAAGTGCAAAAAATTTTAGATGAGAACATGGCTCGAGGATATATACGTCCAAGTGATTCCGAATATGTTTCCCCGATAGTGCTGGTTAAGAAAAAGACAGGAGAGTTAAGAATGTGTGTAGACTATCATCGTTTGAACAAAGTAACTTCTAAAGACTGCTATCCAATACCATTTATAGATGATTTGTTAGATAGGTTAGTAAATAAAAAATTATTTTCAAAGCTAGATTTGAGAAATGGATTCAATCACGTGTTTATGGATAAAGACTCTACAAAGTATACATCTTTTATAACACCACTAGGGCAATATAAATATCTTCGGATGCCTTTTGGGTTAACAAATGCTCCGTCTACTTTTCAAAGATATATTAATAAAATTTTCGAAGATATGGTACGCAAAGGAAAAGTTATAATATAATTCGATGATATAATGGTTGCTACAGAAGAGTTAGAAGAACATTTTAACATCCTAAAAGAAGTTTTTCAACGTTTGGTAGACAATAAATTAGAGCTACGACAAGATAAATGTGAATTTTTAAAGTCATCTATTGATTATCTAGGTTACACGGTAACCGGAAGCGGTATAAAAGCAAACGAATCAGGAATAGATGCCGTTAAGTCATTTCCCGTACCAACAAAAGTTCACGAAGTACAAAGTTATATTGGTCTATGCTCTTATTTTAGGCGATTTATACAGGATTTTTCACTTATTGCAAAGCCGTTGTATGACCTTACAAGAAAAGAAAAGAAGTTTATATTTGGAGAGATAGAGTTACAGGCTTTTAACGTATTAAAAACTAGACTTGTAGAAGCACCTATATTAGCAATATATGATCCAAAAGATGAGACAGAATTACATTGTGACGCAAGTTCACTAGGATATGGTGCGATATTGTTACAGAGAAAGGGAGATTCAAAGTTACACCCAATTTTTTACTTCTCAAAGCGAACAACAGAGGTAGAGTCGAGGTACCACAGTTTCGAGCTAGAAACGCTAGCAATCATCAATGCATTGAAAAGGTTTCGAGTCTATTTACAGGGTATAAAGTTTAAAATTGTAACTGACTGTAATTCGTTAACATTAACGTTAAACAAAAAAGAATTGAACCCACGAATTGCTAGGTAGGCTCTCGAGTTACAAAACTATGATTACATTCTTGAACATAGATCTGGAAAGAGGATGCAGCATGTAGATGCGTTGAGTAGAAGTAACAGTATAATGATTATAGAAACAAATACATTTGAAGAAAATTTAATAATATGTCAAGGAAAAGATCCGAAGATAAGAAACATACAAGAAACGTTGTCTGAACAGGAAAATGAGTATTATGAAATGCGTAACGGTGTTGTTTAGGGGAAAAAGGATGATAGGTTAATGTTTTATGTACCAGCATCGATGGAAGACAATGTGTTTTTCAAGTATCATGATGAGATGGGACATGTGGGAGTTGATAAAGTAGTGGATTCTATTACTAAAAGTTATTGGATTCCAAATGTGCGAAGAAAAGTAACAGATCATATTAGCAACTGTCTCAAGTGTATAGCTTTTTCAAACAAATCTGGCAAAGTTGAAGGGTATCTACATTCTATTCCAAAAGGTACATATCCATTTGAATTTTTACATGTTGACCACTATGGTCCAATTAATAGCAAGGACACAAAAAAGAAACACATATTAGTAGTGATATATGCTTGCACAAAGTTTGTTAAACTATACCCAACCAAAACAACAAGCTCAAAGGAAGCCATCGAAGCACTAAACAGTTATTTTGTTGCATATAGTAGACCGAAGAATTTGGTATCTGATCGTGGTAGTTGCTTTACTTCAAATGACTTTGATGAATTTCTAAGAAATAATAACATTAGTCATATAAAAATAGCCACTGCTTCTCCACAAGCCAATGGACAAGTGGAAAGAGTTAATAGAGATTTAGGTCCAATGATGGCTAAAATAATAGATAAGGAAAATTATGAAGCGTGGCATAAAGTTTTATACAAAGTAGAGTATACAATGAATAATACAAGAAATAGGAGTATAGGTGAGTGCCCAAGCATTATGCTTTTTGGGGTAAAACAAAAAGGTAGTAACATTGATAGCCTAAAAGAAAATGTAATAGAAAATAATAATAAAATATCAAGAAATTTAGAAGAAATTAGGAGAAAAGCACAGGTTAGTCAACAAAAAGCACAGGAATACAATACAAATTATGTTAATGCGAAACGCCAAGAACCGAGAGTTTTTGCAATAGGCGATTATGTTGTTGTAAAAAATTTTAATTCTCAGCAAGGTGCATCTAGTAAACTAATCCCGAAGTTTAAAGGACCATACGTAGTGTCAAAGGTTCTAGATAATGATAGGTACTTAATTGAAGATGTAGAAAATTTTCAACAATCTCAAATACCTTATTCCTGCACATGGGCTATACATAATCTGAAGCCATGGATAAATTGTAAAAATAGTATTTTAAATGAAGATGAAGAAGAATTTAAAGAGAATAATCATAATAATAATAATGAAACTGAAGAAAATAATGTAAATTTTAAAAATAATTTTTTAAATAACAATAAGTTTGTAAATAAGAAATATGGCCAAAGCAATATTGTAACGAGAAGTAATTCAACGAGTATCAGGAGATCCTCAAAGTCAGAACGGCCGAATTGTAGTGATATTTAGCACTGTAGTAATATTTAGCACATAGCATGTAAGTCTGTATTATATTGTAAATATCGTTATCATTTAAGTATTACTGTAAAAGTACAATCGAAAGTAGTGAAACGCACTCTGTAGGAAATCGTAAATATCTTTGACTCACTTTAGCGCTCTCTGGCGAGAATGAAGAAAACTAAAATCCAATGTATAGAAAAAAGAAGACGAGCGTCACTTTTGAAAGTAACGCCAGAGTGAGTGGACGTGATCAAGAGGAATAAAAAGTATATCTTGTGTAAAAAAAAAAACAAATAGAACACCAAAACACTATTAAATAAAGACATCCTGTACTAAAATGTGCACAAATCCCCTAGTATTAATGTCATTTTCTTTTTGTATGCGTCTGTTTCCATAGCCACGGTTTTACTTCCTTTGTCAGAAGTTAAAATTGATATATTTTTATTTTTGCGAGGAAAATCACTCGTTTCCAATATTGCATGGTCCATTGCATTGTATTTGTTTTTATTCTTGCAGTCTTTTAGTAGTATTGAGAATTCCGTTCTAGCTCGCTCTTGTTCATCTTTGTCTTCTATAGTCTGTATTAGTTCCTCTCCATTGGCAATGTACTAAAAAAGCGGAAAGTTTTTGTTGGTGGTTGGTAACGCAAATTTCGGCCCTTTCGTTAGTAGTGTGATAACGTTTGGTGGGAATTCGGTTTTCGTTTGATTAACGAACCAATCGTTGTTGTTGTTTGTTGTGAAGATCTTGTTACGATCTTCTCGTAGTTTTGTGTGTTTCATTTCCCGTCGTTTTTATTAGATTCTTGGCACCTTGTACCTTGTACATTGTACATTGTGTTACTGCATTACTGCGTTACTCGAAGTTAGCAGCGGGGTGCCAGCGGAGCCTCATTTGTGGGTTGCCAGCGGAGCCCCATTTGTGTGTTGCCAGCGGAACCCCACTTTCGGGTTGCCAGCGGAGCCCCCAATTGCTCGCATGTCAGCAGAGCTGCAGACACATAGGGAGAGCGGAGCCCCAAGCCAATCTATCACAGAATTCAATAGTGCAGTGATCGAAAGAAAATAATCCAAAATTATAGTAAAAATAGAAACAAAGGCATAAAACGATAAGTGATAATTTTTTTTTCCTCACGTGGTGCTGTGCACGTATAGTACATACCCTACACCAATATCATTCGGCCTATTAGTTTAGTGAAACACATTAAAACCCTATACTAAAATAAATAGGTTAAAATACATCAAATGGCCATACACGTATAATATAAATAGATAAAAATAAAAGAAGAAAGAAATGAAGTTAAAATTAACAAAACCACAAAATATATATATATATACCTATAATAATTTCAAGTGTAAAATACCTATGCGAAGGTGAAAGTACAAGTGGCTGCAATATACCCCAATTCATATACATATACCCTGCATGCGTCATAAATAATACTATAGTTTATTTTTTGTTTTCATCTTAAACATGCATTAAATTAAAAGTGAAAGACAAAAACAAATAGTATAACAATACAATATAACACATATAAAACCGAACAGATGGTGACCAAAGGAATCAACGAGAAAGATCTTTCGCCGTGGATTTCATGTAAGTGTTAATCAGTTATCTTTGGATCCAATTTCGTTTTGAGTATTTTGGCTGTTGCATTATGCACTTCATGCATGTTTGCAGACCTTAGCCCAATCGTTGGATTTGTTTTTGCTTTTCGTTTGTTTTTTGACTTGCATATACTGCACACCTGTGCTTATAAAAACAACCATTTTTGGACAAAGATGGATTACTTAGAGTTGGAGGAAGATTACGATTTTCTCATGCGAGCTTTAATGTCAAGCATCCGATTATATTAAACAAATGTCATATTTCTCAGCTAATAGTAAAAAGAGCACATAAAGAAACTTTACATGGTGGAATTAACCTTATGAGAAGTTACATACAAAGACAATATTGGGTAATAGGGTTAAGAAACATGTTAAAACAACAATTAAGAGAATGTGTTAAGTGTGTTAGGTATCGACAAACTACAATAGAACAAATAATGGGAGACCTACCAGAATGTAGGATTACAATGTCTTATCCATTTTTCAATACAGGTGTAGACTATGCAGGACCTTATTATATAAGGTGTTCCAAAAATCGTGGAATTAAAGCTTATAAAGGATACATTGCAGTATTTGTTTGTATGGCCACCAAAGCAATTCATCTTGAAGTAGTCAGTGATCTTACAACAGATGCTTTTCTAGCCGCAGTAAGACGATTTGTTGCAAGACGTGGTAAATGCGCAAACATGTATTCAGATAATGGAACAAATTTCGTAGGCGCATCACGAAAACTAGATACAGAATTTAAAAAGGCACTAGAAGACATTGTCCAAATCTCTCCTATTTTAAAAGGGGATGGAATTGAGTGGCATTTTATTCCTCCTGCTGGACCTCATTTCGGCGGTATCTGGGAAGCGGGTGTGAAATCGGTAAAATACCATTTAAAAAGATCGATTGGAGACCATATTCTAACATACGAAGAAATGGCTACCTTATTATGCCAAATCGAGGCAGTATTAAATTCAAGACCCTTGTATACAACAGGAGAAGATATAGATGACAAGGAAGTATTAACTCCAGGGCATTTCCTAATTGGTAGGCCAAATCTAGAAGTGGTCGAATCCATAAATGATGATAGAATTGGGAATTTAGATAGATGGAAATTAATTCAAAAGTTAAAACGAGAATTTTGGATTAAATGGAAAGAAGACTATTTACACACATTGCAACAACGAAACAAATGGAAAAAGGAAACACAAAATATTACAGAAGGGCAAATAGTTTTAATAAAGTCCGAAAATTGTCATCCAGCAAGATGGCCCCTAGGAAAGATAGAAGAAGTACATAAAGGTAGAGATGACAAAGTGAGAGTAGTTAAAATTAGAGCCCAAGAAGGGTTGCTAACACGGCCAGTTACAAAAATCTGTCCTTTAATAGATGTGGAAAAATCTGAGGATGACATCTGTAAGAATACACGTAAAGGAAGGCAAACGCCAAGAATAGGTGTCATGTTAGCCATGCTATTAGTAATGTTAGTGTGTCAAGTTTCAGGTGCAAGTTCATCAGGAAAAGAAAAAAGAGTTTATGACATCGCTAAAATAAATAACAGCGCAGCTATATACTTAGATCCGATGGGGGATGTAGAAGTTGAATCAGCGGCTTGGAATATGGTGATATTTTATGATATGAAAGCATATTTCCAGATGATTACGGAAGGTAACGCGTTAATACAGAAAATGAGGAGTGTGTGTAAAAAACTTCACGAATTCGAAGATGAGTGTAATTTAGTATTGGACAACTCATTAAGGCAAATAGTTAATATAGAGGAAAACAACAAGTTATTCATGGGTTCACGAAAAGAAAGATTAAAACGCGCACCATTTGAATTTATGGGCTCGCTATATCATATATTGTTTGGAGTAATGGATGAAGATGATAGACGTAATATGGAAGAAAATATGCAAGATCTTTTAGACAATCAGAACAATTTAAATAAATTAATACAAAAACAAACTTCTATAGTAGATTCAACTACAAATTTAATAAAAAGAACCACCGAAGAAGTTAATTTGAATTTTAAAAACATGAATATTAGAATAGCGAATATGAGTGAAATTTTAAAAGAAAACTATTATGTGTATAAGGAATCTATAAATTTTTTCATGATAACCAGGCAGTTGAGCTCGTTAATTGACGAATGTGAAAAAATACAAACAGGAATTATAAGCCTATTAATTGATATAAATCATGGTAGGCTAAATACAAAGATACTTACACCAAATCAGCTGAAGCTTCAAATTTCAAAAATAAAAGAAAATATAGATGAAACTTTAGTATTACCAGGGAAAAGTTCTAATACAGAACTTAAGGACGTATATACCCTAATGTCAGCAACCGGACTATTTATAGACCAAAAATTAATTATAGATGCACAAATACCACTATTTGGTAGGCACCCGTCAAAATTGTTTAAGGTTATTCCAATTCCAATAAGGAACGAAGATCAAATGATAATGATTCATTTAAGTGCAGCATATTTAGTGTATAATTTTGAAATTGATTCATATCACTTAATGACCGAATCAACATTAAGTCAATGCAAGGAATGGCAACCTAATAGAAGGATTTGCGAAGGAAACTGGCCTTGGACTAATGCAAATGACAACACATGTGAACTTCAACCCTTAAAACCGAATAGACACGCAAATTGTATTTTCAAAAATGTAGTAGATTCCCAAAATTATTGGGTTAAGTTAGAAAAGAAGGGCAGTTGGTTATTTAAAGTACCTTATGACACTAAAATTAAAGTTAAATGCAGGAGAGCAGATATTGAACTAATTGAATTACCTATGCAAGGAATTCTTAACATAAAACCAGGATGCACAGCAAGAACTGATGACAAGTTATTAGTAGCTCATAATACTTTTCAAACAGAAAAACAGGAAACCATAGCCGCAATTCATGTAGGAGAAATGAAAACAGTCCCAAAAATAGTCTGGGATCCAATGAAGGTGTCACCGATCAATCATACGTTTGAAATAGAACAGATCAATAAAGAATTAAAAAATTTAAAAGAAAACCATCTCGAATTAAAAGAACTAAATTTTCATCATGTATCTGCGCATACATCATTAATAATAGTAATTATTATTTTAATTGTATTAAGTGTTTATGCAATAAAACAATGTAAAGTAAGACGACGACTACAGGCCATCACCTTTGCTGGCCCCTTGCAAGATGTTCAAGCATGAACATAGAATATAAGAGACGTTTAAAAGTACAGTCAAATAGCATATACAAGCCACCACTTTTTGGTGGTCCTTTGCAAGATGTTCAAGCATAAACATAGAAGATAAGATATATATTAATAGCAAAATAAAGCAACAGCTGCAAACGATAAACGTCAAAATATGTTCAAGTATGGACATAAAGAAATAATCATATGTATAAGAAATATGTAAAACGATAACGCAGATTACTAGCTGCATATCATATATCAACAGCGGCAGGCCACAATCTTTGGGCCTTGCAGTAGATAATATTACACACTTGACCTAAGTAAACAGAACACATATGTAAAACTAGAATGTGGATAACAGACACACAAACTATATGCACATAAGGAGGAAATGTTAGTACATAGTTATGCTGTACCTAAGCATAGATAAGTAACATATTGTACATGATATTATACATAACGCAGAAATGATATATAATAAAGAACCCTGGCTACGCGCCGGCAGTATTATCATCAACTCAAACCTCGCTGGTCTTTCATTTGTTCTCTGAACAGTGTCTAAGTACGCAACTAGGTACACCGTCAGGCCCAGGTGAAAATACAGGTTTAAGAGCCTGTAGTTCATGCAATAGTAAGGGTTCGGTTAATAAAGGATTTGAAAAATGCAACTAGAAGCATTTAGCCGGTACGGATAGGACTGCCCTAGCTGGTAGCTTCTTCACTCAGAAAAATAATCAAGAAATTTGTACTTAAATCAAGTAAAATCCGTTCCAAACGAATTTAAAACCCAACCAAATACGGATTTCCTAAATTTGAGAAGAAAATTCTTGGATTAAGTACGTTTTTTGTAAACCCGGAATTCTTATATTTAGTATGGTTTAAGAACGTTCCGGACTTAAAAAATTCAAATAAATAAGTTCATTACAGTCTTAAATGAGTATGAGTCGGATTTAAATTTGAACTTTAGGTAAGAACGTGCTATTCTTGTTTCAATTCCAAAACACACTCATAGTAAATTCGAGGAAAATTTAAATTAAGTATTATTCAGTCTTGGGTTGAGAACAAAATAAACTTATTTCAAATCCAAAACGGACTTCATTTAAGTACAATTCAATCTTAACCAAGACATAAACATACTTGTTTAAGTTCTAAGCATAATTAAATCAAACCCGATTCGATCTCAAAGCTAGCTCAAATTGTACTTGAATCAAAACTTTGAGATATCCCATTAAGAACATAATGTACTTGTTTTTGTTTATTTATTTTATAAATATTTGGGGCGCACATAAGATTTTCC